>CAXKVW010000014.1:47500-714322 GCA_964058825.1 Carex arenaria | reverse complement strand
GTTAGGCCAGCCTAATTTAGAGTTACGCCTAGTTAGGCCAAAACCCCTATTAACCCGCATTTGGTAGAATAACTAAGGCCTAAACCCCTTATTCCATGATTTAGGCCTCAACCGAACACCACCAATATATGAATTATCCTATAGTCCTTTATTTGTAATGGTAGATGGAAAACTGACTTGATGTGGTATTGCAGGACAGACAACGTGTTGTATATGATGAGCAGAAAAAATTGGTGCAGCAGCAAGCCCAGACGAAAGCCCAGATGGCGCGGTATGAGGATGAACTGGCAAGGAAGAGAATGCAGGTTTTATTTATTATTTTCTTTCTTTCTTTTTATACTCTGCATTATATTTTCATGGAAAAAGAAAGAAGGGATCCTAATAAAGCTGTTCACATGTTTTATTCTTTTTATACTCGGTATTTTTCACTGTTGCTCTGCCCTTTTCTTCATTTAATTCCTTCATGATATATTCCACCTTTTTGCCTTGCCAACTTGAATAAAAGATAAAGAAAAAGAGTATCAATTGGGATCATGACACCATACCGACTGAAATTTTGCTTTGGATGGCAGTAACGCTGTTTTTTACTGAAAAAGACAGAACAGTGCTTATGCTTACTTGACTTGTTTGAGCTTACCTAATTGTTTGAGTTTGTCAGATTAACATTCTACATCTAAAAGCAACATACTTTCTTTGTTAAAGAAATGATAAATCTAGGATACATTACACAGTTTCTCAAATAATAAAGGTTTTTGTAATGATAGGCAGAACATGAGAGCCAGAGGCATAGAAATCAGGAGTTGGTAAAGATGCAAGAGGAGTCATCTATCCGGCAGGAGCAAATAAGGCGGGCGACAGAGGAACAGATACAGGCACAGAGACGGCAGACAGAGCGGGAGAAGGCTGAGATTGAGCGGGAGACTATTAAGGTCCGTGCACTGGCTGAGGCTGAGGGCCGGGCTCATGAAGCCAAGCTGGCTGAGGATGTCAATAGGAGGATGCTGATTGAGAAGGCCAATGCTGAGAGAGAGAAGTGGGTGTCTGCTATCAATACTACTTTTGAGCACATTGGAGGTGCTTTTGAAATTTCAATTACATTTTGTATATGCAAAGCTAATTGGAGTTCAGTAAATGGTCAAATTGTGAATGTAGGCACCTTAAGTTAGTTCCAAGTATGTGATTCATAAGTTGGATTCTCTCCTCTTTATATTCTTTCCAGGTGGTCTCAAGGCAATATTAACAGATCAAAATAAGTTAGTTGTAGCTGTTGGTGGTGTTACTGCTCTTGCAGCTGGGATATATACTACCAGGTTGGATATTATTGTAATTTTATTTGAATTTTATTTGAATTTTATATTTATTTTTTGAAAGACTAGGTTTGAATCCTGAACTGTTGAACTTGGTTAGGTAAGACCCTTTGAACTGTGGTAGTGGTATAGGGTTTAGGGTGCTGACTAGGCATCTTTGGAGATGCCATAAGGTTTGAGGATGGATGTGAAATGAATTAGGAAATGTAGCATAAACTGAAAATCTGACAGTTTGTGTTGTAATTTACAATAACAAATATTTTGTTGCCTCTGATGTTATGTCAACAATTGACAGACACTGTAATTAAGGCTCTATGAAAAAAAATGGTCGAATTACAATAACTAATATCAAGCAAACATTCTTATTACAGTTGGTGTTCAAATTTTTATTTTCATTTTCCAACAAAAAAGAAAAATACAAGTGAATGGATACTGAAACCTACTAAGCCAAACTGTACCTTGCCATGCTCTGCCCAGCATGTATAACTCATTATCATCACTAGTAAACATGTTTTGCATGCCATGCCAATACTCACCTGTACACTTATTTTTTCACAGAGAAGGTGCAAAAGTAGTTTGGGGATATGTTGACCGCATTTTGGGCCAACCATCCCTTATCAGGGAGTCATCGAGAGGAAAGTATCCCTGGTCAGGCTTTTCTTCCCGTGCCATGAGCACAGCGTCTAAAAACCTAACCAAGGAGAACAACGCTGGAAAAAATGGAAATGGTTTTGGTGATGTCATTTTGAACCCATCACTTCAGAAAAGAATCCAGCAGCTGGCTGGTGCTACAGCTAATACCAAGGCACATCAGGCTCCATTTCGTAATATGTTGTTCTATGGCCCCCCTGGTACAGGCAAAACCCTGGCAGCACGAGAATTAGCTCGAAAATCGGTATAGATTTATTTATCCACTAGTGTATTTTTTTTTTAAATTGGATAACTGTTTTTTAAAACCCACCTGGGAAATGGAGCATGTATTAGGAGTACATTGTTAATTCATTACTGGGTGCATAGAGAACACTTTTCACTTGCACATCTAATGCTCGATATTTTTGGAATTTTGCAAAAAGACCCCACAACTTCTTAGGTCTTTCTTGGAAATATCGAAAAATATTGGCTCTATTTTGGAAACCCTTGAATTAAACTACCTGGTTCTTAACCAGGGTTCTTTTGCAATATTTATCAAAGATGTATTATTTCGAGGGATAAAAGCATAATCGTTAATATTTGAAGGGCCCTCTTGAAATTTTTTAGCATATTGTTGAGGTTGCCATATATGAACTTTTTAATCTGATTCGTAGTCTTGGTGACATCTAGCACAAAGCATTTATCTAATTTAGTTTCTGTGGTAAGTAGGGCTTAGATTATGCTCTGATGACTGGTGGAGATGTGGCTCCACTGGGATCTCAAGCAGTGACGAAAATACACCAGCTGTTTGACTGGGCCAAGAAATCTAATAGAGGTCTTCTCCTATTTATTGACGAGGCTGATGCCTTCCTTTGCGAGTAAGTCGTAGTGTTCCTATATCAATTACTTGTATGACAAGTAAACTTGGTTAACTGTCTTAACACCCCTCCCCCTCAAACAAATAAAACTGGCTTAACACCCCTCCCCCCTCAAACAAATAAAAAAAAAAAGAACCACCGCATGACATCCAAAAAATAAAAAGGGAAAAGAAAGGAAGGAGACTAAACTAGTTTTGTACAAAAATCACGGGCATGTAGCATTACCAGACCAGCTGCTGTGAACTCAATGGCTGGGTGGCATCCCCTATGCAAACTTGCTTAAGAGAAACCTAATGCTAGAGAATAACCCCAAATAATAACAGATAGAAAAAAGTCCACAAAATATTCACTGGCTGCTATTACTATAGACAACCTTTCCCAGCAAGTATCACTAGGACTGTAGAAAAAAAGCCTCACTGGCATGTAACATTACTATAGACAAGCTAACAACATTTCTCTCTTTTTCTGTCTATAGGCGAAACAAGACATACATGAGTGAAGCACAAAGGAGTGCCTTAAATGCACTTCTCTTCAGAACAGGCGACCAATCCAAAGATATCGTGCTGGCTCTTGCAACAAACCGACCCGGAGATCTGGACTCAGCAGTGACTGACCGCATTGATGAGGTCCTTGAATTCCCCTTGCCGGGTGAAGAGGAGCGTTTCAAGCTCCTCAAGCTCTACCTTGACAAGTATATTGTCAAGGCGGGTGAGAATGCCAAGGGCAAGGGCATATTAGGTAGGGGAGTTACTTTTTCGGATTTGGGTTTTATGGTGTTACTGAACTTTTCAAAATTAAGTGTTTTGTCTTTGGTTCCAGACCTGATAATCCCCAAAATATAGTTTTAGAAGGCATATTATTTGGTTTTCACCTTGAAAGGATGGAAAACGTCCCTGTGCTTTGGTATTTCACTGTATCATCATTTATCAAATAAATTGTTCTTTTGCATATTATGCTCAATACCATCTGTTACATGCTGTTACAGTGCCAACACCGTGCTGAACCATTTGGTATTTCACCTGAAAAGGATGTAAAATGTTATATAATACATCTGGATAAAGTATCGGTGAGGAAACAGTGCTGATTTGTTGCTATTGACACATTAATGCAGGGTTCCTGAGGAAACAGCCACAGAAAATTGAGGTGAAGGGTATTACTGATGATATCATAAGGGAGGCAGCGGTCAAGACAGATGGCTTCTCGGGCAGAGAGATTGCAAAGTTGATGGCAGGAGTCCAGGCAGCGGTTTATGGTAACAAAGAGTGCGAACTCAACCCGGCTTTGTTCAGAGAGGTGGTGGATTACAAAGTGGCCGAGCATCAGCAGAGGAGAAAACTAGCTAGTTCTGAGGAGAAGAGCAACTAGGGAGGATATATTTTTTTTTCCCCCATCGAGGCCTCAACTAATTTTGATGGTATATTTTTATTTATTTATTATTCAGCGTAGGGATCTGTTGTTTTAGTTTTAGTAGAAGTTGATTCTTTTTATGAAGATAAAATGACCAGAAATTCTTACATGCTCAGTTTCTTTTGCAAGAAACTGATCTGTTGGCCATTCATTGTTTTTGCTCTCCTCTTCTATATGTGGCTTCTATTTTTGGTTGATCCAAGGTTCAAAAGTGAAATTAATCCCTGCCTCTACTGTTGTTATCTATGTGTGACAATGTGCTGCAGTTCTGATTTTGAATAATACCTGCTGCTGTTCTTGGATGTTGAGAAAAAACTGACAGATGTTATTGATTAATTTGGTACTTGTTCAATTTTTCTACCCATTTGTTTTGTACTGTCTCAGATTAGCCAATGTGCTCAGGTCTTGCTGTCAATCAGAAGTTCACTAAAATTGTTAGGATATGAGATTATGATATTTCATAATGTAATTTATGGAATTTATTGGGATGAAGATGGATAGAGAAGTTTGGAAACAAATTGTTAGGATGCATGGAATTTTTATTAAATATGTTATAATTAAAACATTTATCCATTTTCAATTAATATTTGATTAATTATTATCCGAAACTAAAATTTATGAAATTATTATATTTCTCCAATAAAATAACAATCAACAAATATATAAAAGATAAATCCCTTCACAAAAATTAGAATGAGTTGAAACGAAATAAACGAAATGAAATAGAAAATCTAAATTTATAAATTAAGAAAAAAATAAAAAAGATGTAACGACACTATTTTTTATATAATATGAGCAATTAAGAGACTTTGCATTCTTTTTATGTTAGGGACCGAAGGAAATTTTACCTCTCATTTCCAATAATGTAAACAATTGGCACCAACTTTTACTATATTATCAATATAAATTTTTATAAAAAATACACCTAAAATCTAGATACCTAAAAAGTACATCATCCGATTGCTTTATTCCGGTGGTGATTGCAATTACATTAGCCTTAATCTTTAACCAAGCTTATGAATTGCTAGCGCCACGCCATAAAAAAGAAAATTAACTCGAACTTAATTTTTTTCGTCATAATTTTGTATTAGTTGGAAATATAAAATGGAAAACAAAATTAAAATATTCGAAATAAAAATGATCACTAAACAGATTCTAGAAATTTTATTTTAGCTTGCTAAAAATTCTATAAATTTTGTGGGACTAACAGACTCCCACTGAGTGGAATTCAGATCCAGTGCAATACCTGATCGGGTGGAATGAGATCTGAGTTGTTGGTTTTAATTGGCATTTCAAAACAAACCCCTTTTATTCCAAATAGGCATCGAATACATTTTGATTTGGTTGTGAGTATTCTATCTGAGTGGATACTCCACCGAGAGCAGGGATGGAGCCAGACTTCCGATTATGGGGGTCAAACACGTAATAGAGGTCAATCATATAAAATTTTCATATTAAAAATGAGAGTCAATTTATAGTACTCATAGTATTTTACTCTAAATTATATAGAAATTCATATGTAATTCAAAAAATTCAAAAAAATAAAATTTTCATATTAAAAATGAGAGTCAATTTACAGCACTCATAGTATTTTACTCTAAATTATATAGAAATTCATATGTAATTCAAAAAAAAAAAAAAAAAAATTGGGAGTCAGTCGACTCCTATTCATATAAGCTCCCTCCGCCACTGACTGAGAGACCATCCTCGTTTTAATCAGCACTCTTTTAGTTTATAGGGTGCGATATATGTAGCCGAGAGCCAATCTGTTGCATACATCAACAACATCATATAATGCAATCAAACTCGGGCTGAACAAAATATTCGTAATTGGTGACTCACTTGTACCAACTCGAGTTGAAACTGATTTGATTTGGCTGATTCGATAAATTCACAAACCGAGTTTGAGCAAATTCCAACTTGCTCATTACAAATTTGATAGGGCTTATTGCAAAAATCCCATGCATAGGCCAGATGTAAATTTAATCACAAGTTGGTAACGATTTACGAGTCAACTCGAATTGATAACGAGACATGATCACAAGTTATGTTTTCAGCTCATTTCTGTCTTTCCAACTCGGGTTGACTCAGCTCAGTATCTTACTAAACTGATCTCGAGTAAGTCCTAACTCACTCAAACTCAGTTCATTAGCAGTTCTAAATCGAGCCGGTACAAAAATTGCACTTTCCTGCAATTGAGCTGATGTTGCTTAGGTTTAGACCTGTAATAAGTCACCGAGGATGTACTGAGAAAACTAGTAAGATGCAATCCAAATTTATCTATAAACAAAAATATAATTTCAAACCACCACCATTTAACATAACCTGTATTTTTTACACACTGTTATATATCAAACCCAATATTTATACATATGCATCTTAAGAAAACTAAGAGAAATATTAACAAAAAAAAGGAAGATCAAAGACTACTGTTGGAATTCTCAATTGATAGGTCGCCACATTCTTCTAGAAGTGTTACAAAACGGTGCTCTGGTGCACTCATAGATGGTAATATGGCCCGCCTTGTTACGACTGGTTCGGGCCTGGACCCACCAGCATCAGGCTCCAGGTGGGATTCTTCTCTGACCACTGGAAGGTCGGTCCTAACTCTACTTCCAACAGATGACTTCCTTTCTTTCCATATCCTCCCATCCTATAAAGGATAAAAAAAAATTACTAAATCACTGCAGTTAATTCATGTGTAATTGCAGTGTTAATTATTAAGTTACTGAATCTGAGTAGTTACTTCCTTGAAATGTGCAAATATGCACACTGGTACCAATGTAATTTCATGCTGTAGCGGAAACGCCATAAACTGGTATTTAGTAATATGAGGCAGTCACAGAAGAATTGTTTAGTATAGTTTCAGTCACAGTCATAACAACCCAATGCAAAAGGAGCTGATATGACAGTTGTTAAACAGTGAGGCTACCTAACCAATAGAAATGGACCACACAATATAAGATACTTAAATTGGTAAATTAATGCCAATGCAAGCCATAATTGAAAGGATTGATGGATGTAATATGAGATTTTGTTTTTCTCTTTTTTTCTGTGAGGCATTGTTTAGTAACTAAAGCTCATCTAGTCGTAATGTGGATGATTTACAAATTAGAAAATTTAAGACTGAATTTCCAGTGCCTTCACTGCACCAGTCTTATGCTTCCCCAATTTTCTGATTTTTCCCGAATATACTCTTTAGAAGCATTACTAGAAATAAAAAAATAGTAATTATACGAGGTTGACAAGACAGTAAAATTACAGAACAAAATTGAAAAGAACCACAACTCACGTCGTAGTTTATTGAAATGTGGGCACCTGACCCCAGTAACCAGACCCCAATTGTAAATGGGCAGGATAAGTTTAGCTTTGATTGTGTGATTAAGCCACGGAATCCTATCAAGTTATTTACCCCAGTTATGGATCAATTTATGCTCAATTTTCACCAAAATTAGCAGAACTCAAATCTTAGTACATCCAAGCACATGCATTTTAAACATGACAGGCGAAAATTTAATTAAAGCAAGTAGGGCTTCATCAAAAACTTTAACAGGCAAGAAGTGCACTCACTTCAGCATAAATTTTAGTAAATTTGGGTTAACTTAATATTTAATAAGCCTTATTGAATGTTTTGCATTGAATTGTGGTCTTAGTCAGTGCCAATTATTTCAAATCAAAATCCATAATGTGACATAGTAGAAATGTAGAATAAAACTTATGTAGTTAAAAGAAAATAGTAGTCACTGTTAAGCAGCACGCTTGTACATCCGTACACAACCAAATAATACTCTGATGCCAAATAAAATATAATCATTGTAAAATCAGAAACATGAAGGTAAAACAGATGTAGAATTTGATTAACCAAAGGTGCTTGATTGAACAAGTGAAGTTTAACTGGGACTCTGCAGTTACTTTGGCAAAAAGTCCATTTTAAGAAACCCATGTAGAAATCAGAACCAAAAAAATGAAGGAAAAACTTACATTCAAAATGGAAGGTTCAGGTAACGGGCACTTAACAGGTTGATCGTGGTTAAGTGGCTCAACTGGATGCTCAACTGGCTTGAACTCGAGTGCTTGTCCAATCCCATGAGACGATGCTTCAATAATATGTGCCGAACCTCCAGCCTCTGAGTTAGGAACCAGTGTTTCCCCTACCTCCTAAAAGTTGCAAAATTACAAACAAATTAATCAGGAGAAGCACAATCTTAATTTTGGAACTTGCCATTTTCAATGCTGGTATCTACTGCTTAAGATTCAAAGTTAAATAAAAACATTAAGGGGATGAATATTGCATTTATGCCCCATTGAGGAGTAAATAATGAAATAAAAGGGCTGAATAGATACAGTTGGATAATGATAGCCCATGTAATTTTTACTGACAAGCTAATTAAAGTTAATGACAACATATCTAAATTAGAAGCTACTGATCACATGAGTGGCATAATTTATGGTTGTAACTATTAAAAGGTAGAATAGAATAGATGCTTTAATAAAGAAAAACCCATTGATAGGAATAAAGAAGAAGCATGCTTGAGATATTTGCTCTCTAAAGCAAAATCAGAGACAAGACTAAAGTCTAAAGAGTCATCTAACTTTAAGGAGATATAATAATAATAATAAACAGAATATTTTAGCCTGGAATTGGGACATAAAGAGGAGCAAAAACAATAAAATTATATTTTAAGGGAAATAGATGAAAGTCCAGTAAAAATTCCGTGTTTAATTACTCAGGACTATAAATAACAACGATCTTATTAGGCTCTCAGGCTCGAATTGGAACTCATTGAAAGGAAATTGGTGATATTATGCTGAGCTAAGCAGAGAAAAGGGATCAACAAGAAAGAAACTCGAAATCAAAGCCAAGTGTCTCAATACTGACGATTCAGCTCAATTGAACCAACAAATTACACTATAAACCAAAAGAAAGTGCGAAAATTGAAGCTCAAATTCTTATAAATAGAAAATACTAACTAACAGTCTCAGATAAACAGTATTTACGCATGGAAGAACTGTACGTAAGATCTTTTATTGGGGAAAAAAATGAAAAAGAAATAAATAATAAAGTATGACAATATGAGAAGGAAGGAAGGAAGGAAGCTGAGAGGCGTACAAGGGCGCTCTTCGTACGGCGGTGCGCAGATCCACCGCCGCTTAATCGGGCGAATATCCCCACCATATCTCCCTCTATCTCTCCGTCTCTCGAGCAAGGGTACCCTCTCTCTTGCTTTCTTTCAATTTTCTCAAGGCTTAACCGAGTAAGTACGAAGTGCAAATCCTCTGAGATACCTCATATCTCGCGTGATCGGCGTGTCCGTTTTCTATTCGGTGATAGCGCGGGGGCCAGTATTATTTGAGAAATGAGATTTGTGTAGAACTTATTTGAACGGTATAGATGTTCCAAAAAGTCGCGCAAAATATGAGATATCTCAGAGGATGCGATTTCGCAAGTACGCACCTCCTGCAAGGACAAAGAATCGAAGAATAATAGAATATGAAATATTCATGACATGAGAGTAGGTCCTACTTTGGTTCGACGGTTCACTCACCGTTAAATTTGTTTTAAGATTCGTGCGCAATGTTTTAAATTTCGTGTATGCCTCTTCTGTTTTCGTACGCACAGACTTAAGATGAATCCAACGGTATTTTAACTGGTTGAACTTAAAAGTAGGTCCGGTGCGCATCGTACCTGCTCCGTTCTCAATATTCGCGGGCTCAATTGAGAGTAGTTCCGATGCCCATCGGACCGACCTTTTTCGATCGGTGAAGTGACCATCAGATCTGCATCAAGATTCGTGCTAAATCATTAAAATCGTGCAAGTATTTTCAGTTTCCGTGCGCACAAATCTTAATGATAATCGTACGGTATTAGAGCTAATCGAACCTAAAAGTAGGTCCGATGCCCATCGGACCTACTCCTATCTCTCGCGGGCTAGCTGGGTTCACGATAAATAAACTAAAAAGTTCGAAGGATATTATTTGAACCGGTTCCCCGTAAGGCCTGTGCGACTTGCTGTTGCCGTTTTTTTTTTATTAATAAGAAAATAATTAAATAATTACCGTGATTTTATGGTTTAATTTGAAAAGCAGAAAAATCGTTACCGAAAATTACGGTCAGAGGACGTCACCCTAAATCCCGGTCAGATTAGCAAAAATGGCCAAATGTTAAACACGGCCCGTTAAATTTGACAACAGCCAGAACAGGCCGTTACAAGAGCAGGTCAGGGACAGGCTGTTCAATTTGGCAACGGCCAGAGGCAGGCCGTTATTCACAGTAACGGCCAGAGGCATCAATTAGAATTTTTCATTCCATAACTTCATTGTTTTGCAATTCGATCTTTGGTCTTTGGTCTTTGAAAAATTCGGTCTTTGGTCTGTCTCATTCCATAACTTCATTGTTTTGCAATTTATATAATAAACTTGTAGACAAAAGAAACCAACTTTTTTTTTTTTGTCCTTTGTGATCATTCAATTTCTTCAGAAAGAGAATTTTTCAACACAAAAGTTCAGCAATTGATTTTCTATTGCTTTTGTTTTATTATCATCATCATATCATTTTACAAAAGGAGGAAATATGCAGCATAGAGCTCTATTTTTATTCTAATTGATGTCTTTTTTCTAATGCATTAATTATTGGAGTTTTCGATTAATTAACAAACCAAAAAAAGAAAAGAAGTGTTTTAATTAATTATTTTTTGACGAAATATTTTAATCAATTCCAAAACAATAAGCAAGATATGAAATAAATATTTCTTTTTCAAAAAAATAAATAAAAAAGAACAGATAATTGAAATACACAAGATGATGATTATGGTTCCAGGTTTCATTAATTATAACCGAAAGCAACATTATCATCTAATTAAAAACACCCAAAGTAAGATACAATATCAGAGCTTCATTAGTCAATCGTATAATAGTAAATAATACACAATTGACGTTTAACGGTTTACTAATTTCCTCTCTGGCAACCAATGACATATTGACAAATCATCATTTGTGAAAGATACATAATTCTTTGGTGCTTCTTCTAAGCTCTGCTTTGGAGTCTCAATCAAAGTCAAGCTTAAACGTCCATTTTGCATTGAGATTCGTGCAAACATATTTAAAACTTAATAAATTTAAATGACTCTTTGAATCTAAATATCTGTACGAATTTTGATGCTGATCGGACAGTTTAGATCTGACTTTGGATGAGACTTTGTCCAAAGCCATTTGGACAAAAAACACCACCCCTTTTGAGTAAGTTTGATTAATTTTGTCATTATTTTTTATTCATTTGTTGCATTGCTTGCTACATTATGTTTGCTCATTGTCAATACATGAAGCTATACATTTTGTAAATTTTGCTCATTATGTTTTCTCTCCCAGGCCGTTTTCTTATATCCCAGCCTTTTTTTTTTTCCACGGCTCTGGCCATTGTTCTGTACAACGGTTTTATTTTATTTTTTTTATTCTGCCCGTTAGCGAAGATCACGGACGGTATTAATCGTTTTTTCCCAATAATTGCGTAAACTAATTGGACCGTTGTTTAAAATCACATCTTCTGGCTGTTGTTAAAATCCACAGTTTTCCCACTTTTCAAATTTCACCCAAAAGCTTCCTCAATCACGAAAATTATTTTATTATTTTCCTATTAATAAAATTTTTGGCTTGTTGTTGCTGTGGAAAGATAAAAAAAATCATTCAGAGTGAATTAGAAAAAAATTTACTTAGAATAAATTATGTTTTTCTCACATGCACAGTATTTTGTCCATTCAAATTGGACTTCAACTCCGACTCATTCTCATTCTTCACGTGCAGCCGAATATGGCCTAAAGTGTCTTTAATATATTATTTAAAAAATATGTTTTTTAGTCTTTTACACCACCAATAATAATATGGTTAAATATAATTTAAAATTTAAAATTTTGTACATTTTTAATAAGATGTTATTTTGTTTACATCTTACAATTTTTTTTTAACTAAAATTGTAGTTTTGTAGTGTGATATTTAGCGCCGCATCCAGTGACGGAGCCACCCAAATAATTCTAATTTATTTTTAAATTTTTTGTACTTATGCTCTATATTATATATAATTTAGTTTAAAAATGCTATAGATAGTATAAATCGATCCAATTCGTAGCAAATTTTTATTTATACGATTGATTATCATTAATGTTTGACTTTCATAACTTGAAAGTCTGACTCCGTCTCTGATTGCATTTGACAATTTTTTACCATAAAATAAATATTATATAAATAACTTAAAATATACATAGGAAATTGCTAATATGCTACGCGTAGCATAAATGACCTCCATGCAACGGCTCAATATTTGAGTTTTCAAAATTCTAACGGTTGATCTGATCTTTGTATGAATATGTACTTGCAAACCTTATTTTACATTTTTTAGAATTTTTTTATTATTTTTTTAGATAGGTAGAAAATCACTTGATCTGAAAATTATGTACCATTCAAATCAAGTGATATTTTACAGATGATGAAAAAAAAAATAAAAAAGAAGGAAGGAAGTTGAGAGGGGTACAAATGCGCTCTTCGTACGGCGGTGCGCAGATCTCCCGTCGCTTAATCGGGAGAATATCCCCACCATATCTCCCTCTCCCCCCCTCTCTCGAGCAAGGGTACCCTCTCTTGCACCTACTGCAAGGACAAAGAACCGAAGAACCGAAAAATTATAGAATATGAAATATAAGTATTCAACCAGTTCACGATATATAAACCAAAATGTTTGAGGGGTTGTTCGTTTGTTACGAGATTACGCGGAATGATAATCTATTTTACAAGAAGTGGAAAGTATGTATCGGATTAATTACGGGAACGCACTGAAATGAGTGTTGAGATTAATTGTAGGATTTAAAAAAAAAATATTATACAATTATTCATATTAATAAAATTAATATATGTAATTAAATAATATGTATTAAATAATAGCATAACATAACATTGTTTGATTGTGCCATAATTTACTTGTCTGTTTGACTAGATTTTTAAAACATATATAAATTGAATTTTACAGTTTTTTTTGCCTTAAAATATTGTGCAGGTTTATGACAATAAAATATTCAAGAAATATACATCAATGATGAAATAATAAATTGCTATAACTATCAAGAATGTGGTCATGAAGTACAAGACATTGGACGGCAGAAACATCATCTCAAGATTAGGATAATTATCTGTAAAATTGGTAAAATAAGCTTGAGAATGAATTAAGTGAGGCCTACCGTTGCAACGGTTCAGGAACCGTTGTAACGGATTAAATAAATCCTCTACTGGTGTAACAGATTAATTTGATTGGAACTGTCACCCAATGACAGAATTTCCAGAGACTTCTGTGATGGCTACTAACAATCTACATTGAACAATCTCTTATATTGGAAAGTATTAAAGTCAAGTTGCACTTATTTGCATTTGCATTCAGGGGGTGTCAATGGTACGATACGGGTAGGGTGAAAGCATTTTCATACCCATACCCACTAAGAGTTGACCTTACCCATATCCTATCCTTACCCGTTAAGAATTTGCCTTACCCTACCCTACATGTACCCGTTAAGATTAGTGGATAACGAAACAGTAGCGGACGAATAACGAATAATATTAATATAATGGTTTTATTATTTTTACAAATATACCATCAAAAGTTCAAAACTCATCATAATATAAATATTCAATCATAATTACTAATATAAAAATAAAAATACAAATATGCAATCAATTCTAACTAATAATTTTTTTATAAAGAAAAAAAAGAAAAAAAATACAAATATCTCTTCTAACAAATTCAAATTTCAATTCGTTAATTAAATAATAAAACATTTAATAAAAAACATAATATGTTTAATATAATATTCATCTTACAATAAAATGCATATATTTTCTCATGGATTAACGTTGATACAATGATATGAAAAACATAAAATTGAATATAATATTTATATATATATGTGTAATTTATTTTATATAATTACCCGTTACTCAATGGGTGCAAAATAGTCTTTATCCGTACCCATACCCGTTAGCTAACAAAAAAAAAACCTTACCCATACCCATCTTATCGAAGACGATACAGGTGTAGGGTAAACGGTTTTCATTGACACCCCTATTTGCATTGTAATTCTATTCTTAAGTCTTAACACATTCTAGATTTATTGTAAAAAAGTAAGTTTTCTTTTTTTACAGGATCATCAGGGTTTTCTTGGTTGAAGAGCAAAAAATTGTGAAGAAGGTTATGAAACTTCGAAAGGCCAAGGATAAGGTATCCAAGAGCTAAATCCCTGTGGAAAATGAGAATTGAGTCTTACTTTTAGGCTCATATATTTTTGTGGGGAAACAAATCTGTTAGAATCGCAGGTCCCTACTTGTCCAAATCAAACTATTCATTTGTTTTGAGATTCGTACATAAAAATTAATTGCTTTGAGATTCGTGTATTTCAAAAAAATGAATGGATTGATCTGGAAAAGCAGGACCTGTGATTTCGATTTCCAAGGAATCGCAGCAGATTTATTTCCATTTTTGTGGTGGCTTATCCATGATTAGTGGGTTTACAAAATGTAGCTCTTTTTATGTACGGTGAGGTAACTGTTTCATTTAGTGAGTGTTTTATCTCTTTTTTTTTCTTGTAGTGGTAAAGTCCATCGCTCTAGGAGTTTTGGGACACCTGATCCCTCTTTTTGGTCATACTTGGCATCATTGTTTTCGGATGCTATCTTTACTTGGTTCTATAGTTATACCTTTTCCGTTTTAATATACACTTAGGATATGTGTCTTAATTTTGGGGGTTTAAAATTTGATGGTGTATGCACGAAGAACAGGTAAATAAATTGTACTCAAACGACTGAATCTAATGACATTTACAGTAACATGTGAAGCAATATGAAAAGAAAATTGCTGATTTTGGACTGCTGCTTTTTACAATTCCGTTTGATCATCGCATAAATTTAGTTTTTAACTTCTAATTTTAGTTAATAAATTCGTAATACATGATAATTAAATATAGTAATTCTCTATTTATATAAAAACAAATATAACTATCAGATAATTAAATAAATAGATCGAAGGAACACAAGATTTTTGGCACCCAGTTATTGTCCCATGGCACAGATATATACTTCTAACCACAGAAAACAAAAACAAAGCACAGCACAACGTTTGTCTCCATAAGAAAATTAATCAAGCTTTCTAGGCAGAAAATTTCAAGTGATGTTTGTTCTGAATAATTATGCATCCATGCTGAAGCACAAACAGAGGGATCTTCGTGTCATCCAGCAGCTTCACACCAGTAATGTCTTGTTCGAGATGCTCAAAACAGCCCGAGAAAGGCAACCAGCGACCCGGGTTTCTTCCTATGGAACAAGGATCCTAAGGGGGGCACATCCCGGTCGACCCATCACCCCGTCTTGTAGTATTAAACTCATACGCGTATGGTAATGTGTCTTGCAATTGATTTCACTGTTCTACTAGGACTTTACTTTACTTGTATACATTTCACAAAAAAATACTTAATTTGGGATTTACATCTGTTCTAATTTTGCCTGTGTGAGATATGGATTTTGGTTAAAGAGTATCATATCCAAAGAAACAAACTCTTTTATTCATCACAAAACACAATAACAGACGATTATTTGCAAATACTTGTGTAGAAAAGAAATTAACAACTAAGCATCGATCAATCGAGATGAGGTCACGCATGCGCATACTGACTCAGCATCAGTTCTGTGTCCTTAATTACAGCAAGTTCCGCATAAGCATCAATGTAAGAGCACAAGAACGGGGTCAGGTCTTTATCAAACAGCTTCAGGCCGGCAAGCATTTGTTCAAGATGTCGTGGAAGCCTGGTCTTACGTGGCCCGAGGATTACATCCAACAGGCCGGGCTCCTCCCCATGGATGAACGGGCCGTGCACATGGACGTCCTTGTTAATGCCGTCTTCTAGAGTTTTAAAGTGGCCATGAAATTCTTCAACTGCTTTATTCTGTGCCTCCCCCTCAGTTGATATAATGGTGTAGATTACCGGCATCATCTGGGGTATTATCAATTAAGATCAGGAAATTTAATTTGTCATATCTTTTTCTTCTTTTAGGCGAAAGTTCCAAAATATATAGTTTAGTAAAATTATAAAAAAAGCAAAAATTAATCTTAATAGTTTAACAAAAACGGTACTGGTTTGGACTAAAACAAAAGATCTCTGAGGAAACGACACTATTTGAGTCTGATAATTAGAAAGTATGTTATTTATTTGAAGAGAAAGAAAATCTATTTAAATCCGAATCAAACTCTTGCCACTAGCTGGAAAATGTGACATCAGTATCGGCACATTAGGGTCAGGTATAGGCAACAAGCGATACTGATTGTCTTCTGAAACGGGTATAATTATAAGTTGTTACTAAAAGTGACAATCAGGGACGGTCATTTATAAATAACCGTTACTGATTGGGTCAGACAAATCAGGGACGGTCATTTATAAACGACCATTACTGATTGCCACTTTTAGTAACGGTTGTTTATAAACGACTGTTGATAGTCCAGATCCTTGATTGTCACTTTTAGTAACGGCTCTTTACATAACCATTTCTGTATACTTAATATACAACCTTTCCCTTCCAATGCACGATTCATAACCTTCATAACCTAGGTTTTCTGTCGGCTAGGCGATTTGAGGTGTTTTCACGTGATTTTTTCCCTGACTTGGTAATTTATCTCACTTGATGGTTGATTGTGGTAATAAATTTTCTAACTTAGTTATATCTTGTTAGTTGATCTTCTTTTTTAACTAAATTTCATGTAATTTGTTGTATGTGAAATACTTCATACCTATATCCTTAATTTGTTGTGATGAACCCTAATTGAGTGAAGAGAAAAATAAATGATAGCTCCATTGCACATCAAGTTTGGGGGAGGGGAGCTGAAATGATAATCTTATAGCATAATACCTTAAACCTATAATAAAATATAATAAATTCTCAAATCTTTGGGAGGGGAAAACAGAAATTAAAGTGGCAATGAAGCTACCCCTGCCTGCCCTTGCTTCATCAATTAACCCTGTATCAGTGAATTAAAACTGAAAACAGAAAAGTTGTTATTGTATTAATACCTTTTGGTAGATAAAATCAGCCCAAAAGCGAACTTTGGATCTCAAGTAAGGATCTTGGGGCAATAAAGGATGCTCCTTCCATGTCTCATCCACATATTGCAATATTACTAGTGATTCAGGGATCGGTTTCCCGTCGACCACCAGAATCGGCACTTTCTTATGCACCGGGTGCAGCTTGAGAAACTCATCACTCTTGTTCTTGAGATCAACTTCGACATAGTCGTATGCCACCCCTTTAAGTTGGAGCGCGTGGTGCACCATGGTGCAGTAGCCGCTTTTTGCAGCTCCAAAAAGTTTGACATCCTTTGGTGTTGCCATGTTTGCTCAACTGATTGATCCTTTGGATTGCCTGGGTCCGGACTCTGGAGGAGGTAGTAGTCGTTTTATAGAGAGTTATTAGCTCCATTTATTAGTGAATATAAATAGTGGAAATTAGTGTTTTGGGTTATTACTTCTTTCTCAAGCCAGGCCCAATAAGTCAATGACTGCACTTCTTTCTCAAGCCTAGTGATGTCAATGGTTGACGACTTCATAGTTTTTTTTTATAATCTTGATATAAGCTATCAAGTTTGGTTGACGACTTCATAGTTTTTTTTATAATCTTGATAGAAGCTATCAAGTTTGGTTGAC
The DNA here is from genome assembly GCA_964058825.1 of Carex arenaria. Classification (NCBI taxonomy): domain Eukaryota; kingdom Viridiplantae; phylum Streptophyta; class Magnoliopsida; order Poales; family Cyperaceae; genus Carex; species Carex arenaria. The sequence goes on along the minus strand of CAXKVW010000014.1, from coordinate 696,382 downwards.
GACTTCATAGTTGGGCGGTACGTGCTATTTTATATAAATGAAAGTGTTTAATGAGAACAACGGAGCAAGCTAGCGTCTTTTTATTTTTATTTTTTTTTATGGAAATTACTTTTGACAAGTACAACTTTTCTGAATTTTGACTCATTGATGTTGAATGTATTTTAATGAAAATGAATATAGTAATCAAATTAAAATACATAAATGAATTGAGTTTTCATTCAATTAGAACTATGATGTTTTTAAGCTCACTGAAAGATTGGTGAATTTAGCTTCAAAATTTATTGGAATAATTTCAAATGACAAATTCAAACTGTTGAAATATATTTATTTCATGAGTGATGCATTTATATGTCAAATTTATAAATTTATTTAGTCTGAAGTCAAGTTATCAAAAAAGAGGAGTTTGTAAGTTAATTTTAATAATTTCATTTTTTTTACCGCATGACTTTATATTAAATTTATTCGATAATTTATAAATATGACATGCAAAAACACAATTATGAAGGTAGATTGGTTTTATGAGTTTGAATTCGTCATTTGAGGTAATCTGATATATTATAAAGGCATAAAGCTATGGATTGCTTTAATAAAACAAAAGATTGTTTTAGATGGATTTTCTTTTGATGAAAGTGTATATAAATTAATACTAAACTAGTTTCTTGATGTTGCGGCAACCGTAATTTTTTTGTAAATAGTTGTACATGGGGATGTTAGATTTCTTTATGAGATCCCAGAGAAGTATAGTACCATGCTTCTTTTAATCTATTTTGCTCCACTTAAATCAATAATGAGCACCCTTTATTTTGCAGGAAGTTTTCCATTTTTACTTTGCTTAAATCAACAATTTACTTGTCATCTAATATAATTATTATATCCAACATATTTCACACATTTAACTGCAAATAATTGAAGTACCTCATATATTATTATCTCAAACATAGATGACGATAAAAACAAATAGATATAATACTAAATTAATTAATTGCGATTCAATAACTTTGAGCTATCTAATAAAAGGAAAATTAAAGAAATTAAAACTAAGAAAAAACAGAAGAAACAAAACAAAAACTTTAAACAAAACTCAGAGAAAAAACAAAAGTCAGGGCCTCTAACCTCAAAGATAAGAGACAATAATGTGTAAAGAATTGAATCATTATTTTTCCATTGTATTCTAAACTCTGATCACATTGTCTTAGTGTTTACTATTTGCAGTAACAAACTGAAACTAACTTCTAGTAACAACTATTTATTACAGTTATGTTTTTACAAATCATTTGGAGGTATGGCTCTTCTTCTCCAGTAGTGCTAACAGATCTGCAGTAATGCCAATAGTTTCAGTGATGTTGTTTGGTCTAATATGATCATTCCAAAAAATTAATATTCACAACAAAATTAATTACGACTGGTATTGGACTACTGGTACCGGTACCTAAGGCTTTAAAGAGAAGCCCATTTCAAACAAAATTAAAATTTACTGCATACCTTCTTTTCTTCCTTCCAATGTCGCCTTAGTCATGGACTTGAATTGTGGGGGAGAAAGCTTTGGATGGTTGCACTAAGACAGTAAGCTTTGTCATAGTTAAATTAATTCACATATCAATTTCTCACAAAGAATTAATCAATCAATAATTATCAACAACATTCAATCACACTGGGGAAAAAAGTGCCTTTTGACCCTTGTGCTCGACAAAATGCAACTAATATAAACTGTAACCATTATACTAAGTAACACTGGGGCTAGTCGACAGTCCTCTAAGGAAAGTGAAGAATCGGAAATTTAATTATATAAAAAGTCATGTTTGGCAAGTACAAAAGATTAAGTATATAAGATAAAGTGAGTAGAAAGTCTATTATAATATTAGAGAGGGAGGAACACCAATCTACATTGAACAAAGGCAACAGGGGCTGGAGGTATTTTTTTTTTTTTTTTTTTTTTTTTTCTCACTTTTGGCAATTATTTTTCTGATACATTAAACTCATACAAGTATGGTAATGTGTCTTGATTTAACTGTTCTACTAGGACATTTTCTTTCAAATTATGTTATTTTATAGTCTATTTGTATACATTTCACAAAAAAGTACTTATTTTGGGATTTAACGTCTGTTCTAATTTTGCCTGTGTGAGATATGGATTTTGGTTAAAGAGTATCATATCCAAAGAAACAAACTCTTTTATTCATCACAAAACACAATAACACATTATTTGCAAATACTCGTGTAGAAAAGAAATTAACAACTAAGCATCGATCAATCGAGCTGAGGTCACGCTTGCGCATACTGACTCAGCATCAGTTCTGTGTCCTTAACTACAGCAAGTTCTGCATAAGCATCCATGTAAGAGCTCAAGAACGGGGTCAGGTCCTTATCAAACAGCTTCACTCCGGCAAGCATTTGTTCAAGACGTCGAAGCCCGGTCTTACGCGGCCCGATGATTACATCCAACAGGCCGGGCTCCTCCCCATGGATGAACGGACCGTGCACATGGACGTCCTTGTTAATGCCGTCTTCTAGAGTTTTAAAGTGGCCAAGAAATTCTTGAACTGCTTTATTCTGGGCCTCCCCCTCAGTTGATCTAATCGTGTAGGTTAGCGGCATCATCTGGGGCATTATATATCAATTAGGATCAGGAAATTTAATTTGTCATATCTTTTTGTCCTAATTTTAGGTGAAAGGTCCAAAATAGTTTAGTAAAATTGTAAAACAAAAAAACACACAAATTAATCTTAATAGTTTAACAAAACCGGTACTGGTTTGAACTAAAACAAAAGATCTCTGAAAAAAGGACACTATTTGAGTCTGATAATTAGAAAGTATCTTATTTATTTGGATTGAAGAGAGAGAAAATCTATTTAAATCCGAATCAAACTCTTGCTAAAAGTTGTTATTGTATTAATACCTTTTGGTAGATAAAATCAGCCCAAAAGCGAACTTTGGATCTCAAGTAAGGATCTTGGGGCAATAAAGGATGCTCCTTCCATGTTTCATCCACATATTGCAATATTACTAGTGATTCAGGGATCGGCTTCCCATCGACCACTAGAATCGGCACTTTCTTGTGCACCGGGTGCAGCTTGAGAAACTCATCACTCTTGTTCTTCAGATCAACTTCGACATAGTCGTATGCCACCCCTTTAAGTTGGAACGCGTGGTGCACCATGGTGCAGTAGCCGCTTTTTGCAGCTCCAAAAAGTTTGACATCCTTTGGTGTTGCCATGTTTACTCAACTTTTTATTCGAGGTTACAGAGCCTTTCTGATGGGATTGCCTGGGTCTGGACTCCGGAGGAGGTAGTAGTCGTTTTCTAGAGAGCTATTAGCTTCATTTATTGAATAAATAGTGGAAATTAGTGTTCCCTTTTGGGTTCCCTAAAGCTGTGCTCCAGATGGAGGTAGGGGAGGGGAGGGGAAGTGAAAAATTAAAATTTGTGAAATCTGTACTGTTCGATTTTCAGACCCTCCCTATTAGACTATAGCGCATGTAACACAAATTAAGTAGATTGAAGTATACTTTCTTAGTTACAGTTAGTATTTGATTAGTCTCTGTATAGGATTTACATTACCTATAAATATAGGACTCACTGTAACAGCTTGGACCAATGTAATACAAATCAATTCAGTCATTCTCTTCTATTCTCTAAACCTATTATGGTATCAGAGCTCCCTCTTTATCCTCTATCTTTCTAATCTTTTCTCCCTGTGATTCTTGATCTAAAGAACACATGACTACCAGTGAATCAGAATCTGTGATTCTTCCCTCTCCTCCCTCCCAAATTGATCCGATTATTCAGATCTCCCTGCCAGTTTCTACCAAGCTGACTAGGGACAATTTTCTCACATGGAGATCGCAAATTTAACCGATTCTTGATGGATTTGGTCTTATGAAGTTTGTAGATGCTTCAATTGCCATTCCGAGCCATAATCTGACAGTCAATGGCGTTTCTTCCTCCAATCCTGCCTTTCTTGCCTGGCACAAGCAAGATCGCTTCTTGCTCGGATGGCTTCGTACCACCATTACTGAAGATGTTCTGGCGCAATATGTCAAGTGTCAGACCTCCCGTGAGCTGTGGACTGCACTGCATCAAGTGTTCTCCGCCATTTCCACTGCTCGAGTCATGGAGCTCCGTCGTGCGTTGCAATCAACTACACGAGGCAATCAGCGCTATGGTGAATACTTTGAGCGGATGAGGTGTTTTGCTGATCAGCTCGCTGCAGCTGGAGATCCAGTTTCCGAATCGGATCTGGTAAGATCAATCTTATCGGGTCTTGGATCCGACTTCAATTCCTTTGTTGTTGCAGTTACTACTCGTGGCACACCTCTTTCTCTCATGGATCTCCATGCTTTCTTGCTCTCTCACGAGTCCCTCTTGGCGTCGCAATCTCCATCTCTTCCTGCTAATTCTGCTGATCCGAGTGTGTACTATGCTGGCCGGGGTCGTGGTAAAGGAAGGCGAGGTAGAGGATTTGCTAATTACTCTCAAGGCAGAGGCCCGAATTCATCTCAAGGCCCAATTCTTCCTACCCCAGGCCGTGGTACTGTAGCAACAGGCCCCTTTAGCACTAATTCATCTCAAGGCAGTGGCTTCACTAATGTTGCAAACCGATCTGGTTCCTACTCTCAGTCAGCTGGTGACCGACCACAGTGTCAGATTTGTCGCAAGAAGGGACATGAGGCTCTTGAGTGTTGGTATCGCTTCGACAATGATGCTTATCCTTCTCCGCCTCAAGCCTTATTTCATACCACCACTTCCGCTCCAAATGAGGGATGGTTCCTTGATTCGGGGGCAACGCATCATGTCACCTCCGACATAAATAACCTCACCTCTTTCACTCCATATGCTGGACATGACCGCCTTCAAGTTGGTAATGGCTCTAACCTCCCTATTCAAAATCTAGGCCATTGTTCTTTATCCTCAAATAATGGTTCCTTGAATTTGAATGGTGTCCTACATGTACCACATATTACCAAAAACCTTATTAGCATCTCTAAATTAACTAATGACAATGATGTTATTTTAGAGTTTCACCCCTTATTTTGTATTGTGAAGGACCGCCGCACGATGCGGCCTCTTCTTCAAGCTTCCCAAATTAATGGTCTTTACAATCTACCTTCTTCACCTCAAGCTTTGGTTGGAGAGCGTGTGTCGGCTTCCGTATGGCACAAGAGATTGGGGCATACGTCTCCATCCGTTACTCGCTTTCTAATAAACTCTCATTTTTTACCTACTACTTCAAATAAATTGGGAATTTGTGAGGATTGTTGTAAATCAAAAGCTCATGTATTACCATTTTCTCCCTCCTCTTCTCATGCTACTTCTCCTTTACATGTGGTACATTCGGACTTATGGGGGCCATCGCCTATTGTTTCTAAGAATGGATTTCGTTATTATGTGCATTTTATTGATGAATTTTCTAGATTTTCTTGGATCTATTTTCTTCATTCTAAGGATGAGCTTGTGAAGGTTTTTACCAATTTTAAATGCCAAGTTGAGAACCTCTTCAACACAACAATCAAAATCCTTCAATCCGATGGAGGCACGGAGTTTAAACTGCTCACTCGACTCTTCCCTCAAATCCTACATCAAACGTCGTGCCCCTATACACCCCAACAAAACGGTGTAGCGGAGAGAAAACATCGCCATGTCGTTGAGCTTAGCCTTGCTATTATTTCTCATGCCTCACTTCCCTTGGACCTTTGGGATCATGTGTTTCAAAGCGCGGTCTTCATTATCAACCGCCTTCCTCCCACTACACCGCCTCATACATCTCCCTACGAGCTCCTCTTCAACAAAAATCCAGATTACAAGTTTCTTCGAATTATTGGTTGTCGGTGTTTTCCGTTGATTCAACCGTACAATTCTCATAAGCTTCAATTCCGCTCGCTCCCGTGTGTATTCTTGGGATATTGCCAAACCCAAAAAGGTTACAAATGCTTACATGTAGAATCTGATCGAATTTACGTAAGCCGGAATGTTCGTTTCGATGAAACTTCTTTTCCCTTTGCTGTGTCCACTGTTGGTTCAGCTCCAGCTTCAACTGAGCACATTTCCTCCTTTCTGCCTCTCATTCGGCCTGTCACTGTGCCATCAGATGGGGTCTGTCAGCCCATTTCGGCTTCACCTCAACTCTCTCTGGGCCGACCTTCTTTACCTTCAAGCCCAACACAACCTGGGCCTTCAGCGCACCAGCCAGCAGAACCCGTTCGGCCTTTAACTAACCAGGCTGCAGGGTCCGATCCTTCTCCTCTTGCTGAGCCTGTCTCGCCTCTAGTCCGATCTGGACTGTCTCCTTCTAGTACTACTCAACCTGAGAACCATGTCACTCCCCTCCCGGTGCAACTCTCAGAGTCAGATCCAGTCAGGCCTCATCCTATGACTACACGGACTCGAGATCATACTCGTCGTCCTAAGCAATTTCCGGATCATGAAACATTTTTCACAACAAAGCACCCGCTACCATCTTCTCCTCTTGATGAACCTTCCTCATTCATCTTAGCAAACAAATATCCTGAGTGGCGTGCGGCCATGTCTCAAGAATTAACGGCATTAGCGAAAAATGGCACTTGGGTTCTTATTCCTTCTCAACCCGATCAAAATATCATTGGTTGCAAATGGATTTATAAAATCAAAAGGAAAGCCGATGGGTCCATTGAGCGTTATAAGGCACGCCTAGTTGCTAAAGGGTTCAATCAAGAGGCGGGCATCGATTATCATGAAACGTTTAGCCCGGTTGTCAAACCTCCCACCATTCGGGTTGTTATCTCACTTGCTACATCCCGTCATTGGCCTATTCGCCAACTTGATGTCAACAATGCGTTTCTCCATGGCGACCTTGAAGAACAAGTTCTCATGTCGCAACCACCGGGGTTTGTAGATCCTTCTTTTCCGAATCATGTTTGTCTTCTCAAAAAGGCGCTCTACGGGCTCAAGCAAGCGCCTCGAGCTTGGTTTCACAAGTTAGCTTCGGTTCTTGTGACCCTCGGATTCAAAGCATCTCAATCGGACTCCTCTCTTTTTATTCTATCCGATTCTTGCTCCATTACTATTGTCTTGATTTACGTGGATGACATTATAGTCACCGGGTCTGACCATGCTCGTGTCTCTTCCCTTATAGCTTCCCTTGCTTCGCAATTCTCCCTCAAGGATCTTGGTCCCTTACATTTCTTCTTGGGGATTCAAGTCAAACCTCATGCCAAGGGAGTCACTCTCTCACAACCGCAGTACATCCGAGACTTGCTTATCCGTGCTAAGATGGATGGTGCTAAGCCGTGTTCCACTCCCTTCTCACCCAATGACCCACTTTCCAAATTTGAAGGCAATCCCATGGCCGAACCTCACACATATCGAAGCATTGTTGGTGCCCTACAATATGCCACGATCACGCGCCCTGACATTTCCTATGCGGTCAACAAGGCCTCTCAGTTTATGCATGCCCCCACTGACGAGCATTGGAATGCAGTCAAGAGGATTTTGCGCTACCTCAAGGGCACCTTGCATCACGGCCTCCACATTAGTGCTCAGTCCTCCTTTGAGCTTCACGCTTATTCAGATGCAGATTGGGCGGGATGTCCTGATGATCGTCGCTCGACCTCGGGTTTCTGTGTCTTTCTTGGTTCCAATCTACTCTCATGGGGATCCAAAAAGCAAACAACGGTATCTCGTTCTAGCACTGAGGATGAGTATAGGAGCATGGCAGGAGCATGCACCGAATTAATTTGGCTCCAACAGTTGTTACGTGAACTTCATGTGCCACAAACCTCTACCCCGGTTCTTTGGTGTGACAACTTGGGCGCCACTTTTCTTGCCGCTAACCCGGTGTTTCATGCTCGAACTAAGCACATCGAGATTGATTTCCACTTCATCCGAGAGAGAGTTGCCCAAAAACGTTTGGAGATCCGCTTCATTTCTTCCAAAGATCAGTTAGCTAATCTATTCACCAAGTCCTTTTCATCTGCACGGCTCATGTTTTTGTGTGACAAACTGACGCTAAGGGATATCCCTAGCTCTGTTTGAGGGGGGGTATTAGACTATAGCGCATGTAACACAAATTAAGTAGATTGAAGTATACTTTCTTAGTTACAGTTAGTATTTGATTAGTCTCTGTATAGGATTTACATTACCTATAAATATAGGACTCACTGTAACAGCTTGGACCAATGTAATACAAATCAATTCAGTCATTCTCTTCTATTCTCTAAACCTATTACTCCCCTCCCATTCCCTCCCCTCCCCTCCCCTACCTCCAGTTGGAGCACAGCCTAAAGGTTATTACCTCTTTCTCAAGTCAGGCCCAATAGGTCAATGATTGCAAGCACTTCTTTCTCAAGCCTATAGTGATGTGATGTCAATGGTACCATCTTATCCGGAAGTGGAAAATTTTATATGATTTGATTCCATATGGGTGTTTGACGACTTCATAGTTGAAACTTCAAAGTCAGGTTCTGCTCATTGATTTTAGATTTAGAGTGAGTCTGCCATGGATCAAAATAAAAAGCGCTCAATTATTTTTTTGATGCATCAGAGCCGTTAATTGATTAAGGGTAAAACAGGTATTTAATTAGATATTATTTTCTGTCCCTCAACCCATATAGGCATATAGGGCTGTAAATGAGCTGGCTCGAGCCGAGCTGGGCAAAAGCTCAGCTCGTTAATTCTGGACCGAGCTGTTAGCAAGCCAGCTCGCTAACAGCTCACGAGCTAAAATCTCAGCTCAAACTCGTGATGAGCCAGCTCACGAGGTGGCTCGCGAGCCACGAGCTGGCTCACTGGGTTTGGTTGGACCTTGTTTTAAGAAGAAAATAAATTTTACAAACATTTTTGGACCGAACTGGACCGAGCTGAACCGAGCTAGATCAAGCTGGATCAAGTTTGATAGTATAAAATACACACAAATTCATACAAATTCACAAATTGATGCCTAGCCGAGCTAGCTCGCGAGCTGGCGAGCCGAGCTGGGCAAAAGCTCAGCTCGTTAATTTTGGCCCGAGCTGTTACCGATCGAGCCAATGTGAGTCGCGAGCGAGCCACGAGCTTACGAGCTTTTTGGACAGCCCTATAGGCATATACCGTTTTTCGAGGTGAAATTTTGATTCTTTAGTTTGATATTGAAGTATATAAAATTTTCCCTTTATAAAATAATTTCGGATCTACATGATTCTTACCTTGTTGAATTGATTACTGTCCTGCTTACAAGTGCAAATTTGGTTCTCAGTTTCAGAAGCCAAATTATTTCGGAATTAGTTACTTCTTTTGATGTGTCTATTATTCCTGGAGAACATGTTTCACGATCAATTAATCCTTCTTATCAGTTTAAAAATAATAAGGTTGCAAAATTGATTGTTGACTAGCATGGATTTGGTAGTACATGGTTTATTCTGGTACAAGTAACTGGTTTAGCAGTTGTTTGGGTGTTCGGGCATATTCTTCGTCCCGACCCCCCTCCCGTAGAAAATTGTTGAGGACCATGAAAACTGGAAATAAATATGTGCATAAATCCAATTGTTAAATCTTTATGAGATACAAATCAATTTATTATGCAAGGGACTGAGAGAAAAACTGTGTTCACAATCATTTAGGAACTGCCAGTGTTGTCTGTATGTACCTGAAACTTCTAATTTCTTATAGCTCATTGTCAATCTGGATTATGGATGATACATAACAATACAGTAATGGTCTAGCTGTATTACACTTACTTTCTGTTTTTCCAATTCTAATGATTCTCATTTAATCAAGATTATTTTCCACTACATTTTTTTCTGCTTAATGTCATCTGTGCAGCTTCAGTTGAGTAGTCTTGAACAGCACAACTTTTTTTAGTACCAGTACTTGTGTACTGTACGCTCTTTGTCTCAGTACCATACAACATTTTTCAGGTTAGTACTGTGGACGTGTTATTCTGGTACCGTAATTGTAATCAGCTGCATAGTTTAGTGGTTTTGGGAAGCTTTTCTCTGAGATATCGTTTACCATTATCGTCATCTGATTTTCAATTTTGGTATTTATTTGAGATCATATAATTATAGTTTTTTTTTTGTATACTAAATTCTGAAATTTTAGAGATATCTTATGATCACCAATATTTATTTTGTTAAAATCTGAAAATCACAGTTATTAATAAGTACTTCTTCAAACGTATTATAATCTGGAAATTTTCCTTTATTAATAAGTATTTTCTTCAATTATATAAAAACCTGGAAATTCCTTTTATTGGTAAATATTCTCTCTAGATATATCTATTATAATCTGAAATTTTAATCTATTATAATGTATTTCTTTAAGTATACAAAGATCTGGGATTTATTAGTATATGTTATTATTTGAATATCGATACCAAGAATATTCTTTTAATTAAATTTCAGTCAAGATGTGGGGATTTTCTTATTTTAATTTAGTAATAGATGGTCAATAAATAATAAACTAAGGTACTGCTTCCATACATCCTACATGTAATTATTTTAATTATGATAGATATTACAGATACTATTTCTTTCTAGATGTATTCTCAATTAATTTCGGATTCTTCCGTTAATTTGTCTGAATGAGCTCTAAACATATTAAATAATAATCATATTTATTAGATGTATTCTTCCGTTAATTAATTTCTTTCGTTTAGTTGTTTTTGTTTCCTCTCTTTTGATTAATCTCAAATTAAATTAGTTCAAAATTACTGTAACTTGATCCCTCCTCTCTCTCTCTATATATATATATATTGAACCTGACTCATAGATGCACTTTTCATACAATCAAAATGTGGTGGGAAAGCATCACTTAATTGATCTTATCAAGAACCTCCATTTTACAAAGAAAAGGCTTATGATTGATTAAAGACAAGAAAGCTTGAGAGAACTTCAAATTAATGAAATGAAAGATGGTGTTATGGTGATACAAAATCTGAAAAGTAGAGATAGAGGAAGAAAGAGGATAGGCGATCTATGAGTCATAGGCGATCTCACTAGGAAATATATTTGGCCATTTGATCACCAGGAAAGGCAAGACGCGATTGCACCTGAGATAATATATTTATTTGGGCAGAATGAGCATATTAAAAATAGGAATAATTATATAGAGCTCTCCATTTCCATCTCCTCTCCATCTCCGTAGTTTTAAAAAGGAAAGTTGGACACTATTTCCTATGCTAACTAATTTTTTGTCTTTTAGTGAGGAGACAATATTTTTTTTCTGTTCGACACCAATGGTTAATACTACAATGAACGAAGTTAAATACTAGATTGATGTACAGTAAATACATTAAAGACTGAAGTTAAATACTGCAGAAAATTTAAACCATCAAATTGTCGGTAACTAATTTTTTTTGTCTTTTAGTAAGGGATATGAGGGGATGGTGTTGCGGGGACAATAATTACATATTGATAGACATTATTACCACTATCTCTAATTGTTAAGAATAATTATATAGAACTCCACATTCCCATCCCCTCTTAAATACTAACTCCCCTAAAGTTAAATATTAACATTCCTCAAGTTAAATACTGATGTGTATAAAGTTAAATACTAATATATAGGATGCTAAATAGAATCCATGTAATTTATTTATAATTATAGAGATTAATACTTTTGACTTTAAAGATAAATACTAACATTTATAATGTTAAATACTAACATTCCTAAAGTTAAATACTGATGTGTGGGACGTGGGAACATTAGTTTGTCGTTTTTTGCGGGGACAGATTATGTTACTATTGGACGCGGACGGTTAATACTCCAATGAATAGAGTTAAATACTTCTTCGATGCACTATTAATACTCCAACGAATAGAGTTAAATACCGCACGAAATTTAAACATCAAATGTCGAAACCTAATTTTTTTTGTCTTTTAGTGCCGGGATGCAAATGTCGGAATCTAATTTTTTTTGTCTTTTAGTGCGGGGATGAGGGGACATATATGTTAAAATTTTGTGGGGACATATATTGTTTCGCTGTTGGGTAGACAGTTAATACTCCAATGAATAGAGTTAAATACTTGTTCGATGCACTGTGAATACATTATATATAGATGTTAATACTACGCGGAACCAGATTTTTTTGTCTTTTAGTGCGGGGATAGAGGGGGGATGGGGGTGCGGGGACAATTATCTGGGTCCATTGATTAAATCGTTTAAAATAAGTTTTAATATGGAGAGCGGTTTGGGTCGGGAGAGGAGGGTGTCCGATGCTCATCGGATCAAACTCGGTTTGATGGATAGTTTCTTCTGTTCGATCCACTTCAAAATATATGTGTTATTGTTTTAGCATCGAAAATTTCAAGTACCACTAATAAGATCCAACTCTACTGTTTTTATGTAAGAAAAGCAGCCTCATCCTTTTTTACCATCTTGACTATTCAATTTTATCAAATGGCTTCAATTAAATTTTCTATTATAATATTATTTTTAAGGATCCAGATAACTGTTTCCGCATCCCCATCCCCCCTCTATCCCCGCACTAAAAGACAAAAAAGTCCGCACTAAAAGACAAAAATATGATTCCGCGTAGTATTAACATCTATATGTAATGTATTTACAGTGCATCGAATAAGTATTTAACTTTATTCATTGGAGTATTAACTGTTTGTCCAACAGCGAAACAATATATGTCTCCACAAAAATTTAACATATTTGTCCCCTCATCCCCGCACTAAAAGACAAAAAAAATTAGGTTTCAACATTTGCGTCTCCACACTAAAAGACAAAAAAAAATTAGGATCCGACATTTGATGTTTAAATTTCATGCAGTATTTAACTTTATTCATTGGAGTATTAATAGTGCATCGAAGAAGTATTTAACTCTATTCATTGGAGTATTAACCGTCCACGTCCAACAGCGACACAATCTGTCCCCGCAAAAAATGACAAACTAATATTTTCGCGTCCAGCACATCAGTATTTAACTTTAAGAATGTTAGTATTTAACATTATGAACATTAATATTTATCTTTCAAGTCAAAAGTATTAATATCTAAAATTATAAATAAGTTGCATGGATCCTATTTAGCATCATATATCTTAGTATTTAACTTTATACACATTAGTATATAACTTTAGGAATGTTAATATTTAACTTTATGGGAGTTAGTATTTAAGAGGGGATGAGAATGTGGGGTTCTATATAATTATTCTTAACAATTAGAGATAGTGGTAATAATGTATATCAATCTGTAATTATTGTCCCCGCACCACCATTCCCTCATATCCCCCTACTAAAAGACAAAAAAAAATTAGTTACTGACAATTTGATGGTTTAAATTTTCTTTCAGTATTTAACTTCAGTCTTTAATGTATTTACTGTGCATCGATCTAGTATTTAACTTCGTTTATTGTAGTACTAACCATTGGTGTCCAATAGCGAAAAATATTGTCCCCCACTAAAAGACAGAAAATTAGTTAGCAACTTTTTTTTTTATAACTGCGGGGATGAAGGGAGGATGGAAATGAGAGGTTGTATATAATTATTCTTAATCAATTCATTTGAAACAGTCTGGAATAATTCTTTGGACAACTAACAAGCAAGCGACCGACCGCCTTCTCCAACAAATTACTCATAGACCTGTTTTGATAATCATATATACACCAACATCTCCGACACCTCGGACCAGCTAGTCAGAGAAGCCCATCTCAGTGGGAAGTGTTACGGTAAATAAATAAACCAGGTTTATATTGAGAACCTGAAAGCCGCTCCTCAATTTTTGGTTGCTTGCCCGGGGTCCCCAGGTTCACTGGACGCGTATCCTCTGCATTAACTCAAAAGAGAATCTTTTGAGTTAGTGAATATCAACCGTCCGATTTGTTTTAAGACTCGCGCGGACAAGACCAGCACTAATATTGAAAGGCACCCTATGTTATAGACAGGAGCCCGATTGGCTCCGTTTAAAATCAAACGGTTGAGATTCATTAACTCAAAAGATTCTCTTTTTGAGTTAATGCAGAGGATACGAATTCAGGTTCACTTCACTCTCACTCTTCACTCCACCTAAAGCCATTTGCCAGTAAAACCGCTGAGAAAGCACAGGGAACAACTACCGGTTGAGAAAAAAAAGGCAAGAAAGGATGCAACGCCACCACGATCCGAATCCCTTCGACGAGGAAAACGAAGTCAATCCCTTCTCGGTAAACTTCCCAATTTATTTCTCTGCTTGTGGTTTTTTCCTCGTTATTATTTTTGTATGTGGAGAAGTTAGATCGATTTGCGGTGAGCGGTGAATAAATTTGGTTGGATTTTAGTACAGAAGTAGAGGAAACCCGGTATTTGGACGAGAATTGCTAGATCCTTGTTTTGTTGAAACCGTAGATCTGGGATTCTTTCTCTGCTTGGCCTAGGTTTGATACTTGTAGCATTCCCTTGTTACAATCTAATAGCAGCAGTAACGAAATAGGCATTATCTTTATTTTTCTGTTGTTTTATTAAGGAAGTATGGTGTCAGTACACCACATACCAGTATTACCTGTATTGCAATGACCTGCATTAGTACCGTATTTTGTATCCTTTCATGTTGTTTCTGGAAGTTCCTTGTGTTCAATTTGGCAATGTACTAGAAAGTTTTGTGTTACTCCATTAACTCCAATCTAACCTGGTTTATGCTTCCAAATCTATTACATGTATACATGGTAGTCATTTCTGTTTTAAATTTGAATTGTGAAATTGTAGAATGGAAATGGTGGAGCTAGGGCACAAAATTTTGGATTTAAGCCATCGGAGCCGGCTGGGTTTGGGAATAAGCTTGATACTGTTGATATACCGCTTGATACAATGAATGTATGGCTTAGTATTCCTCTACCTGTGATTTTTATTTATTATACACGACTAACTTGGGCGATACATTTATTGGGCTTCACCTTCTTTTATTTTATTTTTATTATCTATCATTTTTATGTTTTTGCCACTGGTTTTTTTTTTGGTAAAAAGTGTTTATAAATGTGTACAAGGGATCAGACAAAGCACTTGTACTGAGGCTAAGATGTGGTTTACACAGTGGTTAGTTTGGTTGAAACTTTGATAGCTCTTCCATTCTGTACTCAAGGTACTAGATAAGACTGATAAAGAAATCTGTTTAGCATTGTGCACTCCACAAAGCTGATTACTCACAGAGCACATGTGGTAGTGCTAAGATTTGATATCTTGGTGGGGAAGTTTGGCTGAATATTGATGTAATCGTCAAAATCTGGTGCTGTAATGCTTTGTCCAAGATAATCTAAATTGTTTTGGTTTTAATCAAAGCTATCAAGCCTTTTTTATGGATTGTCAAGTTCATATTTCAAAGCTCTCTAAATGCAAATCAATTTGGTCAATCAGCATTTTACTACTGCCCTGTTTGACACCAAGGAACTCAGGTGAAATTAGTCTAATTTCAGAATATGGGATCCCAAACACTATGGGAGCAGAAATAAGTGGAACTAAAACGTAAAGCTGGATCTAACTAATTTCTGGAGGTGGGGGGGACTTAAATTAGTTTGGAATTAACAATATCCGTTCTTAAGATGATTTTAAAAATGAAGCGTCCAAATATACCTCCTACCATATTTTTTTGCTAAATCATAAAATCTAGAAATACAACAAAAATAGTATTAATATGATTATTGTTATTGATCTATCACGAGTAGTATTTCTCCCTTTTTTATCTAACAGTTTGGAGTTCTCATTAAATTCTAAAAGAAAATTCAATGTCCGGAATTATTTTTCCACTTTGTCAATAATAAGTGAACGTTACTTCACTGTAATTTTTATTGTATTCCCAAATGTCTCACCAAACACCTTCACAAAATATAGGAACTAACTGGAGAACAAACACCTTCACTGTAATTTTTATTGTATTCCCAAATGTCTCACCAAACACCTTCACAAAATATAGGAACTAACTGGAGAACAAATTCCTGAATTAAGTGAAATTGTGGAATTAATACTTCTGAATCAACTCTTGTTGCCAAACAGAGCCTTGTAGGAGACTAGCTGAATGGTCTAACTTGAGAAATGTTGACACTTCTATATTTAAATTTTCATATGTTTCTTGTGCTTTGAATTTAGGGTTCAAATGACAAAGCTAAAGAACTTGCATCGTGGGAATCTGAGCTCAAGCGGAGAGAGTTGGTTAGTTTATATCTTTCTTCTACTTTTTCAAAACAATTGTTTGGGTTTCCAATGCCAATTGTCTGTTATTATTTATTCTGTTTCTGTGTGTGTTATGGGGGTTCTCCATCAATTTGGTCTTTCTTTTGCTATAGTTTGACATGTTCAGAAAGCACAAAAGAACCCTAGGCTTATTATCTTACTACTATTGTCACAAAGGCTTTTTTATAAGGTTCTGATTCATTTTTTATGCTTGTTCTTCTCATCTTTGACTTGTGTAGGAAATCAAAAGAAGGGAGAATGCCTTAAAAAGTGGTATGTAGTTTTTACTTGAATATTTTGTGGTAGGGTATATCATTTATTATCACTTGTGCTCAAACAGAACTTGGGAAATACTATGTATATACAAAAATTCCCAGTTCATGTGAGACATTTCTCAAAATCCGAGGGATTGGAGATACCGAGTTTTTTTTCCCCTTTGGAATACACTGGTTTGTTGAAATCAGTCTGGCTGGAAGCATTTGACTTTTATTGTTGGTCTATACCTGAATACAGCTGGGGTATCAGTGGATGAGAAAAATTGGCCTCCTTTTTTCCCAATAATACATCACGACATTGCTAAGGAGATACCAGTGGATGGTCAAAGATTGCAATACCTTGCATTTGCAAGCTGGCTTGGTATGTCCTATCCTTTGAATATGTGTATATATTTGTATATATTTGTCCCTTTTTCTTGTAGTTGGTATTCTGCGACTTTGTAGTCAGGAAAACGTCTTAAAGTAAGCTTTAGTTATATGTTAATTCAACGGGAAAGACCAAATAAAACAATCATTCCTGCTCCAGAAAAGAAAGATAGTGTTGTCCGTAAGAAGGACATACTATAATTTTTCAATGCAGTGTGAGTGGTACCTTGTGTGTTATTACTATGCTTGTATTAATTTTTAACAAAATCCTTTGGTAGGAATTGTGCTATGCTTGTCTTTTAATGTGCTTGCGGTGACTGTTTGCTGGATTAGAGGAGGAGGTACTCTCTTCTCTCTCTCTCTCTCTTTCTCTCTTTCTCTCTCCCTCTGCTGAGATACTATGCTTGTTCTAAATGTATATTACATGAACTTATTTTGAGTGTTTTGTTAGTTATTTTTCATAACAACATTTTCTGTAATCTTCTTGCTACAGGTGTAAAAATATTTTTCCTTGCTGTAATATATGCATTGATGGGGATTCCACTGTCATACTTGCTTTGGTACCGGCCTTTATATCGGGCTATGAGGTATATTGTCAATGTTAAGACAGTTTATTTTAGCCGAATCTATCAGGCTGGTAGAAGGATTATCATATCTACAAGCTTTCTATGTTGTACTTAGCCTGACCGATCTGTTCTGTTATCCTCGATGTCTTAATATCAAGCCTGACTATCAAGTTGTAATAATTGGTACCTCAATCCCACATTGTCTTACTTTGTTGGTAGGGTTTATATCTAGCATTTCTAACATTTGTTTTAAATGAAACAGAACTGACAGCGCGTTCAAGTTTGGATGGTTCTTTCTTTTGTATTTGGTAATTATTTTTTATTGCAACATAAGGCTGTTCTTTGTTATTATTTTTCCCTTATCATTGTTTTTTATATAGGTTTAACTGAAATTTAACTAAACAATTCTGTTCAGATTCATATTGGGTTTTGCATTGTTGCTGCCATTGCTCCTCCTATTGTATTTCATGGAAAATCTCTGACGTAAGTATTTAGTATTTTGAGGTTGTATATTCTGAAAATTGCTGATAAAGCTTGATATTAAATATCTGCTGTCTTGTTCAATTTATGGTCGTAAGCTTTAGACTATTTATGTCGCGTGTACACCCAACTATCTTTCCATTTACTCGAAGCACAGTTGTAGTAATAGTTTGGGGGTTAAAACTGTCATATTAACTTGTCTTCCATATTAATGAGCACTGTTAATAGTATGCCTACCACTCGGTTGTGTTGGATAGCATTAAAAATGAAGGCTGGGGAAGCCTCCAGTCCATGATTAAATTGAGACATAAAATGTTTAGTAGATGCACTGAACAAAGTTTTAGCGGAGTTCCAGCTGTTAATTGTAACCAGGATAGAAATGTTTCTTTCTACTTCTTTTTGCTGTTTTTTGTCAATTACAAACAATTCGAATTACAATATTATCTCGGTGCCTATTGCGTGTCATGGATTCTTCCAATCTAATATGAAAGTTTATTCTGGATTATCCAGGGGTATTTTGGCAGCGATTGATACTTTCTCTGATAGTCTCCTAGTTGGGGTAAGTTATCCTGTCTATCTTCTCTCATATCACTCCTGTTAGCTCATCTTGTTAATTACCATTAGGGCTTGGATAAAAGCAAATTGTTTTGTTGGCTAATAATTCAGTCATTGATCCACAATTGACACCGCTGGCCAAAATTTTTGGCTCTGCCACTGGGTTCAGTAGACAAGTACTCGAAACTGAATCTTGCTATATGTTTTATGATTGTGTATACTGTATCTTACTCTGATCCTCATTTTTAAAGTTGGCCATGGCCAACTGTGTATTTTTGAATTCACAATTTCATTATATGTGATAACTTATAATTTCGTTAAATGTTGCAATTATAGATATTTTACTTTATTGGGTTTGGATTATTTTGCTTGGAGACGCTTCTCAGCCTATGGGTTATTCAGGTTTGTGTTTTTTTTTTCTTTCTTTTAATAAATTAGACAACTGGTTTTATAAGTATTGTACTTATTTTACATTTTGGCCTCAAAAGTTTCAAGGCTCCTATTCGTAAAGTGTTTGATTTTTACCAAATCATGGCTAGCATTGTACATCAATTAAAATAGTTGATGGAAATCCAAGTCATCATGACATTTGCATGCTAACTTGATGACTTAATGTGGATGGAAATATCTTGATGTACATTGATTTAGTTGTTGGTGTCAGCGCCTACACGGATTTTGCGTACAGTAGTGCCCATAACAGGAACTAAGGTTAAACTGATGTGAGTGGAAGGGGACTAATTTGGTACAAATTAGAGACTTCAGTGCCCATAACAGAAATGTTCAAACTTTAGAAACCGAAATGAGAAAGTGATCCTGTCAAGGCCCTTTGTTTATTTTACTTTTCTGCTAAGTTACTGATGGTCCTTTACTTCCCTAGCTCCTAATGTTAGATCCTCCACATTTTGGGAGTATTTTTTTGCTGTATACATACATATTATGGTTTGGAACTTGTTGGTCCGTACCACCAATTTACTTGGAACATGAGCAGTTGTTTAATCAAACATGGGCAGACTGTTCATGTTTGGCTTTAAAAATATTCTGGGGTAGTGACTCGTAACATTGATTAGAACGTATGTTCATTTATTTTTGAATGAAAAGTGGCAGTGCAGACAGAAGGGGTGCAAATCAGAATCATTTAGGGCCAAATATGAAACTATGGGACAATCAGAAATACATGACACTTTTATTGAACTGAACATGTGCAGTTCAAATTTGACATCTGTTATGTGTAAATGGTTCAATATTATGCATTATCTATATGCATTAAGACTTACAATTATCTGCATGTGCATGTCTGTGCTTGCACACGTCTCTATGTGTGATGATCTGAAATTATCAAATGCTTGTTATGATGATGTTCAGCTAGTTGACTACTGTTCAATTTCATTTGGTCTATGCAGAAAATTTACATGTATTTCAGAGGGCATAAATGAGAGCCTTTCAAGATATATTATCGGGTGATGCCATCTAGGAGTGCTGGATCAATCTTTCCTGTAGATGTTATATTATTAATTACTGTTTATTTTGTTATTTTAAAGTTTTCCATTATTTTGTTATAAAGTTGCTTTATGGAAAATTGGGGGGGGGGGGGGGGGGGGGGGGGGGGGGGGGGGGGTTGCTAGCTAGGCCATGACATAAATGAGATTATATATATACGTTTGAAGATGCTTGGTGTATTGTCTTTCTATTTTTTGTTTTTTTGTCCCCAGTATGTTTTTGTAGTGTGCTATGAAGTTAAAGTTGCCCTTTTGCATTGGTGAATTCGGGACATTTTTCTTACTGAGGTGTGCAATTTTGTTCGTGATTGTTTCCATGGATCAATTTGATTCGCTTGATGCTTCGTGCGCGCTTGATTTGCATGAATATTGAAGCAGTGCGTATGAATCATGAAGCATATCAGATGTTTCTGAGCATACATCGGGCTGATTTGTGTCCGATGCCTATCGGGCGATAGCTTCTTCTCTAGAGAAAAGTACAGGAAAGGTTTCCCAGGAAACAACTTAGGGTATGTTTGGATGCACAAGAATAGCTATTGTTCCTAGAATAGCATTGCTATTCGGAACAAGGTGCATCCAAACGACTTTTAGAGCTATTCGGAATAGCTACTGTTTTTAGAATAGCACTGTTATTCGCTATTCTTACAAAAATATGGAATAGCATTTGTTAATTTCAATGTTAATACTAATCTAATATTTAAACTAATATTATATTACATTTAATATTTAAATTAATATTATATTGTATTATATTTAATCTAATAATATATTATATTTAATCTAATATTTTATTTAATACTAATATAATATTTAAAATAATATTATATTATATTTTAATATTTAAATTGATATTATATTATATTATATTTAATACTAATCTAATATTTAAAATAATATTATATTACATTTAATAATTAAATTAA
Organism: Carex arenaria; assembly: GCA_964058825.1. Taxonomy (NCBI): domain Eukaryota; kingdom Viridiplantae; phylum Streptophyta; class Magnoliopsida; order Poales; family Cyperaceae; genus Carex; species Carex arenaria. The sequence continues at coordinate 675,628 of CAXKVW010000014.1, read as the reverse complement.
TATTACATTGTATTATATTTAAACTAATATTTTATTCAATACTAATCTAATATTAAAATAAAATTATATTACATTTAATATTTAAAATAAAATTATATTACATTTAAGAGTAAAGCTAATATGCACTTAAGTGCACGTGCACTTAACCCTCGGACTGTCCGATTAGCTTTGAGATCCGTGCTACACGACTTTTAAAGAAATCGGACGGTCCTAGGGTTAAGTGCACGGTGCACTTAAGTGCATATTAGCTTTACTCTACATTTAATATTTAAACTAATATTATATTATATTTAATCTAATATTTTATTTAATACTAATTTAATTTTTAAATTAATATTATATTACATTAATATTTAAACTTATATTATATTATATTTAATATTTAAAATAATATTATATTACATTTAATATTTAAACTAATATTATATTATATTTAATCTAATATTTTATTAATACTAATCTAATATTTAAAATAATATTATAGTACATTTAATATTTAAACTAATATTATATTACATTAATCTAATATTTTATTTAATACTAATCTAATATTTAAAATAATATTATATTACATTTAATCTAATATTTTATTTAATACTAATCTAATTTTTAAAATAATATTATATTACATTTAATATTTAAACTAATATTATATTATATTTAATATTTAAGCTAATATTATATTATATTTAATATAATATTTTATTTAATACTAATTTAATATTTAAAATAATATTATGTTACATTTAATATTTGAATTAATATTATATTGTATTATATTTAATCTTACACATAAATTATTAAACAGTAGCTATTCTCTCCAAACCCTATTCCAAATATGCAATCCAAACAACTTTTTCATCGGCATTTTTATTCATAACCAAAAAATAAAATAAAATATTATTAATAACCGGTCCACCAAAACAATTTCACCCATGCCCAAACCGCCCCACCATTGGGCGGTTTACACCCCCCCCAGACCGCCCCCTCATATGGCGGTTTACCCCCCCCCCCCCCCCTAACCCGCCCCCCCATGGGGCGGTTTACCCCCCACCCAACCCGCCCCCCCAAGGGGCGGTTTACCCTCCCACCAACCCGCCCCGCCAGGGGGCGGTTTGCCCATTTTTCCTATATTTAACCGTTTTCTCTCTCCTGTCTCACCATAATTCGTCCAATACAAACTAATTGATCCATTCTGCTCTCAAACAGTGTTCCGATGCGATTTTGAGGTGATTTTGAGGCGATTTTGAGGCGATTTTGATCAACAGTGACCGAGGTATTTTTTTTTTAAATTTAATTTTTTTAAAATTTTAGAAATTTTAGAAATAAACAAAAAACTTATATTGAACCAAAAATGTTGTTTTGAGACGAATTTATATGTTGTTTCAGAAATAAACCAAAAATGTTAATTGCACTGTACTGGGGTGGAAAAATCACGAAAGGGGAGTTCGGATGCCAATACTCAAAAGATGCGAGTTACGGCTTCCAACTGAATGCCAATACTTCAATTTATGAAATAAATGAAGCAATCTTGCAAAAAACCAGTTGGGACCGTGCCCGATTTACTGTAGAAATCAGTACCCGAATTAACAACCAACCGACAGGTGGCAAACCTTATTATGTAAAATATCCTATAGCAGACCAGGATATATGGACAGCTGTGTATGGTTTTTTTGAGTCCACTTCAATCCCGATAATTGACATATTTTGCAAAAAAGTTTCGATTGAACCAGTTGGTGCCGGGGCTGGACCATCTACCCAGAACAACTTTGACATTGGGGCTGGATCTTCCACCCAGAACAATTTGGACATCGGGGCTGGACCTTATGCAGAGCAGAACTTGGACACTAGGGCTGGACCTTATGTCGAGAATGAAAACCCAGGATATGACAATTATACCACTGATTATAGGTATGATCACAACCAGGATGTGACCTCACCCCCTCGTGAACCTGCGAGACGAGATAGGTATTTGCATGTACCTGAGCGCCGTGCTGCACCCCGGGCTGAAACTAGAAGACCGTCATGTGTTGGTCGGGTTGGATATCAATTAGTACCTGATCCATTACCTAGCTATAACCCCCCTGAACCTAGAAGACAGTCTGCAGTCGATCAAAATGATGTAGACATTAATATTAACGGTATAGATGAGATACCGAGGGAGGAAATAGAAACTGGTGATGATTGGGACGGGGATTGGGATTCAGACAGATTATCAGAGGGCGATGATGAGAATATTATGCCTCCTCCAATTGAATATAGATTTCCGATCAGTGGACGAAGGGACAAGCACCCGGTAAGGACATTCAATGACACTACTTCCTTTGAAGAAGCAGACATTTCTTATTTTGGGACACGCGTTGTATATAACGAAGAGATTAGCCTGGGCCAGCTTTACACCAACATAGAAGAACTGTCGAGGAAAGTTAAGCAGTTCCATTTAAATGGTAACTGGGAGTTTACAGTAGCCAAGCGAGAGAGGACCCGGTATGTTGCAATTTGTAAAGAGACAAAGTGCAAATGGAAGTTGTCTGCTGCGCCTAAAGGCAAGGGGGAGGCATGGATAATTAAGGATGTCAATGGACCACACACTTGCAAGTCTGCGTCAAAAAGGAAAGACCATACTGCGCTGACGGCATCAGTTATTGCCGATGTAATTATGGAAGACATTAAGGAAGAGCCTGCGATGAGCATTAAGGAGGTTGCTCGTGCAGTGAGAAAGATCTACCCATATATAACTCCACATTATAATAGGTTGTGGAGAGGTCGGGAACTCGCAGTCTGCAGATGCTTCGGAACCTGGAAGGGGTCGTACAATCTCCTCGCACCATTACTTATTGCCATAACAAGTACAAATCTGGAAACCAGATTCCAGCAGTGGCATGTACCAACCGATACACCCGGTGAGGTACAATTCAAGGGCATAGCATGGGCTTTCGGTTCATGTATTGAAGCCTTTCGATATCTTAGACCTGTGATCAGCATCGATGCATGCTTCATGTCCGGCCGGTATGGTGGGGCTCTGCTTATAGCATGTGCATATGATGCTGAAAACCAGTTGTTGCCCATAGCCTTTGCCATTGTTCAACAGGAGGATGGTCCAAATTGGGGTTTTTTCATGTCCTTTGTGAGAAACGAGGTGGTAGGAAATAGGTTCATCTGCGTAATATCAGACCAGCACTTGGGCATTAAACATGTACTTAATAGCCCCAACTATGGTTGGAACACGAATACCGGAGAGGCTGTGCACAGGTTCTGCATGCAACACATTTGTGAGAACCTGTGCAAGAATACCGGCGAGGGTGAGTGGCTTGCTGACAGGTTCAAAATTGGCTGTAAAAGAAAAAAACCACGACGGATGGAAGAAATGTTCAGAGAATTTGCAAGAGTATGTATGCATTTCTTTTTTCATAATTTTTTTGGACATTTGTACGACTTGTATAACTGACTTTTATTTATCTATTTTTTGTAGACATTTCCGGAGACAAATGCCTATTTAGCGAAGGCAGGCAAGAGACGTCCGAAAGATCCGTTCGAGCCGTCAGCATATGAGAAGATATTTCAAGCATGTGATGGAGGTTGGAGATGGGGAATTATGACCACTAATGGGTCAGAGTCATTAAACAATGTCTTCAAACAGAGCCGTATGTTACCCGTGGTTTCACTGGTGGAGGACACATTCTACAAGTTAAATGCTTGGTTTGTTGAGAGGCATGCTAAAGCCACTGCCTTAGCGAGTAGGGACCAAACATTCTCAGATAGAGTTGAAGAGAAATTAAGAAAACACAGAGAAAAAGGTTCTGTCATGCGCGTTGTACCGTATGGTACCACAGGTACGGAATATGAAGTGCAGGTTCAAAGTGAGATTATTCCACCGCGCATGAACCAAAATGGCATTATAGAAACTCAACAACGCGCATGCAAGTACAAAGTCATTTTAGGCGATAACAATCAAGTAACGTGCGAGTGCCAAGGCCCCCAGTTAGTTCGCATACCGTGTTCTCATGTTATGGCGGTTTACCGAGAACGAAACTTTTCTGAGGACGTATTTGTTGATAACTATTACCGTACCGATTTCCTTCTGCACACCTGGACACCATCATTTCACAGCTACCCCAATCAGTACCAGTGGCCATACTACCTTGGGCCTACGGTGGTTCCCGATAAGAAATGGATCAGGAAGGGGAGGAGGAAACACAATCGGCGAACAATGCATATGGACAGGATGCAAAGTCGTCGAGTGGGACATGAGGCTCACCGTTCTACTACTGACAGACAGAGGGCAGGTATGTAGATGATCTGTGATAAACTTAAAATTGATTTGAAACTAAATTTAAATATTGATACTGAATGTTCAATGAAATGCATTGCAGAGGCCGTAAACGAAGCCAACGAAAGAGAGAATGCTAGGGTGGTTGCCAATGCCGGACCTTCTGGAAGCAGGCGACCCAGCCAGGGAAGCCAATCAGGGAGTAGTCAGGGCTCTACAACTGCTGATGTCGCGCCGTCATCCACTTCCAGAAACCTAAGAAGTAGACTTGGTCTGTTCAGCCGCAGGAAGACTTAATTCAGCAAATGTTGTATTTATATTTCTATCTTATATTCCAGACTTATTTGTTTAGTTACGCTATGAACTCATTTAATTAACTTATGTTGTGAACCATTTTTCGTATGTTAATTAACTTATTTAATTAACTTATGTTACAAAACCATAAACAGGTACAAACATACCATTATTGGTCCTCAACTTTTCTGATGATCGAACAGAAATTATTGGAATTGACATTTCCTATATCTTCTCCATCGTCTAAAACTCACGCACGAAATTAAATCAAATACAAAGCACGACTGACATGGAAATAAACAGGGAGAGTGATAAAAGAAAAAAGAGAACACGAAATTGAACTCGCACCACAAATTATATTCTTCACGGAAATATATTGAACCATTTTCCTTAGATAAAAACTTATGTTGTGAACCATTTTCCTTAGATAAAAACTGATAATTACTACAAAAACTGATAATTACTACAAAACCTGATAATTACTACCAAACCTGATAATTACTACACACTGATAGTCTTACATACTAATAGTCTTACACACTGATTCAATTAACTTATTACACATTGATTGTTAGAGTGTTCAGTCGCAGCAGCCGAAGAGACAGTTTTACCAGCATTTTTCTTTCTTTTCACATCGCCGATATGAGTCGCATCAGGCTTTTTCCCAAAACTAATCGGATATTGTTTTTTGTAAAGACTTTTCTCAAAATCATCATCGTCATTCAATGACCTATGTATTACACAGTTCTTCATAGTACAAGAACCGTTCATCGTTGACCTTTCAGATTTCCTTTTTCCACTACCGGAAGATTCACTTGATGTTTCTCTGTTCATCGTTTTCGCCTAAATAAGGCAACAACACAAACAACATATAAAATAATAATACAAAATGAATTATTCGTTCAATATTAGTTTTTTTTTTATTTATCAAATTTCTCACATTTAGAAAAAATGGTAACATTTAAAAAAAAACATACCTCGGTCACTGTTGATCGTAATCAGCTAAAAATCGCATCGGACCACTGTTTGACATCCGAGATCCGAGAGTGAGAGAGAGAGAGAGAGGGGTGGCTAGGGTTTCGGGTTCGGAGGAGATCTTATATAATTAATAAAAAAATTTTAAAAAAAATATGTATACTAAACCGCCCCATGGGGGGGGCGGGTTGAGGGGGGGTAAGCCGCCCCATGGGGGGGCGGTCTGGTGGGGGGGTAAACTGCCCAATGGTGGGGCGGTTTGGGCATAGGTGAAATTGTTTTAGTGAACCGGTTATTAATAATATATATATATATTTTTTGGTTATGAATAAAAATGTCGGACTTTTTCACTATTCTGAATAGCACTGTTCTTAAACAGTAGCTATTCTTATTTACTATTCTAAACAGTAGCTATTCTAGCTATTCTAGAGTGCATCCAAACGTACCCTTAGAATATTGTTACACTGCAAAATTTGATTGAGAAACAACCGTTGATTTGAAAAACCAATGCGAAGGGAACAATTTAAATTCACAATTAAACTGATGTCATTTGATTAACATGTACCTTTTACTGTACTATATTGTTGCACGTTTTATAATCATAACCTAGAATTAATTAATAAATAATATAGTCAGTTGGCGTTAATAAAATGCCAACAGATAAGTGGGAAGTGTCAAAGTGTGAAGGGTGCATGCAAGGACGTTATAAGCCGGTGATTTCTGACCGTTGAGCAGCGAAGAATAGCCCGATTTTTTTATTAATAAGAAAAATTAAATAAAAATAACAATAATGAGAAATGATTTCGGTAATTTTGAAATTTAAGAAGAATGTTATGGTTTATAACGTTTAGGACACTGTAGCTGGACGTTATAAACTATAACGGCCAACTAATCTGATTGAATATTCTCTAATTAACCAAAAAAATATTGTAGTTGGCTGTTATGGACGATAACAGTCAGTTACAGTATTTTTTTTTTACTTCAGTTCTATAACGGTATGGTATAGTCGAAAAATAATAATACTGTAGCTGGCCGTTATCGTCCATAACGGTCAGATTTTTTTTTAAACACGTTAATTAGCGGTAATCTAATTTCGCTAATGAGACCGTTGTAGTCTATATGTCCAGAGGACGTTATAAATAATCACGTTTTTTTCTACTTTTCAAATTCTCCGCAAAACCTACAATATTTATTTATTTGTTTTCTTATTAATAAAAATTTCGGAAGAAATAGACGACCACAGCCCTTGGATTAAAAGCATAATATCTAGAAGCAAATTATAAACCACGGCACACTACACATGACACATAACACACAACACATCGGATCATGCACCCTCTTTTATCCATCCAAACCATTCCTTGTTTCATTCCCCTCATCTACAACCAACCATACCTCCACTGCCACATGGCACTACCATATCCTAACTAACTCAAACCTCCACCAAGCTTTTCTTCCTGCACTCTCTCCCAGAACACTACATCACTTGTTGGCCACATTATACTGTAAAATATAGAAAAAGAACAACATAAGCACCATTAAAAATATATAAAAATAACAATATCTGATATACTCCAACATTGTAATTAAACATTTCTCTAATTTATACAGAGGATAAGGGCAGCAATGTATTTCCTGAAAAATAAACGAACACAAGAATAATATTGTAGCAAAAAAAAAAAAAAGAAATGTTGTAATTTCTGTTGAATTCTTTTAGCAAAACATGTTTTTGTAATTTCAAAATCACAAACCAATAATTTCTAACATCTAACCTTACAACCACAAGTATAAGCTTCCAAAGCTTTTCACCACAAAAATGCAAGAAGAAAACAAAAAAGGGAACAAGAGGCCACAATAAATCTTGCCCAGAAAAGAGTATAGAAGCCAACAAAAGATAAAAACAGAAATATTTATTTTGTGTTATTCAATTACCAGATTTTAATAAAATCATCAAAGGGTATAGGATATACTCCTTGCCTCTGCTCTCTCCATAACTCTTCTTTCCTTCTACAATATCTAGGAGGAAAGAAGAAAACCAAAACCAAAACCCAATTCAAAATCAAAACCATGGCATGCACAGTGTACACAAGCCCTTCTCTCTCAATGCCCAATCCACACTTGCACCAAAGACAAGTCATATTCTTCACAAGCACAAAGAGAAACCAATTTTTCCGTGGCCAAAACCGTGCCTTCACCGTCTCATGTTCCGCTGAGGCAAAAACCGTTGTGATCGGCCTTGCAGCTGACTCAGGTTGCGGTAAAAGTACCTTCATGAGACGTCTAACAAGTGTTTTCGGTGGTGCAGCTGAACCACCAAAAGGAGGCAATCCCGACTCGAACACACTTATTAGTGATACAACCACAGTTATATGTCTAGACGATTACCATTCCTTGGACAGAACAGGAAGGAAAGAGAAGGGAGTGACAGCGCTCGATCCAAGGGCTAATGACTTCGACCTGATGTATGAGCAAGTGAAGGCATTGAAGCAAGGGATACCCGTCGAGAAGCCGATTTATAACCATGTGACTGGGTTACTTGACCCGCCCGAGCTCATTCAGTCACCGAAGATCCTGGTCATCGAGGGACTGCATCCGATGTGAGAATTTCTTTAACATTGTTTTTTAAATTTAAAAGTTATTACTCTTGCTCTCTGCTCTGGATATATTCTTTTCTAGTATTAATATGTAGGGGAATTTGAATAATATACATCATATTAGTTTTGTGCGGTTCTCATATAGGCATATTTTGAAATTAATTTTTTCAAATGTTAGCAGACTTTAAGAAGTTCTGAATGTTCTGAAATATCAGAAGCAACTATCCTATAACTCATTCAGTATGTGGATATAAATTATTGGCAGAATAAGTAAAAAAAGGGAAAAATATTATCTAACATGATTATTATCTAATTATTCAACAGGGAAAAACTCATATCGCTAAAATTATGAAAAAGATCTTAATAATAAATATTTTCAAGGAATTTTTTTGGTAAAATTTAAAAGAGCAACAATATTATTTAGCCACTCTCTGAAAAGAGAATTGCCTTCTATTTCGGCTCTTTATATAATTTCCCATATTTTTCACAAAATTCAGGTTTGATGAGCGTGTAAGAGATCTATTAGACTTCAGTATCTATTTGGATATCAGCAATGAGGTCAAATTCGCATGGAAAATTCAGGTTTGTAATGCATCATTACATAATTATTATCAATCAGAAAACAGGAAATTAGATGGCAAGTTCTGAATTTTACATTTTATTATGTTTCGCAGAGAGATATGGCAGAGCGTGGGCACAGTCTTGAGAGCATTAAAGCTAGCATTGAAGCAAGAAAACCCGACTTCGATGCATTTATCGGTATATTTTTCTTGAAAGGAACAAACAAATATACTTCTCTTTACCAGTTCTAGAGTTTTCAATCCAATGAACTCTCTTGGCTGGAAAACATCTCTCTGTATTTTCTTGAAAAAGTTTACTGAAAGATGCAAGAGAAGAATTTAAACTGGAAATAACATAGTTTGAAGGGGATCTGTCAAAACTTACCCTAGTAATGATAGTTTATATCCAGTGAGTTACAGTAAATTTATCCAGTGAGTTACAGTAAATTCATGTTTAGTATGGTCTCTTATTACGACCAGTAGGAAGCCGTACCAGATTACCAGTACCATTCATTTTATAGGAAAACCCCACCAATCAGCAAAATTTATACTGGCAATACTTTTGAACAAAAAGTAATTACGCTAAAAAACACCGATGTTAAGAATGAATCGCTAGACAGAAGTTTCATTCATTCATTCATTCAATTTTGAAATTTCCTTTTTTTTTAAAAAAATATTACAGAATAACTTCAAATCATGTGTAACCTTCTTTTTTTTGGTTCTTTCAGATCCCCAAAAGAAATACGCCGATGCTGTGATCGAAGTCCTGCCAACCCAACTGATCCCAGGCGACAATGAGGGGAAGATTTTGAGAGTAAAGCTGATCATGAAAGAAGGCTCGAAGCACTTCAGTCCGGTTTATCTCTTCGACGAGGGGTCCACCATCAACTGGATTCCATGTGGAAGGAAGCTCACATGTTCTTACCCAGGCATCAAATTCTCTTACGGTCCTGATTCCTACTTCTCCAATGAGGTACAACATTTTCTCCTATAGATTGATGCTAATATCATTGATTTTATAAACTTGGATCGAGTTGAGTTCTAACTTCTTCTTCTTCAAAGTCTTTATTTCCAAACAAGTCGGGGTAGGCTAGAAATGAAACCCAACCGAAATCAGCAATACAGAGACTTTCTAGGAGGTCACCCATCCTAGTACTACTCCTGCTTAATTCATGAGGCTTTCATTTCTTTAAAGAGGCTTTTTTTTTTTTTACTGTTGGCAGGCCAACCCTATCATGAACCCTCCTCCTTTTTTCTGACTTGGGACAGACTGTGTAGAAACTACGCAGGCGGAGTTGAGTTGAGTTATAACTAGCACTGTTAATTTTTACAGGTGTCGGTTTTAGAAATGGATGGCCAGTTTGACAGACTAGATGAGCTGATCTATGTGGAGAGCCATCTAAGCAACCTCTCTACAAAATTCTATGGTGAGGTCACTCAACAAATGCTAAAGCACTCCGATTTCCCGGGAAGCAACAACGGCACTGGTTTCTTCCAAACAATCGTTGGTTTGAAGATAAGAGATCTCTACGAACAAATCGTGGCAGAAAGGGCTTCTGCAAAAACTGAGGCTAAGGTTTAAGCATCAATTTTTTTGCGGGAGAATCGGTTTCGCACGGTGACGGTGACATCCATATATATGTTGTGCCTATTGTTTGTACTTGTTGTAATTGAGTTGATAAATGTAATTTTTATTTATAGGGGAGAGGAGAAAAGGATACATACGTACATAATATTACCCCTTCTTTACTGTAGAAAAAAATGTATTTTCTTTGCAAAAATAATGTGCAAATATATATATATATATATCATGGAGACTGTTGACACAATAGGTTGCAAGTGTTGGCCTTTAAGGGCAATAAATTCATAACTTCCTTTTTGTTGTTTTGTAGGGGTTGTATTTAACAGAATTGGCTGGTTATTGACTTTACCAGTAGAAAACATAAATGAGCCTAACAGGTTAAAAATGTTATCAGAAATATTGGTACAGTTCATTCCTTTTCTGGTACGGTATTATTAAACTAAATAAACTGTATGAATCTAAATTTGATACTAATTAAACTAAATTAACCTAATTAATATTAAAACCGGAATTAAACTATAGGAAAGGGACCAAATCATTACTTTGATCCCTTATAATACCCCTAAAAAGAGATCCAAAAAAAAATCACATCTTTCTTCTTCCTGATAAAATAATTTAATGTATTTCTAAAAATAAAAAAATTATGGTCACAGTTTCTCATTGCTAACCTTGCTATGAAACTATTTTTCGAAGGTTGAAGGTAAAATGCCTACAACAATTTCATCTAGACCAAATTATAATTCAAAAATTGCATACAAAAATTATGTTTTAAGGAAAATAATGTGGTATGAAACTAAATTGATCACAAATCAAACCCACTTCATTCTGGGCTTAGTTGTATGGGAAAGTGGATACCAGACAGATCCAACATTTATGGGCCTTAATTGGGTAACTCTTTAGCTTAAAATTATTTTTGATGGCCTTCTTACATAACAATCCATTACACATATATATATATGCATCTGGTCAGATTGACTATTGGACCGAATTTGCCTTCCTAGATTACACATAAATGAAGGTAAATGGGTTGGGCCCACCCATTATAATGTTCACCTCAGTTTTTAATTCTGAAACCCCCCCCTCCCGAAAACGGTATGGATAATATCCGATCCGTATTCGAAAACTTAGATGTGAATATCTGATATCCGAATATCTGTGTGGATAAGGATATTGATATGGTTTTACGTTTCAATTATCCGTATCCGAATAGCAGATATATACCATATATTTTAATATATATTATGAAAAAATATGTTATTCACCATTATAATTAGATAACTATTATAAACTTTAATATTTTTATATTATTTTAATAAATATCTGATCTGATCTGGACCTGTATCTATATCAGTCTGATATCCGCGTATCCTTATACGAAAAATGAAAAAAATCAATATGAATATAGTTTTACCACTATCCGCTCCATTTTCAACCCCCCCCCCCCCCCCCCCCCCCCCCCCACCCACCCACCCACACACACACACAAATGAAGGTAAGTGACTATTGCCTTCCTAGATTACACTTCTTTGTTTGTTTAAAACTTGTAAGATGGTAAGAAAATGCAATGATGTCTAGAGTTTTCATAATTATATGAGTTGAAAAACAACCAGAGAATATTAAAGTGAATTAACTGAGCATTTACAACGGCAATATTTTTATTTATAGGACTTGTTCAATTTTGTTAAATAAATACAGTCAAACGGTCATATCTATATAATCACCTAACTGAATAAAATTACAACATATATATTAAAAAAAATTGAACCAGATGCGTCCAAAAGTAAACACTTAAGAAAGAGACTGTTATCATGACTCAACAATAAAATTAATTTTAATTATTCCTTCTAAAGTACATACATTGAAATGGTTGGCAATTTGTTATACATCTATTTATGGGTGCTTTCAATATAATTATAGTGTTCAATCTTTGGATTGCAACTGCATATATTCAACTCTGCCTCTTAATTATAATTCAATATAAAATTGCTCTAAATAGTATATATGGTAAGAAGTTATTAGCCTCAGATATTTTGGATACCTCAGAACAAAATGTGATTATTTCTGTCGTCTACTAATTAATTGTTGAGAATAATTCCATTTTAATTGTAATCTTTTTGCAAAAATGTTGTACTCAGTTTCAAGTTTTCTAAGATATATAATTAGAGGTGGAATCAGATTTTCGAGATATATAGGTTAAACCTAAATGGATGTAATCATATAAATTTTTTTTTAGTCAATTTTATACTATCCATAATATAGCATTGTACTCTAACATATATAAAAAATTAAATACAAATACAAGAATTATTTAAAATAAAATAAAGAGTTAATTGAACCCATTCCTTTGTAGTGGCTCAGCCACTAATTATAATATTCACCATCATATTATCAGTCACAAAGAAAATGTACGCCAATTTATGGTGCATGATAATATATATAGTATACTGCTTAAAAACAAATAAATTTCATTATAATTTACCAGATCAGAAAACTAGATGCATTTTCCAATTTTGGTGACAAATTTACGAAGTATATACTTCGTCTTAAACTACACATAATTTGGTGACAAATATCATCTCCATTGTCAGCTAATATATATATATATATATATATATATATATATATATATATATATTCTTTTATTTTTAAGCCATATTTTATCATCTTTCATAAATCATAAAAAATATTTAAAAAATTTAAAAAATCGTAAAAATTGATATTCTATGAGTTTAATATATAACCAATTCTACTTAGTTTGAAATTTCAAATGCAAAATTTTGAAATTTAAATTGATAGCACTCCAGCCGAAGTGTTAATAAAATTTTATATATTAACCAATATCTTTCTCTCTCTCTTCCCAAGTCACTGTAGAAATAAACAGGAAAGAGGGAGCATATCATATCATATCATATACCTTCAAATCTGTCCATTGGAATTTGGAAGGAAGCTCACACCTTTCCCAATAAACCACGTGGAAGCATCACATGTTACGAGACACAAGCTTATCAATACCATTAACTCATCTAATCAATATTATCATATTATATTCACACTTGTAATTAAGGACCAGCAGGAAATTAAGCTTTACATATAATTTTATTGGATTCAGAAGACATTTTTATTTTTTTTATAAATTCAGAAATTATTTTTTTAGAAAATAGATTGATTTTTTCTTCTTCTGAAAATAGATAGAACCGCACCAATAGTATACTCCACCATAGACAAATTAATTTGAATAGAATTCCCTATAGAATTGGTGACGATTAAAATGAAAAATTCAACGTGAGATATAAAAATGACAATATTTTTTAGATCTTTTTAGGAATAAATTGTGAGCACTGTAAATTAGTATAACCAGTTCGCTCATTTTTTTTTTTTTAATATTTTTGGTTCTACCTCCGGTGCTGTTATTCTATAGAATAAATATTTAATAGACAAGAATTTTTTTTCTTGAATAAATAAAATATCGCAAGTAATTAAATATTTCAGTAATAAGAACCACTTACATAATCATCTAGCAATTAAAATAATCTTCTGGAGATGGGAAACATTTTACAAATAAAAACTGATCAGAAATTTAAACATTTTGCAGATTTCAAATTTTAAAACAACCCATTTCTTATTAATACTGCCCGTGCATCTAAATAGCCTCTGTAAATTTTTGGTAAAATTTAAGATAAAAAATAAAAAATAAAATTTATTTCAAAGGATCTATACGTACTCAATTTATAATATTTTAAAAAAAATATTATGATACAAAGGTGACATGAGGCTAACGCACTTGGGGTCTGAGAGTGCATGAGAGGCCTTGTAATTAATTATCAAACCAGTACTAATTAATTACAGTGCTTATTTGTCCATTCCAACCGTAAAGCATGGGATTAGTTAAGCTTATCTCTTCATTGCTAATTAATTTAATCAACTTCATTAATGCTACTGGTCCCCGGTCCCGGTCCCCAGTTTATTTGCTTTAGTGTATGGAGCCTTCATAGGTAGGGGTGTCAATGGCCGGGTACAGTAAGGGTCGGGTGAAGTATTTTCATACCCACACCCAATATTAAAAATTGTCCTTATTTGTACTCTACTGTTATCCACTACAAATTATCTTACATGTACCCTACTCTTACCCGTTATGGTTGTCAGATAATCAAACGATAGCAGGTAAATAACGGATAATATTAATATAATAATAATTTTTTTTATTATTTATTAAATAAAACATTAAAACATATACATCATTTCACACATGTATATATAATACTTTATTGAAAAATAAATTTTGATCATGCTAACCACAAGTAAATTAATTAAAATACTATTTTCAGTGCTAATTAATATATATAGTATATATATATTTTTTATAATTACATATTGTTTCTGAAGTCTCAATCTGGGTTAAGTAAATAATTAAATAGTTTTCCTCCTTCAAACCTCTCAAAAAAAAAAAAAAAAAAAAAAAAAACTAGCCTTTTGAAGCACAATTACACCCCCGGAAAATCTTGCATCAATTTTGGATGAAGTAAAATGATGTACAACCTTTTTCTTTTTGCCCAATCCGAGGTTAAATTAATAGGAAAAATAATGTATGGCCGTTAAAACTAGTGAACTATCTAATATATATACCTTCTAAGAGATCAGTACTATATCACACTGCTACCTCACAGGAGAAGATTAATTTCATTAATTTTAGATGAAGTAATTAAATAGTGTACAACCAATTTTTATGCCCAATCCGAGGTTTAATATAAATAGAAAAAAAAATAGTATTGGCCTTTAAAACACAAGAAATTTCTATTTTAGTTATTAAGAACACTTTCACACCTCTAGAAAATGTTTCAGTAATTTTGGATATGTAGCGAAACCAAGTGCAACCGATTTTTGTGCCCAATCGGGGTTAAAAATAAAAATAAAAAATAGCATTAATTCACCTTTAAAATTCATGAAATATTTAAGTTAGCTTCAAGCAGCAGTTTTGCATCAATTTTGGATGGGGTAAAGTTGTGTATGTACAACCATGCATGTTCTTAATTAATTAAATAAATAGTAAAAATAATCTTTGGAGCTTTAAAATTCATGAAATATTTACATTATATTTTCAGAGAAATTTTACATATTCGGAAAACTAGATCTCTATTTTTTCTTAAAAAAATACGGTTCGACGAATTAAGATGCTTGTTTCTAGCTAGGACCCATACACATGTATATGTTGCAAATACGTACGTATCGATCAACCTTAATTTGGTATACCCTCGCGGATACTCCCGTCGCTAATAGAAAAATCACTTTTTTATTGGTATACTCTCGTGGATACTGTTCCATTCTTGTAGTGTACGTTCCTGATTTGTTCGAGACCGGTTTGAAAAGACCTCATAATTATCTTGTTTGATTCTGACTCGGCTTATCAAGAATGAGTTCATGTTTGACAAGCAACTCGGTTTGTGTTAGTTCAGCTTGTTTCTAACACATGATAGTTCAAATTGTTGTCTAGCTCGGCTCAACTCGGCTCAGCTGGTTTACTTGCATATTTGCATAACGTCATGCGATACGTAACCGAGTATGATCCTTGGCCTCCTCTCCAGGCCATAATTAATACACACCAGCCCTAGACAGTACCAGACACTGGGTCCCAGCTCCCAGGCATGCTCCATGCTAAGAAAGAGTACGTATTGTTTGAAACTCTTAATTAGAAGTGAGAATTTACATGTATTGTACTGTTTAGGGTTCTTACTTCACAGTATTGTATGTATATTCTTGATTGTTTGTAACTGATGAGATGGGTGTTTTTTTTTATTCCAAGCTTTGACATTGAATGTGCTAGATCTTCTCCAGTAAGATATAGTGCTGATCTTGTCTTGCTTTGGAGAGTGAATAAGAGCACCATTTCAAATTTTGAACTTAGTCATGTTTGTACAGCATAGCTGGTCCTATGCCTATAGATAAAGGAGGGGACCCTTTACGCGTGGTGCTTACTCTGACGTAGTAAAGATATTGACAACGCTATTTTAATTTCATGTTGAGCACAGTTTTTTTTTTTTTTTTTTTTTTCATTTTGACTCTATTGTCTGTGCACTAATGAAGTCAATTACACAATATGTTAATATCTTTACCTACTAATGTAAATTCACATGATGGAAATTTCAACGTTCTGCAACTTTGAAATTAAGTCAAGGCCATGTTTTTCTTCTGACATTCATGTTTTTGTCGTCTCAATCTCCAAAATAACTTTTTGAATCGTGTTTTAGTGTGATCAATGTTCTAACTGATCGACAAATGAATGAGATTGGATTCGGATAGATCCGAGGCTCTTGTACTATTGAAGGATTGGTACAATGTCGAAGGAAGGCCTCATGGCAACTATGAAGAATATGGATATTCTATGTGCAATCAAGGTTAGGATTAATACTTGATGAAGATGAACTCCAGTGCACTGTTTATAGTAAAAAAATATTTAATTTTCAATATGTCAGGTATTTATTAATTAACCTATATAATATCATACAAAATACACACAAACAATAAAATTCAAGTTTAAAATATTTACATTTCAATCAACATTATTAATTACCTCTTAAATATACTAAGATAATTTCAAATTTTTAACTCCAGATATGTTTTTCTTACGTACGTACGTAGCCGCTCTCAAACAAGAATAAACGAGAAGAGAAAGTTTGAAAATCATTATACTTTAAACTTTAGATGACAAACTATATTTTATTAAACAAAAATTAAACATTTTTTCGTGTAAGAATCAGGTATGATTTTGTTTTTATTTTTTTGAATAAACTAAGCGTAAGATAATTTTTATCAATTTTTTACGAAGTGAAGTATGCAAATATTTTTTTTCAATAATTTGATTTTACTTAAAAATAATTTTCCAAAATTTCCTACATATTTAGGTTTTTTTTTCAATCAACTGTTCGAAATCCGAATAACAAATAAATATATTTAATATAAATAAATTTTCAACAATGTTATTTTATTCTACAATTTCTTGCAACATTTTTCATACTTTCTTAAATATTTTTCAATAAACTCACTAAATATTCGAAAAAAAAAAAGTTTAACTAGCTATGTAAGAACCGCAAACTTAGTGCAGTAGTATGAGCCCTCGTCTCTTTTCGAAAAAAATGCAAGTTCAATTCTCGAAAATAATATCTAAAAGATTCCGAGGTGCATGTAAGGAGGCTTTTAATTTAAAAAAAACATTACACGACGTGACGACATATCACGAGATCAAACTTGACGTAACTATTATTGTGACGTGACTGTCCTCTACCATTTTAATCACGTCATGTCATATTATATGATAAAAACTTTTAGTCATGTTATGTAACCAAATCACGACACATTAATCACGTTATGGCAATTCACATTTTTACATCACTATAAAAAAAAATACAAATATACCACAAATATAGATACCTACTTAATGTGAAAAAGGACATCAAGTTTAATTGCTAGATTCGTTAACACGCAGCAATAATAATTAAGCTAATTAACAGAAAACAAATAAAATTAATTTATTATTCCAATCAAATTCTACCTTACACTCTGCAGCGATATATATAATAAACATCAGATGCACACCCCCATCTAAAGCTATAAATTATTTTATTTTACTAATTATATATATAGGTCCTAATATAAATAGGTGATTAGAATAAAACGTAGAGGCACATGGCATGGATGCTTCTAATTCTTGGTTGGCTTTTGTGGACAGAGAATCCCAGTCATAGACAGATACATCAGTTCAGCTCCTCTAGAATAAATTCTCTACAATCCCCTAATATAATACTAACAAATCCAAATCTGCTTCATTTCTTGAGAAAAAGAAGCACCCTTATTTTCTTCCATCTGAATCGTTCAAAATTCATTACACGGCTTCAATTACTTTTTTCTTTTATATCAATTTAATTTATTGAAATTATTCATATTTAATCGAAGCCGTGTGATGGATTTTGAAAGATTCAGATAGAGAAAAAGAGGATGCTCATTTTCTCAAAAAAATGAGCAGATTGGGTTCCTAATACTAATACTTGTCTGTTGGAACAATTCAATTGAAAACTTCTTGCATATTAAATTTCAGTTTCTTAGATTAATTTCATTATTTCAATTCAAATTCTAGGTGACATATTAGGGATGTATGATAATTTCATAAATAGAAAGATATTTTTTTTAATGAAATTACTTTCCAAACGCTATATATGTTGACAAACATATTAATTATTATTTGATCACCCATCTCATAAATTAATTTCTACAATGCGAGAGTTTTTTTTTTTTAATTTCTTAATGCTAAAATCAATTAAAATTAATTGCTTGAGTGTGGTGCTTTTGAAATTAACTTTAAATTAATTTCGGACTAAATTTCATGAATGTAGAATTGTAGATGCTCTTTGATTAAATTTACCGCTTGAATTATTAATGTAAACCATTCATTTCAATTTTACATATATTTTAGAGATGTGAATGTAGAGGATCCGGAAGCAAGCAAAAAGGGTTTTGGAAGAGAGATGAGATTGATACATGCATGAGCGAACGTGGTGCATTAAATGCCACCAAGTTGGATGAATCCAAAACATGGCAATTGGTTCATTATTTAATGTATACTTGATATAACTAACCCTAAAAAAGCCTTGATTGGTGAGAAGATTGTACTAAAATAGGGGATGATAGTGGAGGAAGGACTACATGCATATGGCCAAGTGGGTCACGTTTTTAATTTCAAAAGGGCATTGTATTGTATTGCCTTTACCTTATTTGTCCAAATCTTTTGAAATAAATCCTTTCTACATATATATATATATATATATTGATTTGATATTAATTTATAACCGTTGCCAAACAATTTGTCAGTACACCTTATTGACTCAAGTTGGTCCTTTTGGTCTAACTTACTTACAAAATGCACGTAAATTTTGTTAAATTAAATATAATATATGGTGTATATATATATATATATATCTCTATCTCCTTGTGAGGTATTATAGCTGTAATTTGATTTGTTTATAGTTTTTTATTCTATATATTTGTGTCCAAGGTAGTTCTCTTTAGTACTGCAAACGAATCAAACCAAATCAAACTTACTTCAGTTTGAATTTGAGTTTGAGTTTGAGTTTGAGTTTGAATAAGATTCGAAACGAACTGGTTAATTTGTTTCAGAACGAACTTCAATTGACCTAGTTAATTGCAAACTACGAATTTTTTTGAATTGAAGTCGAATCACGAACTATAAATTTTTTTGGTAGCCCTAGTTATACCGGTAGTTTATGCATTAGTTTTCTTCATGCGGAACAAAATTCACACGGTTTTCTTTTACCTTTTACATTTCACAAATTCACACCGATGGATTATGAGCCAGTCCAAAATTTTCTTACCTTTTACGTTGCTGGATTGATTAAAATCACGGTATGAATCTAGTTAAATGAAACTTATTTCATTGTTAATTTGTTACACCGCTGAAGTATTTTTCTATTATAAGTTACCATCATATTAACAATTTTGAACTATGATATAAGTTTGGTTCCTGCATTATTAAAGATTGATAGTTGAAGCCATTAGTTGCATTATTTGAGATTTGAACCTAAATAGTTCATGAATCAATTTCGAACGCATTATACCCAGTTTGAGTTTGAGTTTGAATAAGATTCGAACGAACTGGTTTGATTTGTTTCAGAATGAACTTCAATTGAAAGAGTTAATTGCGATTTTTTTCGAATCGAAGTCAATCGAATCACGAACTTCGAATTTTTTTGGCGGCCATCTGCAAAAGCTAAATTAGTAAAAAAGTATTCAAGTATCCAAGTATATATATTCATTTTGAAAAACTATAAGATCTATATATATTTTTTGTAATGCAAACTTTCAGTACAAAATATTATTAATTAAAGTACTAAAATTTTGTGAATTCAATATATAGGCTGAATTAAAAAAAAAAACAGATTAAAAAGTGAAAACTGCATGGGAGGAAAAAGTTGGGTTGGGGGGGGGGGGGGGGGGGGGGGGTGGCGGGGCGGTGCAAATTTGTGTTAATTTATGAATATATAGTCTTTTAATTTTATTATCCATATGATTTCAAACAACAACAAAAAATCCAACGAAATGGAATAATTACTTTTGTTCCCATATATACAAGTCTGTTCATAACCTTACTATGCTAGCTGTCAATTGATTAGAAGCTAAGTAGTTCTGAAGAAATTTATTATGTACAAAGCAGTTTAGAGCAATTTTGATAGAAAATTCTGTAGTCAAAGAGTTTAGAAAAAGATAGTGTAACTAATTAATATTTATTTTATTTCCATATGATTGTGAAGATTTTCTCAAGATTTACTCCTAAATTTTTTATCTAGTTAACATTTATTACGAATAATTAACCTCTTTTCAAATTTATAGTACGGAGATTAATTATATTTAATTGAGCGGCACCTTTCTCATGATTATTGTATTGCAACCCTATATATATATATATATATTCATACAAACTAGCATGCTATTTGAAGTAAGTCTAACATAAAAAATAAAAGACCAAGGAAAAAAATAAACAAATAAAAGGAGGTAGGTGATTAAGGGATAACTCTACATGATAAAAAAAAAAATGATTATGGGATCACTCATGCTTGAAAGAAATTAATTCAGAGATTTCAGTTCAAGGTTCCAACAAGATAGGATATAATTGTGAATTAATTCAAAAAATATTATTTGTGCACAACTGTATATATACACTATTTGTTTCCATTGGGGCCACCTACCCAATTTTAAAAAAAAGAGCATATATCAACATTATTACATAGGGAATCTATCATTAAATTTTACAAAGGAATGCACCTTCTCTTAGTTGTACCCCAATTGATATGCAAGCTTGTTAGTTGAATACCATTTTTTAAGCAAAGTTCACTTGAAGTACTCAACACTTGATATGGTTTAAATTAATTTATAATTTATTAAAAAATAAAAAATAACACACAGTTTCATTTCACACTTAACAGATAAGGAAGGTATATATTGTAAATAATTAACCAAATTTATTTGACAAATGATAACACTGATAACTGACATGAAAATTTGAGGAGATCAGAAACTAAAATTATAAACATTGACATTTATTATTTAGATAAATGTGATACAAGTTTTAATTGTTTGGTCCCATATATATCCAATGCGGACAATTATATATTTTTGTAATTATTTTATATAATCAATTAATTTCCAAATTATACCAAATATGTAATTAATACAATTCAACTAATTTAATATGAAAAACATATTGACTATTTAAGCGTTTTTTGTATTAATTAGAGTTGTGTAAATTGTCATATTTTATCAAGTAACATATTCTAACCGATCTATATATATATATATATATGCATTATTTCTATTTTTGTTTTCTAATTTTCCTGAAAATTTGATTGATAAAGACGCTGAACCATTATTTATATTATTTTTTTTGCATTGTAAATAGAACATAAGAAAATAATGACAAACATTTTTCCTTGATGAGACATATACACATTATCCTTTTTTTTTTTTTATGGTTATGCACCATAGCTTTAGTTTAATAGAGATTAAGAAATATTATTGAAAACAATGTAAAATTAAAAGCACAGTGTTGCTGTCAAGATTCTCTGTTAAACAATTTAATATGTTGCAATAATAATAATATATAGTTAGCATTTTTAATACAAGGTGGAATAATTTAATGGACCTTGATTACTCAAAGAATCTTAATTAATTGCAATAAGAATTCTGTCAGAGACACCGAGAGATTTAATTAACTTAATTGATCAGAACAATCTAATTCGTAATTAATTCTTCTAACAGGCTTCCATCAATTCCAACTCACTGCAATTAATTAATCTTTGTACTATCTAGAAACGCCTCAGCTAACATTTGTCCTTCTAATAATATAGACCATTCATGTACTCATATTTGAGTTATAAAAGTGTACACTTGAATTGATCCAAACAAATTTATTTTTAATTTATTTTGCATCCTCTAAATCTTCCCTCTTCCAATTCTCATTAGTCACTGAAATTTTTATTTATATCATAATCCAAAAAAAAAAAAAACTAAAAAACCCACAAAATATGAAAATTTTCAAAAATACCACATGCAGGGCTGCCAATTCAATATGCGGATCCATTAATGAGGGTCTGCAGATTGAATTGGAGGACCCAAAAATCCCAATTTTAGTATAGTACAGTGAAATTAATGGGTTTTTGGGGGTCCGCCAATTCAATACGCGGATTTCCATTAATGTGTCCGCAGATTGAATTGGCGGCCCTAGTATTTTTGGATTTCTCCAATTGCAGTGGTGATTTGGTTTATTTATTTATTTTTTAAAAATGATATAAATAAAAATTTCAGGTCAAATCACTCTTAATATCTGCATGACAAAATTTGACTATAATATTATTAAGGTAAAAAAAACTAGTTTTTGGTCTAGTGACAAAGGTACATGATCTTTATGTAGAATGTCATGAATTTGAAATCCGAATGAGAAATTTTTTTTAATTGTTGTAATAACAAGAGGTATGAAAATTATTGGAGGCTCGATCTTCATCTTTTTTTTTTTAATATCATTACGATAAAAATATATACAAGACGAAGACCTGAATAATTTTTTTTAGCATTTCACAAAAAAATTATACTAAGTATTCAATTTTTAGTGGAGTTTAATTAATTGTACTTCTATTTTCTTCGGCCATTGATAATTAAGAATTTATATTTTGCTTATATATGAGAACAATTAATTTGTTACTGCCGAGTCCAGTCAACTTTTTTTTTTTTATATAACTCAAAATAATTAATAATAAGTTGGTATAATTGGTTCATTTTTTCAGCCAAATTTTTTATTAATATAAAAAAATATTTCGATTCTACACTTTGTTTAACAAGATTTTGAAAATTGTCCAAATCGCAAATTTATTTCACGGTTTTATTAGGCCGAATTACTGCAGAATCATTCCACGGTTTTAGGCATCTCAAAATTGCAGAAAATTCACAGAAAATCCACAGTTTTCAAAAACCGCAGAAAATCCCCAGTTTTCAAAAACTGCAGAAAATCCACAGTTTTCAAAAAACCGGAAAATAATTTTGCAGTTTTAGATTTTGGAATTCAAAAACTGCAGAATTATTTTGCAATTTTAATTTTTTTAATTAAAATAGAAAATATTATTATTTATTTATTTTTGGTAATTAAATATTAGAAATTATCTAACCTGCATCCTATTCTTATCCAATATGATCATGCCCGGCCTTGGGATAGGGTAGCCTGGGCAACCGCTCCGGGCCTCAAGATCCAAGGGGCCCCCCAGAAAAATTAGTTATTATATATATATAAATAATAATATGTATATATTAAAAATAAATAAAACATTAGAGTTCAAATTTTGGATTTATAAATGGCCCAAATTTTTCTATAAATAGGTTTGATCTATTGGCATATCAATAAAAAATGAGACTGGCTAGTACGCTTCCCTTCAACCCCATATACTTATAAGTCATTTTTGCATTTTAAAAGTCTAAATAGTTGATCCAAACCATTAAACAAGATATCCATATTAAAAAGTGTTTGGAGACCAAATTTTGCATATTTTTGAATTATTTTACTATTTTTTAAGGTAGGTAGAAAATTATTTTTTTATTGTCCAGAATCTTCTGAATCAACATATTTTCTACCTATCTTAAAAAGTAGTAAAGAAATTCCAAAAATTGTAAAATTTTATCTCCAAGTACGTTTTAATATGAATATCATATTGAACAGTTCAGATCACCTGTTTGGTTTTTGAAAATACAAAAATAACTTATAAACATATAGTGTTGAAGTACTTATAGAAGCATATTAGCTTGTCTCATAAAAAAATTGTATATATAAATGACCCAAATTTTTCTCCTGTCCCGGACCCCAAAATCTTTAGGACCGGTCCTGATTATGGTTGTCGGATAACAAAACAGTAGCGGGTAAATAACGGGCAATACCAATATAATAATAATTTTTATTATTTATCAAATAAAATATTAAAATATATACATTCATTTCACACATGCGTAGTACTTTATTGACAAAAATTCTCATCATACTAAGCGTAAGTAAATCAATTAAAGTACTGTTTTCATTGTCTATTAATATATATAATATATAATTTTTCTTTTATAATTATTCGATCGGATAACGGGTACGAAATAGGCTTCACCTGTACCCTTATCTAGGGTTGTAAATGAGCTGGCTTGGGCCGAGCTGGGCCTTAGCTCAGCTCGTTAATTCTGGACCGAGTTGTTAGTGAGCCAATTCATTAACAGCTCACGAGCTAAAATCTCAGCTCAAACTCGTGACGAGCCAGCTCACGAGCCACGAGCTGGCTCACTGGGTTTTGTTGGACCTTGTTTTAAGAAGAAAATAAATTTTACAAACATTTTTGGACCGAGCTGGTCCGAGCTGAACTAAGCTAGACCAAGCTTAACAGTATAAAATACACACAAATTCACAAATTGATGCCTAGCCGAGCTAGCTCGTGAGCTGGCGAGCGAGCTAAGGCCTTAGCTCAGCTCGTTAATTTTGGCCCGAGCTATTAGTGAGCCAGCTCATTAACAGCTCGGTCCACTATCGAATGAGCTGTTACCGATCGAGCCAGATGTGAGTCATGAGCGAGCCACGAGCTACGAACTTTTTGGATAGCCCTACCCCTACCTGCTTAGATAAGAATTTTTTTTACCCGTATCCGTACTTGTACCCAATAAATTTATGAAACAAAAATCTTATCTATATCTGTCTTATCGTTATCGAATAAGTCGAGTAACGGATAAATGGTGATATTGACACCCCGAATCAGAACTCATTACTAAAATTTCTAGTAATGACAATGACAAAAATTGGCTTGTTGCAGCGGCTCACCTTGCTATACGTCCAAAAAATTCCATTTGGAAGCACCACGCTTCTAATAAATGAAAAAATGGTTGTTTGTCAGTAAAAGAAAAGACAAATTAAAAAGAAGCAATGTACTGTCAAGCTTGCAATGTACTGTCAAGCAAAAGAAAAGACAAAAATTAATTAATTAATTAACTACAGCTAACAACTTTGAAAGTGGTTGTTTGTCAGTAGAAAAGAAGCAATATATGTGCACACACATCAAAAAAATACTCTACTAGTTAATTACTGTGGGGTTAACTTCTAATAAATGAAATTTAATTGGAGAGATCATGACTCAGATCAATTTGACTGGATATTGACTTGGAGAAGCCGAGTCAAACATCAATAATATTTTTTATGGTTCAATAAACAAACATCAACATTATATTAATAACACTGCAGTCAAAAAATTCTTGTCTACTCTGGACCTATGGACTAAGTTTATTTAGACTAATTAAGCCCAATCAAATTTGGGATTTATTTATGTATATCTTAAAATATGGAAGTTTGTAGAGCTACGAAAGCTAAAATAAATAAATAAATTGCATGTTTGAATTGCACTCTATATTTTTTTTCTTTTAAATTCCTTTTGTAATAGAACTTAAATTTGTTGTCCGTTTTCTCTTCACCGGTCTTTCTATGATGATTTTTTTTCAATTAGTGTCTGATCTCCGTACAATATTATCACTTTTCTGTTGAACTATATATCTCTTTAATCTCTCATCATTAGGGGTGAAAAAAAATCCAAGCATGATGTATTCTAGTTAATTAATTAGCATCATTTGTGCTATTTGGATGTTGTTCCAATAGCTTAGAATAAGTGGATATTAATTTGGTGCTTTGCACAGTTCTGTATGGATATTGTTTCGTAATGAAACAGGTGGAATTCACTTTTACAAACCAAAAAAAAATTAGCATCTTACCAATAAAAAAATCACTCACTTAAATAAATAAATAAAATGTATCATTCTAATTTGCTATCCAATTTCTATCCAAATAGCACTATTTAACCACCATTTTATGTATATTATTTAAATAGCATTATGCTAATAATATTTTTTTGAATAAAATTATGCTAATAATATTAATAATTTAATTAGTCCAATGAGCTCTAAGATAATAAGCCTTCTACATAGTAATTTGATCATTTTTTTTTTCATACATAAAATTTAACTCCATTAATTAAAGCCAAATTAAGAGTAGTTACAACAACCAAAAACAACATTTTTTTTTATATCTCATCAATTTAAGGATACATAGATTATAATACGAGCATGACTTTATTGTTATTTGATGCTATTAAAAATGGTTTAAACATCTTTCACTTACTGTTAGCTTCCACATAAAATATTTCTGGATTTATTAAAAAAATAGAAGTCCAGCATCACTTGGATGTGGATTGAAACAACCTTATTCTATATAATATTTATGTCCTTAAGCAAAAAATTTAAAGCGCTCGTGGATGTTGTTTGAACAATATATAGGATAGCAATCTAGTTAGACAATCAAAGCAGAACTAGAACCAGTTGAAATCATAGATTTAAATAGAGTAAGGGCGTGTTCGGTTGCCAGGCGGGAACAGGAATGAGTTTTGGTTCGGGGTCCAATTTGAATGGTCGAAATACTGTGGGAGTGGAAAAAACAAAATTCACTCTGAGTGAATTTTTTTTTTCCCACGGACACAGTGGCAGCTGAACATGCATGCCTAAGCAAATTGACACCTAAAAAAGTTTTTATAAGAGTCTAATTTTAGAAGGGAAAAAACTCTATTTATGAGACTTAAGGCTTAACACTTGTTATGTTATACAATCATTTAAAAAAATTGATTGGATTGTTTATTAGAACTAATTATTTTTGTGGCACATAATTTTTCAAAAAATAAGTTTTTTTTTATATAAACAAACAAAGAAAAAAAAATCTTCATCAAAATGAAAGTAGTTATAATTCTGGTATTGTGGTGTATTATATTTCTTGGAAATGAAATACAAACAACCAATATTTAACAACTTTTGATAATCCGGTCAATTATTTTTAATATTAAAATAAAATTATATGTCGTCTATGATTTAGTTATCGGACACACTTTTGGTGTACCTTGAAAACATTTTACCCATTGATACTTTTTTTTATCGCTTGATATAAATAATTAATTATTTTCAAATTGAACTAAATTTTAAACACAATTACCTATCTAAATTATAGAGAATTTAATTTTTATGTTGACAATTATTGAGTTGGTTCTTATGATTGTCAAATATATAGTTATATATCAATATAAGATTTTTTTTTCTTTCTAAATTTTGTAATTTTTATTTAATATTCTACTTTACAACTTACAAATTAATAAGTATAACTCATTAAATAATCAAAAGGAATTGTCTTGGAGGAAAAAAAAATAACAATCTGCAGTGGATCTGTAGCACAGATGTATGATATATTTATCTGAAAAGTTGCATGCATATATATTATAATGTAAGGACTAGTTATAAAATTAGTTAGGTAACTTAATTAACAATGGCGTTGTTTATTAAAATAACAGGAAGTTTATCCACAACGAAGGAGATAGGGACCCACATATAGGCGATAGAGCATATATATTAAACTGACAACTTCTGTAGCCATCTGATCTCTGTAGGAATTTATTTGATTTATGGCCATATATTAATTTTTGATCAAACTTATATGCATATGGAGAGCCAATATAATTCCCCCTCTTTTGCATTTCTAATTCAAAACATATGCATATACATCTTTTGTTTGTTAGTTATATATTCCTACAATATTCAGCAATATCTTCCTTGTGGTCAGATAGAGCAACAACTAGAATTAAAATATTAAATTAAAGTTACTTATTCAATTTGATTTCTTCCTTTTCTTTCTAAGCCCCAAAGATTCAAATATATATGATTAAAAAAATTCAAAACCAAGGAACTTAATGGACCAAATCCATTGGTATATGTTGTTATGTTATATATGCTGTGGCTTTTGAACAAAACTTAAACTCATAAAATAATAATCAGTATTACAAATTTGTACCAGCAAAGTTGTCACCAGTTCGCCACATCTCCTTGGTTAACAAATAATTTAAAAGAAAATAAGGAGATCTAGATACACAACTTTTAAAAGCTTCAATTTGAATGCTACTACCATATTTATTAGCAAAATGAAAATATAAACAATAAATATAAAATAAAGTGTTCCCTATATATATATATATATATATATATATATATATATATATATATATAACATGAGTAAGATCATGGTTCTATACATAGTACATGTTGGTCCGTACTATATATTAATATTTTTAATTTTAAAGCTCAAATAATTATTATGAACTGTTGATTTTTATATAAAATTGTACCAGCAAACTAAATTTTACATTTTTTGCTATTCTTTAAGGTGGGTAGAAAATAATTACTTTTGAATGGTCTTGAATCTTTAGAGATCAAGTGATTTTCTACCTACTAAAAAATAGTAAAATAATTATAAAAAAATATAAAATTTAATCTGCAAATACATATTTATATGGATATTATGTTAAACAATTAAGATAAATTGTCTAGACTTTAAAATAGAAATATTAATTCATAGTATGGACCATTATGCATAGTATGCATAGCACCGTATCCTCACTTATTTCACATTGCTGCCGGGCATATAAATAGATAAGAGTAATACTCTAATACATCACATTTATATAAAAAAAAATTAGTTAATTTGAACGAAGAATAAACAGAAAACGTATATGTTTAATTTTTTTTAAGACTACAATCTAATTTTAGTAAAAATTATTCACCAATAAATATGAAGCATCACAAAAAAAATACTTATGTATCCTGGTAATTTAATTTTAAAGAATTATAAAAGACATAACATAATCATTATCTCAAATAAATATCAACAGACATGGAGTAATTTTCCAATTAAATAATTAACAACAAGCAGATATATTTCATTCTTTTTGACCCACCTTATTCATTTCAACCTCTTGTATCAAATAAAAAAATCGAAGAAAACTTCTATTTTTCATCCAAATGAAGAATATTATTTATTTAGTGATGTAGCTAGCCGGAAGAACATCATCTCCAAGAAAAAGAAAATGTTAAGATACTGACAACTTAATTAGTCTAATTAATTATTTGAAAAACCAATGAATGCAAGCATATCTAATTAATTAATTTCTATTATAAAATGCCGCCGAAGTACTTATTATTTGTATATTTGGGAGATATTGCCCGATTTAATTACTAATTTTTTTAGCAATGATCAGAGATAAAGTTAAATTTTAAATTTATATTATTTTATACTTTCTTACATGACCATTCATAAACCATGCATATTGTACATGACCCGATTTAATTCATGTTTTAAAATTAATTTATAGAGAAATTTGAAAATTTCCAAAGTCTAATTAAATTAATCTACCTTATATATATATATATATATATATATATATATATATATATATATATATATTGTATTATCCAACAGAAAACCTCTCAACTTATTTATTTTAATTTCATAATTGATCAAGCTAGCTAGATTGCCAAGTAAATAAAATAATTAATGAACCCACCTCATCAGATATTACTATAATATAAGATGAACACTTTGTCCTAAAAATAAAATAAAATAAAACCAACCAAAGGAATATTAATAGTTTCCCATAATTAAATCTTCATTATTAATTTAGGGGCCGTGCTCTATAAGTTATATATATATAATATTGTCGTTCAAGGAAGTTCTTATATAATTAGTAATTAGATTTTTTTTTTTTTTTTACTAGTAAGTTTGAAAGATCGGAATTTGCAAGTTTGTGAGACAGACATACATATTATCTGCAACCAATACAGGAATAACAGATTAATTGATTCTAGAGGTTGGTGTTGTTCTTGCTTGGCATGAGGTGAACCCCACACATGCACATGGGACCCAACATTTGGATGAAAATGATATATTTAATATGTATCTTTTCCCCGTAGAACTACTTCCTGTATATCAGTATAAGTGTACATTGTTTTTATTAAAGAAAATCTCCCCTGTAACTTCCAAAAGTCACCTTTCTCTCTCTACTTTTGCGTATGCTGAAGTCTCTTCCACGACAAAGTCAGCGACTTGGTACATTTTATACTACTTGAGTACATAATCTCTCTCTCTCTCTCTCTCTCTCTCTCTAGCATATACTTTTGTCTGCTTTAGAAATCATCACTCTTTTCATATTCAGAGAAACTGTTTGTAGTTATCACCCACCCCCTTGAAGAAACAACCATTTCTGATCTCACTTCTCCCTCAAAAGCAAAACAAAATTAAAAAAAAGAGCCCCCTTCTTGCTCTTTTCATTTTTTTTTAATTTTTTTTTGTGGCTTCTCACAAGTCACAACCAAAACATAACCCTCTAAGCTTGCTAATACCTTTACAACACAAGTATACAGAAGAGAACAACCAATCGATGTGTGATTTCTTTTGGCAAACAACAGAGAATGATCAAGGAGACCTTACAGACATAATACGTGGTGGGGGTACTCACACTAGCATGGCCTCAAGCTCTGAGCTGTCGGCCTCTGATTGGCCGCTCCCGACTGACCCAGCTGCCACCGTACCCCCTTCTTCATCCTTAGACAATTTCGGCAACCCCTTCCCAAATTTCCAAGATCCTCTATTAAACGAGTTCCTCGACCTGCCATCAGAAGCCGGAGGCATGCACAGTGGAGGAAATGGAGTTCTTGGTCAGAGATTAATTTCTGGTAATGAGCAAGACACGAAAAACAACAAACCTTGTAACATAATGCCTAGGGTTGGTGCTCTTCAGATGCCGTCTGGTGGAGTGAAGCTATCGCCACTTTCACCGAGGGCAATTCGGCCGTACCCACTGATGGCAGGAGGCAGCATCGGCCCACCGTCAGTAGAAGTGATTACGGGGATGCAGCAGATCTCGTCCCCACGATCAACGGGCATGAAAAGGAGGTATGAATCTCAATTCTTAATTGAACTTAATTGATTATTGTTAATATTTTTTGAGCTTTTATCTTGGATGAAATTTAGTATAGCCTTTTTTTAAGGGGAGAAAAATTCAAAACATATATATAGCTAGATTGATTTGCTACAATTTTTTTTTTTTTTCTCTCAACTGATATTGAAGCATATAATTTTTTATTTGGTAAAATATCGCCCGTAGGCTTAGCTTATATTGAAGTTAGAGCCTCCTTTGAGCTCCTAAATTTTAGGCATAAGTTATTCCAGGAACTGGTCACCATATATGGGGAATGATGTACAAAGCTTTCTCCTTTCCTTTGCCTTTTAGGTTGACAAAGAGATAACAAAAAAATATTAGATCATCTAGGCATCTCTCGTTGGTTACAAAGGGCCTCAGATTCTAGATAGGAAAAAGAAAAATATTGAGAATTCAATAGCAACCCCAACACACACACACACACCCCGCGTTAAGGGGCAAAATATAAATCGCTCCAAATTCAAACCACACAACAAATATATAAGATTCATTCAAGTTTTAGGGGTTTTGCTGAGTATTTTTTTTTTTTTTTCAATTGAAGGAGATCCTTTCTAGTGCTTATCATTTTTATTTTTTCCGTTCTTTTGAAAATAAGTAGAGGGATGCTTGACTTCCAATTATAAGTCAATATGGCTGTAAGCTAAACCCACCACTTGAAGAATTTCATTAGTTCCATACATAATTTTCTTCAATACAATGAGATTTGTGATGCCAAATTTACATTTGTTCATTTTTATATTGTCCATAACTTAATTTCATATTTTCAGTTAAAAATGCCTTGTTATTGTTTGTAAGCATTCTTGTCATCGTGTTTCTGTTTCTGTTTCTGTTTTTGTTTTTTTTACTGCTGTTGCTACTGATGCTATCACTCTTTTTTTCTTTCAAAAGTTTATGGAGTTAAGTCTCGTTTTATCTTTTGAAATGATCTCTCTTCATGACCCAATCATTTATATTTTGGATAATTGAATTATCTTTTACTAGCTCCCATTTGCTTTCGATAAAATATTGAAGTAATATTATATGTTTTCAACCTTGACACCTGTGAGAAACATGCATCCATTGTTTGAGGTTTTTACATTTCCTTTTGTATTGTTCACCTTTTTAAGTTAGATCCTTTTCATCCTTTTACTAATGAGAATACTTCCATTGTCATTATGAGCAGGAAGAACCAAGCGAAGAAGGTGATATGTATACCGGCACCAGCAGCTACGGCCGGAGGGAGACCAACTGGAGAGGTCGTCCCGTCCGACCTATGGGCTTGGAGGAAATATGGCCAGAAACCCATCAAGGGATCTCCATACCCTAGGTGCAACCTCTCTCTCATATATATTCAAAAGAAAATATATATAATAAGTCTCTCTAGCTCTCTCTTGAAAACCTTATACACACACACACACACACACACCCTTCTCTCATGTGCAAACACCAATAGATTCCTTCTATCAGAAACTAAGGTACTTAAAGAATTCTCTACTTAGCTGTTTAGGCATTCTCTATTTTGAGAGTTAATTCAGTAAGAACATGTTAACTAAACTTGACGTTAAAGGTATAGAGTTATGAAATATAGTTAAGCTTCTGGTATCTTATCTCAATGAGCCAAGTAAATAAAAAAAATTTGAAACAATTCTTTTAATTATTTATTTCCGCAAAAAAATATTTGTTATTGTCTTAGGTTATTAGAAAGAAATAGATGCATGGATGGAGAACATGCATTTATATGGAAATAATCAGTGAGATATATAAAGCTATTGATATTTGTTTTTAAACTTATATTTCTTCATTTAAATTAGTGAAGGTACAATAGCAATAGATTGATGTCAGATTTTATCCTCACTGTCATGATGTGACTAAATTTCAAAATAAGTTTTATTACAGAAAATATATCTTAAATATTGAACGATCGATGCTATATAGAATGTACTTAATCTTACTAAAACGATTGGCTAGTCTAACTCCAAAATGTATTGAAACGTCTTCAAATGACGATTTCAAGCCGTTTAAACTGATTTACAATTCATAATTAGTGATATATTTACATTTACATTTATTGAATTTATTTAGTACAAAGTCAAACGGTGTAATAAAAATATAAGTTTTATAAATTGTTCAAATGCATTCAATTTTTCATATTTTTTTAACAAATTTAACATATGAACACACCACTCAACAAATATGTTGATTTCAATGATTTAGATTCATCATTTGAATTTGATATAGTAGATTTGGAAGCTAAGCTCACCCACCAATTTAGTAAGATTATCTACATACTACAACTCTTAGTAAGATTATCTACACACTACAGTCTCCTTAAATATATGGCGCACATATATTTATATAGTATTATATTATTAATTCAATAAAGGATTGAAAAAAGTACTATCTTACATCTTTCACAAAGGGATTTTCTTTAACATGTTTTGCTTTCTGTTACCTTCTTGGTGATAAATAAATTAAATGTTTTTCCAACGCGCTTTCTCTGTTGCCTTCTGTTTTTTTTTTTTTTTTTTTTTTTGAGAGAAACCCGTAGGTGCTGTTGCCTTCTGTTGCCTTCTTTGACAGAGGGATTTATATAGTACATCTTTTTCTGTACTTAATTTGTAGTAGTTGATTAAAAGAAAACAAACAAAAACAGTTGAATGCACTCAATTAACCTTGTTTGATTTTATTGAAATTGCTTTATATTTTTCAGAAAGAAAATGTCCTTCTCCTTTCCTTTAATTAATTACGTTATTAATGAAACACAAATGAGAAATTCTTAATTAATTTTTAATGAAACATAAGCAAGAAATTCTTTGCAAGTTGACAAAAATGTTTTCTTTATGAAAATTTGATTTAGTTGTCATAATTACATTACCTTGTATAACGATTGTGAATAACATTAATTTACCAGCAAAAGATGCATTCATTCAATTACTACACCATTTTTCTTGCCTGTACAATAAAAACATCCACTTGACTTGACAGCAAAAGATGATGTATAAATTAAATATTGTAATTCCCTTTGATGCAATCATTTGATCAATATTCTATGTGCTGCTATAAACTTGACATTGCTGCATAAATACTCAAATTCATTTTAATTTATTTATATCCATAATTAAGGGCAAGCAATTGATCTGCCAGAAGAGTATATTGATAAACATCATATCATGCATATTGATTAAACTTTACTTTTGGAAAAAAAAACTGCAGGGGTTATTATAGATGCAGTAGCTCGAAGGGTTGCTCAGCAAGGAAACAAGTTGAGCGCAGTCGAACCGACCCAAATATGCTTGTCATTACATACACATCTGAGCATAACCACCCATGGCCAACACAACGAAATGCTCTTGCGGGATCCACAAGATCACAGTTGGCCAAAAGCAACTCGTCATCCTCGAACAAAAATTTTCAAAATAATCCAAAGCAACAACAGCAGCAACAACAAAAACAACAACAAAACCAAAAGGAGACTGCCAAAGAAGAATCGAGCAACGAGAACACAAATAATGGAAGTTTAAATCCCAACCCATCTATAGTGAAGGAAGAGGAAATGAATGATATAGGCAAGTGTTTGGATCCACCACAAGACGATGAACTTGGCCAAGAATTATTAATGGATCAGTACAAGCCAATGATACCTGACTCGGGGCAACCGGACGATTTCTTTGCTGATTTGCAAGAGTTGGAGGCTGACCCTATGAGCCTAATTTTCTCAAAGGAATACATGGAGGCCAAACCAGATCAGGATGATAAAGGAGGAAATAAGGGTACAATGGATCTATTTAATATGCTTGATTGGGGTGTAGGAGGGAGCTCTTATGGAGAGGCAAAGAATTAAGGGTTTATGATAAGACCTTGCAACATACAATAACAAAATTTGCTACCTAATCATATGAAAACAGATTAAAAGAAAGGGGGAAAAAAAAAGGTTGAGAGAACTTGTTGCTTTTCTAATATGATGTAATGACCTAATTTAAAGTGTGAAACCGTGCAAGGTCTAGTCATAAACCTTCTTCTGTTAGTTGTAGGTTTGGAAAGAATAGGCAGATAGAAATGAGTTTGAGGGGTTATTATGTCCTCTAATTAAGGTTATGCTTTTCATCATTTTATGTAATTTATTCTTTTGTTTGTCACTTCCAAAGTTAGTTACCAGAAAAATGAAGAACAGGAGTTTGATTTCGCATGATCTGTCAATCATTCTGATATAATTAGCTAGTAGGTTACAGTAAAATATCTAGCTTGCACATTACATTAATTAATTATTTAAATTCTCATTGGTAAAACCAGTTCGTTGCAAAAGTTAAGGTAAAATCAAGAAATTCTACCTAGTCTAGTCTAGTAAACAGGAGTGTAAGACCAAGGAAAGTGGCAAAGGCATAGCTAGGTTGATAGTTAAAAGGGATGTGACAAAAAGCTGGGTTATGAAAAAGCTATATCAACTGTTGATGAAGTTGATGGCAAATGCATATGATGGATGTGACACTAAAAAAAGCAAGTTTTGATTAGATAGTAGCTATCTCTCTCTTAAGTCTTAAATAGTAATAAGTGGGTTAAATAGTGCATACACTGTTGACTATTTTGAGCAAAAAAAGACAATTTTTTTGGTGTTTTTTGTTGCGACTTGCTCTTGAATAATTGGACTCGTGTTAAACTGTTAATCGTTTTCATAAGAAGGAAAAGACATCCTCCAAAACAGCAATGCTTACTTACAATTACATTTTTAATGATATTTTCCTTTAAATGCGTCAAAGGTCGGCGAATAAACAAATTAATGTTATACATACAATATTAATATATGAGCATGACCTCTATTTGTTCTAAAAAAAAAGTTTGAACATACAGAACATAAGTACTTATCTTATGATAACAAAACTATTGATATATATGGTGTAATTAAGAACTAATTAAATGGTGGAAGTTATAATATATCACATCACTGGTAAGCGCAATCTTCTCAATATACTAATTACAATTAATTTGCAACATCACATACTTCTCTGTTGTCGGTGGATAGCAAGATAGATACATATATGGATAAAAATATATTGACAAAAGCTACTTTGATTTTATACATCGCACTAAACATATATATTTTTTTCTTTCTTTGTATTGATTGTGAACTTAACTTGTCGATCACTACTAAAATTTGCATTATTAGTATGGGTAACTAAGAATGATTGTATGTGTAGTATTAATAGTATGATTAACTAAAAATATATATATTTGCATAGGTAAATAAATCCCATGCAAAAAAAAAAAGCCTACATGGCCGCACAAACTTAATTGCATGGGCTTAAAATTTTCGGTCCATGCAACTAGCTAGTAATTTCATGCATATCAGTTCGGGATGATTAATGAGCGAGTTTGAGCAAGTCGAGTTGAGATAGACAATACCGAGTTGACAGCTATACTCATGCTTGGTTCGTTAAATTCTCGAGTTGACTTGTGCTTATTAAGCGACTCGTTAAATAATCAAGTTTGTAGGCAATTTGAATTTTATTTTGAGTTTTTTGTTTCAGATATATAATTAAAAAACTAATTAACGTTGATAGAATTTAATAAATTGTCATAATCTAACTTTCTTAAACAGTACATTATTTAAGAAAAAACTATCTAAAAGTAAATTTGAACAAAATCAAACATCTATCTTTTTGTCTGTTCTCACAGCCCTTCATATTACATGCACACATCTATATCCTTGTCACAGACCTACAAAGTTGGATTTGGATTTAGGGTTGATTTGGTTGGGATTTGATGCGACAGTATTTCATGTAACTCAGTTCTTAATGAGTGAGTTATGAATGAGTTGGGGTATGCTCATACTCGATTCATTAAGTCAACAAGCGAATTGATAATGAACGAGTTGTTAGCGAGCTTTTAACGAACGAGTCACGAGTTATGAGCGATTTACTCACCCCCTAACGTAACGTTAGTAAGTTCATATCCTCTGAGATAACTAAATATTTATGTTTATATCCGGACCTCATGATTCCGCAGTGAAGAAATACACGGGGGTCCTTTTAAAATTTGTGTGGATTCCGATCAAACGGTTCAGATCTAAACAGATATATAATATTACATTTATTTTATGGATAATATAATATAATATATATTACCCTATAAAGTGATAGGAATTCTATGCATGCATGGTACCCAGAGCTTGAGCAGATCGATCGATCATGCGGCCAGCGAAAAATCCAGAAATGAGGAGTAACAATTAATCATATATGCAATCAAAAGAACAACAGTTTAATTATTATATTAGCCGACATGTGTAATTACTGCATCCCATATTTCAAGGCATGATCAGGACAGACCTTCAACCTGTACTAGCACTTTTTCTTCACGCAAAGCTATCAATTTCTACCCTAGGTGAGAAATTAAATGCTCTCAGCGATGCATGACTTATTTATATATATATATCCTGATATATATTCTTTGAGAACTGATGCAAAATTTCATCAGTAAATACTATCAGTAGTGCTTCCTAGGTAAGAAAAATAAATGCTAGTCCATATACAGACGGTTCTCATTGGAGCCTATCATAAACTCAACGCTTTTACCAATTCAAACAACAAGCCATCTAAATTTTCTACTCTTAGATATATGTCCATCATAACTTCACGATAATCAGGTTTTGGACAAAGTCTCATCCAAAGTCAGATCTAAACCATCCGATCTATATCAAAATTCGTACATACATTTAGATTTAATGAGTCATTTAAATTTATTAAGTTTTAAATATGTTTGTATGAATCTCAATACAAATCAGACGTTTAAACTTGATTTTGGTTGAGACTTTGTCCGAAGACCTTGGGACAAAATTAACCCAATCCCTAGATCCCAGTGTGATGCAGGAGCATTCGAATCAGAAGCTTAATTTCAACAAACAAAATTAGCAAAATATCTTCTTAGTTTAGTTATATGGTAACCTTTTATATTTATATTTTAATTTCCGAATTTAGGCTCTGGACAGCAGCTAACCACTGTCAAATTTCTCGTTTAGTAATTTAAATTATTTGTGTAATATGTTATAAAATATTAGCAACTTTTCTAATTATTTTCTTATTACTCTAATATATATAGCCCAGTTTGTGGGGTGAGAAAAGGACAATTTTTCTCGATATTTTCTAAAAAAAATCAAGGAGAGACAATTAATTCTCCCTTTTTATTTTAGTGTTCTTTCAAATTTATGCACTAACGATTATCGGTATCACACGCCTATAAAACAATCTTTCGTTCTGCACGGCGTCACAGTGCTTCAAGTGGAGGCAAATTGATGGACTTAATTTGACCTTCATCATACGTATATAATTCATATCACCTAAGGTAACAATTAGAATGTTTATGTTTAGATTTGGACTGCCGATTAAAATCCGCACAAATATTAAAAGGGCTTGTGCATTTTACAGTACCTCAGACATAATTAGTTCGGATTCTGATCAGACAGATCTAAACAGAAATATACCGTTACCTCAGAGGAAATGGACTCCATCATGTATATACATGCTAAAAACAACGTACTAAATGTTTAATAATAATGATAGCCTTTATTTTTTAAATGAAAAAGATAATTATGAATAATAGTAACAAATTGAGTGTATTTATAAATGAAAAGGTTGTTTAAATCTTGGGATGTAATCGCCAGCAGATTGCAGTCGTGCTTCTCTCTCTCACATAAATGGAAAGAAATCGCCAGCGGAGATTTTTTGAAATAGCGGAGAGATTTGAAATGAAGTGGAAAAGGAAATCAAGCCGTAAATGGTAGCTTATATAGGCGGAGCGCACAATACCGTTAATTAGGTAGACAGTTAATCCAATATGGATAAGTCGTGAGTAAAAACTGAGAACAAAGATATAGCTATGAAAACCTTCTCTCTTCATATATACCAAAAGAAAGTTCTGTAGGTATTTTATTTCCTTTGAAATATTTTGAAATATTGATTGCGTTGCCTAAAAATATATATAATTAATTAAGAGAGATGCCAAATTTTTATACAAAGAAAATTAGATTCTTTTTATAAGGGTGAAAGTACATTGATTTACCTTCCACAGATTTAATTGTATGACAATTAAACTTTACTTAAATTCTAATATCTTATTTGAAGACCAAATTAAAACATCATCTTTATAAATAAAATATATATAAAGGTCATACTACTAATTAACAAGCTAAATAATGTACATAAGTCTACAATGTGAGAGCTTAATTATATGTCTAACCAAAGATTTACATAATTATCTGGACGTACGTGTACTCTCTTTACAGAGTTAGATTAGATACGTATATAGTAGGAAACAAATCTGCTGCGATTCTTTGGAATCGTAGCATCCCTGCTTGTCCAAATCAAACTATTCATTTGTTTCGAGATTCGCACATAAAAATCAACTGCTTTGAGATTTGTGTATTTTAAAAAAATAAATGGTTTAATCTGGAAAAGTATGGACCCTGCGATTCCAAAGAATCGCAACATATTTATTTCCGTATATAATAAGTACTTAGTAACATTATACGTATTGAATCTAACTAATTCGTAGAGAACGACGTACAGAGAATATATATATATATATATATATATATATATATATATATATATATATATATATATATATATATATATATATATTATGGGATTGTTACCAATAAGCAAAACAAATTAAAAGTACCATATAATGTATTGATAAAGCAGTACGTTCTATATATACATGCGGTTGATATGATGAAGTAAATGCAATGTTTTTGGATAGTAATAATTAGCGGCCGGTATGTAAAATAGGTTTGAGAAGTGGCTATATTACCCTCTATATGATATGACTAGTATTAATTGTTACATAAATATGTGTTGGAGAATTTTTTGCGGGTTGAAATTTTTTTTCATATTTGTTGGACTCGATAAAAAAAATGTCTGCAGATTTAATCTAACATTTGCAAATGGACACGTCATGTGACACGTGAGTGGCATGACGTGTTGTGTCTTACTCGTGACGGAACCAATAACAACATGTCTAATAAATAACCAAATGCTTTCCCTCTATTATATACTTATTCTAAAAGGAATAAATGATAGGTTTACTATCCATATTAGGGGTGCAAACGGATCGGATATGAATCTAATTGTGGCAAAATTATATATGTATCTGATTTTATTTTTCAGATACAGATATGGATCGGATATCGGATATCCACGTAAATATTTTTATAATATATATTAAAACTATGGTATATATTAACTATTCAGATAAGGATAATTAAAATTGAAAATCATATTTGTATCCGTATCCACACGAATATTTAGACATCAAATATTCATATCTAATTTTCAGATATGGCTCCGGATACAGTCGGATATTATCTGATCCGTTTAAAAAAAAACTTTCACTACCAGACCAGAAGGATCAAACATACCTGCATCTATACATAAAACACAAATACAAACCAGCAAAAAGTTAAATATTCGAGCAGTTCAAAAGAGAGAAATTAAAGTTTATAATGAGATTGAGGTCATGGATTCAAAACTCAGAGGAGGAAAATTCTTTGTTTTAATAACAAAGATATTAAATAGTTGAATCGCTTGACCTCCAACCTTTACTCAAACAATAAAAAAAAGTTTATAATGAGATGCCAACGCATGCACCAAGAGTTCAGGAAGCTGAATTAAGAGCATCATATATGTAATTTTCCATATACATATCCTTGCCAGACTAGGGGTTGTTCCGTTGTTGTAACTATTAACTCGCTCCTAT
Source organism: Carex arenaria (assembly GCA_964058825.1). Lineage (NCBI taxonomy): Eukaryota > Viridiplantae > Streptophyta > Magnoliopsida > Poales > Cyperaceae > Carex > Carex arenaria. The sequence goes on along the minus strand of CAXKVW010000014.1, from coordinate 634,706 downwards.
GTATATTGTTATACCTAAGTTAGTTCCCATTGCATTGTAGAATCAAATTAAATACGTCATATTTAGTATAATTATAATTTCATCATGCATGTTGAGGTTTGCATTAAATCATTATAGTACACAATTAAATAGGTGTTGCAAGCAACAAGTCTCACAACACAAGAGATACTAGTACGTTCATACTTCTGCTCAACTGGATACATCCCAGACAATAGTAGTTAAGAGGTCTGGATCAAATTAAATAGCCCATACATGGGTGTCGAAAATGGCTATCAACTAGCCAATATAATGCTCTAATTAGAGTAATCTAGTACAATTGCATGTGTTTCAGTCTGAACTTTGTATTGGGTCACTCCAGTTGGTCGTACAATTCTAGAAGAACCCAGCTCAAATGCAACACCCACATTGCGGGTAAAAATATTGACAAAGCTAATTTGACTTCATGCAGTGCACTACCTATATATATTTTTTTCATTTTGTCTCTATTGATTTTCCGCTGTCTGAAATTAAAATAGCCCTGCCAATATCTTTACACACATATTACTATAAAAAGTGACTATGACCGAAAGTACACCGACATAAATTGCTATTTCCGAACGTGGTATTACCTACAAAAATATCCGCGAAGATACCATCAGAAAAAAAATAAACGCTTTTATCCTTGCGAATTTTTATATACGGCCACATAGACCGATACTATATATGGTGTGATCAGAATTAGAGTGGTTGGTTCTTATTGTTTTGGGTACCTTAATAACAAAACAGAATTATAGATGCAATGGACCAGTTGCATTCAATGAGTTTTCTGTACATGAACAGAGATACCTGAAATTGAAGCGCTAATTATTGCAAGGATTTGTGTGAAGGTAAAGCTGTGACTGTGGGGTTTCGGTTCTTATTTATTTTGGGGGCAGTACTAACTACTAAGCATCTCTTTTAATGCTTTTCTAGGTTTCCTATGGGCTTTAACATGTAGAAATGAAAAATATAGACAACTGTTTATATAGCCTCTCTCTCTCTCTCTCTCTCTCTCTCTCTCTAATTGGGAAGAGATCTGTCAGAAAATTATTTGCTGTTTTACTTCAGTCCTGACGGGATGGGGTTGTGCCGTTGTGGGCCTGGGGGTTGGGGGTTGTGTGGAATTCTTCTACATGCAAATATCTGCATTTTAGCAGTACTAAAACTTAACAATTTTGTAATTGAAAATTTGAATCTCACCGCATAGCGGAAACAACTTATTTATATGAGATAACCAATTTGTTTATATATAAACTAGTATTGTGCTAGCACGTTGCAATGGAAACATATTATAAGAGAACAAAATTTTTCTTATACAAAATAATATATTTAAAAAAAAATAGACCAACAAAAAAACTATTATTTAACAATACAAATATATCAACATATTGTCATACAAGTGTAAAGCTCATTCTTTAGTGATGTACCTATAAGTTTTTTTTTACTGGTACAATAGTTTCTTTTTTGTTATGTTGCTTAATGGGGAAGCAGAGAAAAAAGATTAATCAAAATAAGTTGTATTGTTTGTTGTTGTTATTTATGGCATCTTACATTGCCACATTATGACTCTTATAATTATTATAAGAGCTACCCTCATATAGGATTTATATGCAGTTGTTTACTAATTAAATGATGTTTACTTGAATGAGATCATTAAATAATAAATAACATTCCTTATATTGTATAAAAAAAATAAAAGGAAATGAAGACATGACTAAACAATTATCAATCAATCCAAAAATTTCTTAAAATGACATTTAAAAAATGAAAAGAAATCATGACCAAAAGAAGACAAACTAAATAAACTTGTGGCGAGTACCTATCTAAATAAAGTTAGACATCTACACATAAAAGCACATAAAAAAATATACATATAATAAAAAACATGGCGAATCAGAACATTGGCGATATTTAATTGGAGAGCTGATATTTAATTCAAAATTTTATCTTTAATCATAATCATTGGCGAATCAGAACATCTACGTACTTAATATAAAAAAGAGAAAATAAATATATTATTAAACAGACTGTTATTGTTGCTATATAAGATTTTCAGAGCACAAGAATTACAAAAGGTACAAATTAAAGGTTAACATATTTTTTAATGAAAGATATACATAATTTTTGTTAATTGTTAAAAGATACATTGTTTTTTATGTATAATTTGATGTGATGTGACATGATATGAATAACATATCATGATTTGACTACATGATATGATATGATCTGATTAACAATTTTTTTACGTGATGTGACATGTTTAAGATAGAGAAAGATAATAATCAAAATAGTGAGAAATAATTACATCACACTAATGATCATATTTTAAGTTAACTCATTGAAAAAAAATCATAAAATAAAATTAAAATAAAAACATTGTTGACAAATTTATTCCTGATAAAAAAAATTAATATATTAACTTATCATGTTATTATGGATCACGTAACATGATGCAATTATACCGTGTCGTAACATAACAAATCTAATTATAATAATCTTTTCTCTCAGTTCAAATAATGAGTGCTTTTATTATCCAATGACATGAGGAATTAAGGGTGTGCTCTAGAAGAAGGTACGTGAGGAAAAGAGAGGAAAGATGAAATTAGACAAAGCCAGTTGCTCCAAAATAGTAAATTTTGAAGGTGAACGTAGGAAAAAAAAAAAAAAAAAAAAAAAAAAAGAAACAAAAAGAGAAGAGGAGGTGATGAGTTCCAAGTCAAAATTTAATAAGCGAAATTTTAACAATTTTATCATCTTTGATTCAAGATGCAGAGAGAAATTAAATGAACTTTCTGCTGTTCTCCTCTTCTTTCTCTTTCCTTTCTTTTTGTGAGCTGTTCACAGCTGAGAACGCTCTAAAAGGCTTCAGATAAATTCAACCAAAGAATGATTGTAGAATAGTTGAATTGGGGGAGTCAAGATTTGTTTGACGATGAGTTATCATCTCACGGATCCATCTCCATGGGACGAAAGACAATGGTACAATGCAAAGAGGAAAGGGAACTGTTCACCTGTACCATTTTCTACTGTAGAGGCATCTGTACCTTGGTACCTCTTGCCCCATCTCTTCCCAATTGTTTTTACTTTGTTGTCCGGACATAATAATTATTGTTGTTATACGGTTGATGGAACTAATCCGTGTTGGCTATTTTAGAAATCCAACTTGACATGTTTTTCAGGGGTGAAAACGGTATGGATAATATCTGATCTGTATTCGATTTGTATTCGAAAAATTAGATGTGGATATTCAATATTTGAATATCTGTGTGGATAAGGATACTGATATAATTTTACGTTTCAATTATCCGTATCCGAATAGTAGATATATACCATATATTTTAATATATATTATGAAAACATTATGTTATTCACCATTATAATTGGATAAATATTAGGAATTTTAGTATTTTTAATGATTTTTATATTACTTTAATAAATATCCGATCCGATATCTGGATCCGTATTCGTATCTGTCTGATATCTGCTCAGTATTTGTATCCGAAAAATGAAAAAGAGGATATGAATATGGTTTTACCATTATCCGCTCCGTTTTCACCTCTACATGTGCACGTATTTCTCTTTTGTTTCGGTGGATGTTTGATTGAGATAAAATTACGAAGATATAAATTAAATTTTTATTTAAGTCAATTTAAGTTATTTATATTTGATTGAGAATTAAAGTTACGTTGTAAGTTTGATTGAAATTTGTGGTTTAATTAGATTATTTCTAAGTCCTGATTAGAAATAAATTTAAAATAAGGATAACCTAATTAAAAATAACATTACATAATATGAACAAAAAATAAATGACCTTTTAATGAAAAACTTAAAGAGATCAGCACATAATTTAAATTTAGCAAACACTATATATACTTCGATATGAGAATAATAAAAAATGAAACAATGAAATATACCATATTGCAAGAAAATCTAATTTCTACATTGCTTTTGTCTTCACAAAGGGTCCTGTAAAATGAAATAAGTCCCTCCTGGATAATCTAAGCTAGCTCATGGTGTTTGCATAGCATGACACGCCGCTATGGCTACCGGAAAAATCAGGTACATTTACGCGCGGTTAAATCAGCATACTGATGCCTCAAAAATGGACCGAGATCAATGACGGGACACCGAATGGAAATTAAACGTCCTACCAAGAGTGAAGATATTTGCTTGGCTAATGTTGCTGATCAATAAATCCTAACAATCGAAAACCTGAAGAGAAAAGGATCGATGGCAATTGCCGAGCATTGGCTACTTGTGCAAAGCAGAATCAGTGATAGCGCTACACACCTTCTCAGTATACCGATCGAGGGGTACATACGTACTACAAGCCCTATCAATACAGGTACAGAATATAAACTATATATGTGGAGTAGTACTCTGCAACATATATCAACGACCGTCGACACAAAAACGAGGGAGATCGATAATACTGATATCTTACAATTTGTGGTGTGTTAATTGGGAAAGGTAGGTGTTCAATGATCGGAGGAAGGAGCTTCTGGCACTGGTGAATGAATTAAAGCTCAAGATCTAACAATGGCAAACATTGCAAAGAGGTGACCAGCCTAAGGAGGAAAGGGTACTGGCATGGATCTGGCCACGGCTACTACCTTACCTAGCTACTAGGTTTCTATTTTATTTTTAAAATTTTATTTTCTGGCATCAAAGATATTGATGAACAACCTTTCCTTTTCAAAATTTCTGTTATTTTAATTAAAAATATTAAATACATATTATCAACAAATATCATTAAAAGAAAAAGAAAAAAATTGGGGCTGCGCTTCGGAACAAATATCCATCACAAAATAACTAATTTTTAAAATAAGACATTTTCTATATTTAAAGTGTACGTACGTGCATTCAAAAGATTTAGACACAAATAAATTAATATTTTTAAAATATGGAACAAGTGTATAATAATATATATTTGTCGCACAATAATTATACAAAGACTTAACATATTATCTCATGTTAAATTATATTCTTTCTATACATGCATGCATGCATGCCTCATGTACTATTTATCCTTTAATTCTATCTTTTGATGCAGTGGAGGAAATCTTTGTCTTATTGCTGCGGTTTCTGACACCGAAATATCTTCTTTTGAGAAAGAAAAAATCATGGCCTGAAGTTCTCATGTATCATGTAATCAACAATACAATTGACATGATATCAACAATATAATTGATAAGCAAATACTACTATTACTTCTTTTAATTTGTTTCTTTTTGAAGTACGTAGCTGGTGGCCTGGTGCCATAATTTTAATTTTCATAAAGGAACTAGTTAGAATCTTCTGGGATTCAAATCTGCTGCGATTCTTCGCACTGTGTATAGTATTTTAAAATCTCTGTTTTTTTAAATCCAACTGGTAAATTGTTTTGAGATTCCTGCACATAAAAATCAGTTGTTTCAAGATACGTACATAGAAAATATTAAATAGCTGGATTTGAAAAAACAGAAATTTTAGAATATTGTTCATATGTGAAGAATCGCAGCAGATTTGGATCCCATATCTTCTGATCTGATGCTGGTGGTAGAGCTCTCTATACAGTTAATTCTTATACAAAATGATACATTTTTTTAATTCAAGAGTAGCATGCTTCATGCTTTAATTGATGTCACGATGTAAATTTTATGACAATGTTGTATATCAGTTTTGTTTTGTTTTGTATTGTATTTATCACTGGCCTGTCAATTTGTGCTGAAATTAATGGCTCTCTGGCCAATAAATGTTGAGTAAAGTTTTCCTTTGGCGCTTTCTATGACCATATTTTTAAGTGATATGTAGAATGATATATTTAATTTTTGTATCGAATTAACTAGTCAACTATATTTATTTTACCACAATTTTAATAGTTTCTCACATAAAGGGCTATTTTGTAAGGAACCGAATCTCCTGTTTCCAGTAGGCAAGAAATTTCAGTCTCTAAAATCACTGACACATAGGTTCAAGATAAAATTATATTCAATATTTAAATATCAAAATCCACTCCAGATCCACGTGTCAGTGATTTTAGAGATAAAAAATTTCTGCCCACAAAGGAGCAGGTGATCCAGTTCCATTTTGTAAACATACATATAAGAATTAAGTAACAGAATAATGAGTCAAAATTTAAATTTTAAGCTACTAAAACTTGTATAGAGGACACAAATATAAAATTTATAATAGTCCGAACAAGATGTTTTGTCAAATTAGAGCCTGAGGATTAGCTTGATTTGTAAGTATATGTAATATTGTCCATTCAATCTTTTTAATTAGCAAAGCTGCAAAGGACATGTTTGGTTATGGATAGAATAATGAAATAATAGAAGGAAATTGGAATTTAGAATAGGTTTTTATTTGACACTATTTCTATGGTGTTTGGTTGAAGGTGAAAAAAGTAGAAAGTATCGATGAATCAGTTAATTTTATTTCTTAGAAAATGTAACTTTTTTTATTCCACCACCTACACCAACTAGAGAATTGGCTCACGATGGAATAGAGAAACCAACTTGTAAAAAACAAGAATTTTCCGGTGAAAGTTTAAACTCAATTTTATTTTTACAATTTTATTCAATTCTAATATGAGAGGTTCACATGTCTTCATCATGTCTCTACTTTACAATTTTCTAATAACAAAAATATTTAAAATTTATATGTCAAAATAAAATATAAGATGTAATCAATATTATTTGTCAATGCATACGCATAAAAAAAAATTATCAATTTTTTATTTAGGTTTTACATAAATCAATAATTTGAAAAAAAAAAAATCAACGTCTAGAATTTATTCACTTTGGTGTATTTTTGTAAGCTCTTGATACTAATCACAACAATATCAAAATATCATAATCTTTTACATGTGAATAAAAAAATGATATAGATTATATCCAACAGTTTTATTTTACCTTAAAATTTTAAAAATAAAGGTATGATGAAAACAAAAACAAAAATTAAAACATTTGAATTCTGATCTTCTATTATTATTCAAAATGAAAACTCTTATTTTAATCAATTCTTCTTCTTCTTCTTCTTTTTCCAGTCGAACAGATCAAAAGGAAGATGAAGCCTTAATTTCTATTTTCTAGCAATAGTACTTAAAGTGGAAAGTCAGTGAGTAAACAAGCGGCTTTTCCCTAAATGTATATGTACTATTTTTTTTTCGTTAATGGATGGAAACTAGCTAGAATGGTAAAAATTGGGATTAGTAAATGAGAATAGAGAACAAAATAGTAATTCATATTAGTGTGAAAATAAGAGTTGGGCTACGGTACTTCGCGAAGTAAAACGAGTGCTTTACTTCGCATTTATATCTTCAATTTCAAAGTTCAAAACGTCGATCCAAACCATTCAAGTTGATCTCCATATTAAATTGTGCTCGGAGACCAAATTTTACAATTTTTAGGAATTTTTTACTATTTTTTTGGAATTTTTTAAAATCACTGTTTTTCAGAAATTGTGGACCATCAAAATCAGTTATTTTAAAAAATTCCAAAAAAATAGTAAAAAATTTCTAAAAATTGTAAAATTTGGTTTCCGAGCACAATTTAATATGGAGATCAACTTGAACTGTTTGGATCGACGTTTTGAACTTAAGTATCGAGATCAAAAAAGGTAAAATTGACTATCATAGGGATTATTAGAATAAGCACAACCAGGATTAAAAGTGTCTAAGATCCTATTTTCGTTATCTTTCCTTATATTCACTACGTCATCGATAATACCAAAATTGATAGCTTCCCTGGGTGATAAAAAGGACTTACTTTCCATAGTGGTGAGTAGCTCATATTCCAATGAGTTTGACCTTTCTGCACAAATATTAAGAAATCTACGAACAAGTTCGATTGCATATTTATATTAGTAAAAATATTGTTTCGATTGTATATTTCGAATAGTGAATAATTTTAACTGAGAAATAATAGTGTTAACAACGTGTTAATTAAGAAAAAAAAATAGACAAGTAGGGTCTCAAATAAATTTTCACGACGTAGAGATAATAAAAGTGACATCAATTTTGTCATTTCGGAACTGTATTAGCAGAAATCTGAAAAAAAAAAAAAAAAAAAAAAAAAACAAAAACAAAAACACTTCTCCCTTCACACTTCAAAATAGTAACTATTCCAACATTTATAAAGAATAAAAAATAACAACAGCTCTAACTATTTTGAATAGGAAAATAAAATATTTAGATGCACATTACTGTTTCAAATAGTCTCTATTGATCGTATTCTCGGCATATCCAAACATACCGGATCGATGGAGATCTGGAATCCGTGATCACGCCACAGAAGATCCGAACTAAAAGAATTAAAAGGTAGATATTTTTTAAGTTTGGTGAAAGAAACAAAGGATGACGTAGGGACTGATGGCTTCACGTAAATCTGCCAGAAACGCATGCATGATTCTATTGTCTCTTTCTTCTTGGCACAATAAAAGTTTAACTATTTTACTGAAGCTATTACTGTATCATCAAATTTACCTCCAACAAACATAAATAATTAATTTGTTTTAAAGAAAAACAAATCTAAGTTAAAAAAAAAAAGTGATATCTTTATCTGCACTGAATGATGTATTTATATATATATTTTTGTAAAAATATTTATATTAATGATATATTACGTTACTAGAATAAAAACTTCAAAGAAATATTTTTAGCTATTTAATTAATCAAGTTTTTAATTTGAATGTTCTTATGATTACTAAGAAAAGATATTATTATAAATGATTTATATATACAAGGTAGCTGGGTCAAATTGGCAAGGGATGCATATTTTGTAGACATTTATTCAGTAATTTTTTTAATTACTTATTATGTAAGTAATTTTCAACGTCTATTAATAAGAGGAGGAGGGCTCAAATGCTTTCATTTTTTTTTGTCTCCATCATGTTTTTATTTTTAAAAATTTTAATAACTCAAAATTTAAAATTTAAAGGTGTAAAAAATTGAATATGATCTACATTATTTTATCTATGCACGTATAAAAAATTGTGACATTTTAACTTTGTTTTGGTTGTCATCAAGAGCTTGTAAAAACTTTCTAATGTGGCTAATTTCTAGACGTTGATTTTTCAAACGATTGATTCACAAAAAAACAAATTCGAAATGTGATATTGTTTTCATGAGCATATAGAAAAAATAACATAGATCACATCTAACGGTTTTATTTTGACGTTTATAATTTAAATTTTGATTTATTAACGTTTTGTGAATTCATGGTGGAGATACAAAAAATGGAGGTATTTGAACCCTTCTCTTTTAATAAATATATACTATATTATATATATATATATATATATCCCGTGGGATTCGAATATAAAAAAAAATAACATAACTCTACATTTTTATATATACGAGTCAAAAATAGCAAACACAGACTTCTAACTGGTAAACCATTAAACAATTTTTAATGAAAAAAATATTTCAGTCTTATATCAAAGTATGCTGTAATTATTTCTTATAACAAAATAATAAAACAAAACACCAACTTAATTATCAAGCGACGCACTGATAAAAGCAAAGTGAATATTCATTAAGACTAATAAATTCACTCCACCTTCTTAAAAGACATCTCGTTTGAAAAAATAAATATATAATAACGCAATAAGAATGTTCTTTGAATACTAAAAGTAAAATAGTGGATGAACAGTTCTATAAATAATGCTACTTTTACATATTATTTAATTAAACTCTAGAGTCTTTAGTTAAAATAGTGAGATGATTGCTTGTATTAAATATTGGAGAGATTAAAAAGACAAAAATACCCATGTATACAAACTTTTCTTTGCCCTTCATCAAGTACGATTTATTAATTAATTAATTAATGCGTTCCATGCATGAAATACCATGAAGCTGGCAAGCCCAAATAAGCCCAGATATATTTAATGTTTCTATTTTGTTTTCCTTATTTTAGGCCCAACAGATGCCATGGCCCAAATTTCTTCTCCTTCCTTTTTTCGTTTTTTCTTTCTTTCTTTCTCAGCTAAAGAGCTAACAAGTCATGCCATGAAGCTTTGTATTGTACTGAGTACCGACTATGACTGGTACCAGCATAAAAAGTATTTGGTACAGCTCACAATTAAGAAGAATGATTACTGCTATTCAGTAATCATGTCTTTTGATGGATTAACAATTTTTCAGTAAACCAAAACTGTCAAAGACAAAAATATAATTGAGGAAAAAGGAACAGTTAGCACAATCTCACAGTTATATATGCTGGTGCATTTGATTTAAACAGGCAAAAAGACAGACAAGGAACAGATTCTGATCAACCCACAAATAGCTAAACAAAATTAACAGGGCCTCTATATGCCTTCTAGGACCTTCTTGCAAAACTCAGCTTCAAACTCGCATAATTTGTCTAAGGGAGCCCTCGATTATACATTTAAAATACTCATCAATATCATTATCCCCACAAACATTGAAAGTTATATTTACATCGGGTAGAAAATAATCTGAATCCCAATTTCTTGATGCAACCATTTGCAAAGAGCCATTAACTGCCCTCTTTGTCTCATCGTTTATCTCCCCTGAGATTTACATAATTAACATACAAACAAGTAATTAAGTTATAACAAAATTATATATTTCATATGACAGAACTATCGTTAACAAGCATAAGAAAAATGAAAATGAAAATGAAAAGTTACGCACCATTAAATTTCCAAGACGTTCCAACATAAGCGAATACAAACCGTCTATCGTCCTCCTTAATTTTAAAATCCGCTATGAGACCCTGAACCTCAAGTGGAAGCGAGGAGAGAACAAGATAAATATATCCGCTATGGGATATTCAGATGAAATATTTAGACTGAATATTCACACAGGATATTCAAAAGGAATATTTTGACAAAATATTCTCACATAATATTTAGACAATCAAAGATCAAATATAATAATACCTTCCTCAACTCTGGGTGCATCTAAACATTAACAATATCTCCATACTGACATTTGTATTAATAAAAAAAAAATTACAACCTACTCATGCATTTAATCTACAAATTATGTATTATAGATTACCACTTACATCATTCCGAGAAAATAGAAAAAATTCAGGCACAATAAAATAGATTACAAGTTACATATATAATAAGTCCAACTCTTCATTAATCATCAGAAAATTAACTCTGTGTGGAGGAAATGCTTTTCAGTGTGTCGTCTAAGGCCTCTTGCATCCTATCAATGTTATGGAGATACCAAAGCCTCCAATCTTTTTTGAAGAGTAAAATACCAAAAAATGTCCATATTCCAAAAATAAATCCAAACACAAATCCGAACAGCCATACAATCTCCCTGTTATCACTCTCCTCATTCTCATCTATTATGCTTCCATTTTGATTAGTTGAGTCATATGTTTTGCATGCCTCTAATGGAAATCCACATAATCTCTCATTACCAGCATAAATTTGTGGGTTATCCAAAGTTTGCAATTGACTCCCCATGGGAATTTCTCCCGACAGAATGTTATTTGATAGATTTAGGAAACTGAGAAATGTTATGCTAGCTATGCTTGGTGGAATTGGACCTGATAGCTCATTATTTGACAAATCTAGAGACTCCAATTCCTGCAAATCTCCAATCCTTTCAGGAATAGCACGAGTAAAATGATTGTTTGATAAGTTGAGGAATAATAACCCAAATAGCCCCATTAACTCGGGGGGAATTTTACCAGTTAGAGAATTGCTTGAAATGTCGATACCATTAACAAGCACAAGATTCTGCCGAAATAATAGCTCACACCCTTTCCATGTAATTAAGATATCATCCATATGTGTATAGTTCATACTAAAATGTTTATTAAATGTAAATAAGATGATCTCCATATATGGAAATTCTGAACTATCTAGATTACTCCTTGTTTGTTGTATAGTCATGGAAGTAAGATTGCCTATGCTTTGAGGTATACTTCCAGAAAAGTTGTTGCTGGAAAGATCCATCAATTGAAGCTTACCAAGGTTTTCTAATGCCGGGATAGTTCCATTAAACATGTTTGATCGTAGGCTAAGAATTTTAAGTGAAGGAAGTCTATATCCTAACCATTCTGGAATTTCACCGTATAAATGGTTATTTCCGAGATCTAGAACAATCAAACCATGACAATATTTCAGTGCAGAAGGAAACCCTCCAACCAAAGAATTGTCCTCTAAGTGAATAGATAGAAGGGGTGGCATATGTCCTCTGGAAATTGGGATCTCACCTGAGAAATTATTGCTTCCCAAAATCATCAATTGGAGGTTCTTTATTTCCCACCAACATTGCGGGAGTTCACCAGATAATTGATTTCTTGAAAGATCGAGAACTATTAAAGAGTCTATTTTACAGAAGAAAGACTGTAAGGTACCATTCAAGAAATTATCTCTGACGGACAAATATTGCAAATTAGGCAATAAAGAGAAATTCCATGAATGAGGGCCATCATTGCCAACGAATAATTGTTGCAGTTGACCCTGAAGATTGAGCCCTGACAAATCAAGAACCTCGAGTTTCAAAAAATTAGCTATAAAAGGAATTTGAGTTTGACCTAATAAGATGTTATCACTCAAATCTAAAAAGTATAACAAGCTAAGGTTTCCCATCTCAAGAGGAAAGTGCCCCGAAAGTTGGTTAGTACTTAAATCAAGTAGTTTTAATGCAGTAATGTCTCCGATTTCAGCTGGAATTTTGCCTGAAAGGTTGTTGTTGAATAGATATAACACTGAGAGATTTCTGAGGTTACCAATAGAAGGTGGTATTGGACCACTAAATGAGTTCACTGATAAATCCAGTACATATAATAGAACTAAATTTCCAATTTCTGACGGGATGGACCCCACCAAGTAGTTGCGGCGCAGAATCAAATATTCGAGCTTCTTGGCCAACCCAATTTTTGGTGGAATTTCACCTGTGAAGTTGTTTATTTCGAGGCGTAGCAAGCGCAACATTGACAGGCTTCCTAGGGAGTCTGGTATCATGCCAGAAAATGTATTATTTGAGAGATCTAGGTGGGCCAGATTCGACAAGTTTGCAAGGGAGTCTAGTATCGGGCTAGAAAATATATTCTGAGAGAGATCTAGTGAGGTTAGTTTAGAGAGGTTGGAGATACTAGAAGTGAGTGATCCTTGGAGAATGTTGTCGCTTAGATTGAGCAAAACAAGGTTGGGAAAAGAAGAAAAACTTAGAGAATCTAATGTACCATTGAGACTGGCACTTGGCAAAGAGATTTGTACCACATTACCAGCTGTGTCGCAGGTGATACCGTGCCAAGAGCAAGGACTGGTATTGTTGGTGGTAGACCATGAAGCTAGAGACACTGGCTGGTACAAGCTTGATTTCCACTTGTGCAATGCTTCTACTTGGGTCTCTGCTGAGGTTGCAACTAAAAGTATAGAGAAACTAATTAGGAGATAACTAGTTTCTATTTTCATTTTGATGTTTGTGTTAATTGGAGGTAGTAACTAGTAATTATGATTTGCTAAAGAAATTGCAAATGTTTGGTATAGTCTCTACTTGTGCCAGCTTACAGTTTGGTATATAACTATATATAGTCATTTAAAAGAATACTTTTCCAATTATTTTTTTGTTTTTTTTTGTTTTCCAATTGTTTTCCGTGTCAAAACAAAATAATTAATGGTCATTGTGAGATATTATCTCTGGTTAATGAAAGGGAGAGATATAAGTTACCACCTCTTTAATTGTTGAAGTACGTACTCAGCACGATAAGAAGCCATGCACGTCAAGTAATTTTATTGATTGATAGGTAGAACGAAATAATAGTCATTGTAGAAATTCCCTCTGTTTAACGCACGGGAGAAATTAATCTGAGATGCCAGTGCCACCTCTATAATTGTTAAGTACTCAGTACCGTAAGAAGCAGGTCAAGTAATTAATTAATATTATCGATGATCTAGTGGCTAAGATAATTATTCTGCAAAGTATCTTAATTCTGTGTCAAATCAAAATAATGGTCAGTGTGAGATGTTCCCTCTCTTTAATGAAAGGGAGAAATCACAGATATTATCACCTCTGTAATTGTTGAAGTACATAGTACCATAAGAAGCAACATTAAGTAATTTTATCGACTGATCGGGAGAATGAGCGATTGATTTAGTGGTTAAGATAATATTTTTGTTTGAGAAATTGCTAGTTTGAAATTCAAATGAGAATCCCTCTTTAATCATTGAAGTACTCAGTACCATAAAAAGTAAGTTAAGTAATTTTATCACTTGATTCAGAGAATAAGTCTTCGAACTAGTGGTTAAGATAATGTTCTTCGTGTTAGAAATAGTAGTTTTGTCATCAAGTTTTTAGGGGTGGTGGGGTTAGAATAACAGTCATGTTATATATAATGTCAGAGCCATATTTTTGGATTCTTTGACAACAGGTATCGTACTTTATATTTGGAATTTGATAGATAAGGCGCTAGTGTTCAGGTTATAATATTTTTTTTACATTTTAAATTTCAAAACCTCAAAATTATGTATTTTTCCATCTAAAAACTTATAATATCATATTTAAAACTCTCATATTTATTTAATTTATTATATTTTGTATTTAAACTCACTTTATATAAATGTTTTAATTTTACTCTCTATTAAGAAAATATAAAAAAATATGTAGTATGTGTAAGAGAGAGGCTCAGTCTTCTAACTATTTTATTGATTTGTGAGAACATATTGTTTTTTTTTTTTTTCATTTGTGATGTCCACACAAGCATATGTCTAAAGTCTGTGTATCCGTAACAAGACATTGAGCAGGTTCGATTTCTGATTTTCGATAATTTGATTTTCTAAATTTTAAAAAGAAAAAAATGGTCCATACCGACCATTTTTTTTTTTGAATTTCAAAAGCCCGTAGGCAATACTAGTACATCAGACTTCTATTATATCCGTACCAGTACAACTTCCTCTAAAATAAAATCCATAGTAATTAAACAGAAGCACTATCAGGGATTAAAAGCTACTCTTAAAACATAGGAAAACTATACCCCATATAATTCCATCCCTCTATTCGTCTCTTTTTTGCAAGATAATCCGCCAAAACATTTTGGCTTCTAGGAACATAACAGCATTGAAAACCAGACGACTCTTTGAATGCCATAATATGGATCGCAGTATAGGTTGGTGTGTACCGATGTGGATGTATATGATCAAACATTGTAGGAATTGAAATGCTGGATTTGACCAATTCTTACATAAATTTCCATGATATGAAATGAATCCTAATTAATAAATTTGACAAAGACTTTCTCAAAGATTTGTGCCATTCGTTATTGGTTTCCATCGGTCCACTGGAGAATTTTATTTTAGCAAATAAAAAATTATATTTTAATAAAATAAGTATTGGAAATAATTTTCAGTACATTCAAGGATGTATTGAAAATTTGTTCCGGTCTGTATTTATAAATTAACAAAAAAAAATGTAATTAAATGGGTTTGCTAATTTATTTATTAATTAATTTTGTTAACAATATATATCAATTAATTTGTAGCTCGAAGAAATTCAACAAAAAATACAAATAAATTTTTTAACTTTAAACAGTCATAATTTTTGGTAGAAAAATACAATAGGAGTGTACAAAATGAAATTTTCGGTACGTCCTGGGATGTGCCAAAAATTTGATTGGACATTGCTATTTTTTTTAAAAACAACAGATGCCAAGGCCCAAATTTCTTCTTCTTCTTCCTTTTTTTTCGTTTTTTCTTTCTTTCTGTCTCAGCTAAAGAGCTAACAAGTAATGCCATGAAGCTTTGTATTGTACCGACTATGACTGGTACCGACTATGCATAAAAAGTATTTGGTATAGCTCACAATCAAATGCATGCCTTTTAGTCTCCACTGTGGCGCCCAAGTAAGAAGAATGATTGCTGCTATTCAGTAATCATGCCTTTTGATGGATTAACAATTTTTCAGTAAACCAATTAAAACTGTCCAAGAAGAAAAATATAATTGAGGAAAAAGGAACCAGTTAGCACAATCTCAGAGTTATACTGGTGCATTTGATTAAACAGGAAAAAAGACAGACAAGGAACAGATTCTGATCAACCCACAAATAGCTAAACAAAATTAACAGGGCCCCTATATTCCTTCTAGGACCTTCTTGCAAAAAGTATTTGATAAATATTTCGGTGGAGGGAAGAGACACAAATTCTCAAAATTCTTTTATTATTCAAACTATCCTTTATATTTCTCTCTTCTACCTTCTTACAATAGAATACAACTCTATTTATAATCTTAGACATGACTCTTAAAATTCGTACAGTAATTAAAAACAAAACAGAATTTAAAACAACTCAAAACGCAGAATAGCAAATTCTAACCCTTGGTTACTAAAACAGTCATAACTAATTATTGGTAACTCCAAATAACTTGAAACTTGCGCCATCAGAAACTAGACTCATCATTTGCCCATAATGATCTAGAATTGCTCTTTCAAATTCATTCATTAAATAGCCTCAAAATCTGTCTACTGTGCAATCATGAATTTAATAGCAAATTAAGTTTATTCATCAACACCCCTCCTTAAACTTAATTCTCTTTCTTTCTTGCCTCCATACAATCTCCTCCTTCAAACTTAGAAAGTTTTGTACCGAGTTTCATCCATGTTGCTATTGAATTACACTCTTCCATCTTGTTCTTCTTCAAAGGTGATTTTTTCTTGCTCATCAAATCCTCCTTTTTACCCATGTCATTCAAACCTGATCCATTGTCAACCTGATTACCATTACCAGATTTCAAATTCACCTTCTCATCCTCTGCACCATTTTTTTCATGTGGAAGCTCACTCTCTGCCATTTTACTCTCCACCTCTTCTTCCTTTGCATCTCCATTCTCCCCTTCTTGTTTGACATTATCATTTGATTCTTTCTCTTCGCACCTATAAAGACTCTTCTTTCTCCACTTTTAGTTTCTCAATTTCTACATCTAACATGAGATTTGCTTCCTTAGGCATTTCTCTAGTTTTCTCTACAGTCATCACCTCCTTGACTGGAGAACACAACTTATCTATCCTTTCTTCAGTATTTGACTGACGGACCCATAGCTCTTGATTCTTTTATGATATACTCTTCAACTCATTTTCTTTATCCAACAACCTCTTCTTCAATTGCAAGCTCTCTGTTCTTACCTCTTCCATTGTCTTACTTGCCATATTTACTTGCAACTCTGCTTGATGCAACTTCTCCAATAGCTGCTCCTTCTCCATGTTAACTTCCAAACACTTTTCTCGCACATTTCTTAATTTCACTTTGAACATTCGATTCTTAGTCATATCTACATGTGCAAGCAACCGGCCTTTTTTGTCCTTCAAGTTCAACATCCGGTCTTTCATGAAAACCGAATATCCCTTCTCCAATAGTTGCCCCATGCTAAAGATATTATTCTTCAAATCAGGAACATAATAAACATATCCAATCAACCCTTCTTTACCATCTTTTTGAGAAAAACATATTTTACCTTGGCCATTTACTTGAACCTTCGACGCATCTCCAAATGACACGTGCCCATCCTCTATCTCTTGCATCTCCGCGAAGAGGTGTTTGTGCCCGCACATGTGATTACTAGCGCCGGTATCGAGATACCACACCGTGTCGCCATCATGAGAACACCATCTTCTCTTGTCTCTTCTTCCGTGACTAGATTCGTATTTTCTTCTACCATTTTCTTAGAATAGCACTCCTTTGCATAGTGCCCATACTTACCATAATTATAACACTCGATATTTGATTTGCACTCTTTTGCGTAGTGCCCATACTTGCCGCAATTGTAGCACTCGACATTTGAATAATTTGACCGGCCACCTCTTCCACGACCACGTCCTCGACCATGCCAATTATGTTGGCTCGGCTGACCCTCTTCTTCAGAATTATTTCCACGTTCGTGACCTCCACCGCAACCAAACCCACGACCTCCACGGCCGCGTCCTCTTCCTCGATTTTGCTGCGCGTACATCGCTTTGTCCTCCTTAATAGTTGCCTTAGATTGTAAGACCTCCTCAAGCAGGTCGTTCTTCTTCTTCTTACGTTGTTCATGCGCCTCAAGAGAACCAGCGAGATCATCAATGGTCATCTCTTCCAAATTTTTCGACTCCTCAATTGCACAAACGACATTCTCAAAATTCTCGGTTAGTGACCGCAAAATCTTCTCCACCACCCTTGCATCAGTTAGAATTTCTCCATTTCGTTTAAGTTGATTCACCACTGTTTGCACACGCGTGATGTAGTCGAAGATTCCTTCTTACTCCTTCATTTTCATGGCCTCTAACTCACCTCGAAGAGTTTGAAGCCGTACTTGTTTAACTCAGTCGGCACCCTTGAACACCTTGTGCAAAGTGTCCCACGCTTCCTTCGAATTTGCTGCACCAGCAATTTTCTCGAAACCAGACTCATCCACTGCTTGGAACAGTAAATAGAGCGTGGTCTTGTCTTTCATACGAGTTTCTTTCAACGCCTTTATCTGATTCGCAGTCTGAATGGTCGTTGCATCCGGCTCGTCATAGCCCTTTTCGACTACTTCCCATGTATCTTGCGCACCGAGCAATGCACGCATCTGAATACTCCAATTGTCATAGTTCAACTTGGTGAGTCGTGGTAGCGGCATCTGCCCCGGTGATGTACTTCCGAAATTCGCCATAACTCTGATACCAATTTGTTAGTATTTGATAAATATTTCGATGGAGGAAAGAGAGACACAAATTCTCAAAATTCTTTTATTATTCAAACTATCTTTTATATTTCTCTCTTCTACCTTCTTACAATAGAATACAACTCTATTTATAATCTTAGACATGACTCTTAAAATTCGTACAGTAATTAAAAACAAAACAGAATTTAAAACAACTCAAAACGCAGAATAGCAAATTCTAACCCTTGGTTACTAAAACAGTCATAACTAATTATTGGTAACTCCAAATAACTTGAAATTTGCGCCATCAGAAACTAGACTCCAAGACACATAAAATAGACTCCTCATTTGCCCATAATGATCTAGAATTTCCCTTTCAAATTCACTCATTAAACAGCCTCAAAATCTGTCCACTGTGCAGTCACGAATTTAATAGCAAATTAAGTTTATTCATCAACAATATTTACATCAGGTAGAAAATAATATGAATCCCAATTTCTTGATGCAACCATTTGCAAAGAGCCATTAACTTTGGGGTTTTCGGATAGGTTATAGTGCAACAATTCGATTCAGTTCTTCAATTTGTTCACTATCCGAAGCCAGAATCCATGTATAAAATTAATTCCAAGATTAATATAGAGTTTACCACTAGACGCGCAGTGGAAATCTTCGTCTAGTCGTAGGAGCAGTTAGCCTCTTCTCTTCTTTCTCCTGTCGGATACACGCACCAGCAACAGCAAATGCGCCTCCACCGGTATCCACACGAACATATTGACAAACTTCTATAATTCGGTATGCTAGTACCAAATTAACAGCCCCGTCTTTTTGCCTTCTTTCTCTCTTACGTTTTCTGATGTTAGTGTAATTTTATGTGCAAAAATAGAACTTATGCACTATATTTATAAAACATATGCACAAGTTCAGATGCACCACTTCAGATGCATCTATTCAGAAAACGTATCTGATCTGATCAGATCAGATCAGATCAGATTAGATGAGAATAAGAATTCGGGCCTAGCCCATTAAGATCTGATCCAAATTAATTATTAATATGGTCAATAATATTCTGGCCTATAGTACATTTCTAACATTAACTGCCCTCTTTGTCTCATCGTCTATCTCCCCTGAGATTTACATAATTAACATACAAACAAGTGATTAAGTTATAACAAAAATTATATATTTCATATGACAGAACTATCTTTAACAAGTGTAAGAAAAATGAAAAGTTACGCACCATTAAATTTCCAAGACATTCCAACATAAGAGAAATCCAAACCGTCTATCGTGCTAGCTCCTTAATTTTGATAAGCACCTGCTAATATTACTTATCAACATACAAAACTTAACTAGGACGAGCATTGTTAAGACAAATGCATGCATTAGCTGACTAATTAATCTCTTTATTTTTTTTGGGTCTATATGGAAGAAGGAATAGCATGCAAACCAAAGGATTACTATGTACTGCGTGTGTGTGTTTTTCTTGGGTGGATTATTTGCTGAAAAGTGTACTGACCTTGCCAGGCGATTGTAGCTCCGAGTTAATGGAGGGAAGGTAATTTGAGCGTGTAAGGGTACAGAATGAAGCCTAAAAATCAATTAATCAATTAACGCTACATTAATTTAGCAAAAACAAACACCACCAGATGGGGATAAAATGTGCTGAGAATGAGATATATATGTGTCAAGAGAAACCATGCAGCATGACAACTAGAGAAGCTAGATGTAGTCTGCATACCTCAAACCTCTCACGTGCTGGTAATCCAAGCTGATTAACAGACTTAATAATGCCAAAAAAAAAAAAAAGAATTGTGTATCCAAGAAAATATTGCTATTGACAAGGCAAGACTGGTTTACAAATTGTAATGCACACCTGTACGAAGGATGCAATTGGACTATATATAGGAATATTTTTTTTTCTTTTTCATTTTCTTAAAAAAAATGAATAACACAAATGTACCGCCTATTTAATTAATTTGTAATAACAAATACATATTTTTCCAAAACTATTTTAGTTACCACCTCAATATTTCAAAAATTCTTATATTAATTACCTTAATTTCTGAAAATTTTAAAAATTGGCACGACCGCAGAACCACGCTGTGTAACACCATATTGCGCACTTGGTGTTGCACATGACTATCTTTTTTTTTATTTAGAGTGTTATTTTCAACTAAGTTATTACAATATAAGTAGTGAGAGAATTATTATTTTTTTCTCCAAATATCTATTTTATTCTTCTACTATCTCATGGCATTTATTATGTTTTGATTTAATATATCTTTTTCATTATCTATCTCAATTAATACAGAGTTAACAAATTTTAAAAATTTTAAAAATTGGCACGATCGTAGAACCACGCTGTGTAACACCATATTGCGCACTTGGTGTTGCACATGACTATCTTTTTTTTGTATTTAGAGTGTTATTTTCAACTAAGTTATTACAATATAAGTAGTGAGAGAATTATTTTTTTTCTCCAAATATCTATTTTATTCTTCTACTATCTCATGGCATTTATTATGTTTTGATTTAATATATCTTCTTCATTCTCTATCTCAATTAATACAGAGTTAACAAAGAAAACGATTAATAAAGAAATAACTTTCCACAACGTTTATATAATTCATTGTTGAGTAGTTGAGTACCTGCTTCCATACAGGCGGGTACATGGTATATTTGCAAGTCAGCCCTCCAATTTTTTAATAATTTGTCTTATTTGCATTTATGTTTATTTCTGCAAACTAGTGGATGGTGAATTGAGTGCTCGATACATATTCGTTACCAGTAGAGTGGGAAAAAGAGCACGTTGGAACCGGTTATTTCACGGAATAGCACAGTTACAGCACGTCACGTGTGGCTGTTACATGCCGTGATTCACGTGTCGTGTGCCGTGGCTATTTTTTGAAAATTTGGCATGGTACGGTACGTCATGCGAAAGGTCTGGTCACGGCACATGGTCACATGTAATTAGGACCGTTAGACCTTGATGAAATGGTGAATCTTAAATAAACCAACCTAAAATGTGAAAAAAAAATAGTTAAACATGACCAAACGTGACAATCGTGACCAGTCACCTTTGAACACAGCACGTTTGAGCATGGCGTGACTTGCGTGCTGGGACCACCTTCGATATTTTAATCACGTCACGACACGATACGGCATGTCACATTTTACCACTCTAATTACCACGGCGTACTAGCATAGCGACAAATGAAAAGTTCGGATTTGGTTCGGCGGGGTCAAAAATTCGTGATTCAAGTATAATTCGGAAATAATTTGGTACAACAAGGAAGCAAAAAAAAAATCTTAAAAAAAAAAATTCTAAAAAAAAATTTGACTTTTGTTTTGCGTTTTTATTGCGAATAATTCGTTATTAGCATCTTATTTGTGAATTATTCGGTCAAACATTCGGTTAATATTTTATACACAGTTCAATAGGACAACCCAAAAAAACATATAATTCGCACACATTGTCCTCGTGAAGTTCATATATACCAGTTTTTCGGGTCCACATGCTCTGATGTAACTCAATTTTTGAGATCCAACTCAATCCGTCTGATCATAATCCGGATCGATCTGATTCTGAGAACGGACGGATTTTAATCTCAAAATTTGTGTTACCTCAGATGATATGAATTCCAGATTTCCTTTCCATTACCTCCTTTCCTTCTCTCAATTATTTTTAATCACTATAGCAGATTTCCTTTCTCAGTTTCTCCACTTACCCATTCCCTTTTTTTTCCTTCCGAACACTGTTCTTATATATTCCACCTTCTCCGACAAACTTCTTGGTAAGAATTTTGCCTTTGGGAGGCGCATTTATCAGTTTCTCTAAGCAAGGTGAAGACAAAAGAAATCGAAAATGGAGCTCTGGACATAATTATGAGAAAGGGAATCGATTGCTATCAGTGATCATGAAGAATGAAGAAAGCAGATCTTTGCTCATTCAGGTACTCTTCTCTATTTTCATTATGGGGCATGTTACATTGTTACTCTTACTCAGTACCAGATTAAGAAATTTATCAAGACCTCAATAGAAACAAGAAAGAACGACGACGACGACAAATATAAAGCTAAATTGATCCATTCTAGGTTTATGTTATTGTTACCTCACCCGTGTGTAAATTTTTATGCAATTTTTTCTCTTAAAAAAGTACAGAAAAAAGTAGGCAATCTCATCTCATCTCCCTGACATTCTTTTTAAACCATTTCCACTGGACTACTCAAATTTACCTCGAGGCGTATCGGCCCAAAGAGGCCCACAAACCGGACAACTCTCAAAAGAGATCCCTCCACTTTAACAGAGCAGTTTTGGCTTTATACAGGTCATAGATAATAGAATAAAAACATTACGGCATATAGTTAGTGCGCTTCATAAATTCAAAACTACTCTGTTAAAATCATCACCCTCATTTTTCATATCATGTGCCTCAGAATAATTGTTAAGCCCAGCAATCTCCATTTCTAAGAGGACTGGATATGGATAGGCTCGAGCAACGTTCATGTGTTTCGACTTTTGAGGGATTTTCAATGGAGACGAGGATAGCTGAGCTACTCACCGACGCTTCTTGACTTCTTGTCAATTTAAAGAACTGTTTCGCCAAACTTGTTACCTTATTTTAATTAGACCCAGCGACAGCGACCAGGTACCATAGTAGTGATAAATCAAAAATTCGGGTTTGGGTCGTGATTCGGGTATAATCCAGGTATAATTTAGAAATAATTCGGTACAACAAGAAAGCAAAAAAAATTCCAAAAAAACCCCTCAAAAACAGAAAAATAAAAATAAAAATTGGCGTTTCTTTTCCCTTTTAATCTCGAATAATTAGCCGATTCGGGTTTTATTCATGAATAAAACATATTATACGTTTTTACGCATTTTATTCAGAGTTCGGTTCGGATATGTCAAAAAAACGAATTAACTGCGAATTCTATGACTATGCCAGGTACTGGATTTGGATATCAATAAATTTTTTTAAGAAAATTTCTAGTGAACTCATGTAAACTTCTAAAATTTCATGGGGATATTGGCAATTTTAGAAGTTTACATGGGTACACTGGAAATTTTCTCTTTTAAATTTTAAATTTTTTCTCTCTGCAAGTTGCTGTTATTCTCTACTCAGATCAAGTCAGACTGTCAGAGTTTTGGAATGTTTGCCACTTTGTTGTAGATAATTTGATCATAGGTTTTCCTCATTGGAGTAATTAAGTAGTATGAAGGGATTTTGTATGCAAATAAAATTAAAAATTGAACATATATTCATAGTTTTAATATCACTCAAAATTCTTTATTTAGTGTGGCTTAAGCTCAGCATTAACAACCATGTACATAATTATGTATACATACCTACTTCAATCTATCTCTGATAGTAAAATCTTGAGACTGATTTGCTCTGTGTCATATAAATAGTATTGAGCATCTGGAGGGAGTATAAGAATAGCTAGGGAATATGTCATTCATGTGATAAGAAACATTAAAAAAAAAAAAGGAATATCGAGAATACATGGTGCTGAAGCTGAAACTTCTACTTACGAAGTAACTGAGAGAAAGTTTGAGAAGTTGACAGATAAGACGTCATCCTTTTCGGTCGATAATGTCTTCCCTTCTTCTGGTTTGTTCTGAAGAGTAACTGAGACAAATTCAGTCTCATTTTCATGTATTTCCAATTGAAGACATTAATTTATGATCAAAGGAGAAGATTTCTCTTTTATCAAACATATTAACATACGCGAATCAGCTTACCTGTCTTTTAAAAAAAAAAAAAAAACACTTTCAGAACAAACATTTTCCTGATAGCTTATTTGAGGCCTCAACACCATGATATAATAAGATGATATAAAATATTCTCTGTCTGTTTGCAAGAAAATATCACCTAGATCATAGTTGTTCTATTTGAGGTCGTTACGTAATTTTTATCATCTGGTAAATTTACATACCAATTTAACTATACTCTCAGTAAAGGAAAGAGGAGGGGGGAGCTTCACCAAACATTTTAGATTGGCCACTGGACTAGATCAGTTATCAATGACACGTGCAAATGAATATGTCTTGTATTATAAATATGTAATACATATAACTATAAGGTCCTTTTTTTTTTCTTAGGGTGACAGCTCTGGAAACCAAAAGGATGACATGAAAACAGTTGCATATGAAGAACAGCTTTTGGAAGATGTGCAAGCTGAACCAAGAGCACGGGCAATCATTTTAGGTCCTAACCTTAGCTTTGTCTTGCACACTCAACAAACTACAGATACGCTTTTCTTAGTTTATATATTAGCAAATAGCAAACCTCTAGTAGAGTGATGCTAGGTCTCAATACTTATCAACTATTCAATGGTTGATAGTCAAAGACAAAAAATGTTCAAAGTTTACACTGATTGTGGTGCTCGTACATAATACCAAATAAACTATTAATTAAAAATATAAAACTTAGCAGTGATTCTTATGCATACCAAGCTTGGGCATATTGTGTTTCTCATGTGCTTAAATCAATATGCAGTTATTCGTATACTAGAAAAGGATAAAGTTGGATTAAATTGAGGCACCTTGTAGTAAAAAAACCCTTGTGTATTTCTAACAGCCAATAGCTGACATGTGTTCTCTGATTCATATAATTGAATAATCAAACGATGAATGCTCTGACGTTCTCATAAATGGTAGGATTTGAGTGCTTGGACAGCACTGCTTCTAATGGCGTGGCCACAAACTTGGTTGTGTACCTTCAAACTGTTCTACATGGAAGTAATGCTTCAAATGCAGCTAATGTGACCACTTGGTATGGTGCCAGCTACTTTGTGCCAATTGTAGGAGCTGTCATAGCAGATGCATATTTGGGAAAATACAAGACTGTTTTATTGTCCCTTATTTTATACCTAATTGTATGTCGTATTATGTCTCTTTACATCAGTCAATCTTTACATATGCCCCTAGGATAACTAAAAGAATATCGTATATACTTGTAAATACGTTTTTTATCAATGAAATTGTTAGTAGACATTTAAAGGCACTAACCTTAAAAAAAGTATTAAAAACAATATCAGATGGAGCCTCGCTCCTCATTTTCTTGAAAAATACCAAAACTATCCCTGCTTCATCTTATCCTTGTTTGTTCCATATCATAAAAGTACCTCCTATTATAGTCGTAAATCTTTTATTTATGCATTTACAGGAATATCTGCTCCTCATTTCATATCTATTTTTATATAACAGATAGAATGTTCCTCATATTGGTTATTTCTTGAATTTGCTCCTCAGTTAATATGTCTCCTGCTATTGTATCCATTTTTTCTCTCTTTACATATTAATTTAGGTAATAGGTAGAAATCAGCAAACAGCATGCAATTGATGTATATTTATATAGTAATTTAGCCAAAGATACTAAATTGATTTATTTTTCTGATGCAGTATCAGTTTGGTACACATAATTCAGGTACAATATTGGTTTGTATTTACCAGTTCCTCAACAGATTGACAAGAAAAAGTTGCTTAATTTTACAAAGTATAACTGACCATTTCAGTACATATGCAAGTCTTACACCACCTTCAGCTTATCAATAGAAAATATCACAGATTACTGAGCTGTCAAGTGCACATAGGACCAATAAGAATTTTTATTTGCTCATTTGCCTGCTTATTTCCTTGTGTACCTACAGGGAACGATACTTGTCACACTCTCTGCTTTCTTAATAGAACACCAGGTCGTGTGCAATGTAAGCACGTGTGATTCGACAAATGAATTAAACGGCATTTTTTTCTTCCTGGGATTATATCTTGTTGCATTTGGTAGTGGAGGTATTCGATCATCTTTGCTTCCATTCGGTGCTGATCAGTTTGATGACAGAAACCCTAGAGAGAGAGAAAAGAAGCAGCAATTCTTCAGCTGGTTCTATCTGTGCATAGATTTTGGGGTTATCAGTTCTGGCATACTCATCATATGGATACAGGATAACATAAGCTGGGCTCTTGGATTCGGTATTTCGACTCTTTGTATTGCAATTGCATTTGGTGGATTTCTGTTAGGTACGCCAACATACCGGCTGAAATTGCCAAGCGGGAGTCCATTAAAGAGCTTGTTTCAGGTCTTGGTTTGCTTTTTGAAGAATGTGAACATGGAGCTACCAATGGATACTTCTCTCCTGTATGAGAATGATAACAATTGTTTGAAACTTGAACATACCAATGAATTCAGGTACTCGTATCTCTCTGCAGTTTGCAAATTTAATTATTATATATTAATTATTATATATTGGTATATTTTGTATGAATAAAAAAAGGGATCAATAAGGTTTCTGTTAGGTCTTTGTATTGATGTAAAGCAAAATGATCAATCTTAAAATATAACTTGGCTATGCCCAAATTTAGTTAAAAAAAAAGGCTTGTATTTGACTATTTGCTTGGAAAATTTTCCCATTTTTACTTTCAGGTTCTTGGACAAAGCAGCTATTCTATTGGATTCAGATGCCGAAAATTCAAAGAAACCTCCAAATGTTTGCACTGTAACCCAAATCGAGGAATTCAAAATACTTCTCCGACTCCTTCCAATTTGGGCATGTGGCATAGTCTTCTCGGCCGCATATTTCCAAATGTGGACAACCTTTATACAACAAGGCACAACCATGGACCCCGAGTTCATGTCCATCTCCATTCCATCAGCATCTCTATCCTCCTTTGAAGTTTCATGTGTAATGGTTTTGGTACTAGTTTACAATAAGCTCGTTGTACCAAATTTGACTACCAAACCCACAAAATTACAAAGGATTGGGATAGGTTACTTTCTTATGATATTGACAATGGCAGTAGCTGCCCTTGTGGAGATGAAACGGCTGGAGAGTGTCCGAAACGGAGAGGTTATTAGCATAGCATGGCAACTGCCGCAGTATTTTATTATTGCGGGTTCAGAGATGTTTAGTTACATAACTCAATTGGAGTTTTTCTATGAAGAAGCTCCTGATTCAATGAAAAGCATTTGCACATCTTTCTCACTACTAGCAATTTCTCTTGGCAGTTATTTGAGTTCATTGATAGTGACCGTTGTAACGGTCTTAACGGGCATGGATGGAAACCCGGGATGGATACCGGATGATTTGAACAACGGACACCTTGATTATTTCTTCTGGTGTCTAAGTTGTTTGAGCTTGGTTAATTTTGTTGTATATGTTGCTTTTGCAAAGAGATACAAGCTTAAAAGGATAGTTTTAGAGTTGTAATGGATTTGTAATATTTGTTCATACTAAAAAATAATAATAATAATTGCCTGAATATCTGCATCGAGAAAATGAAAAGGTGCTACATTTTATTTTGCGTTTGGCATCATACACATTAAGCTCATTTTGCCCCTTTTGGTTATTACCAAAATAATATAAGCTGAAGTCAATCTGAGGAGTATTTATAGAAAAATTCCAATATGTCAAGTTTGATTTGAAAGGTTGACTAAATTGATAGTAGCAATATTACACATTTTCTCTTAGTTGTTTATCTTCCTGGCAATTTGAAATTTTATAGAGATTTTTTTAATAGATTTGAATCTAATTAGCTATTTAAACCTATCCACTATTTTTTGTTGTCCTTCTGATGAAAATTATGGATTCCCTCATATTTTTAAAGAAGGAAAAATATAACGTTAGACTATCACGTCATGACTTGATCATGTTACATCACGTCACTTAATCAAAATTTATTGTTACATGACGTGATGTAACGTGACTAAACTTGTAGAGGACAGTTATGTCATCATGATCACATGTGACGTGACTAATTGAGTTTAATTATTGTTTTCATATTTAAGTTATTTCAAATAAAATAATAACAAAATGTATCAAAAAATAAGAAATGGTAACAAAATAATTATTATTAAGAAATAATGTTTAAAAAATTAGTTATGTAAAGTGTCGCGTGACTTGACGTGATGTAACCGAATCAATTTGTATGACGTGATGTGACATGGCTAAGATGGTGGACGACAATCACGTCATACGAATAATCACATTACGTGATGTGCGAGTTACGTCGCGTAATCGACACACGTAACTTTACTTTTAGCAAAAAAAAAAGTTCCAATATCTGATTAGACTAGTATGCATTTAGTATTATTTAAAGATATATTTTAAATTTGTTCAAGTATTGGATACGAAATTTTAAAACAACAAAGTGTATATTTTTTTCCTGGAGTCAAGTGTGTTTCTACAGGAGACAAGTATGTATTTTGCAATGATTTAGAAATAAATTTTGAAGTTTAAAGCAGTTGTCCTCCAGCTATTTAAATATGTTTTGACTTTGGTCAAAATAAGTGACATATTAATAGTTAACTAAAATAAGCAAATGTATATGTTTTTAAATGATTATGTAAAATAAGTTTGGATAGAATATTATCATCAACATGTCGTGTTATCATCTTGAAAAAATATTGCATATATTTTGAATGATGAATTCAAACTGTTAAAAATTTAAAATCAATCTACTTCACAAATTAAGTATTTACATATAAAATTTATGATTTTAAATTCTTTTGATATAAAGTCAAGTGATTAAAAAAAATAATGAAAAATTAATATATTAAAATTAACTTATAAATTTTTATTTTTTTTACCACTTTATTTTATACTAAATAAATAAAAAATATAAAAATTTTGCATGTAAACACATGCATCACTTATAAAGTATATCAGTTTCAACGATTTGAATGCGTCATTGGAAGCATATTCAGTAATTTTTTGAGGCAATAGCATGGAATGTTACTATCGATAGCAAAATTCATGTAAAATAATAGTTTAATGTGTACTTTAAGATACGTAAAAAAGTTCACAAAAAAATATATGAAGATGAGTTTATAGACATTGGATTGTATGGTTTAATCCTTGTTGAAGTAATATTTGTTTTCTGAAATAAATCGGAAAAGGCTAAATAATGAATTTTATTTTCTATACATAAATCTTGTTACTATGATTTTTTTTCGTATTAATGGTGGTTTCATGAAAAAAAAAAAAGTTGGAAAAGATCTATCACACCGAAAACATCCTAATTTCCTCCACATTTTAATTAAACAAATATATGGATTAAAACGATCGTGAACCCACCTTTAATATAAATATTAAATTTTGAAAATACTACTTTTCATAAAAAAAGATAATGCCTTAATAATCATTAAAGACGATATTCTTTTTCTAGTCAAAATCATTTCAACTTTTTTTCAACAAATATAAATATACTATGAATATTGACAACAACACAAAATGGAATATATGGATTATAGGTATAGGGTTGTTCATTCATTGAACCGGATCGAGTTAGGTCGGATTGGCATTATTTCTATTTTTATATTATGCACATAGTTGTCCTGATTTGTCAACGATTGAGATTGAAAGATGAATTTTCGAATTTAATATCAGTCCTCCAATTACATAATCTATCTTCTTTTGATTAAATGCATCTATTTTATATGTAGAAATCCAAATTTAGTTAAAAATATACTCACACATATACTGCTATATAGTTTGTCATAATTAAAATTGAATAAATCTCTAGCAATCTGTTCTCTTATTTCTCCTTAAAGTTATCTTTGATTCCTACAATTAAATTATTTTCTTATTTTTTCTTAATTTTATATGAATGTCAAACAAAAAGTCTATTTATATTCTATTCAATCAAAATTTATATACTCGCACATATACTGCTATTAACACATAAACAAGAGTTATTTATCACTTTGTCACCATCTTAGCCATAAACAATTTTTTAGATGTCGTGCATATTCCGCTAGCTAATGGGGCAAATTATTGCATGTATAATATTAATAGCATACATCCTAGAAATATTTTTTTTGAAAATGAAAGATCCAACCAGCCCTCAGCATATCTCAAATAAATAAATATAAAGAAAAGAACAATGTCATATAAACTTTATTATTTTCGAACTACCAAAAATAAAATAAAACCGAAAGCTATTACTTTTACATCACTTATGCAATATGGTTGTAATTAATTAGCTGTTTGAACAAAAAAAAAATGTTAGTTTGTGTTAGCCTACGGCCAAAACTTTTGTATATAGAAATAAAAAAAATTAAATTTTAAGAAAATAAATTGAATTTTTTATGCAATGGAAATAGGGGTGTAAATGGACTGGATTCGGAGCGGATAATGCTAATACCATATCCGCATCCGTTTTTCAACAAGCAGATACAGATACGGATACGGATACGGATAGTAAATGGATATCAAAATTGAAAACCATATCCGTCTCAAACGGATACGGATACGGATACGGATACGGAACGGATAATCCACAGATACGGATTCGAATACGAATATGGAGCGGATAATTATCGGATATTGAGTAATTCTACTAAATTTCATAATTTTAAATTACCTAAATTGACAAAATTTTAATAGACTTTTTAAGTTTGCACAGTGATGATTATGCATGACTAATTGCTTATTGGTTCAGAGAACCAATTCATTATCCTAATAGATTGTATGATTTTTCTACCAAGATTCTTGGACTTAAACGAATATGTATGTTTTTTGAGAATTTCGCAAGGGTAAAATGAATTGAAAGCTGCTGAAAGATTAATTTCGAATCCGGATATATACGGATATTCGCTCCGTTTATATCCTCGCGGAATTATCCGTATCCGTATCCGCATTATTTTTCCATATGCTAAAATTATCTGTATCCGTTTAATCTGGATACGGATAATAAGCAGATTCGGAGCAAATTATCCGCGGATAATCCATATCCATTTACACCCCCAAATGGAAAGCTCCTAATGGAGCCGGCACTCCGACTAAAGAGACTCGACTTGAGAGTAGGTCCGATGTCCATCACCGTTCAATTTGCTTTAAAATCCGTGTGCAATGTTTTAAGATTTGTGCGTGTCTGCTTTGATTTTTGTGCGCACAGATCTTAAGATGAATCGGATGGTAATGAAGCTCGTTGAATCTAAAAGTAGGTCTGATGCAATGGGTCCTACTTCGTTAATAAGAACCAACCTACAATTATTGTTTAGTCCCTCTAATTCCCTACAATTATACCAATATAGTAACAGAAAAAAAAAATTTAGAAAATTAAAGGTACCCAATAATTTACTTTTGTATATTGTTAAAAATAAAAATTTGGACCTAGCAACAAATATAAAAAATAAAAAGGTTTCGGACATATATAATAAATATAGTAATTTACTGGGTGAACTTTAGAATATCATATAAAAGTATTTTATTTCTCTCGCCGACACTTGGGTCCAACTGTTTAGTTTGGTACAAGTAGAACCACCAGCGGCGCATATCGAATCAAATCTTCTGAAATCCTCTGGATTTCAGAAACTCTGGAATTCAAAATCTAACCGTCTAAGTTTTTTATATACGAATCTCAAAACATGTAAACGGTTAGATTGATAATTTTAGGTCCCTGAAATCTCTGAGGATTTCAGCAGATTTGTTTCCGCGCGTATATGAACGGACCCACTCTCTTGGCTGTTTCCACGCATAGAGAGAGAAAGATAGCTTAAATTTCCAGCATCCATTTAAAATTTGTGCTAAGTTCTGATTCGAATTAGAGATTTTGTTGACTTAGAAGAAAAATGGGGCAGGTCTTTAGGAAACTTCTGGACGCCTTGTCTGGCACGCGAGATATGAGGGTATTGTTCTTCTTCTCTCTATTCTACTCCCTTTTTTTTATCTTTTTCTTTTGTAAAAGAATATGTAAGTTTGATTCTGTTATTCAGGAGGAGGGATTATAAACATTTTTGCTGTTTTTTTTTTTTACTATTTTTAGAAATTGTGAGATTTTTAAATTTTATAGAAGACAGTTGGAGAAATTGTTTCTTAATATTTTCAATTTAGGTTCCGATTGAGGTTGTTACTCAAGGAAGAAGAAGTTTTATGTTGCAACCCTTGAAAAATGAGTAATTTCATGCACATCATCAGAAATGTGACATACATCCCTCTTGATTAATCTACACTGTAGAGAGTAACTCTGCTAAGGAGAGGCTACCAGTGCCTGAGATTTCTTGTGATGGGCTTCACAGTAATTCACATTTTGTACAGGGTTACAGATGAAAGTTCCCAGCATCCAAGGCTATTTCCACTTAACCATAAATATACCTGCTTCTTGCATGCTATAAAATAGCATTTTATGGATCTAATAATTTGACTAATGATATTTTGAACTATAGGTCGTGATGCTTGGTTTAGATGCTGCTGGTAAAACCACTATTTTGTACAAGTTGCACATTGGAGAAGTTCTATCAACTGTGCCTACAATAGGTAGGCACTTCTAAACCCTTTTTCATGTTTTTTCTTATTTTAAGAATGTTAATGTTTTTTTTTTTCCTAAACCCTTTTATACTATTTTAAGGATGTTAGCGCACAAAAGAAATTGAAATTGTAAACCAAATAAGAAACCAGTGCCCCTTACTTTGGAGATGTAATTATTATGAAGTTACTCATTGAATCCCAATTTCTTTTATACAATAAACTAAAATAGGCTAATATTATGACTTAGTATTGATCGATTATTGTTTCTGCATTCAGGTTTTAATGTAGAGAAAGTTCAGTATAAGAATGTGATTTTCACAGTCTGGGATGTAGGGGGGCAAGAGAAACTCAGGCCTCTTTGGAGGCATTACTTCTCTAATACCGATGGATTGGTATACAAAATTAATATCTCATACTTTTTGTTCATCGGATGCCTTTCTTTGTAATGGTTACAATTTACATGATTGCAATTTTATCTGGTTTCTACCAGTAAAAGGCCCGACTGATTCCTTTGGATCTAAATTACTAATTAGCATTTGGTACTGGTATGTAGCACAGTTAATTCATAGCAGTACCGGTACCATGGGTGACAGTTTTGTTAGGGACCTGGCTAGTGTAAGGGCCATTTAATGCAAATACAAATCTTAATTGCTTCATTATGGTACTGGTATGGACCATTGTGTATCCTGGAGAGCATGATTGATATAGTATAGAACATGCTAAAATAAAAAAAAATAAAAAAAAATCAATATGGTTAGTTTTTCTTAATTATAGTTTATTCGTGTCTTTGTAGATCTATGTGGTTGATTCATTGGACAGAGAAAGAATCGGGAAGGCTAAGGCAGAATTTCAGGTTTTTTTTTTTTACTTTTTTGTAAATCTCTTATAGTAATTATGTTAGCTATTAGTCTTCTGTGCTGATATTATTCTCTGTGTTTCCTTTTGCAGACCATAGTGAATGATCCGTTGATGCTTAATAGTGTGATTTTGATCTTTGCAAACAAGCAAGACATGGTAATATTTCTTCATTTTTCTTGTAACTCAGTTACTGTTTCTCCTTCCATACTACTACTAACAAATCTACATTTTTTTTTACTGTTATTAGCCAAAAATACAGCCGCTGGCAAATACAAAGGACAAGTTTAAAATGATTTCTAATATTTGTTGGTAGTGATTTGCTCTTCTCACCTCTCTTCTGCTCTCCCCTTTTTGTATTCAGAAAGGAGCAATGACACCAGCAGAAGTATGTGAGGGTTTGGGGGTTTATAATCTGAGGAATCGTACATGGCATGTACAAGGCACATGCGCCCTCAAAGGTGATGGCCTTTATGAGGGCTTAGATTGGCTCGCCACTACTCTTAATGAACTGCGTGCTTCAGGTTACAAAATTTTTGTATATGCATTCTTATCTGAGTTTCTTTCTCTATTTGATTACGAATTTTTGCTTCGGGTTGATCAGGATAATTACGGGACTATTTGTTGGGCGCTGTCATGGGTAAATCTTTGGCTACCATACTAAAAAGAATTGTATAGTGTTCTGAAGATGTGCTCTCCCCCTCACACACACACACACATTAAGTGCACACTGGATTCGGGATTCATGTTAATCAACTTTCAATTTTTTTTTGGTACCTTATTGGCTAAAATTGAGGGTAAATTGAGTAATATTTGCTGCTAACTGCACATGAGTGTAATCAGAGCTGTGGATTGGGGAAACCGGTGTTTTATATACATGCCTCGCTTTACAGGAACATATAGAACATACAAATATTTCATTTTAACCTATTATTTTCTTGTTGTTGCTCAGGTGTGCAACATCGGTTGATAATTTGATACAACACTAAGTTGGATGAAACGAAAGGATGTTGCTGCTAAAGAAGTTTGGTAGAGCTAAACATATATCTTATGATAAAACAAGAGATTGTTATTTTTTCCTTCTTTTTTTGGTCTAACATTGTGTTTTTGTTAATGTAAATATCCAAATAGGTCATGGTGGAATGTTTCCATCAATATGAAATTTGTTTTTAAAAAAAGTGGTTGTTTGGCCAAATTTCACAGGAAGTCATTTGATTTCGATTTTTCTGATTTTAAAATTTAAATTTATTCAAATTGAGTCGTCTCTAGAAATTACACAAAGTCGAGAAAAGCCAGATAACGGAAGCATTCTTTTTTTTTTAATCATAGCATAGTGACATATAGGACAGCAAACGAATCGAATCGAATCGAATCGAACTTATCCTAGTTTGAGTTTGGTTTGAATTAATTTCGAACTAGGTTTGGTTTGAATAATTTCGAATCGAATTTTTTACGAACTTTTTTACAACAAGGAAAAGTGATCGTAGTTGCTAAAAGCGAGAGGTGAAAGTCATCTAGAGTTTCAAAACTGAGAACGAGAGTTACAATTTACAAGTTATGACTTATGGTTGGGCGGTCTTTTGTTTTAACTTTTAAGTCATCAGCGAACACAAGTCATTAGTGGAAATTAACAGTTCATGTTACTTTGAGATTCGAACTAGAATAGTTTGCGAACCTATTTCGAACGAACCAGGTCTAGTTTGAGTTTGGTTTGAATTAATTTCGAACTATTTCGAATCGAATTTTTTACTAACTTTTTCAAATCAAACTTGAATCGAATCACGAACTACGAATTTTTTGTGCAGCCCTAGTGACATATTGTGCTATCATCTCAAAAATTTATTGAATATGTTCAACAACAAATCTAAACCGTTGAAATTGATTTACTTCATAAGTGATGCATTTACATATAAAATTTATAATTTTTTGCATTTATTTAGTATAAAATTCAAACAATCAAAAAAGAAAATTTTATAAGTTAATTTTAATGCATTTATTCTTTGTTATTATAAAGATGTAAAGATTTATAAATTTTATGTATAAATGCATCACTTGTAGTTTCAACGATTTGAATTTGTCGTTTGAAATTTATTTAATAAATTTTTTAGAAGGTGGCGCGGCATATCAGTATATGACATATAGCACACCAGCCTTTCCCATGTTTTACAGTCGTGTTCTTTTTTCAAAAAAAATTTACAAAATTATATTTATATTTAAAATAATCATAATATTATGTGCTATAAAAATTTGACTACAAAATATATTATTTTCTGATTTCATCTCTGTCACTGAGTGGCAATACTTATGGCTCCACAGTTCAATTGTGACCCGAAATTTTTATTTATTCCATATTAAAAAAACATTTCGCCATTTTTCATATATATCACTTCAATTGGTGGATTCTTTTTTTCTCTAAACAGAATTCATCATGTGGAGAAAGGAAGAAAGGGTCCGCCAATTCAATTAGCAGACCCCTAAAAAAATCCACCGATTCAATTGATGGACCACCCTTCTTTTGTCCGCCAATTCAATTGGCGGACGTGGTATAAATTGAATTATGTGAAAAATTAGTTAATTAGTTTTTTTTAATATGGTACAAATAAAAATAAAAATTTCGGTATTATGACAAAATAACAAGATACTTACCACAAAACTTGTCAAAATCTAACTTTGCGAGATAGAGCAGAGGATTGAGCTTTCCGTTTGCCAAATTATGAAGTGATTAGATGTTGGGCCTTAAAACTTACCATCCACAGTGCGGAATTTTTTTTTCCTGTGTTTATAAATTGAATTATCAAAAAAATTATTTAAATATTTACGGGGTTCAATTTGATAAAATACAAAAAAATGTATTAAAACAATTATAAAATAGATTCAACATTAAACTCATTTTGATTTTAAAAAAAAAAGGTCAACATTACAACTACAACTTTGAAACTGTTTAAAATTTACAGTGAATGATACATAAATAAAAAATAAAAATCCCCCTGTTTTCAAAAGTCCTTTGTAATTTGAAAACAGGAAAGTGATCAAAAGCGTGAAAGAATAGAAATAAAGACGCTAACAACGATCCAATCCTTTCGTAATTGGATGATTAACTAGAAAAAATAAAATTATTTTTTCTTTACATCTAATTTCTTGTTTTGTTAATTAAAATTATAAAATGCTAATCAAAATTTCTTAGTATATTTAACTTTTAAGTCTTCTTTCCATCCATTACACCCCAAATCGGTAGAGAAATTGATTTTATTAATTACAATTATGCATGGTTAAACATTTGTCCTCTTGTACTCCTCACATTTGCTATAATTTTGTCTAGTGGCAAAACTAAGTGATCTCATGGATAGGCAATTGCCTACTCCTAAATTTAAAATTTTAATCATTACACCATGTAAATATGGTTTTTGCTTACATCTGAAATACAAATTGCCTACTCCTGAGCCTGAACAATCTAATTCAAATTCTAACCGATATTAAATTAACTTGCTGAGTAGACCAAATCCAATAACTCAGTAACAATTTTCTGAACGTGAAAAACCAAACACGTGAACAGAGAGTCAGGAAGAGGAGATTTTGATTGCTAATTCACTGTGCGAAAGAGAAAAAAGACGGAGATCTCTGTGAGTGTGATGTGCGCTTGTGTCCAATTCCCCTCCGCCTCTGTGCTCATTGGCGGCTAAGGTGGCCCTGTTTTTTTTTTAATTGCGAATCTGCAATTTAATTCGTTAATTGATACTAATTGTTTTAGAAATTACAAGTAATTATTTTACAAATTACAAGTAATTATTTTAGTAACTTTGGTACTAATTAGTAATTTATAAATGACAACCGATTTGATAGGCAAAGCTACAATTCCTTAGGCGGCTCGAGCGGAGGAGGAAAAGGAGTTATGGAGGCGATTCGAACCCGATCCTGTTTAGAAAAAAAAAAAACTGAATCCGATTTCTGTCTACCCCTAACTTAAATTCTAACTATGCCACTGATTTTATCAACCAAATACGATTCGAAAGAATTTTTCTTTTCACTCCATTCCTTCTCTTCCACTACTCTCCATTCAAACAAGATGTAAAGGAAATTTGGGTTCATCGAGTCACAAGGAAAAATATTAAATCATGCATCGGAGATGCAACATCCGCCATTTTTGTAGAAAGAATTACCAAATAACCTTCTTCAATAAAGAAGAAAAAAAATGCCACCAAACTAACTGATTTTTCAATTTACAGAAATTTGCTTCTCAAACTTTTAATTTTGACAATAAACTGTCAGACTTTTAATGTGCGATAATCAGGACCCTAACCGTTATATTAACTTAATTAATTCCATCAACTTTACGTTGATAAAATGACCAATATCCTCAAACACACATAATTTCATTATTTAACGCTTCTTACAATTAAAAACAAAATAGTAAAACTCTATTTTTAACGAAAATTATAAAAATAATTTTACAATATAACATAAACTAATTAGTTTTTATGTTGCATTTTTGTACGATATTCTTATGTGAGTTGTCTTTTTTAAAAATCAATAAAAGTTTTGTATAATTTATTGTATTTTAATGTAAATCATAGAAGAAAAAAAAGTAAATGAATTTTTTTATACTTTCAAATTGAGAAATGTAGGGTTTCACAATTAATGAGATAAATTTAATAAAAAAAAATGCAACGATATTGTCATCATTTATCAACATAAGTTTACAGTGCCAGTTGAATTTAATTTACTATTTGGAAGCTAATTGTCACAAAATTAAAAGTCTGGTAGTTATCAAATTTAAAAAATTGACAACTATCAGTAAAATATTACAAACGTCACTGCGGGAGAGGGCAAGGGCTCACCTCTGTGGTGTTATCTTTGTAGCCCTGTGTGGTGCAAATGAGAGAATCAACTAAATGCGAGCTTCAACACTTACCGTTATACAAAAAGTAACATAGAGAATCAGACAATTAAATTATCTTAATGTGCTGATTAGTGCATCTTAGTGTTATTAGAGTTGCTAATCTGATGTGGTATTCTTATTTATAAATTATGCAGTAAAGTTTCTCATTAATAAATTGTATATAAACTCCATGCTGATTAAATAATTGGCTCAAATTATTTCTTCTTTTTAATTTGTTGCTGACGTAGCTTAATAAAAATTCTAAAATTAATTTCATAAATATGAGAGTTAAAAACTTTAGAGATGTAACAGTTAATTATTGTTGTTCAGAAGTAGAAGTATCATCCAAGGTATAACAGTTAATTTATGTGGTTTAATCACTTGAAATGATTTAAGAATTAAAAAAAAATGGTAACGCGCATGCAATTTGTAGAAAATTGTACACTGTAAAAATTGTTGTAATAATAATTTGCGTATGTTTTAGATATTATGGGAAGCATGATTGTCTGATTTGATCATTTATTAGTTTTAATTTCTAAAAGTAATTAACAGTTATTTAAAAACTTATTTGAGTTACTGAGATGTAGATGCTCTCACAAATTTTTTAAAAATGAAAGTGAATGGAAATACTAGGGCATTCATATCCTACTTATAAAAAGTTACAAAACAACAACTGTAATTTTAATTAAATAAATTGAAAATAATTGTAAATATAGAAAGATTATCAAATTAACAATCTTTTAAAGTTTCACGTTGACATTTACAATTATTTTTTAAGTGCTAATTTTTTACATGTCAAACGATAAATTACAAAAAAATATATATCAAACTATTTCATATGCTTCACAAAGTGAGATTAAAGTGTCTTGTAGGAATACAAATATTTTAAAAATTATTATGAAGCGAAAAAAAAAAATTCTTGGAGTTGGCCGGCATGCTATTAATAGTACATCGATATACTGTGCTATCGCCTTAAAAATAATTAGATATGTTTTCAACGATAAATTCAAACTGTTGAAACTTGAAACTGATTTACTTTCACAATAGTGTGTTTATATGTTAAATTAAAGCTGTAAAAAAATGATAAACTATATGTCAACTTTAATACATTCATTTTTAATTTTATTTTGGCCGCCTAACACAAATTAAATCTAAATTTTTATATATTTAACACGTAAATAATTTGTTCGATTAGTTTCAACGGTTTGTATTATCTCTGAAAATCTACTTTTAGACTTGAGCACGACATGTCGCCATACTAGTCAATCATATTATTATTCCCAATGACAAAACGTAGACGTTCGTCACGTTCCTATCAAAATTCTTTTTAAAAAATGAAGAAAAGAAATTTAGAAAAATAATCGAAAAATAGAGAGGATGAATAAAACAAATAAATAACAAACAAATACCGTAAATAACATCACTCATGAGGTGTAAACGGATACGGATTATTCGCGGATAATCTGCTCCGAATCCGCTTATTATCCGTATCCGGATTAAACGGATATGGATACGGATAATTTTAGTATATAGAAAAATAATGCGGATACGGATACGGATAATTCCGTGAGGATACAAACGGAGCGGATATCCGTATATATCCGGATCCAAAATTAATTCTTTCAGCAATTTTCAATTCATTTCACCTTTGTGAAATTATCAAAAAACATACATATTCATTTAAGTCCAAGAATTTTGGTAGAAAAATCATATAATCTATTAGAATAATGGATTGGTTCTCTGAACCAATAAGCAATTAGTCATGCATAATCATCATTGTGCAAACTTAAAAAGTCTATTAAATTTTTATCAATTTTGGGTAATCAAATTAGATAATTTAAAACTATGAAATTTAGTAGAATTACTCAATATCCGACAATTATCCGCTCCATATTCGTATTCGAATCCGTATCCGTGGATTATCCGTTCCGTATTCGTATCCGTTTAAGACGGATATGGTTTTCAATTTTGATATCCGTTTACTATCCATATCCGTATCCGTATCCGTATTTGTATCCGTATTCGTATCCGTATTCGTATCCGTATCCGCTTGTTAAAAAACGGGTGGAGCTTCACTAAAAAAAGATTGAAATGTGGTATTAGCATTATCCGCTCCGTTTACACCCCAGTCATGAGTCATGATCCCCAAACCATGAACAATATGTCAGTATCTAAAGTTACTGTAAAGGAGAATTCATATCACCGAAGTAACTCAAATTTTGAGATTAGAACCGGACCGTCAGATCTATCCATTCTACCTCGGAATACCTCGGATTCTGATCGGACGGTTTTGATCAAAACTCAATATTTAAGTTACTTCAGAGTTCAGAGGATTCGACTCCAAAAAGAAAGGGGGAAAAAAAAAAGGATCCGACTCTGCTGCTTTTCTGAGAGAAAAGCAGCCTGCTGCTTTTCCGATCTCAACCATTCAAAATTTTCAATTTGCGTATCTCGATAAAGTAACTTTTCTATGCACAAATCTCAACAAATTTGAATGGCTGAGATCGGAAAATCAGCCTGCTGCTTTTCTCTCAGAAAAGCAGCAGAGTCCGATTCAAAAAAAAATGAACACACTCAGTTTCCACCACACACGCTCCTGTCACCGTTCTTCCCCTCCGTTCTCCTGCCTTCTTCACCAAAATGTGAGAAAGCAAACAGCCCACGAAACCCTGGGAAATCCAATACTCCAACCAATCATACTATGACTTCCTCTTCTTCGTCTTGTGGAAACACCACCATGCTCAGCCAAAGAGCTTCGCGCCTTCTTTTTCCCGCCTCAAGGGCAGTCCGTCGTGTGCTCGGCCGCGAAGCGTCGAGGTCGACCGTCTGTCACTCGCTTGGTGCCGCGGCGAACGTCATCGCCGCCGCTGCTGCCGGAGGAGGAGGCACCGCGGCGGCAACGCACGCAGCCGTGACGAACACGCTCGCACAAGTGGCGGTCACGGCTGTCGCTAT
The DNA here is from genome assembly GCA_964058825.1 of Carex arenaria. Classification (NCBI taxonomy): domain Eukaryota; kingdom Viridiplantae; phylum Streptophyta; class Magnoliopsida; order Poales; family Cyperaceae; genus Carex; species Carex arenaria. Next base: position 593,169 of record CAXKVW010000014.1, on the reverse strand, counting down.
AGCATCTGGCGCCTGTCTCTCGACGAAGGTGGATTTTCTCTGGCCTCAACCTGAAAACCAGCCAGGTTAGGTGTTCATTTTTATTATTTACTTAATTACTTCCTGTCTGTTTATCCTATATAAAGTAGTGTTATGCTATCTGTATGTAGAGGTGCATATTACTGTCCGAAAAGGTTAATTTTTTTTTTTACTGGCTTTAATCAAAATATTTTTAGTTTTAATTTACCTTGAGTCTTGATTCTGGCTAATATTTATAAATTAGTGGATTAGGGTTCATTTGAGATGTCATGTAGGCTTTCGCCGCTGAAATTAACTATTAAGTACCATGATTTGTGGGGGGGGGGGGTTGCAGTACCAACACGAGTGATATACAGACTTAAAATTGCAATCCTTAGGTCTTTATCACTGTTGATTATTTGTGAAACTACATTTGTAAATATTGTCAGCAATTCATGCTTGTTTGCAGATGTTCTTGTGCTTGAAGGGGTAGATGTGACAGGATACCCCATTTTCCATGATCCAGAGGTACTTCTGTTTATATTGAAGTGTTAGTGATATGAATGTTGATGTTATAGTTGACTGTAGTCCGGTCTCAATTTAGATTTTTTGTTGCTTTGGTGGTTCTCATGGCATACTATGTCTACTATCTAAGTTAGCTTTTACATAGGGTTTGGTGCTAATTTGAGATTATGCATCATAATTCATAAAAAAATATAAAGTAAACTCGATGACAAACTGTAATTGTCAATGTTTTATGTATCTAATAGCTTCTACAAGAACCATTGTTGGACTTGGCTGATTTGTACAATATGAATCATCCTCAAAATCCTCAAATGCATCTTGTCTTATCCCCATAGAATTAACTCTCGGTGTAGGTGCAAAAAGCCATATCCTTTGCAAGCAGCTCTCATCTGGGTCAATTCAGGAAAACAGGGGAGCCTTATGTTACACATTGCATTCACACTGGCAAAATTTTAGCTGCTTTGGTACCGTCGACTGGCAAACGGGTATGAGTCTATACCTATACAAACTGTACTCTTTATTTGAAGGGTTCTGCTTTGCAGAAAAACATGCCCCATCTGAGTAAAACAACACACAAAATTTTCAGTATTTGATTTATAATAATCCAAAACTAGATGGAGAAGCAATGCTGAAGCAAATTGCTCCATTTGACTCTAGAGTGATTTTTGTGACATACTTTCCAATGTTCTAACCGCTGAATAGAATAATTGGTTTATTCTGATTTTTGTGCATCTCAATAAGTCATTAAAGCTAGAGTTTAGACAACTGAGTTAACAATTGAATGAAAAGGAACATAGAGAAAGACTGACTAGAGGGTTGGAGAGTGAGAGAAATAGTTGACAAGAGGGGTAGTAGAGGTCTGTTTTGAAGGAAATTGAATGTAGTTTTTGCTGTATAGGGCATAAAGATGTTCTTATGTTTCTTGGGACTTTTCTTGGTACATATATTGAAGTTTTTTAAGATTTTACATAACGGTTGTGAGTATTTGGATTTAATGTTTTGTGTGGCTATCACATGAGGTTTGTGAGTTTCACATACTAGCCAGTTTGTACATTAAATTAATTGGAACATGTTCTAATATTCTCTCCTCTTTTAGTTAGAAAATGTTACTAATGCTCATTAAAAGCATAAAACATAATGGATATTGCATGACTTCAGATGCCATACTACTTCCCCACTTGTGATAATAAAATTGCCAGGCTAGAACTACTCTTTTAGACAGTTTGATCAAGTTCTATTGTTTTCCTTTTCTGTTTCTCTTTTTCTTAGGCTGTAGATACAGTAATAGCTGGAATACTTCATGATGTGGTAGATGATACAACTGAGACCCTCAGCCGCATAGAAGAAGAATTCGGTGAAGATGTTGCTCATCTAGTGGCTGGTGTTTCCAAGTTAAGTTATATTAACCAGGTATTTGCTATTTGTATAATGTTTCCAAAAAGTGATTTTTTTTTGCAGTTGCAGATTACATAGCAAGATTAGTAAATGTATAGTATAATATATCAACTCTTGAGTTTATTGGACAACTTAGTTGAAGAGCTCAATCATATGTGCTAGGAGTACTAAAGTACCCTATTAAAAGTAAACAAAAGTAATTCTCATTTTTTTTGTGTGGTATTTCCTCTTTATGAAGTTTGTGGTCTATGATCAATTTGTTATTTCTTCATTGTCGTTACATATTTTTTTATTGAGAGAGCTTAGGGTAATGAATATCACATAAAAAAGAAAGAGGACTTGTCAGAAATATTATATCTGTTGTAATATTGCATCACTATGATGTAACATTTTACTTTATTTTAGTGCGCTTGCTGTCGTCAATTTTTCAACTAATGGAGTTAACAATTTTGAGACGTGTTATGTAGTTACTGAGACGACATAGGAGGAAAAGTTTAGATGAAAACTCTCTCACTTCTGAGGAGGTATGTTTGAATGTCATAGTTTGTAGTCACAAGGCCAATGTTGACATCTTGTAAGTTATCAAGCGTTTAAAAGTACCTGGTTAATCCTCAATTAAACTCCTCAACGCTAAAGGAACTGAAAAGCAACAAACAAACATTAAATTTCATCAATATATATCTGTATCAAAAAGGATTGTTGTTTGAGATTAAAATTACTGTACAAAGTTACTTGGTTGCTAAGTGCCAACTAATTGTTATGTTTTGAATAATAGGCAAATAATTTGCGCATAATGCTGTTAGGCATGGTTAATGATCCACGTGTGGTTCTTATAAAGTTAGCTGACAGGTTGCACAATATGCGGACTATGTAAGTATGCTTTATTGTTCATATATATTCAAATTTGATATCTAAACATATAGATGTACGGACACTAGTTTAGTAAGAGATGCAAGAAGGGGTTGTATTTCTCACCAAAATTAGCCATACCAGTATTGTTGTCGACATTAAATAAGGGTTGCAATCCGTCAGGTCAGTAACTAGTTACTATTTCCTTTATACAAGGGGACTGGGTTGCGAGTTCTCAACCCACAACTGACACATAATATATTTTATTATTTTAATACTAAGATTAAGTAGCCACCCAGTTGTTTTGGCAGTAGTTGTGGACTGGAAGGCTGTAAATTTGAAATCCATCCTGAATATTATTTAGAATTTTGCTCCGCTCCAGATCCCAACAGAATTGGGCCATTATAATTACTACCAACTCGTACAGACAGCAGGGGACGGGTTGGACCTGACCATGCCCTGTTGATTTGCTCCCCACTTGGTGTTTTCTGAACTTGAATCCAGCCCATTAACCTGTTGGTTCAGTGTTTGGTAAATTATAGAATAAAAAGAACATTGAATCTCAAAAGAGAAAAATGACATATAATGAAAAATCCAAATTAAAGACTAATTGATATCAAGGATGTTACCTTATTGCTTGGAAATTTACAGTACTGGCACCATCTCATGGCAAATGCATAACTGTTCAGTAAAGATATTACTAATATGGAACTGAAAGCATGGCTGAACCAATTACTAATTATCAGTAAATTTCCTAAAAATGTGGATTTCTTGAGAATTCATGTGGGTGTGCTGAATCTGTAATATCCTTTACTTTTATTTTTGTAGCTATGCGCTGCCGATGCCAAAAGCTCAGGCTGTAGCCCAGGAAACACTTGCAGTCTGGTGCTCCTTGGCCTCTAGACTAGGTGTTTGGGCCTTAAAAGCAGAGCTTGAAGATCTTTGCTTTGCTGTTCTTGAGGTATTGCTTGAAAATTATTTTTTATTATTTGTTTCTAGTATTCAGGATTTCAGTAAAAAGTTATAGGATAAGTGCATAATCAGAGGTATGCTTGAACATTGTTTCCCCTCCTGGTTTCTTGCATTTAATTGTACTGATTTTGGTTTACCTGATAGACTGAAGAAGCTGATTCAACTTTGTTAATTCTGTGAAACTTGGGCAGCCAGAAATATTTGAAAAAATGCGGGCTGATCTGGCATCCATGTGGAGTCCAAAGGATAGCTCCAAAGCAAGAAGTGTGAGGAGGTCGTTAATGAAAACCAGCTTTCTTGCCCCAAACAACAATAGCAGTGCCCCATCAGATTATGGTTGGTCCATGCCATCAAATGGGGGTTCTGACATGCGGGTCAGATTTACTTCTATAGTGAATTTCATGATCTTGTAAAAGTAACACTTAAGATTTGACAGCTGAATTGACCCCATAAAGGATAATAGCCAAGGGATTGCAAGAACTTAAAAAAAAAGAGTCAAGATAACTATTCTAGATCAAAATATAAAAAACACTTGGGAATATGCAAATGTATATTATGTGTTAAAGCCCAGCATATTGCATGTTGTTTAGAAGTTGAACATTGTGACAGAAAGTAAATTTTGTGTACTGAACTTATGGTCAGATTCAAAATTAGTTTTTGTATCCATTTGTATCTTGCCACCGGAGGATGTATTTGTGATTTTTACTTATATTTTTGGTATAAATATAAAAAAATGAGATGTTAATTTTTCATATGGCTACCAGAACTTTAGCTTTTAATTTGTCTGTGCTTTTTATATTACAGTGCAATTAAATCTCTTTGGCATGTGAAATTAGAACCGTTGTCCAGTGTCATGTCAGGTGCTCTTCAGTGCAATTAAATCCCTTTGACTTAATGTTCAGGAGCCGCAATGAAAAAAATGCAAATTTTCTGGGGCTGTTATTTGGCTTCTTTCATTTCTTCTTTCAATATCCTTTAAAATGCAATGGTAATCAGTACCGTGGCCTTGAGAATAATTTCAAATGTGTCCTACGAAACATCAATTCCTATTATTTACCTTTAAAAAATGAGCAGTATATCAGAAACCTGCTTACATTCTTATATATCACATTTCTCCCACCTCTTTAATGTCTTTTAAAAATACCAAAATCTGCCCTCTGTTCTCCATCAGTTATGTAGAGATAATCAATGAGAAAATTGGGGATGCTAGGGATCCTAGTATTTTGCAGTAATTGGGGATGCTAGGGATCCTAGTATACACTTTTTTATAGGGCCGGCAGTGATCTGTTCACATTGTGCAGTGGTACACATGAGATATATCTATATCCTGACATTTTTGTGGCAATTTCATGCAGGATCTTTTGCAAGCGGTGCTTCCCTTTGATCTGTTGCAAGAGCGCAGGAAACGCAATTATTTTCTGAATAATCTTGAGAAGTGTTTGAAAAGCTCCTCAAAGCCACCAAAGATTGTCAGTGATGCCGGCATTGCATTAGCTACTTTAGCTGCTTGTGAGGAGGCACTTGAGCGTGAATTAATTATATCAACTTCGTAAGAATATATTACTTAAGTTTGCAATATTATATCTGCATATGTATAAATTATAATACTAGCTGGTCCCAACACAATTTCCTTTTGTTGAGTAATTTTCTTATGGGAGGCTAATTGACATGTGGCCTAATGGCACCATAAAAGTAACTGGAAATGGCACCAATAGTTAACCTGCTAAAATATTCAAAATACAGCTGAAAATTTAATTTGTAAAATTAATTGTCTGCATTTTTAGGTACATACCAGGGATGGAAGTGCAATTATCAAGCCGACTGAAGAGCTTGTACAGCATTTATTGCAAGGTACTTTCCCTGCTTTTTAGTAAAAATAAGGATTGTTGGTAGACTCTTTTCTCATTATTTGCAGAACATGCCTATGAATTTTGGCACTTTCTAAACAAGATTTTTAATTGAACATGAAAACTAAACTTCTAATGCCTTTCTGTCTAGGTATTTCATTCATGGAAAAGTTTGCCTCTTTCAATTGCCTGAGCAAGAATCATTGTTTTATCCAAAATTTCTTCTCTTAAAGAGTCACCGTGTTCAAGGTTTTAGATAACAAATAAACTAAAATAGGGAGAACAAATTTCTTGGGTAGGAATTAAAGTAGTATGAGGTTGTATTTAATGTTGGGATTATTGAAGTAAGAGCAAAGTGGTCTATTGTTTTTCAAACTCGCATTTTGCAAATGGCAAAATTAGTTGTAGATTGTTTTAGCTCAATTTCCTGATAAAACCTACATCTTTTTGTCTTCATTTTCTTTATTATTTATGTATGATGACCTGTTTGGAAGCAGATGAAAAGGAAAGATGTTGAAATAAGACAAGTATATGACGCACGTGCCTTGAGAGTGATTGTCGGGGACAAAGAAGGATCCTTACATGGGCCTGCTGTCCAAGGCTGCTATAGTGTCCTTGACATCGTACACAGGTACATACTCTTTTTAGAGCAAAACTAGGGTGTGATACAACTTCAAAAGTATATCGGATCATCTTCAAACGACGAATTCAAACCATTGAAATCCATGTACTTCATGAGTGATGCATCTACATATAAAATTTTGAAAGTTTCGAATTCATTTGTTACGAGGTCAAGTGGTCAAACAAATTATGAAAAAATGAATATATAAAACAACTTATAAAATAACTTATAAAAAATTCATTTCTTTTACCGCTTGACCTTGTAGCAAATGAATTCGAAACTCTTAAAATTTTGCATGTACATGCATCACTTATAAAGTACATGGATTTCAATGGTTTGGATTCGTCGTTTGAAGCCAATGCGATATACTTTTAGAGTTGTGCTCACAAAACCCTCTTGGTGAGCACAACACACCCTAGCTTTGCTCCTCTTTTTATACTGATCTTACTTTCTCTTTAATAATTTCTAGGTTGTTTTTCTTTTAATCTTCTTGGTATGAAGTCTGCTATTAAGTCCTTAATGTTATCAAACAGATGCTGTTATTTCTGTTGATAACTTTTGGATTTTTGTTTCTTTTACCTGAAGTGATGTTTCATGGTAGTATAGACTCTTATATCTTAACAAGTATAATCATTCACATCTTTTCGTCTCCAATGAAAGAAGGTAAATGATGGTTTAATTTAACACATGTTGGTGCAGTGACAGCTTGCATTGTTATTTACCATAATATTTAGTTACATCTGTTGCTCCTCTTACTGTTTAAATTTTCTCATGGATAATGTTTAACTGCAAAATTATTGGTGAGTTGAGGATTTAATTGAAGTTTAGATGCACACTTGAGGCTCACGTGTAAATTAATCAAGCTACATAAATTACGGCTTAGTTAAGTGCATTTTATTTTTGTTACTGAGTCACATTGCACCTGGTTTTAGGCTGTGGACACCAATTGATGGGGAGTTTGATGACTATATCGTCAATCCTAAGCCAAGCGGTTATCAGGTTTGTGCAATCTTCTTGTTCTCTTTTGTCCCAGAATTCTTGGACCTGAGAAAAATGTTATTCGCAGGGTCATAGTTATGTAATTCAGTCTTATTCTTCATAATGGTGGTCATTATTGTATGATAATTTTATTGCAATAAAGTACCATCATATGCTCATTAGGAAGTGACTTGCATGCTCAAGTTAGTACACTAAGATATCACGAAACAAATTAAGTAACATTATAGCTATACATGTATGCCAATGCCTCGTAGGGATCATTAGTTGATTTTATTTATTCATTCATTTGTTTAGTTCACAAGAATATGGAATGACAAAGCATGTTAAGTCAATGTTAATCCCATTTCTTATTTCATATGCATTGCCATGTTGCAGTCGCTTCACACAGCAGTTCTTGGCCCGGACAGCTCTCCTTTGGAAGTTCAAATAAGAACACGTGTAAATCCTCATCTCAATTCTTTTATTGACTTATTTTTTCGCTGGCTTAATTTATTTTATTGCAATGAAATTGGTTTCTCATAGTTAGACATTGTTCTCTCTCTGAAAATTGTTTTTATTTTTATTGGATTTGGTATCACCACCAGAGGATGCATGACTATGCGGAATCTGGGCTCGCCGCACACTGGCTGTACAAAGAAAAGAAGACGGATGAAACAAGCAATGCTCCTAATGCAACTGAGATGGCATACAACCAATCAAATTTCTTGGAAGATGAAGGCTACATGCAAGATGAGATACCGTGGAAGTACAGTTCCATCAGGGTGGGCCATCCTGTGCTGAGAGTTGATGGAAGCCATCTGCTTGCAGCTGTTGTCGTCAGGTGTCTTTTTTAAATAATGTGTATAAATGTTCTAAACAATCAAGGGAGCATTGCTAGCCAGTATGGTTCTGTAGATTCACTACAAGCACAGATGTGTTTGTGTGTTTGTTTATTCATAATGCTTCAAAAAATAAGTGGAACTTTGCAAAAAGGACAAATTTAAAAGGAAAGCCTTACTAATAAGAGTTCAAGTAGTTGAACCTGTGTAATATAAAAATGCAGAGGCTATAGTTTTCAGTTTGAAAGAGTTTAAACTGTTCCTTCTCCAGCGTCTGTTCTACTCTTCAGAATCAAATACATAAACCTCATTATTAGCTGGAGTTACCTATGAGACTAGTGAGCTAGACCAAAACTTTAGGGGTAGAATTTTGACAATATTTTATAGGCTAATTTGGACTGGACTTCCAAAAATCATCAGTTATGAACTTATGATGCACTGCTGATATACTGAGTATATATTATGGATTGATGGTTCTATCCTTGTAGAGTGGATAAGGGAGGCAGAGAACTGCTAGTGGCTGTGAGCTTTGGTCTGGAAGCTTCTGAGGCTGTGGCTGAGAGGAGATCTTCATTTCAAACAACCCGTTGGGAAGCTTATGCCAGACTTTACAAGAAGGTGTACTAGTGTGGAAGTTTTCTTCTTCAATTGCAGCTTCTTATATATGACTATTGTAGGAGGAGCTGGACAACAACCCCATTGAACTTACATATTAAATTTTAGGACATTATGAAGATTCTTTTCTTTTCTTTCATTTCTGCATTTTTAAGTTGTAGTCCTAAAGCGGAGTGATTTGATTTTAGGTGTCAGAGAAGTGGTGGTCTGCACCTGGACATGGTGATTGGTCAACAAACCTGGAGAAATATATACTCTGCCAAGATGGCATATTTCATAAGGTATGATTTGGGTGCATGTCTTTGTTCTATTATTCTTAGTTCCAGTGACACTTTTTTTAGGTTCTTGGTAACTTGGTACTAATTTTTCCCCGTCTTGTTGCCACAGCAAGATCAATTTGAGAGAATTTTACCAACATTCATACAAGTAATAGATCTGACTGAGGAGGAGGAATCTGAGTACTGGATGGTTGTATCTGCTGTTTTTGAAGGCAAAGAAATCATAACTGTTCCTGCCAGTTTAAAGTATGCTGGGGGCCCTACTCCAGCTACTGATCCCATCAATAACAAGGTTCTCTCTCACTCTCTTACTACATGGGGTTTCAGTATTTTATTATTTTTGTTTTTTGGGTAGTTACCATAGTGTACTGGCGTTATGGTAAGGTACTCACCTTGGTTTATCTGTATCAAGATGAAACAGTCATTAATAAAACCTGTTTCCTGATTCTCTAACATGGTAGACTTTTTGCAGGACCTGTTTCAGCCAATGCTGACTAGAACTTGTAACCACTCTTACCTGAACATGACAGTAGGGACCAAACTGATATGAATTGGTGGTATTTGTTTAGACCAAAACGGGAACTTGTGGGAACCAATATGGCAATATAAATGGGAACTTAGTTGCAGCTAGTGTAATTTTCCTCTTGGCTGGACTGCTGAGTTAAATAATATTTATCCATTGATTGTTATTTTTGTTACTTGATAAATTTTGGCAAATTTGTTTTAATTGGGGTTTGCTGGTTACCTGATTGCAGTCACTTTTGTGTACTTTTGAAGTCATATCAGAAAGTCAAATGATCTGTTCTGAATTTTGGAGTTTTAGGTAAATCTGCTCAGGACAATGCTTCAGTGGGAGGAAGAGGTTCGGCGTGGCACATCCTTTAGTCAAAGAACATACAGCCTAAGAACTTCAGAAGCACAATTAAAGAAACATTCTGATCTTGCAGAAGTAGCGATCATTTGCTGGCCGCATGGTAAGATCGTGAGATTGCAATCTGGCAGCACTGCAGCTGATGCTGCTAGGAGAATGGGGCTTGAAGGCCGGATGGTTTTAGTCAATGGCCAGCTCGTATTGCCCCATACTGAATTAAAAGACGGTGATATTGTTGAAGTGAGGTCGTGAAGCCCTCTTTTTCGTTATACAGATTTGTACAGTTTATTTTTGGAAAAAAAAAAATTAGGATGGTAACAAATTAAAAGGTTGTACAGGGCTGTCTCATGATCTACTAAATATATATTATGTATATATGATTTGTACATGGTTCTTTCAATTTTATTTTACTTCGTTGTTCTCTATATTTTATTATTATTTGTATGAAAAATTCACCTTAAAAAGAACACATGTTACAATTGGATAATACAAGTCATATATTTTTTAAGATACAAAGTCATTGGTTTGGAAATAGACTAACCACTACTTCAATCTCTCGTGTTGTGTTTGTTTTTCCAAGGATAAAAAAGGGAATGAATGTGAAATCAGAAGGGAAAATGCAGAAGAGAGGAGGTGCAATTCAGAATCTTGTGTTTATTAATCAGAAGAGATGAAAATCTCCACATGTTGTGTTTGTTGTGTTTATTATGTACGTAATTAATAAACACGTGTAAGATAAATATTCTAGAAACTCATGAATACTGGGCTTTGAAACAATTGGGTTTATGAATTTCTCGAGGATGACATGCCTGTTTATATTGAGAAAAAAAAATAGCTAATAAGATTATTTATCGATGAGATTATTTCTTTATTTATTTATAGAAATTATAGGTCTAAATTAAAATAAAAATATGAATATTGTGGTTTTAGTTTGATTTTTGATAGACATGACACTTTATTAATGTTAGTTATCTATTGTATTAATTTTTATGAATTCAAGTAGTGAAGGGTCATAGGAGTAAGTCAGATGCCCATCGGAGCTATTTTAGGTCCAATTAGCATCAAGATCTGTGTGCACGGAAATTGAAACAGACATGCATGGTTTTAATTAGTTCGCACGAATCTTGATGCATATCTGATGGTTATTACACCCATCGAACCAAAGCAGGTCCGATGGGTTCCCTTTTAAACATAAATAGACCGCAGGCCTTTTTCTACCGGCCCAGTTTGGCCCGATACGTCATACCAGATACAAATCGTCTGATATAAAATAGACGGCGGAGATCTTCTGTCGAACCGCTCCAGCTCTTCAACGGAACATATAGAGATCTGTGTGGGTTTTCCATAAATTGTTTTCCAAGATCTTACTAAAACGAGTAGTCATACTTCCTGCTTCGACCCGCTACACTATTTAACTCAATAAAATATAACAGAATATGGGTTTGTTCTACCAACGGTCAATTTTCAAATTTTGAAACAAAAAAGGAAACACTCTCCAGACGCTCCCCACCGACCCGCCGCTCTATAAAAGCAAAGCCAGAGCTCATCTCAGAAACCCTAGTTCATTCATTTCTCATCTCATCTCTATTTTCTCTTTCTTCTCTTGAATTCTCAAGAAACTGTAGCAATGGATTTTCACAGCCTTGCAAGAAGGGACCTCCAGGCGATGTGCAAGAATAACAAAATCCCAGCGAACTTGACCAACGCAGCCATGGCTGATGCTCTTCAATCTCTCAAATCTGTAAGATAGATATATTTTCTGATCCCCTCGTATCTTTAGATCTTTGCTTATTTCCTTGTTTCCAATTTGTGTATTAGTTTGCTTATTTCCTTGTTTCCAATTAAGTTATGCCCCAATTTTGTGACTAAAATCTTGTACAAATTCATGCCCCGTCTGATATGGTTAGGTTTATACAAAAAGTGGTGCAAGGTTGAAAGATGTTTTGAGGGGCAAATTCATGCTCCATCTGATATAACTTTTCTCTTTCAATTTTAATTTCTGTATGATTGGAGGAAATTGAATACAAATAAGAGGATAAAGCAGATATACTAATTCATTGCGTATATAGTTTTGATTTTCTGTTCTTCTCATTTCGTTTTCAGATTGAATGGGTTGAGGAGATCAAACAAAAACTTATGCCTCAATCTGAGCCATTTGAACAGCATAGCAGCCCCCTTCCGAGATCTCGAAGGGTGGCCGCAATATCCAGCGATGATATCTCAGGTTTTTCTATGGGTGAAATAAATGATAAGGAGGAGGAAATGAAGAAAGAAGCCTTAATCGAGGCAAACCAAACCCCATCAACAGCAGTTCGTCGGAGCCGAAGGATTCAGAGTTCCATGAGTGCAAGAACCCGTGAAGGAACCAGCACTGCTGTTGCTGGTATGGGTAGCTGTACAGCTGGTACAAGGACAAGGAAAGGGAAGAAAGAAGAGGCACCAGCTGAGACGGTTGATTCGGTGGTGGTAGCGACACCAGCTCCACAGCGTGGCCGAAGAAAGGCTGTGGAGACACCCGCTCAGAGTGTGGTCCCCAGATCATCTGCACGTCCTACTGGTATGGGTACCTGTACTGGTACAAGGGCAAGGAAAGGGAAGAAAGAAGAGGCACCAGCTGAGGCAGTTGATACAGTGGTGGTAGAGACACCAGCTCCACAGCGTGGGCGAAGATTGGTTGGGGAGACACCCGCTCAGGGTGTGGTTCCCAGATCATCTGCACGCCCTACGAGGCAATCCACTAGGAGGTTGGCTGAGAGAACGGGTACAAGGGTTACAAGAACCTTGACCAAATTAGCCCTTGATCCAACTGATGACAAGGAAGCTGAAACTGGTGCGTTCATTGTCCAAACAAATTTATTTCAAATTGGCAAAAGTTTTCCAAGTTCCTCTTTGATAAGGTGTTTCTACATTTTAATATTTTCATTTGCAGATGTTATTGAACTGGGGCGAGCCACTGAACCTAAACCTGCTGACAAGTTGGAAGTCGAAGAAGTGACAGATCAAAACCGTTAGTGCATCTGATAAACCTACCATTTTTTCTCCTTTTTATATAAGGCTCTATGTTTAGTTTCTGACTTGAGCCTTTTTTTTATCTGCACAGAGGTCAATGAAGTATCAAAAGAGGCTGAACAAGCTGAAGTGGTAGAAGAGCAAACAGGTAGGTTTGCAACCAAAGTTGACATTGTAATTGACATGTTTGTTATAATTTATTGCATGACGTATATGTATTCTGATTGGTACTGAACTATTTTTCTTTTGAATGCATCAGGGGTTGTTGATCTAGTGAAAGAGGATGAACTGGTTTCAGATGAGAAATTGAATTTAGTGGAACATCGTGCAGATCAAATTGGTATGCATGAACCAAATAATTATTCCATTAATTATTTTTTGTTGACCAAATAATTGTTATTTCACAGTTGCAAAAGATGGTACAATACTTGCCTAATTGGCATAATTAAAGTTCCATTCTTTTTCTATGATTTCTGGTCTTGTTTAAGTGAAACTGCCTCTACCTTTAAATATAAGAGCCTTTTATAATAGTGTCTTATTACGTTTCCTCACTTTAGAAATTCCCCAAGAGAAGTCCAATACTGACACTGAGGAAAGCACACACGAAGAGTTGAGCACCAAAACGTCTGAGCAGAAAGGTTAGAAATTTACCCACTATGTTTTTTTTCCTATCTCCATAATTGGAAAACTGTAAATTGGCTAAAGAGGTTCCTATTTGACATCATTAAATTCTCCCATTTTGATATATGCCATAGTAGCCACTTTCTAAACAGTTTCTTTTGTGGTCAATTCAGAAATTTTAACTGAAGTTGAAGCTGTGGAAGAACAGTTGAACAGCAATGTGTCTGAGGAAGAGAAAGGTAATAAATGCAATGTGTCTTTAAATTCCATTTTGATGTATTCTTTTGCAGCCATTTCTAAAATAGTTTCTTTTGTGGTTAATTTAGAAATTATAACTGAGGAAGTTGAAGAAGCTGTGGAGGAACAGTTGAACAGCAATGTGTCTGAGGAAGAGAAAGGTGATAAATATACTCTCTTTATACTTCTATGAATTAATTACTAATTCCCTTGGCCCAGAATTTGTCTCTAAGTGTGTCTTTGCTTGTACTGCAGTTGCATCTCTTTTATGTGATGAACACAAAGATAATGTATCCATCGACAAACTAGTGGAAGAAGGACAAGGTATCAAAGATAATTTTTTTTTTATTTGTCCGTCTTCTTTCTCATGCTGTTATTAGTTTTTTCTCATCTTAGAAATTTCCATTTCAGTGGCTCCAGAAAAGGATGAGAGCGAAGTAAATCAGACCACTCTTCTAACTGATTCACCGATTATGGGGCTTATATCAGAGATCATTCAAGCAAACAATTCAGATCTCCAAAATGTCCCCTCTTCTGACATCATCAGCACCCTTGATCTTCAAAGTGCCCCCTCTTCTGACATCAGCATCCTTGATGTCCAAAATGCCCCATCTGGCTTGTGCCTCTCATCTCCTATCAGAGCACCAGCTGACGAAGGGGTTGAGAAGATGCTTGACTCAGTTGTGAGACACTTCGCTAATGCTCAACTCAGTTCTAATACTAAAATGATCGATGCTTCTGTGGTCCAAAAAGAGGTGACTGACAAGGTTGTAAGTGAAGATGGATCTGAATTGGTGCAGAATGAAAATGCAGATAAGGAAAGTGTGGATTTGAAAAATATGAGCCTGAGGAAGCTTAAAGCTTTGTACAAGGACCGCCTAAATGAAATGAACTCTAAAAAGGTAACATCTTTACTCAATTATTTATTTTAACTATATTGGATGAAAATCTATATAGTTTTTGTATCTGATGATTGAATAAATAACTTTTTTGTTTTAGATCGTTGAAGACGATGGCAAGAGGTTGCCTCTAGGAAAGTTGGATGAAAATCTTCTCGTTTGATTGTCTAAAACTAAAATAAGCAAGTTTTTTGGCTTGTTGGAAGTAATTTTAGTAAACTAAAAATAAGCATGTTTTTTGGCTTGTTGCCTCTAGAGAAAGTTCATAGTTTTTTTTAGTCTGTATGAGATAAGATGGGCCATGAGATCATGGTTCCTGCAAGACTGTTTGAATTGTTTGTTGGATTTGTATGTTTGTGTTGTGAGAGTTAGTAGAAACCACATCTCTTTCTACTATTTTTCCTTTCAACAGTTGGCTATTTAATTAATTGGATGGATTGCAAATTCAACAAAACTGTGTTGTGAGAGTTCGTGTCTTTTTGTCAATATTTCGGGGCCCCGTATGTATGATGATGAGAAACAAAAATCTTTGTTGAAAGAAAAAAACAATTTCCATGACAAAAAAATTGTGGAATCCTTTTATTGCCTGGTTCAATACTCGTTTTCAAGAATTGAATGAAGATTCAAGGATGTAATGGAAGCCGCAAGCGATAAAGAGATTGATTCCCTTTTTAGTATTGCCTTATCTCTTGAATTGAGAAAAAGAACTCATCTGCAACTACCTTACAGTGTAAACGTGCTCTCTTAAAATTGCAACCCTTATCCTAACAACCACTTCCAACTTCCAAGATATGATGACAATTTTCTGGTTTCTGGCATCCAGATAAAACAAATCATTATAATCTAAGATTAACATTTCAGAAAATTTGGTCAATAGTCCTTTTCATATGAGAAGTTTTTTTGAGATAGAAAGATGGAGATAACGAATGTAGTTAATTAAAATTAGAAGAATATACCGCTGCGTTTTATCTATTAATGGTGGCCAAGGTAAATATAAAACATAGTCTGACTTTGAAACATTTTAGAAAGGATACCATCTAGTTGTTTGCACAAGGAATTGGATCTGCTGCGATCCAAATGGTATGATTTCTGTAAACAAATATCGAAACAATTCAAAGTTGGATTTGAAAAGGCAGATATTGTAAGGCACTGTTCATGGGTAAAGAATCGCAGCAGATTCGGATCCTTTGCACAAACATACTTACTAGTTACTACTAGCAAAGTTGGTTTGTAAACACATTGCGAATAAAAAAAAATTTAACCACTGTCACACATTAGCATTTCTTAGACTCACAAAAGATTCATCAGCCACTGGACAGGAATTAGATAGAAAATGAAGCCATATTTTTCTCCATATAAACTGGTACCGTCCAAAGGCAATAAAATTATTGATCATGATACAATACTTCATTTCACATTTACATACATCACCAGATGCATAGACATACATCAATGGTTTATTGTATTATTACTATAAAGTATAAACTATAGAATTAATAATACTCTCAGGCACCCAGTTTCAATTTCAGGTTAGACTTTTATATCGAATCCTCTGAGAAGCGGAACCACACCTTCTGGTCAAGCACCGAACTGGTACCGTTTGCAGACTGGTTCTGATCAGTTGTTCCACCACTGACAGGAGCGTTGGCTGGGCCGAATACACCGGTCTTTGGATGTGGGCCCCAGTACTTGTCAGAATTAGTGTCAATCACATAATCCGGCACCACACTCGGCCTGAGTTCCTCTATGTTTTTGTCGTAGGTTGAAGCATGCACATTTCTCCTGTGTTTTACAAATTAAATAAAATCAACGAGTTATTTATTTAATTAAAACTTCATCAAGATGGTAATGTTGTCCTTCAGGTACAGTTTCAACAGGTTGAACACTAAATTTCCTCCAACGAAAACAAGCAGCAATAATTGTATCTTAATCTTAGCAATGTCATTTTGACAAAGCAATTCTGCATTTGCTGCATTTCTTACGAACCGATGCCACCTACATCAGTGATCTCAACCTTAATTAATAGCATTTGCTCCAAAATTAGGTAAAAAGAGGTGAAGAGAATTGAAGTAAAAGGAGAGGGATAAAAAAGTCTTCTTTATTATCAAATACTAATTTAAAAGATAATAAAGGTTAATTATGAGGAGAAACATATATAGTGAAATAGTATAATTTTCTTTAAAATTATTCATCCCCAATTTGTCATGTAACAAGTTTCTCCCCCAAATTATCTTATTTTTCAGGATTGGATGAAAATTACCAAAACAGGAAGAATTACAAACCAATCTATCTCAGTTCTCAAATGTCAAATGCTCAATGCGGCGTTTGCTTCGTAAGCAAGCGAATCTTGGATCATGGAACCTTTTTTCTTGGCATAGAAAGATGGAATAGAAAGAGAATCGTGGAACATTGATGTAACGGTTGGGACTTGGGAGATGGTTCAAGGGACGGATGGAATTGAATGTACGGAAATGGTGGTGGCCCATTTGAACAGAAAGGTATTTTTTTTTTCGCCCTTGGGCATTAAAGGTGTTTCATAGCAATTGTATGCATTTTGGCACTGATGGAGCCAATTGAGCTCTATTTATTTTAACAAAATTTAATTATAATATGCTATAGATACGGTAATATTGATTTCTATTTGCCGCTTCAAGATTTTATATGATTGACCTCATTTACATTTGATTCTCATAACTTGAAAGTCTGACTCCGCTTCTGATTGAATGACACCAGTTCTTCATTTCCGTCCATTCAAAGTTTCGACGATCTAGACATTTTCTAAAATATTCAATAAGGGCCTTTTTGGCTGCAATCCCGCGTGTTAATGTTCACACGGGAAAAGTAACCCGTTGTTTACTATTCACCCGTTCCTGTGTCCATTCCCGTTTCCGGGCTGCAGCTGAACAGGCCCTAAGATTGGACAATTCCGGGTTATTTTTGTCAATTCCGGGTTTTGAATCTTTAAACAACAAAAAATCTAGTTCTATTAGACAATTTTGTACTAATATCTGAAGGTATATATAATTAGAAGTTTTAACTGACATAGGTTCATATAAAAAATACTTACTTTTTTTTAAATCTAGAAATAATAGACTAAACAAACGGCTTGTGAGTTTCATCAACAGTTTTGATTAAATAAAAAATATTTTAATTTTTTTAAGTCCATAGACTAGAGTTCATAAACCCATATGTTTAAAAAATAGATATTGTGTGTTGTTAGACTATTTTAATCAAAATATATTATTATTATTTTTTTAAAACCGGATAAACAAAAAAAGGAGCCTGCATCCTCTGATGAGTTTAAATTTGAACCGTCCAATTAGAATCCGGATCAATTAAAGATCCGGAGCCTTATGTATTCAAGCGCTCATCGAAAAATTATAATTATATCCATTTCCATTTCCAATTTCCTAATGAAAAAAAAGGGAAGACAATAAATCTTGACAGCATGTATTAATAATTCGATATGATATTCAACGGTCGTGGTAAATATGAGAAAAATAAAAAATGGGTATATATAATTTCGATAACTATTTTGATAATTTCTGGAAATAATCCTAAAAGAAATAATTACAGAAAAACATTAAAAAAATTATAAGTATATATTATGGATATATTTGAGACATTGATGAAAAAAGTTTGATCATATATATCAAGTGTCCTAAATAGGTAACTTATATATATAATATATACACAAAAAAGGTTAACATTTTTTATCATTTTCTCTGATATTAATTAACATATTGATTTCGGATGGTTTTATATAAAAGAATAAATAAATGAACTGGAAAATGAGAAGAAATGAAGTAGAGAAAGAGTTGGTAGTTAGTACCTGGAGGCAGAAAGTGGTATGGCGAGGGAAGGAGAAAGGATCTGATTCGCAAATTGCTTTCCAACGATACCAGCGATCGTTCGCCCCTTTGAATTCACTGCCATTCAATAGAGAAGAGAGAGAGAGAGAGAGAGAGAGAGAGAGAGACTATAGTGTGTGTGTGTGTGTGTGTGTGTTCTCTTCTTGGTGTGAGAGAGAACGGGGCTGGTACGAAGGAAATGAAAGTAACACTATGTGCCCCGGTATTTATAGGAAGGGATTGGATTTTGTTCAAACGGCTTTGACAAAGCTTTATTCAGAGTTAAATTTAAATGTTTGATTTATATTGAAATTCGTGCAAATATATTTAAATCTTAATAAATTTAAATGGGTCATTGAATCTAAAAGTCTGTACGAATTTTGATGTTTATCATATGGTTTAGGTATGACTTTGGATGAGACTTTTAAACTCCACCTTTATAGGAATTGGATCACCTGCTCTCTGTGGACATGAAATTTTTGTTTCTAGAGTCACTGACACGTGAATCCAGAATGAATTTTGACATTTAAATATTGAATATAGTTTTGTTCCGGACTTATTCTGAATTTACGTGTCAGTGACTTTAAAGAATAGAAATTTTTTGTCCACAGATAGATAGAAAATTTAGTTTCTATTTATGGAAAGACCAGTGTTTTATTTTTCCCATTCTGAAGTGTTTTTTTTCCATCTAACACTTTCAACTTGGATTAATTTTATTCTTTTGAGATTGATGTCTCTTCTAATGGATGTGATTAAATCTGTATGTTGGAATAATAATTTAGAAATTTTGGGTAGTTAAGAAAGTAATCATGAATAAATCAAATTAAAAAAAAAATTTAACTATGTGAAATATTGTCATTAAGCGTATTCGATTTCTGTCGTGTAAAATTTAAAATTATCATTAAAATGATTTGTAATTGTCATTTTTTAGATCATGACCATAAAAACAAGTGATGATAACTTTGTAATACTATATAATATGTAGTTAAATCAATTAGAGAATTCTTAGATGATGAATGAGAATACAATGAGAATTGTTCTTGGTTTCCTAGGAGAACTCAAAGAGAATGGATAAATATTTCTTGTTGAGTTAGTCTATCAGTCTATGCTACTATGTATATTACGGATTAGTCTATAATATGGATTTAATATTTTAACGGTTAATTTGAACCATTTAACATGATTTTATATAAATTTATACTTGCAAACTAAATTTTTATATTTTTAAAAACTTTTTACAATTTTTTAAGAGAGAATCATTTTTAGATCAAGTGATTTTCTACCTATCTTAAAAAATAGTAAAAAATATAAAAAAATATATAAAATTCGGTTTGTAAATACATATTTATATGAGAATCATGTTGAATGATTCGGATCGACCGTTAGAATTAAAAAAAATAAAATATTAAGACGTATTAAGGACCAATTCATAATATACACAATATCATAGACTCACTCTTTTTTATTTCTACGGATGCAGTATTGAAATTTCATGAGAGGAGCACATCTAATTGTTCAAAATGAGAAAGAGCTAAAACCATCTTTTTTATTGTTTTGTTAGATTAATTTAGTATGCAATTTTTCAAATTAGTCCTCAACTTTATTAAATATTACAAATACAGATTTTATGTAAATATATTAAAATGAAAATGCTGAGTTTTCCCAATTTATGTTTGAACAAAATATCATTCAATTTAAAAGTATATATAACGTCTTAGCTTATTGGCCTTTAATTAGCGACCAAACTTTTTTCAAATTGCAACAAATTTGATATATATGACATATCTAAATGAAAAAAAACACATTTATATATTATCACAATTGTCAAACTAAAGATGAAGGATTGATGGTCATGCTTTTGATTCCCCATAGATAACTATAAATCGTTTTGTTAATAATTTTTAATCTAAAATTCAAACAAGAAATGGTCATGAAAGTTAATCTTGTTTTATTTTCCAAAGTAATAAACTCTTGTAAAAAATTGTAAAATTCGAAGTTCGTTTTGAGATTTGTTTTATTTCCAATTTTATAATTTTTAATGTGAATAGTGTGAATAAGCAGGGCCGATAAGATGGCAGAGGATGCTTTGAGATTTGTGCTATCCCCTACAAATTCATCAAAATTCCTATAAACCTGACAATCATATGTGCTCTGTAAATTTTTACATGACTATCTATATTGCTTTATAAAGAGGAAGGCTTAAACAATGAATTTAATAAAAAAAATTAAATAAAATTGAAAATTAAAATAAATAAATTTATATGTATATTATTGGAATAAATAACCCAATAATTAAATTTTGAATAGTTAAAATTTCAAGTCAATTAATGTAGGATGAAGGATACATAAAATCTCATCATTTTTAATAAATATAATATATAAAAAAATATAAATTTATGCTTATAATGTTGAATTTTAAATTTAAGCTTACTGAAATTTCAAATTTAACTTAATAAAAAGTTGAGAGTGCTTGGGCCTAAACGAGCTCACTAACAGACCGCCTAAAAAGCTTGTACATTGAATTATTTTAACAGAGCAAATTTGACTTCATACAGTGCACGCACTGATGCAGTGCTGTTTAAATTCCATAGTCTGCGCGCTGCATGAAGTAAAACTGTTCCTTTAAAATCCTAACCCCATCATTTGAGTGAAATTGTTATGATAAATTAATAATGACAGAAAATCGTGTGATTAAATAAAGTTGTACGGTTTAAATGGAATAAGGTAGGCTTGAACTTGATTGCCTAGCTAAGCTTTGTTTTCAACTTTTCATGGTTCAGACTTCAGTGGAATAATAACACATACATGTCACAATAATAGCCAACAAAATATATTCAATTTAATTTGTAGATATCAAAACTTAGTGTTGAGCAATATAATTATCGCTTCAGGTACAAGACTAAATATTCGTGTTTGCTTTCCTAGCTAGCAAGGTTTTTTTTCTTTTGTTAGACAATAATTTCAGTTAACCAGCATTATTATTTATTATTTATTTTTTATTTTTATAAGATCATCGAAGTTACAAAAAATAAAATAAGTTTGCACAAATGAGCTTTTAATTAAATTAAATTAAATATATTTTTTTCCTTCACATGTTTTAAGTGAGACATACAAGAACAAAAAGCGATCTTATGCACATTTATGTTAAATAAAACACGACATCATCAAAACAAACACTAATCAGATATTCCTATTTCTTTTGGTAGTTGTTCGACTCAGCCTGTTTAGTGGAAAATCTTAGAATAAATTCCCTATTCCAACCAAAAAAAATAATTAAAAAAGAGCACTAGAATGGAGAAGGAAAATTTAGCCATGGACATCTCTGTCGCTCATATCTTCTTTTGATGGGTGTCGGACTGAAGTAACGGATCAGTTGCGGGTGTCTTCTCCTTTTCGGTGACGGAAGGACGAGTGGTCTCCTGTCTCTGTACAGTTAAGTATACCTTCCGTTTTTAATTTGATGTTTGTGTGTTGTTTTGTGTTGTTTTCTACCTCTTCCTTTGTCTTTCTTCTTCTCTTTCTATGTAGAGGTGAATGTCATGTACTGGTTAATTTAGTTTTTAGTCTGATTTGAACTTCCGCAAATACATGCCGTTTGAGAATTAAAAATTGAAAGTATCATCATTCAAGAGATTACATGTTAAAACTTCATGCGATTTCAGAATTTAAATTTAAGTCTTCAAACCACATAGCAAAACTCTAACTAGTGTGTTTGGAGTGGGTGTGGAATTAGTGATGTTAACCGCTAATTCAAGAGTTTGGAACAACCACTAACTCAATTTTTTTTTTTTTTTTTGGAATATTGGAATAGTAGGAGTTAGCGGCTATCTCGAACAAACATTCACTCATCCAAATACAGAATATAATTTTAAATGACTCGCTAACCTGAATTAGCACTATCATTTATGATCCAAACGCACAAATAGTTACAAATACACATTTACATAACTATATAAGAATTAAAAAAAAAAATTCAATACACGTGATTAAAAGGAGGTTATGAATTCACCCCTATACAAATATAAATATGGGTGTGAAATCGAGAATTGCAAATATTATATTACAAAATCGAAACAAATATTGAACTTTATGAAATATATAAAAGTTAATTACATAAATGTGGGTATTTCCCAACGGATCTATATTCTCTCCATTACTACAAAGGATGGACCTCACTTTACGGTTTGAGATTAAATCTCAACCGGTTTGAGATTCGGGGGAAATATTATTGGACTTTGAGATTCGTGCCAAGCTAAAAAGAACAGTCCGGATCCACTAATTGTAAAATATTCCCTTTTCAGGTAATGCACTGGATGTGAATTCTTTCCCAACCACCACATAGCACCATGGCTGAGAAGAGCTATAAATCAAATTAATTCACCCTTCAAGTGAAAATAAAGGTAGATGCAGATAGAAGAGATGCCGGGGCTAAAATAGGTGGAACAGAGAATATGGTTCTCTGCTCTCTTTTCCTTCTTTCTAATATTCCTCATTTCATAATAATATTCGTATTTTGACCATATTTTTCTTTTTCAGTATCTTTTTTAATTTGTTGAATTGTAGGTACAACACATTATTTGTCTGATATATTAATAAATGAACGGCAGAATTAAAAATCAGATTAAATCAATTTCACGTGCACAATATAAATATTGTATAGATCACAATCCAACGGTCAAATTTCAAAATTAATAGTTACCTTTTTGTGATGATCCATATTACCATTTCAAAATTAATAGTTACTTCATTGTTAAATCCTCTAACACCTTGTTTGAATGGAGAGCAGACGAAGGAAGGGGATGTGAATAATAAAAATGAATGGAATGAAATAGAAAGGAAGATTAACATATTTAACTTTTTTATGTTTAGATGATTAATGAGGAAAAATAAATTTAACTTTTCTTTCCGTCTTATTTCTTGTTTTGTTGATTAAAATATAGAAGGTTAATGAGAAATTTGGTAGCTGTTGTAGGTTTGTGACAAAAAAACTTGTATAAGAATTATGGACCCAGATAACTGTCCCCGCACCCCCATCCCCTCTATCCCCGCACTAAAAGACAAAAAAGTCTGGTTCCGCATAGTATTTAACATTTATCTGTAGTGTATTTACAGTGTATCGAACAAATATTTAACTCTATTCATTAGAGTATTAACTATCTGTCCAACAGCGAAACAATATCTGTCCCCACAAAAAATTAACATATCTGTCCCTGCATTCTCGCACTAAAAGACAAAAAAATTAGGTTCTGACATTTGATGGTTTAAATTTTCTGCAGTATTTAACTTCAATCTTTAGTGTATTAATAGTGCATCGAACAAGTATTTAACTCTATTCGTTGGAGTATTTAACTGTCCGCGTCCAATAGAGACACAATCTTTGTCTCCGCAAAAAATGACAAAATAATTTGGTATCGCCCCGCACATCAGTATTTAACTTTAGAAATGTTAGTATTTAACATTATGAACGTGAGTATTTATCTTTAAAGTCAAAAGTATTAATATCTAAAATTATAAATAAGTTGTATTGATTCTATTTAGCATCATATATCTTAGTATTTAACTTTATTCATATCAGTATTTAACTTTAGTAATGTTAGTATTTAACTTTAGGAAAGTTATTATTTAAGGGGGGATGAGAATGGGGGGTTCTATATAATTATTCTTAACAATTAGAGATAGTGGTAATAATGTCTAACATATATTAGTATCAATCTGTAAATATTGTCCCCGCACCACCATCCTCCCATACCCCCCTACTAAAAGACAAAAAAAATTAGTTACCGACAATTTGATAGTTTAAATTTTCTGCAGTATTTAACTTCAGTTATTAGTGTATTTATCGTTCATCGATCTAGTATTTAACTTCGTTCATTGTAGTATTAACCATTGGTGTTCAACAGCGAAAAATATTGTCCCCCCATATACCCCACTAAAAGACAAAAAAAAATTAGATTAGGTAGCAACTTTTCTTTTTTGGAGGCTGCGGGGATGAAGGGGGGATGAGAATGGGGGGTTCTATATAATTATTCAAGAATTATATAGGTAAGATATAGAAGTGGGCATTTGTGTTATTTTTTCTAACAATATTTGCAACAAAATTTCTTTCCATCCGTTACATTCCAAATCGGGAGGAAAACCGATTATATTAATTTTAATGATATAAGGTTAAACCTTTCGCCTACTGTACCCTTCACCTCCGACATAATTTTATCAACCAAACACGATTTGACGAAAATTTTTATTTTCTTTCCATTCCCTCCATTCCTCTACTCTCCATCCCAACAAGGTGTAAAAGAGGAGGGTTCAAATGCATCCATTTTTGTGTCTCCATCACGTCTCTATTTTTAAAACATTCATAACTCAAAATTTAAAATATAAATACCAAAATAAAAACGATAGATGTGATTGAAGTTATTTTCTTTATGTGCTCATAAAAAAATTATCTCATTTTGATTTTCTTTTTATGTGAATCAATAAGTTGAAAAATCAACGATTAGAAATTATCTACATTAGTAAATTTTTACAAGCTCTTGATGACAAACCAAAACAAAGTTCACATGTCATAAATTTTTTACACATGCATAGATAAAATGATGTAGATCATATCCAATGGTTTTATTTTGATTTTTAAAATTTAAATTTTGAGTGATTAGAGTTTTTAAAAATAGAAATAGAGAAATGACGGGAACACAAAAAATAAAGACATTTAAACCCTCCTCTTATTAAAATACCAATTTACAATTTTTTTATTTATTTTCTCAAAAAAAAATGTTTTTTCTTGAGTAGCGGGAAAAAACTGGACCATGCAAATTAAGGAAGCTGCCTCAAAAAATTCCAAAATATCAGCATCAAATCTTGAAAATATATTAAAGCATCCGCTTCCCTCGAATCACATTCAATTTCTCTATCATTCAACAGGCTCCGTATTTTAGTCTCCATCCCTAGTTCTAGTTGGGAATTTTGGTACTTGATAGTAGTACTTGGTACTCGCAACTCACAAGAGAGCATATTGCACAGGGGAGAGGGGGTTTTCCGATGCCCATCGGACCAGAGTCTGTTCGATGGGGGATTTCTACTGTCCGATCTACTTCAAGATCTGTGAGCACGGATATTAAAGCAAATAGCATGGATATTAAAGTGATGTGCACAGATTTTGAAGTGAATCGGATGGTAGAAATCACTCATCGAACAGACTCTGGTCCGATGGGCATCAGACACCCCCCTCTCCCATTGCACATATGGTCTTTAGAAAAGTATCACTGTTCATCACTTTGATCCCTAGAGTTCTTAAAATTTTAAATTATTTTATATAGAAAGTTAGATATCTAGTCTATCAATTTTTATTTAATATCTATAAAAAAATGTCATTCAGATTTCAAATTTACGATCTCTTACATGAAGGATGGTTTTCTTTACCACTAGATTAAATATTGATTCTTTACGATTTTAATTTGATCATTGGTATTCTTTATTTGTGGCAATGTATCCAAAATGGGTGAAAAAATTTAGTAGCATCCGTATCATTATAAAGTGCATGATAATGTAATTAAAATCAATTATTTAAATATATGTTTGATGATGATGACATTAACATTGGAATTCACGTGATAGATATGTACGGATGGTGATAGGAGTTGATCAACATTTGCAAAGAGTGAGAAAAATGATACGATGGAACCGACTCCGTCACGGAACAACACAGTTACAGCACATGTAATTGTTCTGTGCTGTGACTTGCGTGCCGTGATCATCTTTTAAAATTTGGCACGGCATGTCATGCAAAAGATCTAATCATGGCATGACACGTGATCGTGCGAGTCCCGTTTAATTAGAACCGTTAGGTCTTAATTAAATAGTGAATCTTGAATAAATAATTTGTGAAAAAATAGTTACACGTGAGAAACATGACCAGTTACGTTTGGACACAGCGTGCCGTGACTATCCCTCAACATTTGTGCCATGGCACATGTGACTATTCACTTGATCACGGCACGAGACCAAAGTCACAGCGTGTTAGTCACGGTACAGTACAGTACAGTACAGTAATGCATGTCCCATTTTTGCCACTATGTACATGTGTTTACAAAAAAACTAATGTTTATATTGATTCAAACTTGTTCACTTTTGCGCAGTGCAGTTGTAGCGCACGGCACAGCCAACTTTTATAAGGTTGCTTCCTGATGCATACTTGTTGAAAGAAAAGATTAAATGACGATAAAAGATGCATAAAGTTGCGGAGAGGATACAAATTTAATCCTCCCATCATCTGTACAATAATTAATACAGCCCTCTTGCATTTGTATATTATATTATTATATGACAAAGACAAAATCACTAGCATCATCATGTCCTAATCAGGTCCATAAAAGTTGGAATATTAAAGTTATATCCAATGAATTTTTCTTCCCAATTTTGCTCTGTTTTGAAATCCATTTCTGCCTTTCGTCATTCACCACCGACTTAGCCGAGTCCGGATCCTCTGCATTACCTCACCGTTGGAGTTTAAATTCTAACCGTCTGATTAAAATTCAGATCAATCCAGTTCAAACTTGTTATTTATGAGAGTTCTTTAAAAAAAATTGCCAATATATAATAAACGGACCGGATTCAAGCTCAAACGATGAAGTACCTTAGATGATATATATGAATTCAACTAATGCCATAGAAACCGAAATACGTATCACCTTCATTAACTCAAAATTTGAGTTAATGCAGAGTTAATCCGAACTGTCCGATTAGTGTTGGCAAGAATATTAAAGAGTCCCGTGCATTCTATATTGGACTGTATTGGTTCAAATTCTAATCAGACAGTTGAGATGTATTAATTTAAATTTTGAATTAATGCAGAGGATACGGATTCTGAAAACCAGACAAAAATTTTTTTAATAATATACTGTCATTTTTGTAAAAAAATTTAGATCACACCACATGAGCAATATAAGTTTTGGAAGTATAAATAGATGAAGGCGTGCCAGTTTGACACAGAGAAACTGTATCATAATTAATCATTTATAATTTTCTGGTGGATGTACATATTATCTATCTAGATATCTATCCGTTATATTCATTGTCCATCCGAGATAAGATTACAAATATCTACTTCCCCATCCAATATAACATCCTATATATATTGGATATTATTTTAAAAGGATATTTATTTAAATTTTG
Source organism: Carex arenaria (assembly GCA_964058825.1). Lineage (NCBI taxonomy): Eukaryota > Viridiplantae > Streptophyta > Magnoliopsida > Poales > Cyperaceae > Carex > Carex arenaria. The sequence continues at coordinate 565,596 of CAXKVW010000014.1, read as the reverse complement.
CATTGAGCAACCATATGCCTACAACTAGCATAGACAGATGTCATCTATGAAAGAAAAGAGAAGAATCTACAATTTTGATTTTGAATTATGAACAGGAAAAAAACAGAGAATACATTACAAATTACAAGTTCTATATTTTTAATTGTAAATTTGCAGCTGGTAATTACTTAAAACTTGCAACCTATTTGTAATAGCAGGAGATTAATTTTGCTTATAAGATTTGATACCCTTTATCATCTCTTGTTTTGATAAGCACCAGTTTGCAAATGTTTCAAGGTGTAAATTTGATTCTCTTCCTGAACTCAGGAAACTGGATTGAGATAACCTTATCTCTAAATTATAGAAGATAAAAACTTTGGATCAAACTTTTTAATTGTCAAGTTCCCTTCAAGCTAAAGAGTTTCTTCTATCTTGCTAGAAGAATATGATCTGACAAGGAACTATATATGTAAAAAAAAAAAAAAAGGATTGGAGGAATGCAGGAGCAGAATCAGAACTTAAAATTAAAGGACTGAGGGTATGTTTGGATGCACAATAATAGCTACTGTTTTTAAAATAGCATTGCTATTCGGAACAAGGTGCATCCAAACGAAAAATAGAGCTATTCGGAATAGCTACTGATCTTAGAATAGCATTGCTATTTGCTATTCTTACAAAAATATGAAATAGCATTTGTTGCTTTCAATATTAATACTAATCTAATATTTAAACTAATATTATATTACATTTAATATTTAAATTAATATTATATTGTATTATATTTAATCTTACACATAAATTATTAAACAATAGCTATTCTCTCCGAGCCCTATTCCAAATATGCAATCCAAACAACTTTTTCATTGTTCTGAATTGCACTGTTTTTAAACAGTAGTTATTTTTATTTACTATTCTAAACAGTAGTTATTCTAACTATTCTAGAGTTCATCCAAACGTACTCTAAATGAATAAGTCAGGTAATTTTAAGTTACGAGGAAGGCTACTAATAATAATGTTTGCAAAGTTAAAAAAAATGGAAAATTTAGTCAGGAATGGTTACAATGGGTGCTCATTTTGCTTAGAGGGAGAAACAAATGGAATCCCAAAAAAGAAAGCAAGGTTTTGACTTGTATATTTTATTTTTTGTATAGTGCCCGAAAGGAACAAAGTGACATTTCATAATAGTTTGATTAAAGATGCTAATAGTGTTCAGCACTAATTAATACTCTCTTCTTTTATGTACTGAACTTTGGTATTGCTAGTTTTGACTTTTGAGGATGTGGAGCTTGCTGCGGATAAGGATAAGGATGTTAAGGATGATGGGGATGATATTGCTAGTTTTGAGGAGATTAATTTCCTCATAGGAGGGCTAGAGTGGAAAAAACGTGCCGGGCCGTGACTAACACGGCGTGACTTTGGTCTAGTGTCGTGCCATGATCAAGTGAACAGTCACACGTGCTGTGAATAAAATGTCGAGGGATGGTCACGGCACGCGAGTCACGCCGTAACTCGCGTGGCGTGTCCAAACGTAACTGGTCACATTTCTCACATTTAATTATTTTTTCATAATTTAGATTAGTTTATTCAAGATTTACCAATTGATCAAGACTTAACGGTCCTAATTGCACGTGACTCGCCTGACCACGTGTCGTGCCGTGTCAAATTTTCAAAAGATGATCACGGCATGCGACACGTGAGTCACGGCACGGAACAGTCACACGTGCTGTGTCGTTCCGTACCGTAACCGTACCGTTTCGTGACGGAGCTAGCTCCGCTGTGCCCTTTTTCCCACTCTATAGGAGGCCCATGCACTTGGTAAGAAACAACTAATGATTTGGGTTTTGTGTTCATGTGTTTTGGGGTTAATTGGAGAGTCCGTGAATCCAGATGTCTCAGGTACCTGACTGAGAAAAATTATATCTCAAAACACATCTCTATAGTTTCTGTAAGTATCAGATTGAATTTGGTCCAGTAGAAATTAATCAGGTAACATAATATTTCTGTTTACATCCGGAATTTTCGGATTCTAGAATGCGGATCAATTAGTCCGAAATGAAATACAGAAATAATTTGTAACCTCAGGGAGTTTCTTTAATATTTGTACATATTATAATTAGATAGTCTAAATATAACAGAAATCATTTGTAACTCTCAGGTGATATGAAATTGGGAGGGGTTAGTTTCTTCAATGAAAATGGTGGTTCTGGATGCCGAAATTTTTATTTTTACCATCTTTAAAAATAAGTTAAATTAAATAACTACGAATTCTGATAAATTTTAATTTTGATACTGTCGCAGTTAAACTGTGGATAGAAATTGGGTGTCTGCAGTTTGAAACTGCGGACCCATTTCTTTTCTTCTTTTTTGCTCAAAATTTTGGTTTTCAGTGGCTTTGAACAAGAAAATCATTTCAACAGTGATTTTGATGCTATAGATTTGTTTTGGATTGACCACAAAAAATAATGTGTCCGCAGTTTCAAACGGCGGAGACTCAATTTCTGTCCACAGTTTGAAATTGCGGCCACATAAAAAAAATAGAATTATGATCAAATCGTGATTATATGATTTAACTATTTTTTTAAGATGGTAAAAACAAACATTTCGGTTCTGGATGTTACTACTTTTGAAAAGATAAGAAAAATAAGTTCGTTTGAAAGAATACTACGAAAATGCTATAAAATAAACTAATCTAATTATATTATACATTATAAATCCATAGCAAAATAATATTTTATAACACAAACCCTCCACAACTTGAAAATATGCAAAAGATCACTGCACCGACAGAAGGCAGAATTTTCAACTGGTTTTTCTTGCAAAATTATAATAATAAAAAAAGGTTCATGGCGTTGATTAAAAGAGATCAGTGTATATAATTTTTACTTGTTGTGCAATAAAAGCCAGTTGAAAATGAGTTTTAAAAGAAAAATCAATAAATTGAGTATATCTGTAAAAAAAATTAATTTTTTTAAATTTATAAGGAAAAAGTATGATATTATGAATTTTATTGAGAAAATACGTAATTTTGAGGTTTTTGAGGGAAATACGTAAACTTTCTCCTAAATTTTGAAAATATTAACAGCTGCGATCTATCTTTTGACTAAATATTGAAACCCACCTGGTAGATTAATGGTCCATTATTACAAACACCGACCAGGTTAGAAATTCTCCTGTCTTGAATAATAGAGCTCTAAAGATTGAAGTTCATCGATCGAATTAATTAGAATAATACAACTCTAAAGATTCCAAACCGACCACCATAAAAAAACACATATCGATCGAGATTGAAATTTGTCGGTGAATACCTCACTTAAAAAGTGCATTTTTTTTAGTTGTACTGATACAGCCAACGTGGTATCATTATACATCATACCACTACCTCCATTATCATACTTCACACAACTACATAGACATACATGATACATTACTGCTACTTAGTTCTTATTAGAAATTAACACCTGGAACCTGACTAAAGGAATGGTAAAAAGCACACAGTCGGTTCCAGTTACAGTCTCAAATTTAGCCTCAATTTAAATCCTCTGAGGGGCGAAACCACACCTTCTGATCAAGCACCGAACTGGTACCGTCTCCGGCATGGCCAGTGGGTCTTGCACTGTCGGATGGGTTTTCCGGGCCAAAGACGCCGGTCTTGGGGTTTGGACCCCAGTACTTGTCAGAATTGGCGGCGATCACCTCGTCAGGGACCACAGTCGGCCTCACGTGCTCGTCTATTTCCTTGTCATACGTTGAAGCATGCACATTCCTCCTGTATTTACAAGTTATTTAGAGCAAATAAGTTTGAAAACTCATTATTAACATATCCAATTCTAATTAATTGCAATATTGATTTGGCAATAAAGATGAAGAACTTAATGCGAAATTGGACTTGGATCAAATGATGAATTGGCCTCAATTTATTAAATGTTGGAGATCAAGCAACTCAACTATTTAATGCCGATATGTGATTCTTCTATCTGAGTTTCAAACCTTCAACCTCTTACATAAAAAACATTGTCTTTGACACTGGTCAAAAGCTCGTTGTCAAAAATTTGTAGCTGTTGTTCACGCAAATGATGTGTTGATGCATTTCCTTTATACTTTCTTGTCTAACAAACAAAACAATTTATACACCAGGAGAGAAATAAAGCAGAGCAGAACCTCTTTACATGCACTGATGCACACTCTTTTCGTTTCTTTTTCTCGAACGAACAATTCTGTTTTACAATTTTTTTTTTTTTTTTTGATGAAAACCCGTAGGTGTCTGTTTTACAAATTACTTTACAAGTTACGTGGGATGATACCTCGTCAGCACCACAATCTTTATCCAAAGCTCCTAACAATCTCTCATTACTCACACTCAACCGCTTTCGATTCTTTCATTTATGAATTAAATGAATGTGATCTGGAATATATAAATTATTTAGTGTAATTTTTACAAAAATGATAAAATCATGAATATAATCTCAAAAAATATATAATATATATATATGGTTATTTTTTACAGAAATATTTAATACTGTGATTTTATATGAAAAATAATCATGCAAACATTATTTTTTTAGTTGATAAAATTTATACCAAATAAATCAACTAATACAAAAAAGAAAGAAAAAAAAAAGTATGGCACACGTGGCATCAAAACAGCACAACTTTGTGCAACGCAGTGCTGTTCCCTGTTGAGGGAAATTGGCAACCGAGATCGAGTTGGATAAGATCAAACACTCGCACTCACCTCACATCACCCACCAGATGCTGTCATTTATTAGAATACAGTCAATACACGAATAAATCTGCTGTGATTCCAAAAAATCGCACGGTCCTGCAATTCCAATCCTAACCGTTCATTTATTAGAATACACGAATCTTAAAAGAAGTTAATTGTGTGCACGAATCTCGAATGATATGAACAGGTGAGATTGGAATCGCAGGGACGCGATCCTTTGGAATCGCAGCAGATTTATTTCCCGAACAATGGGAGTTATCCGGGTGCGTATCCTCTGAGATATCTCAATTTTTGCGTGACCGACGTGTCCGGTGCCTATTCGGGGAACGGTAGGGGGCCAGTATTATTTGAGCTTTGAGATTCGTGGAGAATGTATTTGAACGATTGAGATATTCTAAAAAGTCACGCAAAGTTTGAGATATCTCAGAGGATGCGAATTCGAGTTATCCGGCAACAATCAAAAAGTTAAACAGCCAATTAGGGCCCTTGCTGGGCTGGAATAAGCGAAGTGGGGAGCTTTGATCCAACGGTTTCGATATGGTTGATTGAATGAAGAACAAGGGAGTGTACGGACAGGATGGCCCACCTGAACAGAAAGGTTTACTGTTATTGGATGAGCACTCTGTCTCGCACTCGAGTCCAACCGTCCAAGTCATCATTCCCACCAGTTCTAAAAAAGTTGCCCAACCCAGTTCTACTATTATCAAATGCAATCTTTGAGTTAAACGAACTGGAGGTGGCCATTTTTTATCGATACTTTTGAGGAAGGCAGCAGGCTGCAGAAGACGACAAATGGACTGGAAAGGGTAGGACACATCTAGGTGCACGACTGTACGGTTACGGTAACGATCAATGAATTCGTATCCTCCGCATTATCTTAAAAGGTAATCTTTTGAGTTAATACCTCGACCATCCGATCCGCTTTAAGATCCATGCGTACTAGATCCGCACTAATATTAAAGGGCCCATGTGTTAATATCAGACGGCCGAGAAGCATTAACTAAAAAGATTCCTTTGAAGTTAATGCAGAGGATACGTGCTCATGATCAACGGAGAAGGATTTTCTAGCGATAAAATGGAGTAAAAAAGAGTTTCTAAAGATGTACCTACCCCAAATAGTTAAAATACAAAAAGAAGTAATGCAAATTAAGTGTAGTCATAATCAAGAACAGTTTCCAATCCTTTCCTAAAAAAAAAAGAACAGTTTCCAATCCAGAATAATAGAAGAGGCTGCGAATCTCATGCTTCCAGATCAGATCATCACTAGCTACTTCAAGTTTATTTTCAAGTAACAAGGGAATCAACTTTAAAATGCATGATAATTACTCAGTCGCAAGGATATTATGCAAATATAAGATATTATAATGCTCTTGATAAATTAAAAAATTACAGATGCAAAAGGTATACACCAAATCACATCTCCATAAGAGTTATATACAGTATACACCACACACACACACACACAAAGAGCAGGGAGATTCGGTACCTAGAAGCAGAGATCGGTACAGCCGGGGCAGGAGACAGGATCTGGTTCACAAATCGCTTTCCAATGGTGCCAGCGATCGCTCGACCCTTTGAATTGGCTGCCATGCAATACTGAAATAGGTAGGTATGAACTATGAAGGAAAGAAAGAGCAATAAAGGCTATACTATTACTGTGTGCTGGTTTGAGAAACAATTAAACAGAGGGGTTTGGTTTGGATGAAGAAACAAATGCCTCTCTCTATCTGGTTATGCTCGGTATTTATAGACCAGCTCCTCTGTTTCGCTCGCTCCATCGCGCGTGCTTCAAATTCGGATCTTCTGCGGCTCGGTGGTTCATAGAACCGTGTCCATATGAAAAGGTTCAATACAAAGTCTCCATTTGAATCTGATTTTTATAAGCTAATCTGTATGCTATTCAAGTTTTACTATTTATCAAATAAGTTCAAAATTTATAGTAATTTATTTAACCATCTTATGTAAAACTTTAAATAGTACTTAAGTACTAAAATTTTATGTATGGCAATAATGTAAAGCTAATAATAGAGAAGGAAATTTGTCACGGCGTGACTAGTCACGTCACGGAACGTCACGTCATGTCACGTGTGTCGATTACTTGACGTGACGCGTGACGTGACCACATTCCAGTAAAAATATACGTCACGTCACGTCACGCGAACCAGTCACGTCACGTCACAATATGAAACATAGAGTATCCAATTTTTTTATATGTATAAAGTATTCAGATTTTTATTTTAGTATAAGTTCAGTGATATTGGTACTCATGTAGTACTAATTTTTATTTTCTTTAGTTTAGTCTAATGAATGTTTGTAATTTGAATCTTTAAAGTAATGTTAGATGCAACATTTCTTAAAAAAATAATATTTACAGCATTATTTACTTATATAAGATTTTTTTATATATTTTTTCTAAATTTTCAACAATTTAAATTAAAATATAAAAAAATTGACATGACTAATTTACGTCACGACACGTTACGTAACGTGTGATCATGACACGTATGGTCACGGCGTGACTACGCGTGATGTGACCATCCGCCACCATTTTGGTCACGTCATGTGAAAAAAAAAAATTGATCATGTCACGTGACCAAATCACGGCGTGTCACGTATTTTCTTCTTTAGCTAATAACATCTCTACAAATAATTGTTTTTATTTCAATTTTATTTTTACTTGATAATTCTTGTCAAAATTATCAAACTAATACATTGTATATAAATTATATTCATTAAAAAATATCTCGCTAATCATATTAAAGAAAAAGAGTGAAATAATTAATGATATTTTAAATACAAGTTTGTAGTATGAGGATAAGTATTAATAGTAAGAAAAATATATATATTTTTAATTACGGCATAATTTGTAAAGCATTGGACAATATACAATACGTCGTTAAATTAATACAAAATAAATTAGTGTAATTATTAGAAATTTGCAATAGCTTATTAAACACATTTTTTGCAACATAAAATTTATAACTTTTTGTAATTATATGACCCATTTTTATTCTTTGTATAAATATTTTAGACAGAGAAAGACTAAGCATTCTTTTCAAAACAATATTTGTCTTTAATTAATAACCAACCAACCCGGAGGAGCATTTTCAATTCTTATTAGTTGTTTTAGTTACAAAAGATCCGGAAGTTCATTCATCTCTCTTTTTAATAAAAAAAAAAAGTGACTCAGTAGTAACTAGTCAGTACCTACCCTTCTTTCAGTTCTTTAGAACAAGAATAATAATTTGTGCAGCTATGCCCTTGCTTAATAGTTAAATTATCAAACAAGCTTCTATTCCTGTGAAATGCGAAATAGAACTCATTATGTTCAGAACAAGCATTTTCAATAAAATCTCTTAATGTATGCAGAGTTATAAAAAATTAATTGTCAAATAAAAACTCATACTCCACACAACTCTCTCTCTCTCTCTCTCTCACTCACTCTTTTTTTGTGATTTTAAAATATCTATATTATTTTCATACTAATGATAATTAAAGTAAAAAAAATTAATAACGTGACATATCTGTTAGAGAAGGGTTCCAATGCCTCATTTCCTCATGTCTCATTCATACCTTATTTTATATATCTTTATTTTATAAATCCAAACTATCGATTCGAACCGTTCAACATGATATTCATACTAAAATATGCTTGGAGATGAAATTTTATAATTTTTGCAATTTTTTTACTATTTTTTAAGATAGGTACAAAATCACTGTATCTGGATCGTTCAAAAAACAGTAATTTTGTACCTATCTTAAAAAATAGTAAAAAAATTGCAAAAATTATAAAATTTCATCTCTAAGCATATTTTAGCATGAATATCATGTTGAACGGTTCGGATCGATAATTTGAACTTTGAAAATAGAGATATATAACATGAGGTATGAGAAATTGGGGCATTGGAACCCTCCTCTATCTGTTATATATTTTGAAGAGGAGGATTCAAATGTCTCGTGCTTTTCATGTCGCATTGTGCCTCGCATTTTATATCTCTATTTTTAAAGTTCAAACATTCAATCCGAACCACTTAACATGATCTCCTTATTAAAATTTGCCTAGAGACCAAATTTTTATAATTTTTTTGAAACTTTTTACTATTTTTTAAGATAGGTATAAAATCGTTATTTCTGGACCATAAAAAATAATAATTTTGTACCTATCTTAAAAGATAGTAAAAAAATAAAAAAAAATAAAAAATTCCGTCTCCGAGCATATTTTAATACGGAGATCATGTTAAGCAGTTAAGATCGACAATTTGAATTATGAAAATAAAAAATTAAAATATGAAGAATGATGAGACATAAAAAGTACGAGATATTTAAACCCTGCTCTATTTTATATTTTCTAAATACGAAGGACCTCTTTTGCTATCTTTTTTGTTCATTGGAAGTTTTTGCAGTTATGCCCTTGTGCTAACTTTTGTTATCTCCTAAGCCCTTCCATTTGTTTTTATAATTAGTTTGAATTCTTCGTCTAATCCATTTGTTCAACAAATGCCACCAAAGAAATCCTGAAGCCCTTTAGATACTCTCTCACCGTCTCACGTGACATGAAACGCATAATTTTAAGAATATTCGTTCGAACAGATATCCAGATCCTTTGCGGAGCAAAAGGAGTAACTTATTGTGTTCCTATAACAATATTAAAAAGCCATCAGATCCATAGCGACAATATACGCATTAAACGCATTTAATTCACGTTTTATTTGTTTTTTGACGTTTCTAAATCGAACTCTGTTTAAAATGCAAAAAAAACGTATAATACATTTTTTTTGCGAATAAAACACGAATCACTAATTATTTGCGATAAAAATACAGAATTTTTTTTAAATTAATTATTAAATTCGTTTTTTTTTTTTGGTTCCTTGCCGAATCATTTCCTAATTATACTCGAATCACGAATTTTTAACCCTGCCAAACCAAATCTGAACTGTTCGTTTGTCACTGTGATCAGATCAGATCATATTAAATTATATCATGACAATTACAATTACATGATGAATAATATCAACATGTAGAATCCAACAAATACCTAATAACAATAATATAATTATAAAATAGTATTAACATTATTGTTAGTAATATTAATACAAAATAAACCATAATTTTATTATTATATTAAGAAAACAAATCATAATAAGAAAAAAAATAGTTTAATTTTAATTTATTTCTTTTGTTAATAATTATTATCATTAGGAAAGCATCACGAAATAAATCTTTTATTGTATAAATTATGTTCCATAATAATACTTAATAACAAAATTCAGACAAAATAATGTTCGTCTCTGGTATTATTTTTTTTGAAACATGCTTCCAACATCATGCTTATAATTTTTGTGTGTGTTGCCAATGTAACAAATTGCTGAGTTATATCATTTCGTGTGGTATGCATATGTATTATTTAGTGGTGCTATCATGTATTAAGTAGAGGAGGAAATTAATTTCTTCATTCTTGTATCTTTATTATGTCTAAATTTAAAACTTAAATGTCAAAATAAAACAATTAAATCTGATCTATGTCATTTTCTCTATGCACATATAAAATAACAATATTTTAACTTCGTTTTGATTGGTATCAAGAGCTTGCAAAAATACATTTATATGAATAAATTATGAATGTTAATTTTTGAACTTATTAATTTGTATAAAAACAAAAATGAAATCCAATAACAAACACATTTCTAATTTCATTGATTGTACAGTAGACATAAAACAATTTGTTTGATTCTCATCATGTGCTTAGGAAAAGGAGAGCATCTACTAATTGCTTTCAGTCATTAAAAAATGTTGTTTAATTCATAACAAGTGTCTAAATACAATATAATATGTTGTCCGCATTTTTTTTGGCTGACCGAAATCGCTTTGTTAGCAACGTGAAATTTTCGACCTAGTTAACATATAAAAGAGATGCGAGATAAAAAAAAAAAAAAAAGTAGTTCAAATTTTCTGACTTTCTCTATTTCGATCAGAATTCTCATGTAATTGGATTCAACAACAACAACAATTATCAATCATGTAATAATAGCCTACAGGGAAAGGAAGCACAATACAAAAGATAAAATAACGCAGTCTTATATTGACATTTGACAATATTACCGACTTACCGTCAACAGTCAAATTGACAAATTGTTGATTGGTAGGTGACACCAACTACTGAGATACTGTGTAGCGGGTCCCACTTTTCAGAGATTAATTCTTCATACCGTTGGGAGGTTTATATACCAACCATAGAAAATTGGGTTGGTTTCATGGAAGGAGATTAGATTATGAGTTGAAAGATCGGAAGTGACTTAATTTAAGAAAAAGGAAGCCAAATCAAGAATCATTAATTGGGCAAAATTTTGAGGGTCAAATCTCATTTTTTTTATTCAAAGTATTCACTTCCGGTTTCCCAAGAATTGTAGCCCATTTCTCTATTACATTGTCGGCTGTATTATATTTTCAAAAAATATATATATATATGATTGCATCAGTGGGATTAACTCCGGCACTAAAATAAAAAAAATTGGATCGGAGAATTGAAACATAAAATATATAATGAAACTCAAGTGTCTATAATTATTAATTAAAATTTTAACCACGGAGCTATATACACATTTAGTATTTTGTGAGGAAGCTAAATTATATAAGATAAAATAAAAATTTATTAAAATTTATTATACAAAATTAAAAAACATTAGGTGCATGGCTTAGTAATCCTGACGTTGTAACTTTTTTTATTTGCAGAGCAATTCAAATAGACTAATAAGAATAGCAACTCAAAAATAGCATTGGTTAACGATATTCTGCTAACCCAACGAAATATAAAAATAGCAATTCAAATAGATTAATAAGCAATTACTAAATTTACGTCACTGCTGTCTAGAGCAGATGGGTAAGACACCCCATTTTTCTAAGAGAGAAGTGGGTTCAATCCCTGCTAAAGACAAAAATAAAATAAAAGAGTGTGTGACAGACTTACGGACTATAATAAAAAATTATTAAATTCCTTTACTTTTTTTCTATTTTCATTTTTATGTCTATTTGCAGAAATTGTTTTCTTAGAAATCCTGCATGGATATTTTTCTTCATTTATAGCCGAAAGAAATGGATCTATGTCATCTTAAAACTTTTAACTTAAATGTCTATGTCCAATCCGAGAGGAACAAAATTAAGGGCATGTTCGGTGGGCTATTGGGAATGGACATGGGTACGAGAATTGAATTAAAAATTACTGTTTATGTGGAAAAAAAAATATTCAATTGAACTGATTTTTTTTTTCTATAAAAACAGTGGAACGACCAAACACGTCGTAACAGAATTACAGAATTGACATTTAAATTTAAATAAACGGAGAGATGGAGAGATAATGAAGACAGCGCAATCCAAAATAATATATATAGGCACCGACTTATCCAAATTCCAAACGAACCTAGCCCAAATAGAACCTTCTTTGAACTACTAAGTACTAATTAACCCCAAATTTAATTTGAATTTTCAGATGTGGCCTGTGTTTTCTGACCAGTGCATGTATTAGCAATTTTCTGGTGGAGGTACCAGGTATATTATACCTTATACATGACTTAAGGCTTCGTTGCTATAAATAACATAAGGTCATCCGTGCTATGGTCTCAAAACTTATCGAATAAACTTTAAACTTTGATCAAGTAGCTCAGTAAATTTGTTATATAATAAACTTGTAGAATACTATTTTTAACTTTTTTTTATGATTTATGAAATATGGCAAAAAATGACTTAAAAATTAAAAAAAAAATTGTCAATTTTTAGATCATTTTTTGTCATCTTTCATAAATCATAAAATATAGTAAAAAAAATTCAAAAATATTAAAAATTAGTATTTTACAAGTTCATTATATAACTAATTTAATGATCTACTTAAATCGAAATTTGAAATTTATACAATAAATTTTTGAGACCGTAGCACGAATAATCTTATGCCTTTCTTTTGAATAAAGTGGGGATACCACCAGTTTCATTACGAAACTCAAATGTTCATACAAAAGTAACGAAATACAAGCTCTGAAATATCAAACTACACAAAACACCTAAAAGTAATGTGAACCATAAAACCTAACTAAAATGCGAAATAGTCTATGAAAGCAAACAAGAAGCATCATATATTATAATGCTAGCAGTGAAACTAGTAATCAAAAATAGTCCTATCACAGATATAGTCAGAGAGGTCCGGCCCCTCTAAACCAAGAAAAGCGTCATCGTCGGAATCCGTATCCTGAGCTGAGGGAATTATCAAAGAGCCTGCCTGGTTCAATGAAGTAATATCCATAGGTAGAATCAAAGTTAATTTAAAATAGGAATCATCAAGTCTTGCTTTACACCAGTAAGAAGTTAAAACTATAATAGCAGAACCTACAGAGCTAATGGGTGGGACAGGTATTTGCTGAAAGCAAATCTTATTTCTAGTAAACCATACCAACCATAAAGTTGCAGCTCTAATTAATTCTACAAGTAACGAATAATCTTATGCTATCCATAGCATATCCCAAGATTTCATCAACAGAGATGAGATGAGGTTACAACTAATTGAATGTATCCCATACCTTGCCACACAATTTGTGAAGTCATTTTCTTGTTTATTAAGTAATCTTGTGCTCAAGTAAACGGTATTTGGTCATTTTTATATTGGCAATAATGTGTTTGCATGTCCATCGATAAAATTTAAAATTATGTTTAAGAAAACGAGGTATGTTATTTAATAATGGCCATAACCTAACCCATGCTCAAAGAAGCAACTAAGGGGTTATACATTTTTTTTAGTTCATTATACCAAGGAAACAAATTTAATTTCGGTTCAAACTACATAAACAATGTATGACCCCAAAGGAATACAAATTAGACTTTGATTGGGATTGAATAATACCCCTATTACGGGAGATTTTTTTTATAAAGCATAAATAAAAAAATTGAAGTTCACCTGTCGATATGATTGCTGGTTGATTTATAAAAAGCATAAGGAACGGAAGTGCAAACCGTTCCCCATTTTTTTTTTACGGGAATGGAAGCGCAATCCGTTCCCCGACATTTTTTCCAGAATCCCTGCTGCCTTGTGTGTTGCTGTTGCGTTGGGTTGCTGCTGCCTTCTGTGTTGCGTTGCGTCGATGTGCGTTGTTGCTGTTGCTTGGGGAGGGAACCGGTTGGGATCCCGTTCCCTTTTTTTTGTTTATAAAAATTAATCTCCACTGCTTTAATCTCCTCCCTTACTTCGTTCCTTCTTCCTTCCTCAGATCGATACTAAATATTTACATACTACAAACCAATGAAATTCTTCAAAAAATTCTAAATTTTGAGTATTATGTTATCTGCTGACTAGTCTTTGCATTATATTTTCTGCTTTCGTCCGAGAGAGTTGTAGTAAGTTTATTTTTCAATTCTTATTGTCTTTTAAGATATAAAATTAAGTAGCATTTGCATTATATTTTCTGCTTAAGATATAAAATTAAGTAGCATTTGCATTATATTTTCTGCTTAAGATATAAAATTAAGTAGCCTTTGCATTATATTTTCTGTTTTCGTCCGAGAGTTGTACTAAGTTTATTTTCCAATTCTTATTGTTTTTTATGATATAAAATTAAAAATAATGTGTAGGTTAATGAAACGAGTATTCTATTATCTACAGATTGGCTTTTACATTATATTTGCTGCTTTCGTCTGAAGGTTGTAGTAAGTTTATTTTTTAATTTTAATTATTTTTTAAGATGTAAAATTAAAAATAATATTTAGATTAATTGTGAATTTTTTTTTCAGGAAATGTCTCAAGTTTTAATAAATGTGTACCATCATTGTGAAATTTTAGACACATCGACTTGCACTTTTCTGATTTCTGACTCAACCAGTCTTGATGAGCTAAGAAGACATGTATATGTTGGTATTCGTTTACTTCCTAGCCAGTTCGATCTGATAATCAGGGCGCGTTTGAACACGGCGCCTCCTGGCTCAGTAGAAAAATACCAGTTAATTAACATAGAGCACGAAATGATATGGCATATGGTGGTTGGACACGCCACTCCGGTACTGAATTTTAAACTTCTTGAATTAGTGATTGAGTCAGTACTAGCTGTTAGTCAGAACAGTTATGACCCATACCCGGGTAGTGTACCTAGAAGTAGCAGAGACAAACCGGTGTCTGATTCACCTGTCCCCCCCGAAATACCAGTATCGGATGATTTACATAATTATTTTGACCAACTAAATAATGATACAGGCTCAGACTCAGACTCAGATTCAGAACCTGATCTCGATATCCCAGTTGTTGGAGAAGATGATATGGCTGAAATTGAGGATGAGATTAGGGTTCAAGAGGTAATAAATGAGTTGCAATCGTCTATTCCCTTTGTTAATCGGGGATTGCAACATCCTTGTTCAGCATTTAATGATAATGTGTCGATGCCATACAAGGATGAAGCATTTTTTGGTTATGCACCCAGAATCGACGGTTTATTTTCGGTGGGACAGATTTTCGAGTCTAAAGCCGAACTTAAATCCAAGTTGGGTGAATTTGCCATGGAGCATAACTTACAATTACAACATACCCTGAGCAATCGTACTGGTTATGTTGTTATATGTGAAGCGGAGGGGTGTCCATGGAGATTATACGCAAAAACCACTCAGACTGGAAAGTGGATAATTGCAACAAACCCAGACGAGCACAATTGTTTCAGTATTGCTTGTACAGCAGACAGTCGTCAGATGACGGCTAGAAAGATTGCAGAAATAATCAAACCTGGTTTGGATAAGAATCTAGAGATGTCAATAAAAGAATGTCGCAATTCAGTTAGACAAGCGTACCCAATGGTTCAGCCTTCATACAACAAGATTTGGAGAGGGAGGGAGTTAGCTATTGCTGAATTATTTGGATCTTGGGAAAAAACGTACGAAATGCTACCTTATTTTCTTGGTGCAATCCAGAGTTCTAACCTAGACACAAAATACAGAATCGAGCATGAACCATCTACACTTATGGGTGTCCATATTTTTACCCGCGTGGCATGGGCTTTTCGGTCCATGCATTCAAGCATGGCCATATCTCAGACCAGTTATAAGTGTAGATGCAGGACATTTATCCGGCCGGTACAAAGGAAAACTATTCATGGCATGTGCTTATGATGCAGAACAACAAGTATTTCCCCTTGCATTTGGGATTGCAGAAGAAGAAACTTCATCTAATTGGGGCTGGTTTATGCAATTTGTACGCGAAGATGTGGTGGGACCTGGTCGGATATGTGTTATATCAGACCAGCACGGGGTAATCCGTTCAGTATTTGATCGACCACATTTAGGGTGGTGTGAGAAAAATGGTGAAGCGGTGCATCGTTTATGTGTTCAACATATTGCGGCAAATGTTTACAAGCTGTGTAAGAACAAAAGGTTGAAAGAAATTTTTTCAAAATTTGTGCGTAAGATGAAACCTTGGAGGTTCAATGAGGGAATGGATATGATAAAAGATATTAGTATTACTACTCATAAGTATGTAATGTGGTGTGGTAAAAGGGTGGAAAATCTCGAAGAAGAGCCGTTGCAACTCCATAAGTGGGCATAATGTCATGACGGATGCCTAAATAGGTGGGGTATAATGACTTCGAACGGGTCAGAATCACTGAACAGTGTATTTCGTGTGGCTCGCCAACTTCCTGTAACAGCGATAGTGGATCGCACATTTTACAAAGTTGCGGATTGGTTTGTCACAAGGTCTCAGGTTGCCCAACAGTGGCTTCAAAACGGAATGGAATTATCAGCAAATATATTATCTGTTTTGGAATATCGGATTAAAAAAGCCAAGGAGCACCGAGTGATACCATTGGGATTGCACACTTATGAGGTCCTAGTTCACGACGGAGTTGTTAAGACGGAATGTCAGTTATTTTATTAAATTTCGTACAAAATTTATAAATGATATTGTTGTAATTATTTTGCTTTACTAATTATAGGGAGTGAAGGGAAATATGAAGTATGAAGTTAGATTTTTAGAAGGGGAGGGTGAAATGCCTACTTGTCAGTGTCAGAAGCCACAATTTACTGGCATTCCTTGCAACCATGTACTGGCGGTGTGTTGTTTGAGACGTCTAAATCCGATACAATATGTAAGTCACTACTATAGCATTCAAAATTATGTCAACACATGGACAGGTGGATTTCGCGGCTTTGGTAATGCCGAATTTTGGCAATATGATATGGGAGCACCTAAAATCAGACCAAACCTTGGGAAAATTAACAAGGGAAGGAGGAAGCACCAGAGAATTCCAAATTCAATGGATGATATGGAAGCCTGTATCAGACCACGCAGTAGAGTACAATGTCCAGATGGATCTAATAGAAGAAGAACATCAGGTTGGAAATGTTAAGAGTGATTAATTTCATATTTTATATGTTTGAATATTGCACACATCTAATTATATTTTTGTCATTATTTAACAGAAGCAACTG
Organism: Carex arenaria; assembly: GCA_964058825.1. Taxonomy (NCBI): domain Eukaryota; kingdom Viridiplantae; phylum Streptophyta; class Magnoliopsida; order Poales; family Cyperaceae; genus Carex; species Carex arenaria. Next base: position 548,453 of record CAXKVW010000014.1, on the reverse strand, counting down.
GTGGAAGACGAAGAACGTATCTGGTTGCCGACCTTCTCATAGTGCTATACACGTAGAGGAGGAATCTGCAATGCAAGGGTCACGAAGAAGCGTATCTGGTAGCCGGCCAGAGGCATATGTTAGTCAACCAGAGACTTATGGTAGCCGTGCATCCGGCAGCGAGCCATCTAGTAGCCGACCTTCTAGTAGCCGATTAGGTAGTCGTTTGATGAACAGAATATTCAGACGTAAGGAACGATAATTTGTATTATTGTTTGACCTAATATTTGTAGTATTATTATTTTTTTAATTTTATCTAGCTAACTTAATTGTTTCAACATACACACACATAATAAACTTCAAACAAAACACGGACATAATAAACTTCACACAAAACACCCACATAATAAACTTCACACAAAACATACACATAATAAATTAAAAAAAGCACACTTTACGGTTCGACTTCTCTGCCACTAGGATTTGGGTAATTTGAGTGACTAAACCGCTTCGTTTTATTTCTTACCCGTTGTCCGCGCCCCGCGAGGGATGTCCCCGCACTTGACTGCCCCGCACCTGATGACCCCTCATTGTCTCCTAGGTTGCGTCCATTTACCACTATTTGTGAAAGCGAGTGGTAACTTCCGTTCATAACATCTTCGGCGGTTGTTGGAGGAACTGTGACATCTAGTTCATTCGGAACTTGATCTGGATAATCATCACGTATATCGATATTACAAATATCATATGGAAGTTCGGCATGCCGGAGCATGGCTCTGAATAGTTCAGCAAGCCCAATATCCTGTAGAAAATCGCGGCTATGTCGAAGCAATAGAAGTCCGTACGCCTTCTATCCAGGTGTCTTTACCATTGCGATTCCTTGTGCTGTGGTCTTTGTAAGGCGGAATCTCTACAAAGAAAAAAAAATAGTTTAAATAAATGTACTGTGTAATAAAATAAAATGCATATATTACAAAGGAAAAAAATACTTACCGTGCGAGCAGCAGTGATGGCATCTCAGACATACCCGAGATCTCCTACATTTCCTTCTGGTACTGGTAATGGCTGGTTTAGAATTTCTTCATTGTTCTGATTTGGAAAGACAGACGGCATGCCGTTATAGAAGAACCAATACATATACTCGTCGTACCTACAAATGAAATAAATTTTCAATTATTTGTGTTCCAAAAAAAATACGTATAGCTTATGAATTCTAAATTTAGTTGTACCTAGTCAGATCATACGGAATTTGCTCAAGCACACATATGGGTTGTTTCACGATATAATCCGCAAAATAATCGCTCCAATCCACAGAGTGTCCGTCGTTGGTCAAACCGCTTGCTCGGGTATAACTGCGTAGTTCTTCAAGTTATTGAAATGATACTGGAGCATTTGGAGGAATTGTCTGAAACAAGCTGAACTGCCGAGCAACTCTATCAGGAAATTGAATCTCTACCTCCCAGAAATGGATGCACCACACCCTGCATGTAAACATCTGGAAGTCTCTTATCCCGCGTTGAGGTAGCATGCTATAGTAATCCGTATACGGGGTCCAATTGACAACATTTGCATTCAAACGATCGAATTGATTTCGAAATTGCTTTGTGCCTAAGTTGTAAACAATTGACAGTTAAATATTGAATGAACACTAAATTAATTTGAAAAAAATATTTATTATTAAAATGTACCTCTTATTGGATTACTCTCCCATTCATGTGGTTGAATCCACTTTGCTCCGAAAGGCAGTCTTTCTTCTGCAGCACCCATGCCAAATGTCAAATTATCTTTGGGCCTCGGCCGTCCTATAGGAAACCGAGTCCAACACCACATCTGGAGCAGTAATAGTGGACCATTAATCGACTCGGCCGATTTTCTACAAGCCCGTGACAACTCACTATATAGACAAGCAAGCACAGCACCTCCCCAATTGTAGTCGACATTTTGATGTCCCAAATTCTCTAAAAATTGTAGGTACATTATCGGGACACCGCTTGCAACTGAATCATGAAACATTATAGACCCAAACAAGTCCATGCAATATGCACTTGTGTATCGGTTGATTGTCTCCTGGTCACTGGCCGGTGTCAAATTCGCAACAAATCTGTCCTTCAACCATTTGAGACGCATGTAGTGTTTTGATATTCTAATTCTCTCATCAATTTTGCCTTCGTTCTCCACTTTTTTACAGAAAAAGTCATCATCACTGTCTTCATATCCATTGTACACTTCGTGTCCGAGACAGTCTTCAATTAGTTGTGACCAGTTGTCATCAGTATGTCCAGCTATTGTCATTCCTGTAAATACAAAGTTAGATAGATATATACTTGCATTAGATAGACAAATATCATATTATTAGTAATAGAAAAATATTTTACCTGTAATAGGCAAACCCCACAAACAATTGACATCTTCTAATGTGACTGTGCACTCTCCCACCGGAAGATGAAATGTATTCGTTTCGGGCCTCCACCTCTCAACGAGAGCTGTGATCAATCATTTATCAATGTAGCATTTAGTCACATCCTTCATCTGATACAAGCCTAGATTCACCAAACCTGATTTCATCTGAGGCTGATAAGGAACGCCCGGCAAACGGGCGCTAGTACGCAGTGTATAATGAGACTGGAATGATAATTGCCATGCATAATAAATTAAACTCCAAAATTTTATTCAACTTTATAAGTAATTTTTTTTTATAAATCACGAAGTTATGACAAATACCTCCGTACTCGCCCGGCGTATTTTGTGTTGGTCTAGAGGCAATTCCAATAAAGATGGTTGGTGATACATTTTGGCCTACAATATACATAAAATTACAAATAAATAAACTACACAGGAAACTACATTTGTTAAAATTGTTTTAAAATAATTTTCTTCCTAAATAAATAATTACATTGGAAAAAACTAGCCTAAATTGTTTTAAAATATTTTTTTTCCTACATTTGTTAAATTTACTCTACATACAAACTAAACCATTCTACAATTACTAAAATTATACTAACAAAACTAAATCAATCTACAATTATTTATACTACATGCACAAACTTAAATTACTAAATCATTCTACAATTATTAAAATTAAGCTAAAATACTTAAATTACACTCAAAAATATTTTCCACAATTTATTTATATACCCTCAAATTAAAAAAATTCAAAATTTCTTAATATACCCTCAATTTATACCAAAACTATCAATTAACCCCTTTATTTAACAATAAAATTACTTATTTAAACTAAAAATTTCGGATATTTAATAAAAAAAATATATAAACTACATACCTCACCAAAATTGTAGATCTGAAGCTTGTTTGGTTGTCCTTTGAAAAATATACAATTATATATAACTAGATCAAAAAATAGTATAATATTGAGAGCTGAAAATTTTTTTTTGAGTAACTTACCTTCGGAAGAGAACGTACTCAGAAAATGGAAATGGGGGAGGGAACGCTTTCGGGGGTAGAGAAAGTGATGGGAAGGGAAGAGAAGGAAATAGCTTTATTCAGGGAACCGTAGGGTCCAGTATTATTGGAGTTTTGAGATTTGCGGAGATCGTATTTAAATGGCTGGATGTGTTGCAACTCAGGGGAACGTTTTCCCATTCCGTTCTCCTTTTTCTTTTTTTTTTCTCGCATGGGGAACGTTTTCCCCTTCCGTTCTCCCTATTTTTTTTTTAATGGGGAATGTTTTCCCCTTCCGTTCTCCCTCCTTTTTTTTTAATGGGGAACGTTTTCCCCTTCCGTTCTCCTTTTTTTTAATTTTTTTTTAAAAAAAATTTTCTTATAATTTTCTTATAATTTTTTATTTTTTTTTAATGGGGAACGTTTTTCCCTTCCGTTCCCCCTCTTCTTCTTCTTTTTTTTTTAAATTTTTTTAATGGGGAACGTTTTCCCCTTCCGTTCTCCATCTTTTTCTTTTTTTTTTCACGCATGGGGAACGTTTTCCCCTTCCGTTCTCCCTAATTATTTTTTTTTTTCGCATGGGGAACGTTTTCCACTTCCGTTCTCTCTATTTTATTTTATTTTTTTTCACGAAAGAAGGAAATTTTCGGATTTTCTGTTGCAGCTGCTGTGCTGTTGGTACGAAGCAGCTGGAAAATGAGAAAAATGACCAGGGAACGGCTTGCGCTTCCGTTCTCGTAAAAAAAAAAAATTGGAGAACGGTTTGCGCTTCCGTTCTTTATGCTTTTTATAAATCCATCCCCAATCATATCGAATGATTAAGTTTAATATTTTTATTTATGCTTTATAAAAAAGGCCCCTATTACGGTGCATGTCAGGGCATCACTATAGTGTACCACTATTTTTTGGAACTAGATCACCTGCTCCCTTTATGTTTCTAAAGTCAATGCCAGATGGATCCAGAGTAAATTTTGACATTTAAATATTAAATGTAGTTTTGTCCCGGATTCACTAGGCAAGATTTTAGAGGCAGAAATTTGGTTATTTTTTGCCATGTTGGATTTCAACTTTTACATGACACAGCACTTCGAATTTAAATCAGCTAAAATTCGAGATTTTCCTAAATCTCAGAAATCCGAGATCTAAGCCATTCAATTCTTCTTTGCATGCATCTCGGAACAACTGATTTTTTTCCTCGCCCATCTCGGAACAGTTCGACAGCTGGATCCGAATTGCAGAGATTTTAGGAACACTATTCATTCGTTTCGGATTTCAGCAAATTCAGATCCCAACACTTCATAGAGGCATATGGACCTTCAAAAAGAAAACAATTTTTGAACCAACCATTTCCAGGACACCAGAATTTGTCACTAATTTAATTGCAATCTATGGGTACCCACAGCTAATAAGGACTTATTCCCATGTAATAGTATATTCCCCAAATTTTGCTTAATAAATATTTTCAGCACCTCACCTGCACTATCCTTATGAAGTTGCAATTAATATTCCATTAAACCATACATAATTAATTGATGAAAACACTAGCTAGATAGCAATTAATAGCATCAGTGACAGATATCCATTATCAAACAGCAGACAATGACTCAGAAATGACAAGTTATATTATCTAGACAACTTCTTAGAATTTATTTATTTGCTTTCAGTGTACTGCACTTTAAAATTGAGTTTTAATGCTCTCATAACTCACATATAGAAAAAGAGAACATGAGTATTTTATTTACTTGATGCATGTCCGTCAACCACTTCTTTTCTATTGAAATAAAAAATTGTTGTCAAACACTTTAGTGGCATTTTACTGTTCATCCAGCGCTTTCATAACTCAGAAAAAAGCTGTTTGCAATATGATCCAAGATTATAAATATAATATGCAACCTGTAGTCCTAACCCTTAAACAACAACGCTTTATACTTTTGGAAAGAGTAGGTCGTATGTGAGAGGTTTCTGGATTGGGCTCGTCATGTCTCGGAATGACAGGCCGAGATATCATTAATTTTTGAACTGGATTCGATTTGGAGATATTCGGATTCTAACTTATGCGATATCTCTCATGGGTAAGCGAAATTTCGACCACCGTTCAATGAGTCATTCTACCTTATATAGGATGTCCCCAACCGTCATTCCGCGTTGTCTGAGAGGTTAGGGGACTGTAGGAGTGGTTACGTTCGAACGGGAACGGTTATCCCGCATAAAGACGGTGTGAGCCAATTTCGAATTGGAACCGCATTGCATGAAGTTTTATGAGGCCTTGCTGGACCTAGGTTTTTATGGACCCTAAACTTTTCATATTGATTCCGAACTGGCTTCTCAAGAAAGTCATAATCTCGATTCCTTCATAGCCCGTGAGAGATTAGTGAGGGTCTTTGGAACAAGGCCCTATCAACCTTAGCAAGAATAATAACTAACAAACTATGGAACAAGAGGTTTTGTCAAAATAGCAGCCACCAAATCTTTTGATTGAGAAAGTAGAGTCGTGAAGCTATGGAACAAAGTTTGCAGTGGGAGTTTTGTTTGAATTAATCATAGTCGTTAATTCTTTGAAGGACAATATCAATGGTAACAAATTCGGATTTAATTTCGTTAAGACTCATTAAACTCAGGCCGAATTGGGCCGGACAAGATCTGCGAAACCCCATATTGAAATCAGACACGAGGGCCTTTAGGGCCTCATTTTGGCATTTTAGACCTTAACAGTTAACATTAACGTTGACATTTAGGTTAATAAATAGCTGACGATTGAATTCAGAGTAAGTCCGATGCCCATCGGACCTACTTTGGTTCGATGGATATAATGACCATTCGATTACATCAATATTCGTGCCAACTGCATTAAAATCCTTTCCTATCTGTCTCAATTTCCGTGCTCACAAATTTTAATACAATCGTACGGTGTTAAATCTAATTGAACTAGGTCCGATGCCCATCGGACCTACTCCTATCTCCTTGCCGACACAAATTTACAAGGCAAGATAATTACCTAAAAGAAATTGCCATGCAGCAATCAACTCCACAATTCGGAAATATCACAATAAGTTCTTGAGAATTTTGAAATTTCTTTGCTAAAAATAACATTGGACGTTATTGACATTATTGTTTATATGCACATTGAAAATTATAATTATTCAATTTTATTCTTATATAAATTAATAAGTTTAAAAATTTCCAATAAAAATTATTCTCATTAGTATATTTTTGCAAACTTTTTATCAATCAAAACAAAGTTAAAATAACATAATTTGTTTGCACCCTCCACAATTCCTGATGAAATGAAAATCCATAAAATTTATTTAAAATAATCCATCTGCACTTGCAAACAAGGATATTGATGTCAGAATTAATTTCCTATCAAGAGAACCATAAGTAGAAACTAGAAACGATAACAGTTATCCAAACACCAATAAATTCCCATCATTAGTGGAACACACAATAATGTCATACAAGTTCAATGACCTAAACCGCTACTGCAAGTTCTAAGAGTTTAGAAAGTTACGTCTCTACAAGTTCACTAGATATGAAATTGCCAGAGACATGACACCAACAAACTGGAATTAGACATGGAATCAATCGTCATCCTCATCAAAATCAGAGACAAAATCCTCATCATCAATATCCTCCTCTTCCGAGTCACTTTCAATAACCACCGTTGCCACCTTCTTCCTATCCCTCTTCGGCCTTGATACCGCCACACCAACCTCCTCTGCTTGCAATATATCATCCATTACTGTAGAAGAAGATGCACCAACCATGCTGTCACCCTTCCCAAGAAGTGACCCGCTCTTCTTGTTGAATGGTGAATCACGCATTTTTCTCACCTTTTTGTCTGGTGAGATGGTGGCCACCCCGTCAGGCTTGAGTACCTCAGTGATTAGCTTCTGGCCAAGAGGGGGCTTCTTTTGGGCAGCAGGGCCCCGCTTACGAGTACCTGCCACAGCCTTCTCTTTTGGGGGCTGTTTACCCCTGCCCCTTCCCCTTCCCTTTGTCTCCTTCACCACCTCAAAATCCTTGTCACCATTTGACTCATCCATGTTGTCATCATCAGAGTGCACTGTCAAGGCTTTCTTTTGGACCCGCTTTGCAGGTTTCTTCGTTGCAGCTTCCTCAGATTCAACCGTCACAGTTTCAGTTTCCATTGCTGAGAGGAAGAACAAAACTGATGTTAGAAGATAGAACCAGTAAAAACAAAGAATGAGAAAGTTACATTGTAATAAGAATACTTACAATTGTGCTCCGGTGAAGAATCAAGGTTATAAGCAGCAAGACGTTCCTTGAGCTCTTGCACTTCATCTTCTTCATCAGTATCAACCACAGTAGCCTGAAATTGAACCCAAAAACATTATATACTGATACTTAATGAAGGAAAAAAAAAATGACTCCCCATTTGGGCAGCATAAACAACAAAAATACCTTCTTCTTAGCTGGACCTTTCTTTGCTGCAGCTGTGGCTTTAGGCTTTGTTTCCTTAGGAGCATTGGCTACAACATTTAATGAATAGGACAATATATTAGAACAAATCCCCTCAAACTGAAGGACTGAAACAAAGTTGAGTATATGAGGTTATAACGAAGCACAAGTCAATTACCAGCTGTCTTCTTAGGTTGGGGTCGCCGAGATGTTCCAGCGTTATTTACCATGGCCTTATTTCTCATTGTCTGCCTGACCTTCGCTGCTTCAGAATCTTTCTTATCAAGTTCCTGTTCCAAGGAAATCATATTAACATTTGTAGTGCCACAGATGAAGTCAGATTTGTACATCAAAACATAACAGAAAAAAAAAAAAAAATCTAAGGTCCATGGATGGAACTTACGTCAAGTTCCTTCTCCAGGGCATCAAGGTCCTTTTCCCATAGGGACTTTGGTGAGGCCTTCCTTAGCTCAGCCACCTCATTATCAAGTTTCTCCTTCTCGGCACACAACTCCTGCACCTTCTCCAAAGTAAGTGTACCAATAGCCAGTGAGAGGAGGTACTCATAATCGCTTGCCTTCACCCCAACCTTAAGAGCTGCTTCTATATCTGGGCTTTGGTTGTCTTCTTCACCATCTTCTTCGGCGCCTGCCACAGCAACTTCAGGACCCTTACTCTTCTTAGGGAAGGGAGTGAAACCCTTCTGTTGCAGCTCCATAAATAGCTCAGCTCTCTTTCGGTTGCTGACAATGATCTCACCATTTACCACACCAAGGATGAATCTCACTTTGTTGGCAAGCTTAAGGAGGTCCAACTCAAGATTCTCTAGTAACACTTTCTGAAAACAAATGAAGATATGAGTTTATCATTTATGGCCATTGCTGCTGTTGTTATTTGTAATGCTTTACTGGTTTACGGAAGCAATATGAATGTAATAAATGAAAATCAATCCAACAGACCTTTCTTTTGGCATAGTACTCGAGCCTTAGATGGAAGAAATCCTCGATAACTGCATTAAAAAGCAAAATTAATCAGTACAGAAAACTCAATTTTTAAACACATGATTCATCAAAAAGAACAAACTCACTTTTTTCAGGAGTGTCATACTTCTTTATGACACCCTTGGCATCAAACAAGTGCATGTTAGTAGTGCTAATAGAAGTGGTCAACTTGAACCTCTTTTCCACCCCTTCTTTCAAAGCTAAATTCATGTTTTCCTCTGACAAAATCACCTCAAAATGTACATTGACATCGTCATTGTGCTCACGGTAATCCTATAAACCAAGTAAATACATAACTATATCAGAGGTACTATCATAAGAATGATTGTGGGCTTACAACAATAACTATGCTTGTACAAAATTCGTACTACAACAGGATAGAGCAGTGTGCTTTAATCATTTTTTGAAAAGACGGTCCAATCCACAAAAAGAACTACAGTTTTTCATCAAAAAAGGATCTAGTTGTTTCATGATTTATTGCAGAGATAATTTATTGTGATTAAGTGCAAAAGTCAATTATACCTTGATGAATGGTTCCTTAATTTTGTCGGTACCAGTCATTAGCCCCTCCAAAAACTCTTTGTAATCCTGAGTCCATCTTCGTACCGGCAACTCAGTAATTTTCAAAGTTGTGTTATCAACTTCTTCAATAACTCCAGTGACTGTGTATGTTACACCAGCCTCTTTTGTACTTGTTTTCTCTATCAAACCCTGAAATCAAAGAGTCCGGTGGCAACAACCCAAAATGAGGAAATTAAAATTATTGAAAGACAACCATATCCGAATGTAATATGTACTGTACAAATATGAAAATCTTGCAGCAAGAAGGGACTTATATGAGTTGTAATAACCACTAGGGTGAACATTTGCACATTTCCTTCATATTACAGTTTTCCATATTAGTCAAAAGATAAATTACCTTGAAACCCTTATACCATGGATCCATAGGCTCCATCATTTCGTCATTAAGCAACCTTCTAACATTTGCAACAACATCTCTTGGATTATAGTTTGGTATGTACGAGCTCCATCCTGTACCTATTCCTTCACTTCCGTTCACTAAAACCAAGGGGATGATCGGCATGTACCTAATTAATTGGCACATATCAAAAAATGATCACAAATCTTTTTAACCAAATAGCTAGGTTTCCCAAATGGCACAAAATGCAAAAAACACTTACCAAGTAGGCTCAATTGACTGCCCGTCCTCATTCAAGTAGTCTAGAAGCAAATCATCATCTTTTGGGAACAAAAACCTGGTGATTGGGGACATGCGGGTGTATATGTACCTTGCACTGGCATGGTCTTTACCGCCCTGTATAGTAAAAATAAGAAAAGACCTATTATTAAAAAATAAGAATTAACACATACCAAATGAATGATGTTTCTAAAATATCAGGTGCCTTGTGTCAAATGGGCAGATTATTTAACTAAAGCAAAATGTAAATGTATCATGGTTGCCAAGATTCTCACCTGGTGCCTTGTGCCAAATTGACCATTTGGTTGGAGAAGGTTTATGTTGTTGCTTCCCACAAAATCCTGGGCCATGCCAATAATTGTACCTGCCAGACTCTGTTCACCGTGGTGGTATGCCGAATGCTCTGAGACATAACCAGAGAATTGTGCAACCTATTGAAGAAGTCATGCAATAGCATATATAAATTTCACAAATATTCATAATAAGGTCATTATCATTTAATTAAACCTACATTACCTACTAAATATTCTGAACACTAAAATAATATAAAGATGGGACAATAGATTCTCAAGACTGTTCCCAGCATACCAAAAAATGCTGTTACACAGTAAAATACTTTTAACAGTATATGATCAAAGTTATCTTCTCTTGTGGTGCCAAGACATATAGTCCTATATTAATCCTTCATCGGAAACAAGAATTCCATGTTCGGTAAATATAGAAAATATAAACATAAGATAGAAAGAAAAAAAAAAAAAACCTAATAAATGCTCTATAATGTGTTTCTTTCTAGAGAGCATAATTAGAATTAAGAAAACAATTATATAAAAACTCATATCATACCTTGGCTTCTTTCACAAAGTTACGCTTGAAAGAGCAAAAAAGGATCTTTCTCTGGCCTGGCTTGAGGCCATCAACCATAGATGGTATAGACCGTTGCAAATCAGCCATAGAGAAAAGAATTAGCTCCTTGTTCACAAAATCACTGTACTTGATGAGCTTCTCACTTTGATCAAGGTACGTCCCAGGCTGCAAAGGGACAACAGACACATCTCAATCAATAATGAGAAACATAGGGATAAGAAAACAATGGGCACTAAATTACTCATGAGGAATATTCAGATAACAAAATGTCATCCTATGCATTCAGAATTTGGAACTTATCTGAAAACTTCAGGATGGATAATGCTTAAACTAACTGGTCTAAAACAAGTATTATGATATTTACCCCTCCTTTGAATACTTAAACTGCACAAACAAGCAACAGGAAGTAGAATACCATAGCAGTATAGTTGACAGAATTGTGTCACTGTAGAATATATCAATCATGGTATTTTCAAATTATATTATTTTTTTTGGAGAGAAATTCTACTGGGCTGAAAATGGAACTTCTTATTGAGGGGTTTTAACAAATACATGCCTCAAATTGACGAAGCCAGTTCTTCCTTGCCTCAATCTTTTTCTTGCTAAATGCTAATTCAATTGCCTCGCCATCCTGCTCATCGACCCAAATGAAATCCTTCTTGTGCTTGTGTATATCTTGGAAGTACTCTTTCCCTTCTTTGGATGTACTTGTACCCAGACCCTGTGTAGTTTCATTAAAGTTAAATTATACCTAATAGAAAGAATTATTACAACGTATGAATATACCTAATTTCAGTCAATTATACCTAATAGAAAGAATTATTACATGCCTGTGGATTTCTTAAGTCCTTTTACTGCTTATCTATCTTGTTATGTTGTTAATTCCACAACAAGGCAAAAATTAAGACTACAATTCAGTTCAAATTGGATATATATTGCAGTACTAAAGCTCAGCTTGGACATAAGTCTCACACTTCATGGTCATCTGAATAATTACAACCTCTAACTCCGCGGGTTTAAGTTCAAATGTAGAGAAATTTGAAAGGCTTAGACCTTATAGTACTTGATGGACCAACTACTAGCACTGCTACCCAGACTTTCTTTCCATGCTTCATACTCCGGCATAGAGTAGAAAGAAATAACACTTTTGTTCCTTGTATTTGTAGCCTGAACAAAAAAAAGTAGCAACAATCAGTAACTAAACATAAACATATAAAAATAATAATAACAACAATAATAGTATAGAAATAAGATGTCAGAACTGTAGTACCTTAACAATGGGTGTGATGAACTCAACCATGAAGGACGGTATTTTCAGGAGAGAAGGCCAGAAGTTGTGAATGAAGTTGATGAGCAGACCTTTTATGTGGGAACCATCATGATCCTTCAAACATTAAAAAAATATCAGTATTTTTTAGTCCTCAAAAGTTAAAAATAGGCAGACATGAGAACTTCGCAGGAATTTCAAATGTACCTGATCAGTCATGATCATGAGACTTCCATATCTTAGCCCTTTGGTGCTATCATACTCTTTACCATGTTGCAATCCAAGAATGTGCTTTATGTTCTGGATTTCAGCATTGTCCATAATTTGCTTATTGTTTGCTTCCCTCACATTCAACAACTTTCCCCTAAGAGGGAACACACCATAGTAGTTTCTGCCTACTACAGATATTCCTGCCATCTGAAAACAAAAGTAAAAGAAAAAAAAAACAGTCAGTTATTATTAATGAGTTTTCTAATAGTCACAGTAGTGTTGAATTGAACCCTTCATAGACAAGCAGACAGGAATTGACATCCGTAATAAGATCAGAATTTCAGAATAACTATTCTGTTTAGGAAAGACACAATTGTTCAATAAGAGTTAGTGTAAGAGTATGGTAAGAACTTGAAACCTTACTTGATTTTGCATATAACAAGAACAATAACAATAATAACAAAACAGGTGGAAGACTGTTACAACCTGAACTTCCAACAACGATTCGGCTTTGTTGGGTATTAAGGACCAGAAATAACATTCAGAAGACAACTTATTATGCACAAAGAGCCAAAAAAAGGACATAATCATTGGGTATGACACCAGAAGTACAATTCCCACCAAATTTTACCTGACCTATTTCTACTTTTCAGTTCATATGTTAAAGAATTTTTTTTCCAGAGTCTATAGTTATGACTTCCTATCAAGTGTTAACTATTACTTGCACTTTACCATCTTATTCCCAACCAAAGCACGTTAAGTTCTTTATTGAACAAACACTCACCGCCAGCGCCTTTGCTGAATCTCCTTCTGTTAAAATGAGGGTACACTTATCAGAGTTCCTACCACCAGCATCATTCGCATCCTCCAGTTTGGGTATGCCAGTAAGGCGCTGCCGCTTTGTCCCGTCGGTTTTTTTCAAATCTTTGCTTGCTTTGAATTCTGCCCAGGAGAGGAGGTTGCTCACAACCTCAGACTTAGCAACTGTACACAAATTACCATAATAAGTATTGATTCAGCTCCAAAAAAATAACGGTTTCAGGTCACAAACTAATGCACAATGTTAGCGCTGCCCTCACGGAGAACAGTAGCTTTATGAGAAACATTGGCAAAACCTGACATTATTTTTTATCTTGTCACTTTTCTTGGAGCACAAGAACATGCAAAATTTGTGTATTTCAACTAAATCACAGCAACACAAATTATAAAGTTGCCCACAAAAGACAAAACTATGAGCCATATTTTATCAACAGATAAGCACAACAGGTAACCTTTCTTGAGGAAATCTTCGGAAAGCTCGCATTTGGATCCAAAGCTGCTCTGACGAGTGGTCAAAGTCTCCTTGGTCTGGGAGTCAAATGCCGGGTTGTCGATGAGGGCATTAACAAAGACCCACAGGTGGCTCTTGACATGATGGGCTTTGAGATTTGCATTCTTGTTCTTCTTGTTCACTGCAGCCATAATATGGTTCGCTATTTGGTTGGTGACATAGTCTACATGGGTCCCACCCTTTATTGTTGCTATGCCATTTGCAAAACTAACCTACAGGGATATAATGGTATAGTTTGTTAAGTGAAACCAACAAAAATAAAGAAGAGGGGGAGAGAAGAGACACAGAGAGAGAAAGATACCTGCTGGAACTGGCCATCACTTAAGCTAACTGCAATCTCCCACCTATCATTAACTCTCTCAGTAATCCTGCAAGTTAAAATATAAACTTAATGTCACCAGAAATATAATCCAGACTTGATTGTACACTGTTACTGCGAACAAATTTAGGCCAAAACTTTGTGTCACTGACCTTTACTTTGACAAAACCCTTCAATTGTACACCCAAACACAATTATTCAACAAGTCAATTAAAGGGTTTGCCAGCATCATAGAAGTTAAATGCATGTCCATTTAGTTGGGACTAAAGGTACCTTGGAAGAGGCTCGGGCCGAGACTTAGAAGCTGATTGAAGGTACAAATCGATATAATCAGCGAAGCTCTTAATTGGGACTCTCTGGCCATTCAGCTCAACCTTGACTGACTTGCCAAGGGTACCAGCCAAATCAACCACACGCTTCTTCATGAGCGCCACCACATCTTCTTCAAGATGGTCCATCTTAAACTTTGCCAAGTCAGGCTTAAAAGTGACCCGCGTCCAGTTCTCATTTTCCTTACACTTTGTTATGGTTGGCTCAGACTTCTTACCCATGTTGTCACTGAACACCTGTGACAAAAAGAGAGCTTCAATGTCAGGATTAACTTGAAGTGATATGTTTGACGAAACCCTCATTAAATTGATTATTTTGCATCTTGTTTAATGCCAAATTAGAGCTATCAGTATTTGGAAACGACAAAGTTGGTTTGCTATGATCAAGAAAATACTTTACAAGTAAAACTCTTCTAAACTAAAAAACAGAAAATATACTACCATGCAAACACAAGGGCCCCGATCTACAAGAAACAGAATTAATCTCGGTATTAGACAAAAATAATGTAGCAAATCAGCCTTCCCTCAAAAAGAAATCATATTATACAATATCTTAAACCAGGAAATAACTATAGACCTGCTTATACTTCCTTTGCCTTTTTCCATCAGAAGTCTCGATTATGAACTCCGTGGAGAAAATATTGGTCAGCTTCGCACCATAACCATTTCTCCCACCAGTGGTCTTCTTCACGTTATCATCATAGTTGCTACTGGTAAGGAGGTGACCGAAAATCATCTCCGGCACGTACACTTTCTCCTCAGCATGTATCTCAACAGGAATTCCGTCTCCATTGTTGTAAACAGAGATCCGATTCGCTTCAGCATCAATCTCCACTTTGACCAAATCCATGGTGGGATCCCTTTGCTTGTTGTCAGCTGCATTGACAAGAATTTCATCAAAGATTTTGTATAGACCCGGGACATAGGTCACAGGCCCGTAAACCATCTCTCCTTTATACACCCAGAGAGATTGTGTGTGTTTCTCAACAGATCCAATGTAGGTGTCAGGTCGGAGGAGGATGTGCTCCAGTTGGCTCTTTTTCTGGTACATCTCTTCAATTGTCTTTTTTGGCTTGTTGTGAGCGGTGGTGGGTTGGAGAGGGAGCTTCTCGAAGGTCGCCATGGCGATGAGAATCGGAACGACACTGAGATTGTGTCGCGGATGCACGGAGAGTGGTGGAGAGATGTGTTAGGGTTTTGAATTGGGACGGGGGAGTTGGGAGGGATAAAATAAGAGGGAAAGGAAAAGACGATCTGAAATTTGAATTTTTTTGAAATCAGGGTCTGAATTGGTATTTCTCTCCGGTGCACTTTTGGAGAAAAAGATAGGTGCACCGTGCACGTTGTGCGAGGGTTTTGAGTTTTCGACGTTTCGAGCTCTCTAGAAGCAAAAGGAGTCCTCCGGTTTCCAATTAAAAGGAGATCATTTAATCATTTTGATAAAGGGTCGAAATAAGGGACCGCCATCCTCTGCGGAGTTTTAAAAGAACCGCACTCTGCCGAGCTGATCGGACGGCTCAGATTAAATCTCAGCCGGTGAGTGTTCGGATGATGGAGGGGGCAGTATTTATTTTGCTTTAAAATTCATGCAAAAATCTTATTTGGTCCGTCCAATCAAAATGAACGGTCCAGATTAAAAGAACCGCACAGCTCCACAGGTAAAAACTCCGCAGAGGATGCGATTCCCGAAATAAGATGGTAGAATGGACGATCGTATCTGGACGTACAATAAGCAAGAGGGTTCGTTTGTCGGAAGATTTCCATTTTTACAGGGTAAATTTCGCTTAAGTATGCTATCTGTCACGAATTACTTGTTTAAGTTTGATTTGTTTTATTAGTCACTCAATTTTATTATTTATTCGAATTAAATTATTTTATATTTTTCCGTCAAAAATGCTAATGGAATATGATCATTCCGTTAGTATTTTGAATGGAATATGTTCATTCCGTTATTATTTTTGGATAGAATGATTATATTCTGTTGATATTTTTAAACAAAGTGAGAATATTTATTTTTGATGGAAAAGTATAGAGTGATTTGATTGAAACAAATGACAAAATAAAATGACTAAAAAGAGAGAAATCAAATTTATGTGATCAATTTGTGACAAATGATATAGTTTAGTGACCTCCAGTGAAATTTACTCATCTTTTTAACAACATCAAATAAAAAAAAATTATATATAATTTATTAACAAATTGTTTTATCACGTATGACAATAATTATTTCAATTTCAAACAAAAATTAAATATTTTGATAAAAAAAATTGAATGTTTCCATGAGTATATTAACATTCTTTTTCAAACTCTGTATGATCATGAGGGGGGTCTACATGTGATTCGATCTATTGACATTTCACGTTTGTGGTAGCGTTTACATCACATAAATGCTTATCATGGTGCATTTAATCAATCAGGACAATTTATAAAGTAACACAATCTGAAAAATTTAATTGACAGATATTCTTCTAATATTTTTATCTAATTGCAAAATGAATTTATTATCTGAAGTTTAGAGAAGTGCATGAAATCTGGAGTAAATAATTACTTCTCAATTATATTTAGAGCATCTCCAACACTTATTATTTTCTGATTTGCAATCTGATGTGGCTATTGTTTTTGGTTTGCTGGACTGTGAGATAGTTTGTAAATTAGCAAAAAAAATTTAAAAGCAAACATTTGCTTATTGCTAACATGGCAAATTGATTGACTGAGATTCTTTATGAGTCTCTTTAATTGCAATTGCTGGGATGGAGTGACATAAAAATTATGAGTCTCTTTAATTGCTAAATTTAGTGACGTGGCTAATTTTAATTGCTAAATGTTTGTTGGAATGGAGATGCTCTTACGACACATTTGTGTTCTCTTGTCAATCAATATTATCCTTTCTAAATTTAAGCTATTCCTGCTAATATAATCATCAACTTGCAAAATTATAACTTTTAATGCTATTTTATCGGTTAACCTTTTTCGGAGATACGTACAAAATTACAATAACATGAGAACTAATATTTGGTCTAGCAACTAAGGCACATGGTTTCTATGTAAAAGATCATAAGTTCGAAATTCAGATGGAGAAAATCATTTGTTATAATAACAAAAATATTAAATAGTTGGGTAACTTGACCTCCAAGCCTCTAACCTTTACTACAAAAGTACCACATTCAAATCATGACTTGATTCTAATCCCATGTTTTAAATATAAGTAGATTATTGCATAATCCAACACTTGAATATATTTTAGGCACAAGGCGTGCTTTGGCGAATCCAGCACGTCAATAAAAAGTTGGAATTCAGATAAGATAGAAAGATGTGGAGTAGAACTTGAGCTTAAATTTAATATCTATTGAAATGATTTTAAATAACAAATTTAAATTTAGGCACTTAAGAACAAGTCCGGCCAGCATAATATCAGTGTCATTTTGGCCTATATAACACCAACTTTAAAATCTACCAAATCGACTTCCAACGGTGAATCCAAACCATTCAAACCGATCTACTTCATTAGTTATACGTTACATGCAAATTTTATAATTTTTCAAATTTATTTAGTATTAAGTCAAGCGGTCAAATGTGTGAGTTTTTAAGTTAATTTTAATGCATTTATTTTTTAACATTTTTGACCGCTTGATTTGATACTAAAATAATTCGAAAATATAAAAAAAAAATGCATGTAAATGCATCACTCATAAAGTAAATCGGTTTGAACGGTTTGAATTAGTTATTTAAACTATATCTAATTAATTTTGAAATTGGTGTCATATGACACCGATATCATATTAGCCGGACTATTCAAGAACACCTACCTAGTTCTGCTCAAAGATGGGTAACTTTTCTGTAGTTAAGATATGTTTGAATTTTTGTTGACGTGATCACGGGACTTTGGCTAACCTCGCACGGTCATGTACCGCAGATGATATATACTTGCAGAGTTGGTGGTTGGCACTTGGCAGAGCAGTGTATTGAAAGTTTGAAACCATGTCTTGTTTTGGAGATAGGAGTAGGTCGATGGGCATCGGACCAACTTTTAGGTTGAATTAGCTCTAGCATTTCTTTGATTAGTATTAAGATTGATGCACACAGAAATTGAAACATACATGTACGGATTTTAATGTATTTAGCACGGATCTTGATACAATCGAATGGTCATCTCACCCATCGAATCAAAGTAGGTCCGATGGGCATCGGACCTACTTTGAATTCCTTGTTTTGTTCCGGCAGGTTGTGTTTAGGTCTGTCTAGAAAATATGTTGTGTCGTATTAATACGTCGAAATTTTAAGACGTATCATACTGCACAGTACTAAAGATAAACACAACGGTGCTGTTCGGCTGGAGAGGATTAAGCCTCCTTAAGGCTTAATCCGCTTCCTTTAGCTTCCTTAGCAACTTAATCCTGCCGAACACCGATTCCTTAGCGCGGATTAAGATTACCTCCTTTAGCCTCCTTTTGCCCGGATCTTAATCATCTGCCCGAACTTTAAGGCACCCCTCCCCCTTCCTTAAGCGCTTAATCCTTCGCTCACGGATTAAGACAACCGAACATCGGTTCCTTAGCGCTCCTTAAGCTCTTAATCCTTCACTCTTAATCCTCTGTTGCCGAACGGCCCCAACATATTTATCAGCATGACACTACTTGGTAAGACAAGTTTCAGTGTGTCGTAGTGCTGTGTCTTTTTTTTTTTTCCCTTTTTTGGAATGTTTGTTAATTTCTTGGTTTAAAATCTGTAATAATGTCCAAAAAGTATGGACAAATACTTAGAAATTTGAAAATAAATTAAAGTTAAATGGTCTGATAAGTTAAATTATTTTTCTCATTTATTTCTATGAGTGATATTATTTTGAATCTCAAAAAGTATCTTAAATATAGAAAATACATATTTATCTTAAATAGAATACGTTTGGTGCAAATTGACATAAACCAGAGTACAATTTTTTGACCGAAAACTTTAAATTCCGAACTCCCCCTCGTGTTCATGCTATATTGTGAAATTGTGTCGTGTTTAGATGTATCCGGAACACATGTCGATCGTACTGTGTCAACACACTGTAAGTTTGAGACGTGCCGTGCCGAATCGCATAGTATCAGAAATGAACACAATACGTCTACCAATATGGCACAACATGACGAGATATGTTTCAGGCGTACCGATATCAAGTCATTTCGTGTTTGAATATCTTTGAAAATGAACTGCCAAATCTGCATGGGAATTCACATCCTCTCTCTTTACTGCACAAGAAATCTTTTACAATTATTAAATCTGGATCATTCATTTTAACTTGGCACGAATCTCAAAGCCCAATAATACTGTCCCCTGTTTTTCTCCGAATCTCAAACCGGCTGAGATTTAATTTCAAACTGTAAAGTGATGCGCATCCTCTACAGTAACAGAGAGATACGGATCCATCTGCATGGACGGCCCAGGAACATTAGAACAATACCATGATCCGTGGACTTCGATCTGGGCCACTCATAGCTTGACACGTGGCACATACTCATTGAATTTATTTTTATTTTTTTGTCTCAAATGATCGTCTTCAATGCTTCATTGATTGTATATAGGAAATTTTCCTCAAAAAAATATATTGTATAGGAAAGGCAGCAGCCTTAATCCCAGGTTCTCTGTGCCACGAGAAGTATAAAACAATGATATGGATATGTCGCATATCTTGTAGTCTAAACTATAGTAACAAATTAAAAGTTTGGAACTTTTGGCAGGGTCAAAAATTTGTGATTCGGATATCAAGTATAATTCATGAATGATTTGGTACAACAAGAAAACAAAAAAAAATCTAAAAAAAACTCCTAAAAAAAAAGGGAAACAAAATTTGGCGTTTTTTTCGCATTTTATTCGTGAATTATTCGGTAAAAATTCGATCAAACGAATTATACTCAGTTCGGTACGGAAATCCTAAAAAACATTTTATATACGAATAATTCGTGTATAAAACACGTACATGGTTACTATGATCTAAACTTCATCCCAAATGGACGTTGCATAAAAAGCCGGTAATACAAAAGCTTAACATCGTTGCATTCTTTATCACTTTAAGGGGGTGTTCGGCAGCTCTCTTAAGGAGGGTGGGGATTAAAAACTTAATCCTTACTAAGGAGCACTTGTTCGGTAAGATAGTAGGATTAAGGATGAAGACTTAGCTCAAGTAAAATATGTATTGTAGTGTGTAAAGACTTAAATGTCCTTTCACATTTTTCTTATCATCTAATATAATTAGTATTTCCAACATATTTCACACATTTTACTGCAGATAATTACTGCAGTTAATTTTTTTTTCTCATTTATTTCTACGCGTGAGATTATTTTGAATCTCAAAAAGTATCTTAAATATATAAAATACATATTTATCTTAAATAGAATACGTTTGGTGCAAATTGACATAAACCAGAGTAAAAAATTTTGACCGAAAACTCTAAAAATTCCGAACTCCCCCTCATGTTCATGCTATATTGTGAAATTGTGTCGTGTTTAGATGTATCCGGAACACATATCGGTCGTATTGTGTCAACACGCTGCAAGTTCGAGATGTGCCGTGCCATATCGCATAGTATCAGAAATGAACACAATACGTCTACCAACATGGCACAACATGATGAGATATGTTTCAGGCGTACTGATATCAGGTCGTTTCGTGTTTGAATATCTTTGAAAATGAACAGCCAAATCTGCATGGGAATTCACATCCTCTCTCTCGAAATTTTTATTAATATACAAAAGAAATGATAAATTTAACAATCTATACAATTTATTTATAAAATTCACAATCTATCCAAACCGATGACATTGTCACCGGTTTTAGAAAACTAGAACCGATGACACTGTCATCAGTTTAAGCCAAGCACGATTTTTTATGCTTTCTGCACACTTTTTGAAACAAGAAACGACTCAAATTAAAACAATGATTACAGAGTTGCGCAAATTTTTGTTAAATTTTTTTTTCAAAAATAGAAAGACCATAATATTTTCTGTATTTACCTAGAAGTGACTTTTGAACCGAGATCAATAATTCATATTCAAAGCATTTTTATTTTTTTTCTAATAACACACAAAGAAATATTTTAATTTTTCTTATCACCACGAAAAATCTGATATGAAAAATATTGATCCGGATTATTTGTTTAAGTCTTTCTAATAAATCAAATTATATGGTATTCTATCTAATTTATAAAAAAAAATTATAACATTTTCTAATTAAATAAAAATAAAAAAATAAAAAATTATTTTAAATTAAATTTGGATGAAAATCTGCACAACTCTGTAATCATTACAAACAGTGTTTTAATCTGAGTCGTTTGTTGTTTCAAAAAGTGTGCAGAAAGCATAAAAAATCGTACTTGACTTAAACCGATGACATTGTCATCGGTTCTAGATTCTGAAACCGATGACAATGTCATCGGTTTGGATAAATTGTGAATTTCATAAAAAAATTGTATGGATTGTTAAATTTATTATTTCTTTTATATATTAATAAAAAAATTCGGTCCTCTCTCTTTACTGCACAAGAAATCTTTTACAATGATTAAATCTGGATCATTAATTTTAACTTGGCACGAATCTCAAAGCCCAATAATACTGTCCTCTATTTTCCTCCGAATATCCTCTGTAGTAACACAGAGGATACGGATCCATCTGCATGGACGGCCCAGGAACATTAGAACAATACCGTGATCCGTGGACTTCGATATGGGCCACTCATAGCTTGACACGTGGCACATAACTCATTGAATTGAGTTTTTTTTTGTCTCAAATGATCGTAGTCTTCAATGCTTCATTGATTGTATATAGGAAATTTTCCTGAAAAAAATATATTGTATAGGAAAGGCTGCAGCCTTAATCCCAAGTTCTCTGTGCCACGAGAAGTATAAAACAATGATATGGATATATCGTATATCTTGTAGTCTAAATCATAGTAACAAATCAAAAGTTCGGAATCTTCGGCGGGGTCAAAAATTCGTTATTTGAGTATCAGGTATAATTCATGAATGATTCGGTACTACAAGAAAGCAAAAAAAAAAATTATAAAAAAACCCCTCAAAAAAAAGAAAAAAAATTTGACGTTTTTTTCGCGAATAATTCGTGATTCGCGTTTTATTCGTGAATTATTCAGTAAAAATTCGATCAAACGAATTATACTCGGTTCGGTACGGAAACCCTAAAAAACATTTTATACACTAATAATTCGTGTATAAAACACGTACATGATTACTAGGATCTAAACTTCATCCCAAATGGACGTTGCATAAAAAGCCAGTAATACAAAAGCTTAACATTGTTGCATTTTTTATCACTTTAAATGATTACTTGCTGGCTGATGTCTCCCATTTTTTGACAAAAAACGCAATAAGACCCGTTTCATATATAAAACATAATGATATCTTCCATTTAGTATAAAGTAAAAATTATAAACAATTATTTTCTATCGTGGATGAGTTGAATTATCGATGGAAATTTTTTAACCAGACCGTGTCAAACCGGGTCTAAGATGTGCCGTGTTAGACTGTCAAAACGTGCTAGTTTAAAAAAGTTGGACACAACACTGTTACAAACTGACACGTTCTAACACATGACGTTTAATAGGATGTGCTGTATTCTATCGTGTCTTTAGCTGTGTGTGTCGGCATGTGTATTCGACACGCCGTGTTTTGCAATACATTAGATAGCGTTCCATTTTCTCCTCAAAGAAATTTAAAGTACACTAGTCACCATGTGACAATCTCTTATTATTTTTTTCGAATAATAGAAAAAAATATGTTGTCTTTTCTCTAAAAATCAAGTACATTTATGTCAATGTCAATAGCATGTTCATCCATGTTTATCCGTGACATGTCATACACGTGTCAAGACGTAACGTGTGGGTTGATTTTAGTGACACAACATGAGTAGAACTAGGGTGTTCTTAAGCTCACCAATTATTTGATGAGCTTAATTTGAAAACTCATCGAAATAATTTTACATGACAAATCCAACTGCTGAAACCGATCCATTTTATGAGGGATGCATTTACAAGTTAACTTTATAAATTTTTGAATTAATTTAGTATAAGGTCAAGCGGTAAATTTTGCTGGAGGTCACTAAACTTTATTTTTTGTTACAAATTGGTTACTCAAGTTTGATTTGTCCCAATCAAATCACTCTATAACTTTTCTGTCCAAAATACTAATGAAATATGCCCATTCTGTCTAAAATGCTAACGGAATATGCTAATTCCATCCAAAATTTAGTTATAGAGTGAACATATTCCATACAAAATACTAATGGAATGAGAATATTCCATTAGTATTTTGAATAGAAAAGTTATAGAGTGATTTGATTGGGACAAATGAAAAATTCAGTGACTTGATTTTGACAAATCAAATTTAAGTGACTAATTTGCGATAAAAAACAAAGTTTAGTGATTTCCGGTAAAATTTACCTGTTAACTTTAATACATTCATTTTTCTTTGTCTTTTGACCGCTGGACTGTATACTAAATTAATTAGAAAATTTATAAATTAGACGAGTAAATGCGTTAATCAGTTTCAAAGGGTTTAAATTCGTCATTTAAAGTCAATCAGATAGACTTCGAAGTTAAGACAACCAAAGAGCATGAGTTCAAGAACACCCTAATTGTACTCGGCACAACACCGCCGGTAACATAGGAAGGACACGTCTTACATGCTTTGCCCTATTTTTCCGCGTCCTTAACCATATATGTCAACACGTGTCTGACACGTCGTGTTGTTAAAATACTCTGCGAAGGACCGTATCCGATGCGGCTTGTGTGGGGTCCGGATCTCCTAAAGTAACTCAATTTTTGAGTTTAGATACTGACTGTCCGATTCGAACCCGAGCCAATTCGGCCAAAGATGAAGCGCGCGGACTCCTTTAATCTGACGGTCCGGATCAAAACTAAAAAAATTGGGTTACTTTAGGATATCCGAACTCGTAAAGAGGGGTGTAGCCGTCGTGACTAACAAATGAGCGCTTTATCGGTCCGTTTGGAGACAGGGCCCAAGACCAAGAGGGCCTTAAATTGCCTCTCTAGTGGGATATTTAAATGCAATAAGATAAGAAAATAGACTACCCCTACGGCCCTACCCCAAACATTGAAATGACGCATCCCCCTCAGGCCTCAGCGAGCAAAATCACAACAACGAAAATCTGAAGCATCAGCTGGTGTCGTAAGTCAGAGGAAACTGGAAAGCCAAAGCCGTCGGAAGAATGACGCAGATCGGACAATCGAAAAGCAACAGCCAGGCAACGGTAATTCTTTTCCCTTTTGCAAAATGAACAGCACAAGGTAACCTCACAGGCGCAATACTTCACAGACGCGGAATTAAATGACAGTTAACAGATATGGAAAAAAAGAGGAAACGAAGGTTAGAAAAACAAGTTCTCAATTTTCATTAATTTGTCTATAGAAATGCAATTTTAATGGCACTTCATGAAAATATTTTACTAGAGCAAGCAAATGTATTATTTGACTTTATTTTGACATGCACCATGATTAACAAAATCTCAATATTTTTCGTGGGGGCAGTGTTTTCTCTATGCATACTCGAAATAAATTAGTACTTATGGGTGCAAATTTAGGCATTTATCTGCAAAAGAGTAACTGACGAGCTTATAAAAATAGTTAAATGACTAAAATTAGCCAATGAACTATTTGAAAAGCCAACATCTCATGTATCTCCATCTCAATCGTTTTATCTTTTTTTTTTTTAAATTTATTCGATAAGATAAGTATCAGTCGCATTTTACATTCCTCGAAATAAGATGAATTTCTGCAAATCTCTACTGGAATTTTGTTTGAGTTGCCAACCTGCACCAAACGAGCTCAAATCCCTCAAATCGAAGGAGATCAGGGAATACCGATTTGTATTGCTAGAGAAAAAGCAGAAACTCTTATATGCTCTGCTTGTCATCACTTTTGTTCTCATATCGATCTTCTACCTCTGCTTCTTGTACATATTTCAAAATAGGCTAAAAGCATTGGCAACAATCATGACGATGTATATCATTTTGATAGGAGATATCTTGCAAACTGAAGTACCCATAGACCCGGAGAAGGATAGATTTAACCTACACAAATTGGGGCTTATCAGGTTAGCTGGATTGATAGTACTATTGGTTATGATTTTTATTGGTTATGCTACAATTTTTAGTCATGCTGGGTCCGAATTAAAGATTGTGGACATGATTTATTTTGTTGGAATGTGTATAGTTACTTGTATATATATTGTGGAGGTATTTACTAGGTAGTTTTATTTTTTATTTTTTGGATAGGGTGTTTGATGACAACTTGAATGAATTGAGAGTGTAAACAAAACAAATGTGGATATTAAATTTCAAAATTTTGCCTTCTTTGATGATACTAAATGTAGTATATTGAAACTTTATTACATGTATATGTTGCTGAGAGACATGATAAAAAAGCTTTTATCTCAAGAAACAGGCGACAAATACATTTCAATTTTTAAAATTTCCGAAGCCGAATTTCCAAATATGCAAAAAGCAACATCTGTGATGTGCAGTATGTAATGTGAAATCCATAATTTCGGGACAGTACAATGCACGGTCTGCAATTTCATATTCTGGTAATGTAAATTGTGCATTGCAAAATATTTGATTTTCATCTCTACTCGCAGTTATTTCAGGTCAGAGCCAGCAAAGGGATCAGCACATAAAATTTGTTTTTGAATCCGTATCAGCCTAATAGCGAAAGCTGTAACATCCAGCATTGTTATCACCATAATAGGTACTGTTACTTTTTTTTTTTTGGAGTAAAAATCAGGGTCAAGCCCTCATTTCATTCTTATGTGATTAGCACATGAGGTAATAGGTACTGTTATTGAGATCCAATCTGTCAATTCGATTATTGATACCTTGATGGAAACAAAAACAAAGGAATAGAATTAACACAGAAAGGATATCGAGAACTATGCTATCCTAGTTACTCTTAAGCATTCCTCTTTGTGTGGAAAGACAAATTCCAAATTAAGCTCCAGCTTGAGTTCACAGAAAAGAGAAACATGAGCCATTCATTTTAATAAAAAAAATAAAAAAATCCGAAAGGAAATGATTATCCTTATAAACTAATAAACACCCAATGATTATCCTTAATCCAAAGAAGATTACACTGATGCATATTTACAAGTACATATGATTATACCGATGCATAGATGACATGTATAATTTTGGATTTACGAACTTTATTCTATAATCAGTCATACTGATGCGGAAAAAAAAAACAGGCAAGACTCAAATTTCCAAACCCAATGATCTCAAATTCCTAGTAAAAGATGACTTTCCATGCTATCATCATCCTCGTCAATTTTTATCAAATTTGAACTTGAACCCTCAGATAGCATCGTCTCTTTGGGGGGAAGTCCAAGGCCCTCTTCTTGGGTCTGGTCAATCATGTGCTGTTTTAGGAGCCTCATCAGTGCATTCAACTCCACAAGTACATCTACCATTTTAGGTCTATTTTCCCCTCTCAGGCTTAGGCAATTCAGTGCTATTTGTGTGACCACATTTAAATGTCTTACACCGGCCTCCTTTAACACGGTATGATCGACAATATCTAAGAATTGGTTGCGTTCAGCCAATGTAGTAAAGTGAGCAGCTAGATTTTTCCACTCCTTAGACGGACAATGAGATACAGGCATTTCTCTGGTCAGTAGTTCGATTAAAACCACCCCAAAACTGTATACGTCACTTTTCTCTGTCAGTACACTTGTCTGAAAGTACTCAGGATCTAGATAGCCTAATGTACCTTGAACTAGAGTTGTCACATGGGTTTGGTTATATGGGACAAGTCTTGATGCCCCAAAATCTGATACCTTCGCAGTGTAGTTCTCGTCTAGAAGAATATTCGATGATTTCACATCCCTAACAGAAGATTGGTAAATTATAAATTTCTGGTTTAGATCTAGTACTTTGTAGTGAAGCGTTAAGATGATTTTAAAGGTTAACAAATGAGGATAAACATTATGGATCTAAAAATTGTAAGCTGCTTTCACTTACCATAATACTCTCTGCTTTTTTGGTATAAATAGCGAGTTACCCTGCCCCTCTTTTTTTTTCCCCCCTCTTTTAAATGCATGAAAGAGATTCAAATACCAAGTGTCATTGCACTGGGGTGGTCATAGAGGGAAATTGCATGAGTGGATGTATTATATTTAAAAAAAAGGAGCATTTACCTATGGATGATGGGAAATTGGGTGGCAGAATGGAGATGAGCCAGTGCAGTTGCTGTTTCAACTGCTATCCTCAGTCTGTTCTCCCATGAAATTGATCCCAACCGGTCATTATGCAAATGATAAAATAGGTTCCCTTTTGGTATAAACTCGTAAACAAGCAATGGTACCTCTGTCTCTAGGCAACACCCCAAGAGTTTTACAACGTTTCTATGATCAATCTGGGAGAGTATAACGACCTCATTGATGAATTGTTCGATCTGTGTCTGGTCCACAAATTTTGATTTCTTGATCGCTACGATTGTATGATCTTCCAGTATTCCTTTGTACACAGTGCCATATCCTCCCTT
This sequence comes from Carex arenaria, assembly GCA_964058825.1. Lineage (NCBI taxonomy): Eukaryota > Viridiplantae > Streptophyta > Magnoliopsida > Poales > Cyperaceae > Carex > Carex arenaria. Next base: position 520,595 of record CAXKVW010000014.1, on the reverse strand, counting down.
CCCAAGGATACGGTCGTTGCTATAATTATTTGACGCTTTTTCCAACTCTTCTGAGCTGAATATCTTTGCTGGTGCCTTTTGAGAGGAAATTTGTTGCCTTAACATAAAGCCACCATTTTGGAAAAAGTATCTTTGCTTTTGTCTTGCAAGTCTTCGTTTCTTCACAAGCCAATATGTCCAAAGAACAAATGCGAACGTAATTAACAACACAAAGAGGCCCACACCTACAAAGAACTAGGATTCCATTAGTAATATAGAATTCTCAAACAAAGTGTATGAACTGGTATCTTTTTTTATAATAGTATGTAGTTATGTACTTGATCTATACACTTGCGCAACATGACTTCGTTAACCTTTTTCTTTACCCAAAAGAAAGATTAAAAGATCTGAAAAAAAATATAGCACTCTTAGATTATTCTTCAAGTACTCTTGTGATAGGATCAAATTAATATTTGAGGCAAACTTTGTATAATTTATTAGTGGAAGAGAGAACACTATATGACAGAAATTTAATTTCTATAATCAATATTTTCTTGCTCTCTTAATTTAAAAGACTTCTTACATAATATATAGATTCATAGGAACTTTCTACACACTCTACTATCTCTAAATCACATTTAACCCTCTCATTAACCTTCTCTATTTCCTAAATAAGTTTTTCAACTTGCCAAGGCAGCCTAGCTAGAAGATTACAATATGACTTCTAGATAATTCCAGTATTAACCAATACATTCATGAGACTTCTAGAGAATTCTTACATTAATTAACTACTAATTTAAAGTTTATTATTTCCAAACATCTTGTACAACAAAAACATAAATCAGGGCCAAAGAAGTTCTAATAATAACAAAGTATTCACGAGAAATTAAAAATAAAGTATAACGTGTTCAGTATCAATGTCAACTATTATTGTTGCTACATGATCAAAATTAAAAAAAACTTGATGCTTTCTTGTTTGATTATTTTTTTGTTCTGGTTAAGAGACTGATGTTTCATTTATGTGCAAGGAACTCAGGTGGAGAGCCAATCAACAATTCTATATAATGTTTGGTTTAATATTTGGATTGTAAAAGAGAGCGAAAATAATTTGTTATGCTAGGAGTATGAAACTGCAAATTCCCTCAAAGAAGGGAAAAGCATCTTGCTTATCAATAATTGAACCTGCGTCTCTCCATAAAGAGACGGGGCTCACAGCCTTGCACTAAGCCCGCAGTTCTTAATTTTCATACTATTTCAATTTGAATGCAGAAAAAAGAGGAAATTAAAGGAAATAGATGAAAATAACAATTAGACTTCTTGGTACCTAATTAATTAGTATGTTTTCAATAGAATGTAATGAATTGTTTCTTACCTAGGCCAAGTTCGAGAGGCGCAACCTTCTCGCAGCCTGTTCCATGTAAGGTGCCATCACCGATCATTCCAAATGGGCATGTGCATTTATAACTTCCAATGATGTTTTTGCATCTTTTTGGATGAACACAAGGATTATTTGGCCCGTCACACTCATTAATGTCTGGAAGCCAATGAAAAAGCATCAAATTAAGTACTATAATAGTGATATAATATCTAGTGAATAGATACTGATGTAATTGTCATTACATCATGGGCATCATGGTCCAGAACCCAATCAAACTATAATGAACTTCTATATCAGCATCTTCCTTACTGTTCAAAGTTCAAACAATCAGATATTTGGCCTGTTTTGGACTAACAAGGACTAACAAGTTTAGGCGTCCACAATGCTAGATAACTTGACAGATTCTGGCAGCAATAAATAATTAGTCTAAGTCCAATATTTTAGTTAATTAACTAAAAACTGGTTAGTTTCTGTCAGATCTAACATTTTCACTTTTCTAATTTATGGTCCAAATTTCTATCTATCTTTTTAACTTAATGCATCAAGTTTGTTAAAGTTTTAAAGCGCACCAGGTCATCTGGAAATTCTAAGAACCTCTGTAAGTGAAATATTTGTCTGGATACTACTTCAAGATTATCATGCCAATCTTTGCAAAGATTTTTGTTCCATCCCCTTAAATCTTGCACAGTGTTTTAGAACATGCTAAATATGAAGTGCAGATGCTTCATGCATCATTAAGAATGACTGTGCCAATTTTTGGTATGTTATGATGTAAAAAATAAAAAAAAAGGGTTAAACATGCTCATCTGCTGAAATTTTCTTTTATCAACTGTTGCCAGCATACCTAGCTAGTAATTAATTGGTACATTTGCATGAAATATCCATACCTTTACATCCTAGTGTGACATAAGGATTCCCTTCAAATCCTTCAGAGCAGTTGCATCGGTACCCGATCCCATTGGTTGAGTTGTAGCACTGGCTATTTTCCTTGCACACAGTTTTTCTGTTGTTCACATGACGACAGTCCTTGTTTCCAATAGACCACTCGAGCACAAGAGTTCGGTTCTGATTATTCTTATTACTTAACAAATCGTCAGAAGTAAAAACATATTCATCTTCTTCCACTAAAAATGCCTTGTTGCACGTCTTCCATGGCGCATTCTTCACTCCAATTTGTCCCCTTATGCTAGTGAAGTTTGCATGTAGTGTTTTTAGTGCTTTTGGTATGGGTGCTTGGCAACAACCAACACCAGAGCACACACCCTCAACTACTGTGTCTGGTGACACACAAAAGGATGCACAAGCACTGAGATAACTGCCATTGGCATCTCGGATTATTGCCATGGAATCACATCCGATAGCAGTAAATTGGTTTCTCATGTCAGAGAAGGTGAAGGGAGTTCCTTCCAAGCTAAAATCCTAGTTAATTGTAGTTACTGGTTATTTCTTAAATTGGAAATTGAACCAGTACTAACCTAGATTACGGTGTTAAGCAGTATGACAAATCACTACTGTACTAATGCCATTATGCATCTGATTTTGATATGCGCATGATTTCTACATAATATTTCAATCAGTGTATCAGTGCAATTATATAGAGACAATTACAGTTACTGTTTTAATATCCAATCAATTAAGATCAATCCCCTGGATTAGATTTTGTGTAATAGGAAAGTATAACGGCTAGTAGAATAATTAGGAAATATTATAATGACTAATTAGCCTTTATAAGTCACTACCAAGTTCTAAAAAAAATAGCCTTTATAAATTCTTGTAAGCAATGAATGATCAATCAATTAATCAATAGAATTATTTTTCTTTCAATTCAATCTCGAATTATAACAAAGTTCATATAAGCCCCTAAACAAAAGTTAAATACGGTCCAGACATGCACTTTGTGGGAAACATATACTTTGGTCCCATATACTTTTCTGTTTAACTCGATGTATAATTATACCAGGTTAGGAGGGGTGCTCGTGGAGCTATTGGTGAAGTTGTTTCCCGGGCAATTCCACGTGACAGTTCTACCAAGGATTGTGATGGTGCCGTCAGGGATAGATATGTTGACAATCTTGTATTGACCGGAGGGGAGAGAAAGCATCAGGGCACTCCCATTGCAAGTAATCCCAGAGGAAGAATTCGAGGACTCTAATGTCAAACTGTAGGGGATGGAGCTGTTGTAAGACATGTTGGAGCAATTCTCCACATATGCAGATGGGTCTAGCCATGTGCAGGATGAAGGAGCGAGAAGAGCAAGTAGCAAGAGAAGAAGCAGCATTTGCTACTTTTTTTTTGGTGATAGAAAGCAGGGGGGGCAAGGTTTTTGTGAATTAAGATGATTATAGAGTTGTTTGAAAAGTAAATAAAAAAGCTCCGTGGAAATGGAAGACCAACTATACCGCACGAGTCAATTTGGAGACCACCTTTTGTCCCGTTCATTGTTTTTTTCTTTTAAATTAAAGGAAAAAAAAGAAGAGAATAATTTTCTTTTGAAAAAATCTCTCAATCTTTCTATCTTTCTCTATCCCGCTCGTTCTCTAATTATAACGTTTTTTCATTTACAAAAATTCTCAAAATAAAAACTATTGTTCCATCCATCTATTTTTTCATCTCTGCCGAAGACCAACTATAACACACGAGTCAATTTGAAAACCTACTAAAAAGAGGTCCCCACATAAGTAAATGTTCATTATTTTTTTTTTGCAATTAAAGGAAAAAAGAAGAAGAAAATAAATTTCTTTTGGAAAAATCTATCTCCTATCTTTTTCTTTCTCGCTCATTCTCTAACTATAACGTTGTTTCATTTATAGAAATTCCCAAAAATAAAACTACTGTAAATGAAAACTATTGTTCCATCCATCTCTCTTTTCCATCTTTGCCGAAGACCAACTATAACACATGAGTCAATTTGAAGGCCTACTAAAAAGAGGTCCCCACACAAGTAAATGTTCATTATTTTTTTGAAATTAAAGGAAAAAAAGAAGAGAATAATTTTCTTTTGAAGAAATCTCTCTATCTTCTATCTTTCTCTTTTTCGCTCGTTCTCTAACCACACAAGTAAACATTCATTTTTTTTAAAATTAAAGAAACAAACAAGAGAATAATTTTCTTTGAGAAAAATCTCTCTTTCTTCTTTCTCTTTCCCACTCGTTCTCTAACCACACAAGTAAACATTCATTATTTTTTTTAAATTAAAGAAAAACAAAGAAGAAAATAATTTTCTTTGAGAAAAATCTCTCTATCTTCTAACTTTCTCTTTCCTGCTCATTCTCTAACTATAATGTTTTTTCATTTATAGAAATTCTCAAAAATAAATGAAAACTATTGTTCCATTCATCTCTCTTTTTTATCTTTGCCTCCTCCCTCCTCCACTCCATCGCTGCTCCTACTTCACTCTCGTTCTCGTTCTTTCCCCGTCACCGCTCCCACTCCGCTCTCATTGTCACTCCCACCTCCGCCCCATCGTACTCCCACTCCCCCGATCTCCTCTCTTTCTTTAAAATTACAAGGCCATATTCTGGATTTACAATACTATGGGAAGCATTTTGAAAATAAAGCATGACTTATACAATATTGAATTTACAAGACTATGATAAAAGACTTGTGAACGTAAAATACTTCAGTGCATAGGTATAAATACTTTCAATACTTGTAGATATTGTAAGTTCTGTTCACAATGTGTGTGTGTGTGTGTGTATGTATATGAGGAGGGATCCAATTACACTCTTTTTTTTGACACATCATGACATTGTTTTTTTATAGGTTAATTTTGCGATTTCAAAATCCAAATAGTTGATCCAAACCGTTCAACATGATTGATATACTAAAATGTGCTTGGAGATCAAATTTTATATTTTTTTGAATTTTTTTACTATTTATTAAGATAGTTACAAAATCGCTGTTTTTCAATGGTCCGAAAACAATGATTTTGTAACCATCTTAATAAATAGTAAAAAAATTCAAAAAAAATATAAAATTTGATCTCCAAGCACATTTTAGTATATCAATCATGTTGAACGGTTTGGATCGACTGTTTGGACTTTGAAAATGGTAGGTGTCAAAATGTGTCCAAAAAAAAAGGTGTGACTTGATCCCTCCTCTATCTATCTATCTATATATATATATATGAGTAGAACTAGGGTGCTCCTAAGTTCACCCAACCTCTTGTGAACTTGACTCTAAAATATATCGAATCGACTTTAAACAATGAATCCAAACCGTTGAAATCCTTTTACCTAATGATTGATGCGTCTACATGTGAAAATTTTAAAGTTTCGAATTAATTTAATATAGAGTCAAGTGGTCAAAGGAGTCCAAAAAATGAATGCATTAAAATTAATTTATAAACCTTAAACTTTTGGCCACTTGACTCTATATTAAATTAATTCGAAACTTTAAAATTTTCACATGTAGACGCATCACTCATTAGGTAGAAGGGTTTCAACGGTTTGGATTCATCGTTTAAAGTCGATTCGATATATTTCAGAGTCAAGTTCACAAGAGGTTGGGTGAACTTAGGAGCACCCTAGTTCTACTATATATATATATATATAAATATTTCAGTGCATAGGTATAAACACTTTAGTGCATTGTATAATACTTATTATCATAGTAGTGTACAGAGTTTAATATTCAGTGCATTGTAAGTATTTGTACAATACTTTTAAGAAAATACTTATATACTTCAGTGCATAGTATATAAGTTCTGAATTATAAGGCTATGATAACGTCTGAAGATTAAACTTTGTACAATGTATATACATATAAATACTTTAGTAAGGCATAAATACTTTCAATACTTGATATTAATATTTTCAGACATTATCCAGTGACATATGTAAAAAAATATTAAGTATTGCGGTTGGCAATATTGATATTTTTAGAAACGTATATGGTTCCACCCATTTAGTTTGAATGGTTCCCTACAAATATTTATGGTGTGGGGACAGTTTGAAAGATTTGGCTGAAAAACAATTATTTACATTAAAATACTTTTGTGCATAAGTATAAATATTTTCATTTATAGGTATTAGTATTTTAAATTGTGCGGGGACGATATAAAATTGTGCGAAAACGGTTCTTCCAGGTGAGTTATGAAAGTTATGTGCGGAGATAGAGATATGAAGATAGTTATTAGCGTCCTAATAATTTTAACGATAAAACTAATGGTTGAGTAGCAGAAATATCTCGTCTTTAAGAACAAACTTTTGTTGAAAGACAATGTCCGGTGAGAGATCATATAATTAAAACCCCTAAAATTTAGATGCAATCTTTAATGAATATATGAAGATAAGAGATTGTTAATTATATATGAATTTTTATCTCAATTGTGAAAGCTCGGTATTCAATATTATAAAAAAATTATTTTAATTCTTCTTTTGACTGGTATTATGTCTGGATATGATAGATGTTGATTTCAAGTATAAAGATGGGTACAATACACGACGAATCTATCACAATATGTTTAAGAATACGTGATAAACAAATTAACATACATATATATAAAAAGATTATTAGACGTATGTTCCATGTTATTCCGTGTCCTCCTGGTTATCTCTCGTCAATTTGATCAAAGATGCATGTCTGGACTAAACAACGACTTGGAAGTTGACACTTGATACAGTTTGACTAGTTAGTAATCATGCTCGATTTCCGTGACTCCTGAGTCTCCCAAGTTCCAAACTGATCCATTAACCGTTAAGATGTCTCTTTCGTGGTGAGATGAAATAACATCTAAAGAGCATTTAAAATATAAGATTGCATCCATCAATAAACACAGCAAAAGAAGGAGAATATTCTTGTGCCTGACTTACATCGACCAATCTGGATACTTTAAAGAGAAATTATTTCTTGACCATCTTTTTTTATTTTTATTTTAACCTTTAAATTTAAAATCCGACATTATAAACATGATATATATTAGTTATGCATATATCATGCAGAAAAAATAATGAAAATTTGATATATATATATATATATATATATAGATGGGCTACGGTGCAATGTATTGTACATCGGACTATAAATCGTCGGATTCAAAGTCCAAACAGCCGATTCAAACGTTCAACTTGTTCTCCATATTAATATGTGTTTGGAGACCAAATTTTACATTTTTTGGAAATTATTTACTATTTTTTTAGATTGATTGAAAATAGTTGTTTTTCAGACAAATCTGGACCTTAAAAAAACAACGATTTTCAATAAATATAAAAAAAATAGTAAATAATTTCCAAAAAATATAAAATTTGGTTTCCAAATACATATTAATATGGAGAACAAGTTGAACGGTTTGGATTGGCTGTTTGGACTTTGAATCCGACGATTTATAGTCCGATGTAGAAGGGGCCAATACATTGCAATGCATAATAGCCCAACTCTCTCTCTATATATAGTAGAACTAGGGTGCTCCTAGGAGTACTAAGTCCTTTTGTACTCTTAACTCTAAAACCTATCAGATTAATTTCGAATGACGAATTCAAACCGTTGAAATCCTTCTACCTTACGAGTGATGCATATGAAAATTTTAAAGTTTCGAATTAATTTAGATAAAGTGGTCAAAATTAGAATGTTTCTAAATTAATTTTAATGCATTCATTTTTTGGAAGTATTTTGACCACTTGACTTTATACTAAATTAATTCGAAACTTTAAAATTTTCACATGTAGAAGCATCACTTGTAAGGTAGGATTTCAACGGTTTAGATTCATCGTTTGAAGTTAATCTGATAGATTTTAGAGTTGTACAAAGAGGCTTCGTACTCCTAGGAGCCCCCTAGTTCTACCCGGTTTTTTTATTAATCGAAATTAAATTAAATAAATATCGAAAAGGAGGAACGATATCGGTTTTTTTCCAAATATAATAAGGACGTGCTAATAATTAACGCCCCTAGGGACGGAGCAAAAAAATACGTCCCTCTTAATCATAATCTTACTCCGCTTTCCGGCTTAACCCAAACGACCGGGGGCAGAAAAAAAAAATAACGGACGGGTTTGATTTCAACGTCCGTAAAGGACGGTTTTGAAAACCACGTCCCTGAGGGACGGCTTAATCTGCTGCGTCCATGAGCCATTCGGAATATAAAATGATAACTGGAGAGAGTTGCTTCAATTGTCAAGACTGATTTGAATTTATTCATTTGCAATTGTCAAGAGAGATGCGTGTCAGAGAGACTTATATATATAAGATTGGACAATTGTCAACTCTACACACGGATCAACTTCAATTGTCAAGAGAGACTTGGTTTAATTTAAATATGTAAGTTAGTTTATTTGAATTCATTCATTTGCAAAATGTAAAATTTGTATTTCAATTTTAATTGGGGATTAACATATGGATGTTGGCTCTCCGTTAAACATGCATATAGAATCTGAAATTCGGCCAACTAAAATTGAAATACAAATTCATTCTCTGTTAATTACAAATTTATTCATCTGAAATTCATTCAAATTCTTATAAATTACAAATTCTTATAGTTATTCGGAGTGTGTTCTCTCTGTAAGTTAGTTTTTCGTCCCAAAGTTTCTCGCTCCTTTGTCCTTCCAAAGTTTGAAAATCTGAAACAGGTAAACTTTTGTATATATTAATCAATCAATTTTTTAGAACAATAAATTATACGTGATTTATTCATTATTTTGTAGGCTATTGATTAAAAAAATTAATCATGTTAATATTGAGGATTCATTTTGGCGGTAAACAAAACAAATGTGGATATTAAATTTCAAAATTTTGCCTTCTTTGATGATACTAAATGTAGTATATTGAAACTTTATTACATATATATGTTGCTGAGAGACATGATAAAAAAACTTTTATCTCAAGAAACAGGCGACAAATACATTTCAATTTTTAAAATTGTTGAAGCTGAATTTTCTACTATGCAAAAAGCAACATCTGTGATGTGCAGTATGCAATGTGAAATCCATAATTTCAGGACAGTACAATGCACGGTCTGCAATTTCATATTCTGGTAATGTAAATTGTGCATTGCAAAATATTTGATTTTCATCTCTACTTGCAGTTATTTCAGGTCAGAGCCAACAAAGGGATCAGCACATAATATTTGTTTTTGAATCTGTATCAGACTATTAGCGAAAGCTGTAACATTCAACATTGTTATCACGATAATCGGTACTGTTTCTTTTTATTTGGAGTAAAAATCAGGTCAAGCGCTCATTTCATTCTTATGTGATTAGCACATGAGGTAATAGGTACTGTTATTGAGATCCAGTCTGTCAATTCGATTATTGATACCGTGATGGAAACAAAAACAAAGGAATAGAATTAACACAGAAAGGATATCGAGAACTATGCTATCCTAGTTACTCTTAAGCATTCCTCTTTGTGTGGAAAGACAAATTCCAAATTAAGCTCCAGCTTAAGTTCACAGAAAAGAGAAACACGAGCCATTCATTTTACTAAAAAAAAAAAAAAATCCGAAAGGAAATGATTATCCTTATAAACTAAAAAACAACCAATGATTATCCTCACTCAATCCAAATAATAGTTATACCGATGCATATTTACAAGTGCATATATGACAGGACACAAGTATAATTTTGGATTCATGTACTTTATTCTATAAACAGTTATACTGATGTGGAAAACAACAAACAGACAAGAATCAGTCTATCTTCTCCATTTCCAAACTCAACGATCTGAAATTCATACTAAAAGATGACTTTCCATGCTATCATCATCCTCGTCAATTTTTATCAAATTTGAACTTGAACCCTCATATAGCATTATTGTCTCTTTGGGGAAAAGTCCAAGGTGCTCTTCTTGGGTCTGGTCAATAATGTGCTGTTTTAGGAGCCTCATCAGTGCATTCAACTCCACAAGTACATCTACCATTTTAGGTCTATTTTCCCTTCTCAGGCTTAGGCAATTTAGTGCTATTTGTACAAACACATTTAAATGTCTTACCCCAGCCTCCTTTAACACCGTATGATCGACAACCTCTAAGAATTGATTGCGTTCAACCAATGTAGTAAAGTGAGCGGCTAGACTTTTCCAATCCTTTGACGGGCTATGAGATACAGGCATTTCTCTGGTCAGAAGTTCAACTAAAACCACCCCAAAACTGTATACATCACTTTTTTCTGTCAGTACACTTGTCTGGAAGTACTCAGGATCTAGATAGCCTAATGTACCTTGAACTAGAGTTGTCACATGGGTTTGGTTATATGGGACAAGTCTTGATGCCCCAAAATCTGACACCTTTGCCGTGTAGTTCTCATCTAGAAGAATATTCGATGATTTCACATCCCTAACAGAAGGTTGGTAAATTATAAATTTCTGGTTTAGATCTAGTATTCTGTAGTGAATTGTTAAGATGATTTTCAAGGTTAACAAATGAGGATAAACATTATGGATCTAAAATTTGTAAGGTGCTTTCACTTACTATAATACTCTCTGCTTTTTTGGTATAAATAGCGAGTTACCCTGCCCCTCTTTTTTTCTCCCCCCTCTTTTAAATGCATGAAAGAGATTCAAATACCAAGTGTCATTGCACCGGGGTGGTCACAGAGGGAAATTGCATGAGTGGATGTATTATATTAAAAAAAAAGGAGCATTTACCTATGGATGATGGGAATTTGGGTGGCAGAATGGAGATGAGCCAGTGCAGCTGCTGTTTCAACTGCTATCCTCAGTCTGTTCTCCCATGAAATTGATCCCAACCGGTCATTATGCAAATGATAAAATAGGTTCCCTTTTGGTATAAACTCATAAACAAGCAACGGTACCTCTGTCTCTAGGCAACACCCTAAGAGTTTTACAACGTTTCTATGATCAATCTGGGAGAGTATAACGACCTCATTGATGAATTGTTCGATCTGTGTCTGGTCCACAAATTTTGATTTCTTGATCGCTATGACTGTATGATCTTCCAGTATTCCTTTGTACACAGTGCCATATCCTCCCTTCCCAAGGATACGGTCGTTGCTATAATTATTTGACGCCTTTTCTAACTCTTCTGAGCTGAATATCTTTGCTGGTGCCTTTTGAGAGGAAATTCGTTGCCTTAACATGAAGCCACCGTTTTGGAAAAAGTACCTTTGCTTTCGTCTTGCAAGTCTTCGTTTCTTCACAAGCCAATATGTCCAAAGAACAAGGGCGAACGAAATAAACAACAAAAATAGTCCCACACCTACAAAGAACTAGGATTCCATTAGTAATACAGAATTCTCGAACAAAAGCGCATGTACCATTTTTTTTGAAGGTTAGCGGACAAGCAGTCCCTTGGTAGAAAAGAGCATGTAATTGTATCTCTTTTTTATTTTTTATAATAGTATGCACTTGATTCTATACACTGGGAGTAATATGAGTTTGTTAACCTTTTTCTTTTCCAAAAAGAAAGATGAGAAGATCTGAAAAAAAATACCACTCTTAAATTTTTCTCAAGTACTGTTGTACAACTAAAGCATGAATCAGGGCCAATGACTGAAGTTCTGATAATAACAAAAATTCATGAGAAATTAAGTATATGTATAACCTGTTCATTATCAATGTCAACTAATATGGTGTTACATGATCCAAATTCAAAAGTTGATGCTTTCTCCCAATTTTTTGTTTAAATTTTTTTTGTTCTGGGGAAGTAAGAGATCGTTTCATTTATGTGCAACATTGGACAAGGAAAATTCAAGTGGAGAATCAACAATTTTCTGGAAAGTTTGGTTTAATATTTGGATTGTAAAAGAGGGAAAATAATAAATTTGCTCTGCTAGGACTATGGAACCTCAAATTCCCTTGAAGAAGGGAAATGCCTCTCGGGAATGAGGTTTCCTAGGCTCGATCCAATAATTAATCAGGAACAGGTGACAATGAATTCTGAATCCTTTACTTGCCTATCCTCGATCAGTAAGAATATTAAAGCATCCCTTTAGATAATTCTCATACAATTTCAATTTGAATGCAGAAAAATGAAGAAATTAAAGGAAATCGAAGAAAATAACAATTAGACTTCCTGGTATGTACCTAATTAATTAGTATGTTCTCAAGAGAGTGTAATGAATTGTTTTTTTACCTAAGGCAAGTTCGAGAGGCGCAACCTTCTTGCAGCCTGTTCCATGTAAGGTGCCATCACCGCTCATTCCAAATGGGCATGTGCACTTATAACTGCTAATGATGTTTTCGCATCTTTTTGGATGAACACAAGGATTATTTGGCCTGTCACACTCATTAATATCTGGAAGCCAATAAAAAGAAAACAAATTTAGTATTATATACATATTAGTGATATAACCTCTAGTGAAAAAGGACTAATACAGTTGTCATCACGTCACATGGCATCATGGTCCAGAACTCAACCAAACTGTGATAAATTATTATATCAGTATTTTCCTTACTGCTCAAACTATGTAATATTGGCTTGTTATGGACTAACAAGCTCAGGCTTCCACAATGCTAGCCATAATTTGATGGATTATGGCAGCAATAAATAATTAGTCTAAGTCCAATATTCTAGATAATTAATTCAAAAAATGGTTAGTTTCTGTCAGATCTAAAATTTTCACTTTTATAGTTTGTGGTCCAAATTTCTCCTTTTTACTTAATTCATCAGAGTTTGTTAAATTTTTAATGCACACCAAGTCATCTGGAAATTTTAAGAACTTTTCTTTAAGTGTAATATTTGTCTGGATACTACAAGATTATCATGCCAATCTCGGCAACGATATTTGTTCCATCCCCTTAAATCTTGCAAGTTTTTTGGAACATGCTAAATATGAAGTGCAGATGCTTCATGCATCATTAGGAACGACTGTGCCAATTTTTGGTATCTTATCATGTAAAAAATTAAAAAGTAAAAAAAATGCTCATCTGCTGAATTTTTCTTTTATAAACTGTTGCCAGCATACCTAGCTAGTAATTGGCACATTCTTTTTTATTAGGGGGAATTTCATGTATCTGGTATCCCCCTCAAAAACTTCAACATTACGTATTTTCCCCTCAAAAGTTCATAATATCATATTTACCCTTCAAATTAATAAAAACTCACATATATACCCATTATAACTTTATAATGTATTAAATATATTTAAAAATAATCAAATAACAATATATGACTATTATACCCTTCTACTTCTTCCTTCCTTTCTCTCTTCCATTTTCTTCCCTATCTCTCAACACCCTCTCCAAAGAAGAAAAAAACAGAGAAGAAATGGGATTGGGAGCGAGCTGCTCCAAATTCTCCCTCAGCTACTGCTGATGGAGTCCCCTCTCCAAATCCTCCAAATGCCCTCACAAACTCATTCCCTCACTGCCTCATTCTCACTTTCATTTCCTCTTTCTTTTTCTTTTCATTTTGTTTTTTGATTCAGTAACCAACGAACTAATATTTACGAATGGTGAATATTAATTAAGTGAATAAACTTTCCGGATGGTAAATTTCCTCTCATTGACTTTTTCTTTTCATTTTTATTTTTCATTTCCTCAAACTTTTAAAGGGCAATTGCTGGAAAGTTTTATGAATGAAATGGATATCTCAGGTGTGCTGAACTCAAAACTTCTTCAAGGGTCTATGAGATCGATATCTCAGGTGAGCAGATTTAAGGCAAATATCAGTTGTAATGCAATCTATATGCCTAGTTGAATTAGGATTTAAGGGTAGTTAATAGCTTAGGGATGTCAGCCCTGATGAGCTTGCAGGTTGGCATCGGGTTTGAAAGTAGAGCAAAGGAAGAGTATGAGGGTATAATGGTATTGTTATTTAATTAGTTTTAGATATATTTAATATATTGAAGGATTATTGTGGGTAAATTTGTGAGTTTTTGTTATTTTGAAGGGTAAATATGATATTACAAACTTTTGAGGGGGAAATACGTAATATTGAAGTTTTTGAGGGGGATACATGAAATTCCCCCCTTTTTATTAAAGTAATTGGTGCATTCTGACTGCATGAAAAATCTATACCTTTACATCCTGGTATGAGATATGGATTCCCTTCAAATCCTTCAGAGCAGTTGCATCGGTACCCGATCCCATTGGTCGAGTTGTAGCAATAGCTATTTGCCTTGCACACAGTTTTTCTGTTGTCCATCTCTCCACAGCTCTGGTTTCCAATAGACCACTCGAGCACAACAGTTCGGTTCTGATTATTCTGATTGCCTAACAAATCCTCGGAGGTAAAAACATATTCGTCTTCTTCCACTAAAAATGCCTTGTTGCACGTCTTCCATGGTGCATTTTCCACTCCAGTTTGTCCCCTTATGCTAGTGAAGTTTACATGTAGTTTTTTTAGTGCTTTTGGTACTGGTGCTTGGCAACAACCAACACCAGAGCACACACCCTCAAATATTTTGTTTGTTGACACACAAAAGGATGCACAAGCACTGAGATAACTGCCATTGGCATCTCGGATTATTGCAATGGAATCACACCCAACTGCTGTAAATTTGTTTCTCGTGTCGGAGAAGGTGAAGGGAGTTCCTTCCAAGCTAAAATCCTAGTTAATTGTAGTCACTAGGTTATTTCTTAAATTTGGAATTGAACCAGTACTAACCTAGATTACAGTGTTGCACAGTATGACAAATCGTTACTGTACTAATGCCTTTATGCGTCTGATTTTGATATGCGCATCATTTGTACATAATATTTCAACTAGTGTATCAGTACAATTATATAGAAACAATTACAATTACTGTTTTGATCTGTAGAGCTTACAAGTTCTCAATTTGGACTCACCCATAAAGTTTAATTGAATAAGATAAATGAAAACTCTGAGCTGAACTTATTGCACAATGAGCCATTTTGCTAATATATCTTTCAATAGTCATTACAGCACTTGAGCAGTGATTACTTATTGAGGAGGGTTCCAAAGCCTCTATTTTTTAAATGTTAATAACTTAAAATTTAAAAGTCAATTATCAAAATAAAACCATTAAATTTTATTTATATCATTTTCTCTATGCAAATATATAAAAGACCACAACATTTTGACTTTGTTTTGATTTGTATCAAGAACTTGCAAAATTATATAGATATGGATAAATTTTAAAAGTTGATTTTTCAACTTATTGATTAACACAAAAAAAAAAATCGAAAAGTGATAATTTTTTAAATATATGTAGATAAAATAATATATATCACATTTAATGGTTTTATTTTGACAACAACAACAACAAAGCCTTTAATTCCAAACAATAGTTTTATTTTGACATATAAGTTAATTTTTTTATTAGAAAATTAAAAAAATGAAGGCATAATGGAGACATTTCAACCCTCCTAGTACTCATTAAGATTTGAGTCCATAATTTAAGGAGAAAGTTGTAATCAAGATATAATTCATAAGAGTTTAGGACAAAGGTGGGAAAATTGAAACTTTGTAGACCGAAACAACTAAATAAGAATTTAAGAATCATTTGCGCTTAATATATTTTATTTTAATTAAAAAATAAATAATTTAAGATTTTGCAGGGGTGTAGATGATTTTGAGTTCAATATGAGGGGGTGCAATACGTACCAGGTCAGGAGGAGGGGTGCTTATGGAGCTGTTGGTGTTGTTGTTGACCGCGCACTGCCACGTGGCAGTTCGACCAAGGATGGTGATGGTGCCTTCAGGAATTGATATGTTAACAATCTCGTATTTACGGGAGGGGAGAGAAAGCATCGGGGCACTGCCATCACAGTTAATCCCAAAGGAAGAATTAAAGGGCTTTAATAAGCTCAAATTGTAGTTGCCAGTGATAGCAAAAGGGTAGGGGATGGAGATGTTGTAGCACTTCCCCGTGTCTGGCATCAATGCCGATGGGTCTAGCCATTGGCAGGATGAAGGAGCCAGAAGAGCAAGTAGCAAGAGAAGAAGAAGCATTAGAGACTTCTTTTGGGGGGTTTAGTTGCTGTCAATCGGTGACAGAAAGCAGGGGGCAAGGTTTTTGTAATTAAGCTGATTATATATAGAGTTTATTTGAAAAGTCAATAAAAGTTCCGTCGAAGACCAACTATAACGCGCGAGTCAATTTGGATAATTAATAGAGGTCCTCCTCACCAGTAGACGTTTCAATTGTCCTTTTGAATGGTTAATTTCCTATTTACCCTTGAAACCTTTTTTTTTTTTTCTATATATCCTTCAAATTTTAGTTATAGCTAATAAGTCCTTTAACTCTTGTATAGCTTTTTTTTTTTATTTTTTATATAACCATAAAGTTCATTATTCACTGTCAGAATTTATTGGCTCTCTGATCAAGCGGATCCGATTAAGTTGCTACAACAGGTACTTTTAAGCACCGTATAAGATAACAACGTTGCGTTGAGAACTTGAGACACTCAACAGTTGTGACTTGATGAATTATTTCGAAGAAATAAAAAACATCCAAATTAGAAAACTGAAGCAGGTCGAAGTATTGGATAAAAATTAAAGCACCCTTTATTGATTTATACTTATTTTTTTTCCTGTCAAATTAGCACATCCAAATTAAAGCATCTCGAAGGAGGTCTGAGATATCTTATTTTTTTTTTTCTGGTCAAATTAGCAAATCCAAATTAAAGCATCTCCAACCATTTGATATAACATTATATGATTTTTTACATCATTCAGTGGGAACATTTGAACTTTAATTAGTGATATATATCACATCTCAACTTCTTAGAACAGTAACTGTTATTTCTGCAAAAATGCATCAGAGGGGTACTAATCATTACAAAACCGCAAAATATAAAACCACAAATTACAAAACATGTAATCATCAATTCATCATCACCTTCCATTCTTAAATTTCCACTTTACTCTTTTAACCCTATAATTCAGAAAATTACAAAACACTACATCCTATAAATTCAAATCAAATCCATTGAAGCTAATATAAATTACTACAAGAAAATAAATGAAATGTTAGTAAAACTCTTCTTGTAGAAGTTTGAATAAGATTGAATAAGCTTGTTGTGCATGCCACCTTCTTCAATCCAAATATATTTCATCTTTTTTCCTGCCCCTACAAAACAGTTATAGAAAGATTAACACCACTGTCAGCTATCAGCTATCCACCCTCTCGTTGCATGTTTGCTTCAACACTTATTATCACCACTGCTTGAATGGACTGGTTGCAAAGTCTTTATCACAAAGGTTACACCATCGTCTACTACCGATGCATGGATCCTCCAGCTATACACTCTTTGAGTCTGTTCGGCAGGCCATTGGGAATGAGTATGGATACGAAAATTGAGCTAAAAATTACTGTTCACGTGGGGAAAAAAAATTCAAACTGAATTTTTTTTTTCTGCAGGAACAGTGGAGTGGCCAAGCACGCCCTTTCTTTGCACACTTTGCCGGGTGATATTTCCACGAAACACAATGAGGATGTGATATTTTCTTCCCATTGATATATTATGTTCATTTCTTCCATTAGTTCACAAAATTCGGAATTTTTTTTTTTTACCACCGGTATAATTCAATTTAAATTAAAAACCATCTGGAGCTGATTTTGTAAAAAAATATCATCTCCGCACAATGATTTCGTGCACCAGTTAAGACGGATCCGGACAACCATTTCGCGCACCCGTCCATGCAGGAATTTCGCGCAAAAATGGGTCCGTACAACTATTTGGCGCACGAGCACGGAAATTGACATACTTGCACGGATTTTAATGTACTTAGAACGGATCTTGATGCAATCCGATGGTTGTTATAAAATTAATAAGCCGGTCAAAACGCGTTTTGACTCCTTGGGACGCGACAACATCAATTTTTTTATTCTTTTTTTCGAAAGGCGTGGCTGCCAGTGCTAATCAAATTTTTTATTCAAAAATTCAATTTTGTAAGGACCATCCGATTGCATCAAGATCCGTTCTAAGTACATTAAAATCCGTGCAAGTATGTCAATTTCCGTGCTCACCTGCGCCAAATGGCTGTGCGGACCCATTTTTGCGTGAAATTTCTGCAAGGACCGGGTGCGCGAAATGGTTGTGCGGACCCGTCTTGACTAGTGCGCGAAACCATTATGTGGAGATGGTATTTTTTTATAAAATCAGTCCCGGTTGGTTTTTAATTTAAAATGAATTATGCTGGTGGTAAAAAAAAAAAAACTCCCCACAAAATTGATAGCTTACTGGATCCAGATAAAGTGTCATTTGTCTACCAAGACAATACTTTTGCTTGGTCCCCTTATTGATAATTTTGAAGTACTTATCGTATTTCACTTTTAGCTTGTAACTGTCAAGAGATTCATCCATGCTATAGGGGAACTTGATAATAAAAATAAGTGACTGAACAAACCAAATACTAATAGAATTAAATAATCCGACAATGGATGGACTTGAAATTAGCAGTTTGCAGTTTTACCACCAACACAGTAAAATAAACCGCCCCAAACCCCGAAGGATCCGTATCCTCTCTATTACTACAAGGATGGGCCTTACTTTACGGTTTGAGATTCGGGGGAAGATTGGGGTCAGTATTATTGGGCTTTGAGATTCGTGCTGAGTTAAAATGAATGGTCCGGATTCAGTAATGGTAAAAGATTCCCTTGTGCAGTAAGAGAGGAGAGAAGCTTGGGTCCGAAGCCGTCAGATTTGTTTTAAGATCTGTACGCTTCGCTTTAATATCCGTGCACAATTGCTTTCATATATGTGGCACGGATCCTAAAGCAGATCGGGCGGTTGTTGAACCCATCGGACCCAAATTTGCCCCGTAAGAGAGAGGATGTGAATTCAACCGCGAACCCCGCTCTCTCGTATTCTCTCTCTCACTCAATCCTAATCCAAATCGCGCACAAGCTTTCCTCTCCCGGCACCACCTTCTCTTGGCGCTCCTCTACTGTCGGCGCTCCGCTCCTCTCCTCTCGGCGGTCGGCGCTCCGCGCTCCGTTGGGCCCTTGTTCTCAGACCAGTCGCCCAGACCTAGGGTTTACTGAAATTAACTGAAGAAGAAGGTAAATTTCTAAAACACAATTCTCAGACCAGTCGCACAAGCTGAAACTATGTTTTCTGAAATTTTGTATCTCCTAGTGTTAGATTGTAGTTGAATTTCTTTAGCTATTAAAATGATTTCGTTTAACATATTTCTGGTGGATAGGGTATTTGATGACAACTTGAATGAATTGAGAGTGTAAACAAAACAAATGTGCATATTAAATTTCAAAATTTTACCTTCTTTGATGATACTTAATGTAGTATATTGAAACTTTATTACATATATATGTTGCTGAGAGACATGATAAAAATAACTTTTATCTCAAGAAACAGGCGACAAATACATTTCAATTTTTAAAATTGCTGAAGCCGAATTTTCTTCTACGCAAAAAGCAACATCTGTGATGTGCAGTATGTAATGTGAAATCCATAATTTCAGGACAGTACAATGCACGGTCTGCAATTTCATATTCTGGTAATGTAAATTGTGCATTGCAAAATATTTGATTTTCATCTCTACTCGCAGTTATTTCAGGTCAGAGCCAACAAGGGGATCAGCACATAACATTTGTTTTTGAATCTGTATCAGCCTATTAGCGAAAGCTGTAACATCCAACATTGTTTTCACGATAATAGGTACTGTTTCTTTTTATTTGGAGTAAAAATCTGGGTCAAGTGCTCATTTCATTCTTATATGATTAGCACATGAGGTAATAGGTACTGTTATTGAGATCCAGTCTGTCAATTCAATTATGGAAAACGAAATCAAAGGAATTGAATTAACAAAGAAAGGATATCGAGAACTATGCTATTCTAGTTACTCTTAAGCATTCCTCTTTGTGTGGAAAGAAAAATTCCAAATTAAGCTCCAGCTTGAGTTCACGGAAAAGAGAAACACGAGCCATTCATTTTACTAGAAAAATAAAAAAAAATCCAAAAGGAAATGATTATCCTTATAAACTAAAAAACACCCAATGATTATCGTCACTCAATCCAAATAATAGTTATACCGATGCATATTTACCAGTGCATATATGACAGGACACAAGTATAATTTTGGATTCATGAACTTTATTCTATAAACAGTTATACTGATGCAGAAAACAACAAACAGACAAGAATTGGTCTATCTTCTCCATTTCCAAACTCAGCGATCTCAAATTCATACTAAAAGATGACTTTCCATGTTATCATCATCCTCGTCAATTTTTATCAAATTTGAACTTGAACCCTCATATAGCATTATCTCTTTGGGGGAAAGTCCAAGGTGCTCTTCTTGGGTCTGGTCAATCATGTGCTGTTTGAGGAGCCTCATCAGTGCATTCAACTCCACAAGTACATCTACCATTTTAGGTCTATTTTCCCCTCTCAGGCTTAGGCAATTTAGTGCTATTTGTGTGACCACATTTAAATGTCTTACACCAGCCTCCTTTAACACCGTATGATCGACAATCTCTAAGAATTGATTGCGTTCAACCAATGTAGTAAAGTGAGCGGTTAGACTTTTCCACTCCTTTGACGGGCTATGAGATACAGGCATTTCTCTGGTCAGAAGTTCAACTAAAACCACCCCAAAACTGTATACGTCACTTTTTTCTGTCAGTACACTTGTCTGGAAGTACTCAGGATCTAGATAGCCTAATGTACCTTGAACTAGAGTTGTCACATGGGTTTGGTTATATGGGACAAGTCTTGATGCCCCAAAATCTGACACCTTCGCTGTGTAGTTCTCGTCCAGAAGAATATTCGATGATTTCACATCCCTAACAGATGGTTGGTAAATTATAAATTTCTGGTTTAGATCTAGTACTTTGTAGTGAAGCGTTAAGATGATTTTCAAGGTTAACAACTGAGGATAAACATTATGGATCTAAAAATTGTAAGCTGCTTTCACTTACCATAATACTCTCTACTTTTTTGGTATAAATGACGAGTTACCCTGCCCCTCTTTTTTTTTTAACCCCTCTTTTTAAATGCATGAAAGAGATTCAAATACCGTGTTAATAAAAAAAGGAGCATTTACCTGTGGATGATGGGAAATTGGGTGGCAGAATGGAGATGAGCCAGTGCAGCTGCTGTTTCAACTGCTATCCTCAGTCTGTTCTCCCATGAAATTGATCCCAACCGGTCATTATGCAAATGATAAAATAGGTTCCCTTTTGGTATAAACTCATAAACAAGCAACGGTACCTCTGTCTCTAGGCAACACCCTAAGAGTTTTACAACGTTTCTATGATCAATCTGGGAGAGTATAACGACCTCATTGATGAATTGTTCGATCTGTGTCTGGTCCACAAATTTTGATTTCTTGATCGCTACGACTGTATGATCTTCCAGCATTCCTTTGTACACAGTGCCATATCCTCCCTTCCCAAGGATACGGTCGTTGCTATAATTATTTGACGCCTTTTCTAACTCTTCTGAGCTGAATATCTTTGCTGGTGCCTTTTGAGAGGAAATTCGTTGCCTTAACATAAAGCCACCATTTTGGAAAAAGTATCTTTGCTTTTGTCTTGCAAGTCTTCGTTTCTTCACAAGCCAATATGTCCAAAGAACAAGTGCGAACATAATTAACAACACAAATAGGCCCACACCTACAAAGAACTAGGATTCCATTAGTAATATATAATTCTCAACTGTGTATGTACTGGTATCTTTTTTTATAATAGTATGTATAGTTATGTACTTCATCTATACACTTGCGTAACATGAGTTCGTTAAACCTTTTCTTTTCCAAAAAGAAAGATTAAAAGATCTGAAAAAAAATACTACTCTTAGATTTTTCTTCAAGTACTCTTGTACAAAGAAAACATGAATCAGGGCCAATGAAGTTCTGATAATAAAAAAGTATTCACGAGGAATTAAAAATAAAGTATTACCTGTTCTGTATCAATGTGAACTACTATGTTGTTACATGATCCAAATTCAAAAACTTGATGCTTTCTCTCACTTTCTTGTTTGATTTTTTTTTTTTTGTTATGGTTAAGAGACTGTTTCGTTTGTGCAACATTTAGGCCTGCTAAATGAGTCGGACCTGCTCATGGACTTTGAGTTTAATTTGAGCTCAGTCCAAACTCGGTCCGAACTCGAAAATAATCTACCCTAACTTTACCGAGTCGATCTGATCCGATCCGAGTTAGCCATTGAGTCGAGTTACCTGTTAGCGCCTCCCTCTAGTCCTCTTCGTTTCCAAGCTGCTAATGCCTCCCTCCTCTTCGTTTCTAAGCTGTTAGTGCCTCCCTCCTCTAGTCCTCTTCGTTTCCAAGCCTGCTAAACGAGAACCTCCTCTTCGCCTCCCTCTTGTCCTCCTCCTCCTCGCTATCTCTCTTCAAATGGTCTTTTCAACTGGTAACTCTCTAGCTCCGATTTTCATGTCTTAGTTTTAGCAACCGATAAAATCTCAAATCTTTTGAGCTTAATTAGAAATTTCTGCTTGATTTTGAATGCAACCCATTAAGGTTATACCATGAACTGATTGGATTTCTAATTGATAGGATTTCTAATTCATACTTGATTTTGAATGCAACCCATTAAGGTTATACCATGAACTGAAATCGATTGGTACTGTAATTGCCTGACATACTAATATTAGACTTTTATGTAAACTAATATCTCCACCTGTCAGCGAATGCTGTTAGCACAAACCCCAAAAAATGACATGTCAGCTTAATAGATAGGAGAAATATTGCCTACTGGTACATACTGGTACATGAGGCATCTGACTATGTATTAACCTTTTGGACTTTATGCGTCTCAAAGCCATCTCATCTATATTTCTACTTGGAAACCTGCAACACATTTCTCATGTATAACCTAAAAATTTAATCATCGTTACATTTTTGTAGAAACAGAGATGTGTTATTGTGTACCAGTGAGTGATATCACTTAGGATGTTAGAGTTGGAAGAATCTTCACAATTATTCTGCAATTGCCTGACATACTAAAATTGGGTTTTTAGCATATTTCCTTTCGGCTTTGCATTGAACTTTGGAACCAAGACGTAGCTCAACGATGTATAATTAGTGGCCCAATGTTTTCATGTTAAGTTGAAGAAATATATTCTAACTGTGGACAAGTAAGTTACAAATGCTCTTTATCTTTTCTACTTGATGATCACATATTTTTGGTTTCCTACATGGTAAAAAATGTTCTTCTGTATACTTTGTGCAAATCAATCAGGTGATATTTGATTTTTGCTTCTTGGCTCTTTTGGCGATTGGAGGTTCCCTAGCTGGCTCTTTACTGTGCTTTCTAAATGTACATATTTCTTATTCTTGTAACCTTTTTTTTTTTCCTAAAGTTTGTCAAGTTACCTACTTCTAACAGAGCTCATGAATTCAAAAAGTAATGTATTTTGATTGAATATTAAATTTCAATCCAACTAAACAGGGACTGCATTCTAATACTTTTGTATTGATTTCCAGATTTTGATTTGGAAAAGGAAAGAAGTGGTCTGGATGAACAGGGACTAAAAATTGCTGAAAATCAAGAAACAAGTCAGAAGAATAGGCACAAACTTGCCGAGAGTACGTTAGGTACTTAATAATTTCACTTTATATGTTCTTGTTGAAGAAATGGACTGTAAAACAGCCCAGAAATTTATTTATTACCAGAACTGTACCAATTACAATTTTGAGTTCCCTAAACCCCCTGAGTTTGTATTAAATTTGGTACCAGGCCAATTTCTGATGTTTGATATAACTTGGTATTTAGAAATTTGGAACTGGGAAGTACTGGTACTAAACCAAAGGTTCTTTTTTCTTTTCTGTAAAGTACTAATTTATAATCCCAGCATATTTAGTAATTTTCATGACTGGTCCTTGTCACATATTCATCAGATTAGTTATCAGAACATGTTTGGATGAATGATGACGTGAGCACCAGTCCATTTGTATTGCTTATGTGAATGCATTTATATCATAGACATGGTTGGATTATAGTTGGCAACTGAGATTATGGTTGGATTAATTTGCATGTATTTTAATTTTACTGTTTTGCTGCATACCGCTCGCTAATAATCTAATTTGCTATATAATTTGCAAACTTACTACTGTTTTTTTCCCCTTGTTCTCTAGAATTGGTGCGATAGGCAATAGCTTTATCCATGTTCAGAGGTTTCTGTGCTAATGCAATTATTCTCATACCAAAAAATGGCGCCTTTCTACACAAAATTAGACCCAAGAGGTCACAATTCGAGGTACAAGCTAGACGGTCTGGGTCCACAGAGGCTCGACCGACACATAAATCTTCACAAATGGCAACACGAGAGAGACAACAGCAACAATTACAAGGTTTCGAGGCCATAATCGGGATAGAAACTCACGTTCAACTCCAAACTTCAACTAAGGCCTTTTGCAGATGCCCATACAGTTATGGGTCGAATCCCAATACCACAATCTGCCCGGTCTGTATGGGGCTACCAGGCACACTACCTGTTTTGAACTCCAGAGTGGTAGAATTTGCAGTTAAATTAGGTCTTGCGTTGAACTGCGAGATTTCAATGAAGTCAAAGTTTGACAGGAAGCAGTATTTCTACCCTGATTTGCCAAAGGGATACCAGATTTCTCAATTTGATATACCAATTGCAAAAGGAGGGTTTTTGGATGTGGATTTGCCTGTGGAGTTTGGTGGGGGCCACAAGAAGTTTGGTGTTACAAGGGTCCACATCGAAGAAGATGCTGGGAAGTTGGTACACTCTGACACGGGAAGCTTTTCACAGGTAAATGCAGTTTTATTTCAATCTCCTGCATTATTTGGCGGTACCGATCCTTGTACTGATTTGGTAGCAATGTTAAGTTCTGAGGCAAAAAAATGTAGTTGGCTTCGGTTCGATACTGGTTGGTATGCGTTGGTCATACTGGTACATGTGTCTTGTATGCTATCTGTATTGGCGGGATTGTGTTAATTGCAAATCTTGTTATATCACGTCATGGGTTGCAAACATGTTGATCTAGATTGTTACATTAAAAAAAGGATAATATTTTTGTAATTTTCTAAAATATGGACCCATTTTTAAGTGACTTGTGATAGTTGGAGGGACTTTACATGGAACAATTATGCTACAAGTAGTTTTGCTGATTTTGTACTGCTGTGGAAATTACATGGAACAACACTGTAAATCAAATTTCCCTGTAAAAAATGTCATACTTTAGCAACTTGTAGCAACTCTAATGCTAGATGGATTGTAAGAAAGGATTGCTCATTACTCTAAATCCTAATTCACAATAGGTAGATCTGAACAGAGCCGGGGTACCCTTGCTGGAAATAGTGTCAGAGCCCGATATGAGGAACGGGATTGAAGCGGCAGAGTATGCCTCCGAGTTGCAGCGTGTTGTCAGGTACATTGGTGTCAGCAACGGCAATATGCAAGAGGGCTCTCTCCGTTGTGACGTCAATGTCTCTGTTCGGCCCGGTGGCCAACAGGAGTTTGGTACCAAGGTACCTTTTTCTGTTCAACTCGGTAAACTTTGACAAAAGTAAACAAAAGTTTAGAGATGTTGATGGGTTGGATTGGTGTCATGTATGATGGAGCATCTGCTTCATTTAATAGTTACTTTATTTGAGAATAATCAAGCTTTTCTAATAATCTGGGACAACTAAAAATGTACCTAATTTTTTTTTTTTTTGTAATGGTGCATATTTAATGATTGAGCCAATTAAAAATGATCAAGTATATTATATCCATGTTAACCTACTACTACTGGTAAGACAAGATCAGGTAGAGTCTAGGTGAAACCTGGTGGTCGGGTTGGGTGAGAATTGGCATCCCTATATTGAGTGGGGAAGAAGAGGTCAGGATAGAGGTTCTTGTGTACCATCATTAAAGAGTTAGAACTTCCAGAAAAAAAAAGGAGGAATTCATGGACTGTGATGGTGTCTTGCATTGCATGCATGTTCCAGCTTTATCATGAATTTTTTCGACTTTATTTTTGTTGATAACTATTTTTTTACTTGATGCAACGGATGACAGGTGGAGATAAAAAACATGAATTCCTTCTCAGCAATGAACAAAGCAATAGACTATGAGATAAATAGACAGATCCTTCTGCATAAGCAAGGCCAAGCCGACCAAATTGTACAAGAAACTCGCCTTTGGGATGATGCAACTCAGGTGCATCTCTATCTTTCTCTCTCTTGCAAATGGGGTGTTGGTTGGGCTTAATCTCATCTTAATTAATGAACAATGACCTTGTAGTTAAAAGTTACCTCAGGTTGAAGCAGTTTGGTTTAATTGAAGCGTCACTAGCCAGTTTGAAATTTGGAATTTTGGTTAAGTGAGGCTTGATTTAAGGAATTGGGATTACTTGCATAGTCTAAAAGAAACGAAATCTCACGTTTGTGATTCCTTTCTAAGAGAACTTTTAATTCTTCCTTAGAAAACATTTACAATGAGGAAAAAGGAAGGACTGGCAGATTATAGATACTTCCCAGAACCCGACTTGCCTGAGGTAGTATTGACAGATGAGTATGTTGATCAAATTCGCATGTCACTTCCTGAGCTCCCCGAAGCAAAGAGGAGGCGGTATGAGAATATGGGGCTTACCATGCAAGATGTTCTCTTCCTTGCTAATGATGATGATGTAAAGCTTCTTTTTTGTTAATACTATTATTCTTGTAGGCAATTTGATGCATACCTTGCATTATTTAGAAATATCATTGATACAATGCACAAAAAGGGATATTATACATGCTTCATAAAAATAGGAATTATCATTTGTGCATACTACTATTGTTCAGTAAGGAAATGAGATATTTGTCCTTTTTTTTCGGGTTGGAAAAGGGTTCTTGACAGAGAAGGAATGATTTCAGGGTTTTCAATATTGTTGTTTCAAGTGACTGGCTATTTTAGTGATATTAATAGCATCCTTTTGTAATTCAGGTGGGTGATTATTTTGATTCATGCATTCAAAATGGCGCAGAGGCCAAGTTGGCAGCAAACTGGATAATGGGCGATATCGCAGCTTATTTAAAGAATGAAAAGGTGTCAATAAAGGAGATAAAGCTGACACCAAAGGAGCTAGCTGAGCTTATCTCCTCCATTAAAAAGGGGACCATAAGTGGCAAGATTGGAAAGGAGGTATATTCTATTTGTGTAATTATTGATTTTTTTTTTTTTTTTCATTTGGTTTGGCAAACTGCAGCTAACTTTTAACTAAATTGAAAAGAACAGCAAACATTTCTCATATTTGCAACTGATCCCATTCTTTTTCTTTGGGGATTATAGCCAGCGATAGCAACCACTGAAGTCAAGGTTACATTAAATTGCGTGCTAGGTCAATTGATATCCTTAAGTTGGGACTAACAAAGGCACCATACACAATTTTTCATGCATTTATGGGGACTAATAAAATATTGTTCCAATTGTTAGTTGCAGTTTTTATAGATCGATGATCCTGATTTTCTTTTTTCAAATTTTAGATACTAAATGCGCTTATATGTAAAGGCGGAACGGTGCAAGGATTGATAGAGGAAAAAGATTTGGTCCAGGTAAATTGATTTCAGATTATGGCCAACAAATAAGCATGCATTGTACCTGATAGGTACTTTTTATCTTTTACTGTAAGCACTGGATAGGTGCCTGCCAAATCTCAAGTTCTATGATGGAAAGGTTATAAGTCTTAATTGACCTAACAAAACAACGGTAGTAAATGCATTTCAGTATATGTAGTATATTTGATGGTGTATATTGAATAAATTAATAGATAGTAGATCCAGCAGCAATAGAAGCACTGGTGGATGGAGTAATTGCAGAGAATCCAAAGCAGCTTGAACAATATCGTTCTGGCCGAACGAAATTGCAAGGATTTTTTGCTGGCCAGGTACGTGTATAATCATTCAATTTCACTTCTCCCCTTATTACACTGTTTATTTATTTTTTCTCTCTCTGTGCATCTTTTGCCCAGTACTCACCTTTTTATATAAAGCTAACACACAAATGTTTCAAGAAGTTCATATCTGATTGTGGTGCCAGTAGGTTTTAGTTTCAGTTTATTAATCAAAATATTTTGAAATATCCAAATTTAAACCAATTTTTCTTTTTCTATTTCTTGACTGTTTCTATAGGAAATAGTATGTTTGAACCTTGTTGGCAATTGTGCATTTTCAACATAACACCAAACACCAAATGTTCTTTTACTGTTCTATTTTGTTTTGTTTTGTTCTGTTTTGGTTAATTGAGCATTAGATTTGACTGAGTAAAACTACAAATAAATACCTTGTGATATCTCTTTAACTCTAAATTTAATAAGCTAGGGTTAATTTGGTTATGATAAGAAAGTTGAATGTGTCCATTTCTGTGTTATGTTATATGCAAAGCATTTTCTAAAACTTGTAAAATCCAGGTGATGAAAAAATCGAAGGGAAAGGCAAACCCTGTGCTTCTAACTAAGATACTTCAAGAAAAACTGAATGCTGGTAACTGATAAATGTTAGTGCAGTTGAGGCCAATTTTGCATCGAAAGTAAACAGATGTAGTAAATTGTGAATAAAGCTTTGTTTCATTCTTTTGCCCTAATCCTATTTGGTTATGTTGAGAAAGAGCATCTTTACATGATCACATTTCTCAGTAAATACTTTTCTGTAACAGAATTTTGTTTCACTTATTTTCTTTTTATTTTCAAATTGTGCACCTTCACAAAAAATTGGCAAAAATTTTTAATTTTCCCTTTTTTATTTTACATGAAGAAACATAGATTTAATTTTCGCAAAAATTCCAGTCTGTTTCGCCCATTAATCGCCATCAAAAATCACCAATCCATACTAAATTTATTAAATATCCCACGAAATCGCTGTAAAATACAGCAAAAACCATCAAAATGTAAGTCTCATAGCAGATGATTCAGAACGCAAGTCGGGTTGTAAGAATAAAGACTGCCAAGTACCAATGACACTGGAGAACTAAATCCAAGTGTTTCAAGAGATGGTACAACTGCCCAAAAAAAATTGATCAGAAAGTTAAAGGTACAACACTTAAATTGATGTTACCGCTTGATGTGAGATAAATAGTATGGAACAATTATTTAAACCTGAACTTGCTAAACTCGGGAAAATCTTCCGGAAAGGAAATTTCTAAACCCAAACCAACGTGGATATATTAAAAGAGTAAGGTTGTCAGAGACTTAATACTAGTACAAGTCATTTGCAAGAAGCTCCATCAGAGGAAAATACTGGTACAACAGACAAATGGTTTGATACTGGTACAGTTGCTTGCAACAAGGTCTCTTGGAGGAGGGCATTACTGGTACAAGTTAATTTATGAGTTGGTTTTTCAGCTTTTGTAGTAGTGAATAGGTTTCCAGTAAGGTAGAAGTTTGTTTTCATGTATAGATCCTTGTTAGTTTATTTATTTATTTTTATGTTCTAGCTTAGAAGTCAATTGTTAGATGTAGTCTCTTATCTTCTAGTTTATTTTCTCATGTAATCTGCATTTTAATTCAAAGAATATACCTATGGGTTTCAAATAAATAAAAAAGACTATGGCCATGACACACAGGCACCAAACCTGACCAGGAAGGAACTGTTATGATAGTTAAGCAGAGTCATTTTAATTTTCAATAAACATTACTCACCTAATTTACATTTCAATTTAATGTAGAAGCAACTCGTAGTTAATTTGAGTGACTGTTGGGCTTTTACAGATTTGAGTGAATTTCTAGTACCGAATCAGATGAAGCATCATGATTGATTCAATTTCTTATAGTTCAGGTGCAGTTATGTGTATATTTGATGGCATTTTTGTAAATGTACGAAAAATAAAGAAACACAATTTTATTGATAATTTAAAAGTAGTGTAGATCTCGATAGCTATTGCGATAGCTATTGCAATAGCTATGTGCAAATCAAATATGGTAATAATATACTTTTTGAAATGTTAAAGTGATAGCTATGTACAAATCAAACATAATAATGATACAACTCCTGAAATAGGATTTATTGATATTACATTTTCTTGAATCCTTACTATTTTCTAATGGTCTATAGCACAGACCAATAACTTAGTTTTTTTTTTTTTTTTGCAATGCACCAATAACTTAGTTTAGTCATGAATTATCATTGAACGGAAACCCACATGCTGCTATCGATCGAGGTCCAACCCAAATCATTTAATGAATTCGGGTCCTAAAGTAACTCGTGTTTAGTTTGAATACACCGGTCGATCAGAATCAACGAATGTTAAAAAGATCCAATGAGTTTTATTTCAGATGGAATTGGTCCGAATCCAAGACATATAAGAGAGTCTGGCTAGTATAACATTAATGTCATTTCAGCCTATATAACACCAATTCTAAAATCTATCGAATCGACTTCAAATGTTGAATTCAAACCGTTTAAACCGATCTATTTCATTAGTTGTGCGTTTACATACAAAATTTATAATTCTTTGATTTTATTTAGCATCAAGTTAAGCGGTCAAATGTGTGAGTTTTTAAGTTAATTTTAAGCATTTATTTTTCAACATTTTTACCGCTTGATTTGATACTAAAATAACTTAAAAAAAAAAAACAGAATGTAAACACATCACTCATAAAGTAAATCAGTTTGAACAGTTTGAATTAGTCGTTTAAAGTCTATTCAATCAATTTTGAAGTTAGTGTCATATGATACCAATGTCATACTATATGGTTCTGATATGACCCACCTCTGACAAGATTAGGTTTTGCTGCATGCCGCCTGCTAATAATCTAATTTGCTATATAATTTGCAAACTTGGCTTAATTAGAGAAAAGCACCTTCATCAATTTTTCATAGAGCTGCGGTAATATTTAATTTTGGAGCTAAGGAAAATGAAAGTCTTGTGTTATTTTTGAGCATGAGATTAGAGAGAGTGTTCAAATTATCTTGTCTCAAATTGATATGTTATTTGTATTTGTTTTTGTTGAGGAAGTAATTGTTTGAATTTGAGTAAATTTTGGATTTTTAGTAGATTTTACAAAGTACAGAATTTTAGTAAATTTTAATCCATAGTTACTATTGCAACTTGTTATAAAATAATATTGATAATCATTACAAGGGCGATGTGTCATTGACTCAGAGTGATGTGAATTTTTAAATGAGTAACCCATTAGCAGCAACGAGTTCGGGCCGAGCTTTGGATCAATCCGAGTTCGAGCTGAGCCGAAGACTCAAACTCAGTTTAATGAGTCGGGCTTTTGTCTTCAGATTTGAGCTGAATTTGAGTCAGACCTGTTGTGTTATATTACCGAGTTGGACCGAGTTTTGAGCCGAGTTCAGCCCATTAGCAGGTCTAGCAACATTGGACAAGCGAAACTCAAGTGGAGAGCCAATCAACAATTCTATATAATGTTTGGTTTAATATTTGGATTGAAAAAGAGAGCGAAAAAAATTTGGTCTGAGTATGAAACTGCAAATTCCCTCAAAGAAGGGAAAAGCATTTTGCTTCTCGATAAATGAACCCGCGTCTCTCCATAAAGAGACGAGTCCGTATCCTCTGAGATATCTCAATTTTTTGCGTGACCGACGTGTCCGGTGCCTATTCGGGGAAGCGTAGGGGGCCAATTTTATTTGAGCTTTGAGATTCGTGCCGAAAGTATTTGAACGATTGAGATATTTTAAAAAGTCACGCAAAGTTTGAGATATCTCAGAGGATGCGAATTCTAAAGAGACGGGGCTCACGGCCTTGCGCTAAGCCCGCAGTTCTTAATTTTCATACAATTTCAATTTGAATGCAGAAAAATGAAGAAATTAAAGGAAATCGAAGAAAATAACAATTAGACTTCCTGGTAGGTACCTAATTAATTAGTATGTTCTCAAGAGAGTGTAATGAATTGTTTTTTTACCTAAGGCAAGTTCGAGAGGCGCAACCTTCTTGCAGCCTGTTCCATGTAAGGTGCCATCACCGCTCATTCCAAATGGGCATGTGCACTTATAACTGCTAATGATGTTTTCGCATCTTTTTGGATGAACACAAGGATTATTTGGCCTGTCACACTCATTAATATCTGGAAGCCAATAAAAAGCAACTAATTAATTAAGTACTATAATAGTAGTGATGTAATATCTAGTGAAAAAATACTGATGTAGTTGTCATCACATCAGGGGCATCATGGTCCAGAACCCAATCAAACTATAATGAATTCCTATATCAGCATTTTCCCTACTGTTCAAATTATTAGATATTTGGTCTGTTTTGGACTAACAAGTTTAGGCTTCCACAATGCTAGCTAGCCATAAGTATAACTTGATGGATTCTGGCAGCAATAAATAATTAGTCTAAGTCCAATATTCTAGTTAATTAACTCAAAAATGGTTAGTTTCTGTCAGATCTAACATTTTCACTTGTCTAATTTCTGGTCCAAATTTCTATCTATATCTTTAACTTAATGCATCGATCGAATTTGTTAGAAGTTCTAAAGCATGCCAGATCATCTGGAAATTCTAAGAACATCTATAAGTGAAATATTTGTCTACATACGACAAGATTATCATGCCAATCTTAATTTGCAATGATTTTTTGTTTCATACTTTCATCCCCTTAAATCTTGCAAGTTTTTAAGAACATGCTAAATATGCATGAAGTGCAGATGCTTCATGCATCATTAGGAACAACTGTGCCAATTTTTTGTATCTTATGATGTAAAAAATGAAAAAGTTTAAAAATGCTCATCTGTTGAATTTTTCTTTTATAAACTGTTGCCAGCATACTTAGCTAGTAATTGGTACATTCTGACTGCATGGAAAATCTATACCTTTACATCCTGGTGTGAGATAAGGATTCCCTTCAAATCCTTCAGAGCAGTTGCATCGGTACCCGATCCCATTGGTCGAGTTGTAGCAATAGCTATTTGCCTTGCACACAATTTTTCTGTTGTCCATCTCTCCACAGCTCTGGTTTCCAATAGACCACTCGAGCACAACAGGTCGGTTCTGATTATTTTTATTGCGTAACAAATCCTCCGAGGTAAAAACATATTCGTCTTCTTCCACTAAAAATGCCTTGTTGCATGTCTTCCATGGTGCATTTTCCACTCCAGTTTGTCTCCTTATGCTAGTGAAGTTTACATGTAGTTTTTTTAGTGCTTTTGGTACTGGTGCTTGGCAACAACCAACACCAGAGCACACACCCTCAAATATTTTGTTTGTTGACACACAAAAGGATGCACAAGCACTGAGATAACTGCCATTCGCATCTCGGATTATTGCAATGGAATCACACCCGACTGCTGTAAATTTGTTTCTCGTGTCGGAGAAGGTGAAGGGAGTTCCTTCCAAGCTAAAATCCTAGTTAATTGCATGTAGTCACTAGGTTATTTCTTAAATTGGAAATTGAACCAGTACTAACCTAGATTACAGTGTTGCACAGTATGACAAATCGTTACTGTACTAATGCCTTTATTCTTCTGATTTTGATCTGCGCATGATTTGTACATAAATTTTCAACTAGTTAATATTCATCTGCCTTTATTCATCTGATTTTTTTCAATTCAATCTCAAATTATAACAAAGTTAAGATAAGTCTCTACACAAAAGTTAAATCCAGTCCAGACAGCCTATACATCCGATCTGCTTTAATATCCATGTGCTCCGCTTTAATATTTGTGCATGCCCGATTCAATTTTTGTGCACATAGAATTTAAAGCAGATTGGACAGTCTTGAAGCTTATCAAATCCAAAAGTAGATCCGATGCCCACCGGACCTACTCTGCTCTATGTTGGAAAACATATACTTTTCTGTTTAACTCGATGTATTGATAATTATACCAGGTATTTTCCGTTCTACCAAACTAACACCGTGGATGGTGGCAAGCCGGGCTGCTGAGGAGGCCAGACTTTGGAGCCGGTACTGTGGGAAGAACAGGACGTTTCGGGAGTGCATTATTTTTCAGAGGAGTTGAACTTTTGATGTAATGATGTAATAATGTAGGGTGGGTTGTGTTAAACACATTTACTTTAATTCTTGGTAGCAACTACCAAATTTTCAAAAAAAAAAAAAAAAGAAGATAATTATACCAGGTCAGGAGGAGGGGTGCTTATGGAGCTGTTGGTGTTATTGTTGACCGTGCACTGCCACGTGGCAGTTCGACCAAGGATGGTGATAGTTCCTTCAGGGATAGATATGTTGACAATCTCGTATTGACGGGAGGGGAGAGGAAGCATCGGGGCACTGCCATCACAGTTAATCCCAAAGGAAGAATTAAAGGGCTTTATTAAGCTCAAATTGTAGGTGCCAGTGATGGCAAAAGGGTAGGGGATGGAGATGTTGTAGCAATTCCCCGTGTCTGGCATCAATGCTGATGGGTCTAGCCATTTGCAGGATGAAGGAGCCAGAAGAGCAAGTAGCAAGAGAAGAAGAAGCATTTGCAACTTCTTTTGGGGGTTTAGTTGCTATCAATTGGTGATAGAAAGCCAGGGGGGGCAAGGTTTTTGTAATTAAGCTGATTACAGAGTTTATTTGAAAAGTTAATAAAAACTCAATGGAAGACCGAATATAACGCGCCAGTCAATTTTGATAACTATTAAAGAGAGGTCCTACCAGTAGACGTTTCATTGTCTTTTTGTATCATTAATTTTCTACATACCCTTGAAAACTTTTTTGAGTTTTCTATATATCCTTCAAATATTTAGTTATAGCTAATAAATCCTTTAACTCTTGTATATATTTTTTTATATAACCATAAAGTTAATTATTCACTGTCAGAATTTATTGGCCCTCTGATCAAGTGGTTCCGATTAAGCGTACTATATTGATAAAAATTACCAAAATAAAAAGTTGCTACAACAGAAACTTTCAAGCACTGTATAATATAACAATTGAGAACTTGAGACACTCAACAATCAACAGTTGAGACCTGAAGAATTCTTTTGAAGAAATCATTCTGAACAGTTCAAACCTGAAGAATAAAAAACATCCAAATAAGAAAACTGAAGCAGGTCGAAGTATTGGATAAAAATTAAAGCACCTTTATTGATTTATACTTATTTTTTTTTCTGTCAAATAGGCAACAGAGAAAAATTCCCGCTACATGCTTGTCCTTGGTAATTAAAAGCTGAATGAAACTTCAATCCTTCAATCTGACTCTTGATAATAATCATTTTGATGACATATTGCTTACATAGTATCAAGTTATCATTAATTTCCTTCTTGCTGATAAAAAACATTATAAGAATGTGAACTTGAATTTCTTTCATGCTGATTAAAAATCTACATGAAACAATGAAAAATACAAAATTGTATTGATTTCATGAACATTGAAATCCTTTTTTTAAAGCCTAATACAACTCACACACCCACTATAGTTTCAATCCTAGAAAATAAAATAGTAATTACAAATCACCTAATCCTTATTACCAATATTTTGGACTAATGCTGCATAAAGATTCTAAGCCTAAAAAAATTCATAGCTATACTGCTTTTTTCCGTGACCTATAACATGGAACCGTGTCCCCAAAGAATTTTTTTTCAGTGCGACAAAAAGATTAAAAATGTCCCCATTAGTAAAGAAAACACCTCCCAATTAATAAAGCCAAAAAAAGAAAAGGCACTAGTAGCCAAATTGGCGATTATAAACCTAATCGTTTTCAATGGTTGGTGGCTAACTGGCTACTGTGTTCTCTTTTATAAAGAAAAAGAGGAGCTTGATTGAGCATTGGTGATCAACAAATTGGGGAAACTATAAAATATAGACAGACCAGAATCACATCCAAACCGAAGTGAACCAAATGGAATAACTGAATAGGTAAATTAATGAAAAGGCTTTTTTATTTACACCATACTGTAGAGCAATAAAAATAATTTACCAAAAAAGAGAGTGAGCAAGGACGCAGGAGGAGAAGACCGACAAAGGCGTAGGAGGAGAAAAACAAGAGGCGAAGCGGGACAAGTAGGGGTGTCAATGGATACGGTAAGGGTCGGGTGGAAGCATTTTCATACCCGTATCCGTTACAAATTGTTCTTACCCGTACCCTACCCGTACCCACTATAAATTATCTTACCCGTGCCCTACCCTTATCCGTTATGGTTGTCGGATAACGAAACTGTAGCGGGTAAATAATGGGTAATACTATTATAATAATTATTTTTATTATTTATTAAATAAAATATTAAAATATATACATTCATTTGACACATGTATAGTACTTTATTGGAAAAAAAATCTTATCATGCTAAGCACAAATAAATCAATTAAAGTACTATTTTAAATGTCTATTAATATATATAATATATATAATTTTTCTTTTATAATTACCCGATCGGGTAACGGGTACGAAATAGGCTTTACCCATACCCTTACTCGTTTAGATAATGAAATTTTTTTTTATCCATACCCGCCGTACCCGATAAGTTTACGGAAAAAAAATCTTATCGATACCCGTCTTATCGGATACAGTACGGGTCGGTTAAACGGGTAAAATGGTGCCATTGACACCGCTAGGGACAAGGAGCGCGGAAAAACAAAAGGACCAATCACGTCTTTTGGAAATGACATATTTGATTTTTATTATTTAGGGGGAATTTCATGTGTACCCCTCAAAAACTTCAAAATTACTTATTCCTCCCTATAAAGTTTGAAATTACGTATTTTCCCTCTAAACTTCAAAAAATCACAAATTTATCCATTTTATTGTCTTTTATATTAAAACTCATTACAAATTTATAAAATACCCATTTTACCCTTTTATCAAAAGCATATAAATCCCATGAAATTTTAGTATATATATATTATCGTACATTAATTAATTAAAAACTTTAACTGTCCGAAATTAATTAGGTGCATCAAATATTACTTAAATTTCATGAAATTTTATTTAAATTTGATATCAAATGGTCAATCCTCATAATAATTACAACATACATTATTCTCAAGTAAGAAGTTTTAGCAAATAAAAAAGATAAGAATAAGTTTAACAATCTATCATCTTCCGTGTTCATTGATTGGTAACATTTCACGCTCAAGGCTGTACTGTCTGCTACTCTCTGAGACTCCACTGATTGTACTGGTACGCCCTGCTTCTTCAATCAACCCATCTTTTTGTTGAATGTTTTCATCATTAAATTTTTTCTTTAAAGGCTTCCTCAATCCTTCTAGCTCCAATGCGACCTCTTGCATAGCCGGACGCTCCTCTCCTTTCGCATTAATACACCTTCTTGCGAGATGCACCACAAAATGTAGCTCATCAAGCTTAGCCTCCTTTGGGAGACGTGGCTCAATCGCTTGGATTACACGACCCTCATCAACCAATGATGCAAAGTATTTGGCCAGATTACGACATTCCTCTGGCCGAGCAAAAGAGATGGGTTTCTCTCCTGTTAGCAACTCAGCGAGAACAACACCGAAACTATACACATCGCTTTTTTCTGTTAGTTGGCTTGTTTGGAAGTACTCAGGGTCTAAATATCCCAGAGTCCCTTGAACTAGAGTAGTCACATGAGTTTGGTCAAAGGGGACTGATCTGGAAGCACCAAAATCAGATACTTTAGCAGTATAGTTTTCGTCGAGAAGTATGTTGCTAGATTTTATATCTCTGTGTATGACAGGAAAGGAAGCAGCCGAATGCAAATATGCAATTGCACGCGCGGTTTCTCTGGATATTCTTAAGCGATCTTCCCATGGCAAACAATTTTGACTGTGAATGTGCTCAGACAGGGTTCCATTGGATATGAATTCATACACCAATAATGGAACTTGAGTCTCTAAACAACAACCCAGGAGTCTGACAACATTTCTATGATTTATTTGTGATAATATGGTAATCTCATTTACGAACTGTTCTACCTGGTTCTCATCTATGAGTTTAGATTTCTTTATGGCAACCACTTGCTCGTTTGAAAGCACGCCTTTGTAAACAGTGCCGTATCCGCCTTGACCAAGGATTCTGTTTTCACTGTAGTTATCTGTGGCTCTTTGTAGTTCTTTCGCGGTGAATATCTTTGTTGTCGAATCAATACCTTGAGAAGCCAGGTTTTGTTGTAAAAGACAACCTCCATTTTGTCTGAAGAACTCAGATCTCATTTTAACTAACTTTCTTCTTTGTAGTCTTGAAAAAGTATAGAAACTTGCCATCGCCAAGACGAAAACAAGACAGAGACTTATTCCTGCACCACATTACATTTTAATTAAGGCAAGTGGAAAGAATTAAAGGTTCTTATATAGTTATATAGTAATTCAAGAAATTGGGTAAATTACAAAACAATGTGGAGAAAACTTTGAATGTCCCTATAAGAATTTAGAAAAAAGTTGGATAATTATAACAAATAAATAAAATTGACCCGGAAGAATGGTCATTGTGATATATAATTTGGAAGTGCTTTAATATGTGCTATTTGTTTTGTTTTATATACTTTATTTTCCGTTGAAAATACCACCAATTTTATCATTTGTCATGCCACAGTTGTAAATGAAGTTGTTATATCCTGTAATTAAGAACGTGTGTGCACTGATGGTTGATTTTGTTTACTCTTATGGGAATACATTCAACAATAATGATATCACACAGAGACATAGATAGAGAAGATTAATTCAATAATCTTTGATGAGAAAAATGATAATTGTATACCCAAAATAACATTAAGTGGAGATGCCTTCTTGCTCATCTCGCTGCAACCGCTTCCTTCTTTTTTGCCATCACCAAACATCCCTGAAGGGCAACTACATTTGAAACTGCCTCCTGTGTTGTTACAATGTACACTACAGGTGTTTAATTCGGGATTCCGACATTCGTCAACATCTACAGTATCCACAAGAGAAATACAATAAACCATCAGAGACAAAATAAGCTATTAATTAATTAATATTAATATGATGCTCTTGTAAATCAATTACATGTTTTTTAAGTATGTATACAGTGAGATAAGTTTTGTGGATTTGCATAGTCTACAAACTATTTTTCAAGCTGCTCTTAGATTATTAAATTTGGCATGTGTGTGCTTACCAATGCATCCACCTTGAGCGTAAGGATTCCCTTCGTATCCTTGGCTGCAATTGCACAGGTATCCTGCACCGGTTGGTGAATCATAGCATCGGCTGTTTTCCTTGCAAGCAAAAGAATTGACATCTTTCTCGGCTTCCTCACAGGACTTGTCTCCGATCACCCAATTCAAAACTGCAACGTGGTCACTCATGCTAGTACTAATGTACTCATCAAAGTATGCTGTTTTGAAAGAAAACTCATTGTGTGTTGTAAAGAATGCTGCACTACAATTTCCAAGTCGATCGACTCCCCTATTCTGAACTTTATACCAATTCAGTTCAAAGCCTTTTAGGTCTCCTGGTCCTGGTAATGGCATCTGACAACACCCAAGACCAGAGCAAGATCCATCAATTATGCTGCTAGAATTGCTACAAAATGCCACACAACCACCACTTATGAAGTTCTTACCACCACCGTTACTAACTGCAGCAACACCTTCTATCATTACAACAACATCACACCCTATCACAACCAAAGTTGTATAATTTTTCGACAGTGTAAATGGAGTTCCAGTTAGATTTAGCCACCCAGTTCCATGGGTAATCATTTCATCTCCACACTGTCGGTAGATTGGTCCAGTGAATATGCTCACTTGACCCTGCAAAGAAATGTTCTGAATGAGATATTTACCAGTAGGTAACTGAAGCGAGGGATTTAGATTGCCTTGCATCAAATTCCCAGAAGGCTTATGATCTATAGAGCGATTTCCTGTTCGTGTGCTTGTGCAAACAACCTCAAAACCTTTTAACGCAACACCCGGTGCTCCGAAGGGGTATGGAACTGAGTTGCAATCTGAAGTGTTACCTGTTTCACCTCCGTCATGTGCGATGGAATTGAGTGGTAAAGATACTGAGGTGAGACATAGTGATAGAAAAATGGAAATCCAGAGGGGGTAAAGATACATAGTTGTCTTACTAAGCTAGATTACCACTGCATATGTTTCAATTGCTCTGTAGTCTCTGAGATGTATTTAATTTCTCAAATTAGATTGAGACCAGTAATCTTCTGCATCATTTTTCGTGAATCAAAACATGTAGCAAGCTGTTGCTTTTACTCGGTCTCATGTCCTTCGAACTTTACACTCGATCTGTTCTATATTTTGGTACTTGTAGAGTGCCTCAAAAAGTCAAAATCTTGCAAAGACTTGGAGCCATCGTTCTGGTCCTTCTAATCAACAAAGCATATCATTGTCTGGACAATTTAAGCAATAGTTGTACTTATATGCTAACATCAACATCCTGCTTTTTTTATTTTTTATTCTCAAGCATTATAGAAAAAGTGAAAGTTAAAGAGTAACTTATATTTCTTATAACGGTGAAAGAATTACTTTTTATTTCTAAACTTTATATATTTTATTTCATTTCCAAACATATAGTGTATTCAGTTGATATCTTTAGCATTGTTTAAATAGAAAAATACTAAAATTTTAGATGTCTTCGTTATTTGAGTAAGACATGTATAAAATTTCTTCTGATTTGAAAATTAGCGACATTTTGACAAATGATCAAATAAATTCAAAGTTGAGACACATCATGTCTAAATGATGGAGAACAAATCAAATTTTATAATTTAAATAATAATTGCTAAATATGAAATGAACATACAAAAGTATGAATTTCGTAGAATTATATATTTTTTTTCTTTTAAAAATAAACGCTTTTAAAAATGCTACACACACTGTTTGCAGAGCTTGTTTTCTTGTATTATTAAAACTAGTGAACTTAGAATGTGAAAGTTGTTGTTGAAGGGGATTTTGATGATTCATGATAGTTAGGTCTCTGTTCTTGATGTCCAAATTTTACATGCAAGTACTTTTATTACTTCTCTGTTCTTGATGATTCAGAGCTTGTTTTCTTGAGACCAAATCTAATTTCATTCTCCAAACTTTACAAGCAAGTACTTGTATAATATGTAATCTGTATCTATATCTGAAAAATAAAACAAAATAGAAATATAGTTTTATCACTATCCAATCCGTATCTGATCCGTTTGCACATCTAATGAAACCACATTGCCCAACAATAAAAAAGAAAAAAGAAATAAAAAGTAGGGAATATTAGCTGGAGCCAACTAGTCAAGTCAAAGTCTCTTGGAGTCCGGATTTTCTATTTCAATTTCTCTATTGTATTTCGTAACAAATTATTAGCAACGGAATACGAGGTTTTATTAACAAATATAATGAGTTTTATTTTGTGGTAATCTAACAATGACTACAAAAATATTACAAAAATATTGGCAAATGATCATATACAATTAATATACTTACAAAATGTAATTTCACAACTTTTTGTTACTTTTATTTGCCTTTTTCCGTTTAAATAATAGCCTCGAGAATTATAAGCATTATGTACTTCAATAACATGCTATTATAAAAATAACAATTTGAGAAATAGATAATTCTTGTATGAGCAACCCCATGCTTAATCATGAATCATATCATCGCATGGAGAATAAAAATTGTGGACCTAAAACGAAGAGACCTAACATGTAAATGAAAAATCTGGTAGGTCTAGATGTGAAAAGAAGTGAGGCTAAACAATTGATCTTTGCTCTTTTTTTATTATTAGATTTTTTTTTAAAGTAAAGTTAAGATATATAAGTCATCCAACTAATTTAATAATTGTAAGGAATCTCTTATCATAATTTTCAAACACGTAAATTTCTTATACAAAAAGCATTGTCTTTGTCACTAAAAATCAAGAGCTTCAAGTTTTTAATAATATTATAATATTATTAATTTATTATCTTTAAATAAATTAAATTTGTCTGGTGGTCGGGTCTTGGCTTTTTTTTCCCGACTGTATGCAAGTATTATTTGTCTCCGTTTCGTTGACATAATCCTCACTAGTTCGTACGTAATAACAACATTTAATTCATTGTAGATTTGTAGTTGATATGACAAGTTTAAATTTATGATATCACAATATCTATTATATCTAGTTCGTTTCTGGAGACTTGAGGCCTTAATTATATTTCGGCCCAATCAACCCAAGTTGAGGCAGAGCTATATGGCCTCGCACGGCATTATATATATTTGTTGTAGTGATTTCGGTTATATGATACCAACTTTCAAATTTATTGGATTGAGTATTTGAGTGCAAACTATTAATTTGAACCGTTAAAACTAATTTATTTTATGGATGATGCATTTACATGTAAAAAATATATATATTTTTTCGAGTTTTTTTAGTATCAAGTCAAGCGGTGAAAAACGTTGGAAAATGAATGCATTAAAATTAATTTAAAAACTCTCACATTTGACCATTTGACTTGATACTAAATAAATTTGACAAATTATAAATTTTGCATGTAAATGCACAACTTATGAAGTAGGTCAGTTTGAATAGTTTGGTCACCGTTTGAAGTTGATTCGATAGATTTTAAAGTTAGCATAATATAGACTGAAATAATACTGATGTCATATTAATCAGACTCTTTGTTGGTAAGGACTGAGAAAACATAAACCTGGCTATTGTGCTAAACAGGTTTGGAGTCACAGTTGGGTTAGACTTGGTATCATACAAATAACCAATTGAATCGGGAAAACAATAAATTGCATTTTTCAT
This sequence comes from Carex arenaria, assembly GCA_964058825.1. Classification (NCBI taxonomy): domain Eukaryota; kingdom Viridiplantae; phylum Streptophyta; class Magnoliopsida; order Poales; family Cyperaceae; genus Carex; species Carex arenaria. Next base: position 477,905 of record CAXKVW010000014.1, on the reverse strand, counting down.
TCAAACTAAACACCATTTCATGTTTTTATTCTTTCATGTAATTAGATTTATAATTCTTAATTAAAACCCATTTAACTTAAGTTTAAAATTAAAATTATCACTCTCTGCACTGACAAGAAGAAGAATATGAGGAATTGCTTTCCTTTCACCCTCATTATTAAAATTTCATTAATTTTTTTAAATTTTGTGAGCGCAATATACATTGATGATCTGATCCGAACTCGTATTCATATCTGTTTGATATGTCTGACATCCGCTCCATATCCATATCTGAAAAATGAAAAAAAAATATAGATATAGTTTTACCATGCACTATCCGCTCCGTTTTCACCCCTAATCTCATCCCACAATCAGTTAGTAAGAAAATTTCCCGGAAAAAGGGAGTCTAGCATGGATGGAAGAGGGGGGGGGGGTGCTTTGGTCTTTAGGGTCAATTTAGACGGAGATCGCTTTCCAATCATATGAATATTGCAATTCCATATTTAGGGTTTAGTACCCATCTTAATAAATAGTAAAAAAAAAATTAAAAAAAAATGTAAACTTTGATCTACAATCACATTTTAATATATCCATTATGTTGAACAGTTTGAATCGACCTCTATGTATTTTGTTCTTTCATTGTTTGGTTAAGCCATCGTTGGATTAGCGATTTTCAAAGTGACTTAATAAATAGTAAAAAAATTAAAAAAATGGAAAATTTGGTCTCCAAGCATATTTTAATATAGAGATCACATTTAACAGTTTGGATCGACTTTTTGGACTTCATAAATTGAAACATGAATTGGTTGTATTTCGGCCGAAATACAACCGAAAGCATATTAGTCTCTCTCTCTCTATATGTGTGTGTGTGTGAGAGAGAGAGAGAGAGAGAAGGAATCCACTTATTACACCAAAAATGGTGACACCGAATTACATCTTAAATTTTTAAAGTTCAAATAGTCGATCCAAATCGTTCAATATGTTGGATATATTAAAATGTGCCTGCAAATCAAATTTTACATTTTTTGAATTTTTTTTACTATTTATTAAGATGGGAACAAAAATTCAATGGTCTGAAAACAACGATTTTGTAAAATACTTAATAAATAGTAAAAAAGATTCAAAAAAATATAAAATTTGGTCTCTAAGCACATTTTAATATGGAGATCATGTTGAACGGTTTGGATCGACTGTTTGAACTTTGAAACTTTAAAAATGGATTGTGTAATTTTGCGTCACAAAAAATGGTGTAAGTGGATCCCTCCTCATATATATATATAGAATGACTAATATGATTTTAGTAGCATATGGGCTGAAGTGCTTACGGTCCAAATTTGAAATTTCAAAATCCAAAAAGTCGATCTGAATCGTTAGATGTGTTCTCCATATTGTAAAGTGCTTGGAGACCAAATTTTACATTTTTTGGAATTTTTTTTTCTATTTATTAAGCCACTTTGAAAATCGCTGATCCAACGGTGGCTTAACCCAACAGTGCCACCGTTGGATCATCAATTTTCAAAGTGGCTTAATAAATAGCAAAAAAATTCCAAAAAATGTAAAATTTGGTATCCAAGCAGTTTTCAATATGGAGAACACATCTAACGGTTCAGATCGACTTTTTGAATTTTGAATTTCAAATTTGGACCGTAAGCACTTCGGCCCATATGCTACTGAAATCATATTAGTCACTCTATATATATAGATGGGCTAACTTGCTTTGAGAAGTAAAGAGGGTTCTTTACTTCCCAAAGCAAGTTAGCCCATCTCTCTCTCTCTCTCTATATATATATAGAGTGTGACTAATATGCTTTCGGTAGCATTTTGGTTGAAATATATCCAACTTGTTTTTTAATTTTCAAAGTCCAAACAGTCGATCTAAACCATTAGATGTGTTCTCTATATTAAAATGTGCTTGGAGACCAAATTTTATATTTTTTGGAATTTTTTACTATTTATTAAGCCACTTTGAAAATCGCTGATCCAACGGTGGCTTAACCAAACAATGAAACCATTGGATCAGCGATTTTCAAAGTGGCTTGATAAATAGTAAAAAAATTCCAAAAAATGTAAAATTTAGTCTCCAAGTACATTTCAATATGGAGAACACATCTAACTGTTTGGATCAACTTTTTGGACTTCAGAAATTGAAAAATGAATTGGCATATTAGTCACACTATATATATATATATATATAATCAAATAAGTTGTTCCTGAGGTCCTATGCAACTAAGTCGTTTTTCAATTTTCAAAGTCCAAAAAGTCGATCCAAATCGTTAGATGTGATCTCTATATTAAAATGAGCTTGGAAACCAAATTTTACATTTTTTGGAATGTTTTTACTATTTGTTAAGCCGAGGAGGGATCAAGTTACAATAATTTTGAGTTACAACAAATTTATAACAATAATTTTTTTCATTTTCAAAGTCCAAATCGTCGATCCAAACCGTTTAACATGATTATCTAAATAAAATGTGCTTCTAGATCAAATTTTACATTTTTTTTTGAATTTTTTTTCTATTTATTAAGATGGGTACAAAAACTAGTCAAATTCAGACCATTGAATTTTGTACCCATCTTAATAAATAGTAAAAAAATAAAAAAAAATGTAAAATTTGATCTGGAAGCACATTTTATTTAGATAATCATGTTGAACGGTTTGGATCGATGATTTGAACTTTGAAAATGAACAAACCGTTGTTGTAACTCAAAGTTGTTGTAAGTTGATCCCTCCTCTTATTAAGCCACTTTGAAAATAATCCAACGGTGGCTTCTAGTCTTACTGTTTGGTTAAGTTATCGTTGGATCAACGATTTTTAAAATGGCTTAATAAATAGTAAAAAAATTCCAAGAAACGTAAAATTTGGTCTCCAAGCACATTTTAATATAGAGATCACATCTAACGGTTTGGATTGACCTTTTTGGACTTCAAAAATTGAAAAACAACTTGGTTGTATTTCGGCCGAAATACAACCGAAAGCATATTAGTTACTCTCTCTCTCTCTCTCTCTCTATATATATATAGAGTCTGGCTAATTTGCTGCTGGCAGCATTTGAGCAAACTGCTGCTAGATCTGTAAACCGTCCGATTTGATTTTAGATTTGTGCCTGATGAGGTGCTGATTTGAATTGACGGAACGAAGAAATTAAATGAAAGACTCCGTTACGGACTTACGGAGGTTATGTAGGGTTTTGATTTTTTTTGTTTTCCTCTCAGCGCCTCTCTTTGTCTCGCATTCTCTTCTCGTACGGCCTCTCTCTCTGGTTCTCTTCTCGATCTGCAAGCTCGCCCTCCCTTCCTCACTCCTTCCGCGATGCTCTCTCTCGCCCTTCCTCCGAGGGATCTAATGTGCACAGAGCTGCTCGTAAATAGGAGAGACGGACGGGGGGAGCCAACTGGAGAGATCGCCTCCGAGGGTTTTGTGCTTGGGCGTTGCGAGCAAACCCTACCCGTTGTCTGCTGAAGTTTTCATGCAGTGAGCTAACTGGTGTGAATCGACGAAGCCCTAGAGGAACCCTACCCTCCTGGTGTTATCGCTTGGTCTCTCTTGACGAATCCCAAGGAAAATCGATCAATAGGTACTCTCATGTTAGTGTTTTTTTACTCTTTTCTTTCTCATTTTACGCTTATTGTTTCATAATTTGTGATTTTTTTGTAATTGTAATGTTGATTTTAGTTGGGCAAGAAACACAAATTTTCTGGTACATTCTTTAGTTCCGCATCAATTTCGAGTCGCCCTTTAAATTAATAATGTTTAGCATGTATTCTAGTAGGGTACCATATTGTTTTTCCAATTGTCTCTTGGTGTCAACCATTACACTGTTTTTTCTTTGTTGTACAAATTGTTCACCAACACAAAATCATTACAGGAAACTAATAATTATTAAAAAAATCTGTTGCAACAAACTAATAATTATTAAAAAATTATTTTACGCTTATTACGGATGTGTTGCCTTTTAACGAAATAATGACGTTATATGTCTCAGTTGGGGAAGCTGAGAAGGTGTTTCGAGTGGTTAGCGAGATGAAAAGTCTGAAAGTATGGTTGGATTTGTATAGTTATAATTTATTAATAAGTGCTTACGGTGCAATTTTGAATTTTGAGGGGGTTAAAAGAGTAATTTCTGAGATGGTGAAGGACCCAAACTTAGACCAAAGATCAAATATTTATAGAAATTTGGTACGAGTTTATGTTGATGTGGGTCGGTTTGAAGTAGTGGATACTGGTACGAAACTAATTGAGGCTGATACAAAGGTTAGTGTCAGAGAATGGATCACTTAGACCTTTTGGTGATTTTGCATGCTAGTTTGGGTAACAAGGGAAGGATCAAGGAAATGTGAAGATGTATGAAAATGAGTTCAGGGAAAATGACTTACAGGAATTATATATGCTTGATTTCATCTTATCTTATTATAGGAGAGGTGCAAGAGGCAGGGGAGGTTATTGATCAATGGAAGGAGTCAAAGGAGCCTGAGTTCGATCTCTCGGCATGTGTTCAACTTTTTGATGCATTTTTGAAGGTTGATTTGATGGAAATAGCTGCGAATCTTAGGAAGTTGATGCAGGAGAAGAATTGCGACATTAAGATTTCAACATGATTTTGGAGAATTCATATGTTTTATTTTCATTAATCTTTCATATTTTTGCCAAAAGTAGGAATAACACTTGCAATTTTGCCTTCTTTTTGGTGTTTTGAAATAATGTTAATTTGTTTTTTTTTCTCCTATATAATTTCTGTGACAGAACTTTGCAGTATAAAATGAACATATATTTTCAATCTATCATATACTTTCGAATTACACCAATAATATGCTAGAATCACAAATTTTGGAACTAGTCAAATGATTCTCGAATCATAAACTTGTTATAACTTGTACAATTTAATAATAATATCATATATTTGGATTTCTCCAGCATCTTAATAAGTAGAAAATTTGTACAATAATATAAATGGCTTTAACAAGTTTAATAGGAAGTGTTCAAAACACACTTATTAGTGTAAATTTTTATCAGGCTCCTACAGAGAACAAACCTTTTCAGATCTCAGTTCTTAAACTGAATCCATCATCATTGGACCTTCACAAAAGCAAACAAGATACATTTTAAAAGGAAATATTAACTATTACCAGAAGATGTTTCATAAATGATTTTAATAAAAAAATAATTGAATTATAATTCAACAAGTAAAAAAATCATGCCCTTGTAACTATTTTAATAAACAAATGATTCCATAGAACTTCTTGCAACTAATACCTCATGTAACATTCATCCAAAATAGCAACTCTCTCTCTCTCTCTCTCTAAAAAAAACTTGGGAAAGGCTACCAAGGGTATCATTAAACAGCAAACAATGTTTTACAACTCATGGAAAATCAAAGAAAAAACATAAACCAAATGGCCTTACTCTAAACATTTCACACCCATAGAAACTTCTGGTACCGTACCAGTTGGTACCAGTCTTCTATCCTGCATCATATATACTATTTCACAATAGTGTGAAGCCACACCCAACATCTTCCTACAATCGTACCTCATCAAATTGCTTCCAAAAATTATATCTGTCCAATCAACGGTTAATTTAATGCATCATTTGGAACCCCAGGGTCAATTATGCAAATAATAATTCAAGATAACATATATTAATAATAGACAAACACAAAACTGAGCTCAAATTAACAGACCCTCCAAAGAAATGAAAAAGAAAACAGAAACAAAAAATTGAAGGAAAATTCTGCACCAACAAAAACCAGCAGCAAATAAAAAGTAGAAGTATGGACAATGTGCTGTGAAGACCCTCAGTAAATCTCATATTTTGATTTCCACACTGTTCTCTGAGGCCCATAGATTTTCAAGGGATGTGATGCTATTCTCCCGAAATTTTTATTTATACCATATTAAAAAAAACAGATAGCTGCAGAACAGATAGTAGAACAGTTAGCATGAATATATTGTTGAAGTAATGCATCTTAATTTGTGAATTTCCAACCATAGTGTATTAGTGTGGATATTTATTCTACCTCGTGTCTTACCAAAATGTTTTTTTGTTAAGCTTTGGAGTAACAAGGACAGCATTTAGTAAACATGAGACCACCGCCATGTCACTAATCTGACAAACAAGGAAAACAAAAAAGTGTCAGAAATTTCTCAGCAAAATAAATTTCTAGCTCCAATGGACATGCCTAGGCGTGGGTTGAACAAATTGTGAAGCCTCAATTAATCAACTAAAAGCACCAAGTTCATTTCTTTTTTAAAGCATAATATATTAAATATTTGAAGGGTTACAACATACCCCTGCCTTCATCTGATTGAATCCGCCATTAGCATGCACAAGCAAATATCCTCTTAATTCACCAGGAGCTGAATGCAAAGGAAAATAAATGAAATTGAGAACCAGACAAAATAGCACTAAATAGAATTCTCGAAAAAAAAAGTTGACGACCTACGCAAATTGGAGGAACCGGGCGCGACACATGCACAAATCGAAGGGAAATGTGGGGCGGGGGTGCTGACGCCATTGTTGTTGTGGCAGGGGTTGGCGGAGTGAGGCACAGGGAAGGGTTGGGGGAGGGCTGCCGTGAAGGGTTGGCGCTGGGAAGCGCTGGGAAGGTTTGGGGGGTTTGCGTTTTTTGCTCAACCCATAGAGAAACAATTCACAAAAACACTAATTAAATTAAAAGGTACAAATTTGTGCATAGGAGTTCACAAAAGTTTGAGCAAGGGGAGGGAGAGAGGAAGGGACAGCGAGCAGTACCTTTCTTCAGCTAACAACGGCTAGGGTTTCCACTCACATGCTCGAATAGATGAAACACGGCGCGGCTCGGCGAGAGAGGACTCAAACGCAACGGAGAGAGTGGCCGCGGAGATAAAGTTTGGAGAGGACTTGGCGGAAGGGGGAGGGCGGTTCGAGCAGGAGGGGGAGAGAGACGGGAGAGGAAAAGAGCGCAAAAAGAATTTTGGAGAGAGGAAGGAGAGACGGGAAAGACGGGAATTAGATCACAAAATCATTTTTCTCCGTTAATTTTATATCATCTAGCGCAAATCTGAACCAAATCGGACGGCTAATGAATCTGGCAGCAGTTTGCTGAAATGCTGCCGGCAGCAAATTAGCCAGACTCTATATATATAGAGGAGGGATCCAATTACACCCTTTTTTTTGACACATCATTACATTGTTTTTTTTATAGGTTAATTTTGCGATTTCAAAATCCAAATAGTCGATCCAAACCGTTCAACATGATTGATATACTAAAATGTGCTTAGAGATCAAATTTTATATTTTTTTTGAATTTTTTTACTATTTATTAAGATGGTTACAAAATCACTGCTTTTCAATGGTCTGAAAACAACGATTTTGTAACCATCTTAATAAATAGTAAAAAAATTCAAAAAATGTAAAATTTGATCTCCAAGTACATTTTAGTATATCAATTATGTTGAACGGTTTGGATCGACTATTTGGACTTTGAAAATGGTAGGTGTCAAAATGTGTCAAAAAAAAAGATGTAACTTGATCCCTCCTCATATATATATATATATATATATATATATATATATATATTTGGAGTTGGCTAAGGTGCTACGCGTAGCATAGAGGTCATCCATGCAACGGCACGATATTTGACTTTTCAAAATCCTAACGGTCGATCCGAACCGTTTAACATGATCTCCATATGAATATGTACTTGCAAACCAAATTTTATATTTTTTAGAATTTTTTACTATTTTTTTAGATAGGTAAAAAATCACTTGATCTGAATGATACATAATTTTGAGATCAAGTGATTTTTCTACCAATCTAAAAAAATAGTAAAAAATTATAAAAAATGTAAAATTCGGTTTGCAAGTACATATTCATATGGAGATCATGTTGAACGGTTCGGATCGACTATTAGGATTTTGAAAACTCAAATATTGAGCCTTGCATGGTGGCCCTCTATGCTATGCGTACATTAATTATATATGCATATATCATGTTGAAAAAATAATGAAAATTTGATGTATATGTTATCGTACATTAATTAATGAAAAACTTAAACAGTCCGAAATTAATTAGGTGCATCAAATATTACTTAAATTTTCATGAAAATTTATTTAAATTTGATATCAAATGATCAATCCTCTGAATAATTACTACATACATTATTCTCAATTAAGAAGTTTTAGCAAATAAAAAAAATTAAGAATAAGTTTAATTAACAATCTATCTTCCGTGTTCATTGATTGATAACATTTCACGCTCAAGACTGTACTGTCTGTTACTCTCTGAGACTCCACTGATTGTACTGGTACTCCCTGCTTCTTCAATCAACCCATCTTTTTGTTGAATGTTTTCATCATTAAATTTTTTCTTTAAAGGCTTCATCAATCCTTCTAGCTCCAATGCGACCTCTTGCATAGTCGGACGCTCCTCTCCTTTCACATTAATACACCTTCTTGCGAGATGCGCCACAAAATGTAGCTCATCAAGCTTAGCCTCCTTTAGGAGACGTGGCTCAATCGCTTGGATTAGACGACCCTCATCAACCAATGATGCAAAGTCTGTGGCCAGATTACGACATTCCTCGGGCCGAACAAAAGAGATGGGTTTCTGTCCTGTAAGCAACTCAGCGAGAACAACACCGAAGCTATACACATCGCTTTTTTCTGTTAGTTGGCTGGTGTGGAAGTATTCAGGGTCTAAATATCCCAGAGTCCCTTGAACTAGAGTAGTTACATGAGTTTGGTCAAAGGGGACCGATCTCGAAGCACCAAAATCAGATACTTTAGCAGTATAGTTTTCATCGAGAAGTATGTTGCTAGATTTTATATCTCTGTGTATGACAGGAAAGGAAGCAGCCGAATGCAAATATGCAATTGCACGTGCGGTTTCTCTGGATATTCTTAAGCGATCTTCCCATGGCAAACAATTTTGACTGTGAATGTGCTCAAACAGGGTTCCATTGGATATGAATTCATATACCAATAATGGAACTTGGGTCTCTAAACAACAGCCCAGGAGTCTGACAACATTTCTATGATTTATTTGTGATAATATGGTAATCTCATTTACGAACTGCTCTACCTGGTTCTCATCTATGAGTTTAGATTTCTTTATGGCAACCACTTGATTGTTTGAAAGCACGCCTTTGAAAACAGTGCCGTATCCGCCTTGACCAAGAATTCTGTTTTCACTGTAGTCATCTGTGGCTCTTTGTAGTTCTTTCGCAGTGAATATCTTTGTTGTCGAATCAATACCTTGAGAAGCCAGTTTTTGTTGTAAGAGCCAACCTCCATTTTGTCTGAAGAACTCGGATCTCATTTTAACTAACTTTCTTCTTTGTAGTCTTGAAAAAGTGTACATACTTGCCATCGCCAAGACGAAAACAAGACAAAGACATATTCCTGCACCACATTACATTTTAATTAAGGCAAGTGGAAAGTTTTTGGTACTCAATAGTAGTTCAATAAATTGGGTAAATGATTCAATTACGTGGAGAATTTTGAATGTCGATCGCTATAAGAATTTAGAAAAAAAGTTGGATAATCTTAACAAGTAAATAAAATTCACATGGAGGAATGGTTATTGTGAGCTTTTGTTCAGTGCCCTCGATTTCATACAGAACATTGCGCTAGTATTAAATAACCAGTTCATATATTTTGGAAGTGTATTAATATGTGCTATTTGTTTTGTATTATATACTTTATTTTCGAATGAATATACCACTAATTTTATCAATTGTCTTTTTAAAAAAAAAAAAAAAAATATGGTAGAGGCTCAATTTATCAATTGTCATGCCACAGCTGTAAAAGTTGTTATATCCTGTAATTAAGAACGTATGTACCTGAATGGTGGATTGTGTTTACTCTAATGAGAATTAATACATTCAACAATAATGATATCACACAAAGACATAGACAGAAGATTAATTGAAGAATCTTTGATGAGAAAAAATGAAAATTGTATACCCAAAATAACATTAAGTGGAGATTTCTTGCTCATCTCGCTGCAACCGCTTCCTTCTTTTCTGCCATCACCAATCATCCCTGAAGGGCAACCACATGTGAAACTGCCTTCTGTGTTGATACAATGTTCACTACAGGTGTTTAATTCGGGATTCTGACATTCGTCAACATCTACAGAATCCACAAGAAACATACAATAAACCATCAGAGACAAAATAAGCTATTAATTAATATTAATATGATGCTCTTGTAAATCAATTACATTTTTTTTAACTATGTATACAGTGAGATAAGTTTTGTGGATTTGCATAGTCTACAAACTATTTCAAGCTGCTCTTAGATTATTAAATTTGGCATGTGTGTGCTTACCACTGCAACCACCTTGAGCGTAAGGATTCCCTTCGTATCCTTGGCTGCAATTGCACAAGTATCCTGCACCGGTTGGTGAATCATAGCATCGGCTGTTTTCCTTGCAAGCAAAAGAATTGACATCTTTCTCGGCTTCCTCACAGGACTTGTCTCCGATCGCCCAATTCAAAACTGCAACGTAGTCACCTACGCTAGTACTAAAGTACTCATCAAAGTATGCTGTTCTAAAGGAAAACTCATTGTGAGTTGTAAAGAATGCTGCACTACAATTTCTGAGTCGATCGACTCCCGTAGTCTGAACTTTATACCAATTCAGTTCAAAGCTTTTTAGGTCTCCTGGTCCTGGTAATGGCATCTGACAACACCCAAGACCAGAGCAAGATCCATCAATTCTGCTGCTAGAATTGCTACAAAATGCCACACAACCACCACTTATGAAGTTCGTCTTACCACCACCGTTACTACCTCCAGCAACACCTTCTATCAATACAACATCATCACATCCTATCACAACCAAAGTTGTATCATTTTTCGACAGTGTAAATGGAGTTCCAGTTAGATTTAGCCACCCAGTTCCACGGGTAAGTATTTCATCTCCACTATAATTGCACTGTTGGTAGATTGGTCCAGTGATTATGCTCACTTGACCCTGCAAAGAAATGTTTTGAATGAGATATTTACCAGTAGGTAACTGAAGCGAGGGATTTAGATTGCCTTGCATCAAATTCCCAAAAGGCTTATGATTAGTGTTATTTCCTATTGGCGTGCTTGTGCAAACAACCTCAAAACCTTTCAACGCAACACCCGGTGCTCCGAAGGGGTATGGAACTGAGTTGCAATCTGAAGTGTTACCTGTTTCACCTCCGTCATGTGCCACGGAATTGAGTGGTAAAGATACAGAGGTGAGACATAGTGATAGAAAAATGGAAATCCAGAGGGGGTGCATAGTTGTCTTACTAAGCTAGATTGCTACTGCATATGCTTCAAGTGTTCTGTAGTCTCTGAGATGTATTTAATTTCTCAAATTGGATTGAGACCAGTAGTCTTCTGCATCATTTTTTGTGAATCAAAACATGTAGCAAGCTGTTGCTTTTACTCGGTCTCATGTCCCTTGAACTTTACACTCGATCTGTTCTATATTTTGGTACTTATAGAGTGCCACAAAAAGTAAAAATCTTGCAAAGACCTGAAGTCGTCGTTATGGTCCAAGCTTCTAGTCAACAATTAAATATATCATTGACTGGTCAATTTAAGTAATAATTATATGCTAACATCAACATCCTGCTGCTTTTTTTTTATTTTTTATTCTTAAGCATTATAGAAAAAGTGAAAGTTAAAGAGTAACTTATATTTCTTATAACAGTGAAAGAATTAATTTTTTTATTTGTAAACTTTATATATTTTATTTCACTTCTAAACATTGCCTAACATATAACACTAGAAAATTATTTTTATTTTGAGTAATTTTGGCCTACATCCAACTTTTATAGTGTATTCAGTTGATATCTTTAAAAGTATGGTTCAAATTGAAAAATACTAAAATTTTGGATGTGTTCATTATTTGAGTAAGACATGTATAAAATTTCTGCTGATTTGAAAATGAGCGACTTTTTGACAAATGATCAAATAAATTAAAAGTTGAGACATATCATGTCTAAATGATGGAGAACAAATCAAATTTTATAATTTAAAAAATAATTGCTAAATATGAAATTAACATACAAAAGTATGAATTTCTATTTTTCTTTTAAATAGAAACGCTTTTAAAAACGGTACACACATTTTGCAGAGCTTGTTTTCTTGTATTATTAAAACTAGTGAAGTTAGAATGTGAAAGTTGTTCTTGAAAGGGATTGGGATGATTCATGAGAGTTAGGATTATCAAACAAATTAGTTATGATACATAATTCAGATCATATGTATATACTTGTATATACCTCGCACAAATTTTCATTCTCCAATTTTTTACTAGCAAGTACTTTTATTACTTCTCTGTTTCTTGATTCACACATTCCTAATTTTAATAACCTACTGAAATTGATATCCCTATTATTCCCTCCAACTTTTTGGCTTGAATTTCTAATCCATAAATATTAACTAATCCAACCACACCTTCAGATTTTACTACCTTCTTCTTCCTTGAAATTCATTGTTTTTTCCTTTGTTTTTGGTGGACTCTTCCCTTTTTCTAAAGAAGATATGGAATTGCTACTGTTGAACGCGCGCTCTTTTGACTAGAGAAAATTAAGCTAAAACTGTAGCATTTATGTACGTCCACTTAAAACCACAAGGAGACACCACCACCGCCACGACAACAACAACGTAACCTCACCTTTGTTAAGATGTGCCAAGTTGGTTTGGATGCTCTCGGAATTTTTATAAAACTCTACCCTAGACAGACTCTCACTTGTTTGACGATAGAGAGGGAATACTAGAGGCGCAAAGTGGAAACCGATCGGATATTATTGTTCGAATTCAAATCCGATCCGTATTTAAAATTTAGATGCAGATATTTGATATTTAAATATACATATAGATACAAATACATATATATAATTTTAATTGTTTGTATTCAAATATAATTTTAATCATATATTTTGATATATATTCTGAAAAAATATATGTTAATTTTGTAATTAAAATATTATAATATTATGAACTTTGGTATATTATAATAACATTTACATTTTTTTAATAAATAATAGTATTAGAAAATATATTTGATATGTATTCATTTAATGTATGATCTATTTAATATATGATCTGTATCTATATTTGAAAAATAAAAACAAATAAAAATATATTTTTATCACTGTCCAATCTATATCTGATCCGTCTGCACGTACATCTAATGAAACCACATTGCCCAAAAATAAAAAATAAAAAAGAAGAGTAAGGCTTGGGTACTATGGATAGCATAAGGCCATCCGTGCTACGGCCTCAAAACTTATTGTATAAAACTTCGAACTTCGATTTAAGTAGCTTAATAAATTGATTATGTCATGAGCTTGTAGAATACCAATTTTTACTATTTTTACTATTTTTGAAATTTTTTACTATTTTTTACGATTTATGAAAAATTGCAAAAATTAGCCTAAAATATTGAAAAAAATTATTTTTATTTTTAAGTCATTCTTTGCAATTTTTCATAAATCATAAAAAAATAATAAAAAAAAATTCCAAAAATGGTAAAAACTAGTATCATACAGTTAATAATATAACTAATTTATTGAGCTATTTAGATCAAAATTTAAAATTTATTTGATAATTTTTTGTGACTGTAGCACTCAAGCCTTACTAAAAAAAAGAAAGAAAGAAAAAGTAGGGGATATTAGCTGGAGCCAACTAGTCAAGTCAAGGTCTCTTGGAGTCCGGATTCTCTATTTCAATTTCTATGTTGTATTTCGTAACAAATCATTAGCAACGGATACGAAGTTTTTATAAATATACAAAAATTGATTTTTATTTAACAATCTATACAAAATTTGGACGGAATTTTAAATCTGTCCTTACCGCTTACAAAGTTGCCGGTTTCAGAGCCCAAAATCGCTCACCCTGTCAGCGGTTCCAGGATGCCAAAACCGCTCACCTTGTTGCCGGTTCTGGAACCGTTGACTTTGTTGCCGGTTTCAGACTATATACCCGCTAACTTTGTTGCCGGTTCTGGATAATTGAGATTAGTTATATTAATTAACTTAGATTAATATTTAATTAATTATTTTAATTATTTTAATTCATTTTGAATAATTATTTTAATTAATTAATTCGGAACAATTAATTTTTAATTAATTAATTCGGAACAATTAATTTTTAATTAATTAATTCGGAACAATTAATTTTTAATTAATTTATTCGGAACAATTAATTTTTAATTAATTAATTCGGAACAATTAACTTTTAATTAATTAAAATTAATTAATTTCATTTTGAACGTTCAATTTTGATGTGAGTTATTTTATTTTTTGTTTGTACATTGTTAGTTAATTTTAATTCTAATTAATTTTGTAACGTTAATTTTTTTAAATGTTTATTATCCAGATCAAACAAAAATCAAATATGATCTGTGTGAAAGTTTTTGTTGGAGGGAACATCCAGTAAATGTTTGTGTGAAAGTTTTTGTTGGAGTTAAAAAATACATGTGTTTTGAATTATACCTGCGGCATTCCTTCGTCATTGTACTGGATGTTCCCTCCAACAAAAATTTTCACACATATCATATTTGATTTTTGTTTGATCTGGATAACAAACATTTAAAAAAATTAATGTTACAAAATTAATTAGAATTAAAATTAACTAACAATGTACAAACAAAAAATAAAATAACTCACATCAAAATTGAACGTTCAAAATGAAATTAATTAATTTTAATTAATTAAAAATTAATTATTCCGAATTAATTAATTAAAAATTAATTGTTCCGAATTAATTAATTAAAAATTAATTATTCCGAATTAATTAATTAAAAATTAATTATTCCGAATTAATTAATTAAAAATTAATTATTCCGAATTAATTAATTAAAATAATTATTCAAAATTAATTAATTAAAATAATTATTCAAAATGAATTAAAATAATTAAAATAATTAATTAAATATTAATCTAAGTTAATTAATATAACTAATCTCAATTATCCAGAACCGGCAACAAAGTCAGCGGGTATATAGTCTGAAACCGGCAACAAAGTCAGCGGTTTCAGAACCGGCAACAAGGTGAGCGGTTTTGGCATCCTGGAACCGCTGACAGGGTGAGCGGTTTTGGGCTCTGAAACCGGCAACTTTGTAAGCGGTAAGGACATATTTAAAATTCCGTCCAAATTTTGTATAGATTGTTAAATAAAAATCGATTTTTGTATATTTATAAAAATTTCGGGCAACGGATTATGAAGTTTTATTATTTATCCGGTCCATCTTACAAAATATTATCATGTATTAACAAATATAATGAGTTTTATTTTGTGTTTATCTAACCATGACTATAAAAATATTACAAAATTATTGGCAAAGGATCATATACAATTAATATACTTACAAAATGTAATTTCACAACTTTTTGTTACTTTTATAGTTTTATTTTCCTTTTCCGTTTAAATAATAGCCTCGAGAATTATAAGCATTTTGAACTTCAATAACATGCTATTATAAAATAACAATTTGAGAAATAGATAATTCTTGTATGAGCAACCCCATGCTTAATCATGAATCACATTATCGCATGGAGAACAAAAATGGTGGATCTAAAAACGAAGAGAACTAACATGTAAATGAAAAATCTGATAGGTCTAGATGTGAAAAGAAGTGAGGCTAAACAATTGAACTTTGCCCTTTTGTACTATTAAAATTTTTTCATAGTAAAGTTAGAATAAGTCATCCAACTAATTTAATAATTACAAGAAATTTCTCATCGGAATTTTGAACACGTAAATTTCTTCTACAGCAGAGAGTATTGTCTTTGTCACTAAAAATCAAGAGCTTCAAGTTTTTCATAATATTATAATATTATTAATTTATAATCTTGAAATAAATCACACCATTTAGATTGACGAACTGGTACTTAAATTTGTCTAGTGGTCGGCTCTTTTCCCGACTGTATGCAAGTATTATTTGTCTCTGTTCCGTTAACATAATCCTAACTAGTTCCCGACTGTATGCATCCTTTGAATTAAGACAGTCCGATCAAAATCTGAGTCAATCCGGTTCACGCTTGTAATGTACAGGACTCTTTTGAAATTCGTGTTAATATGTAATGAATTAATGGAGGTGTTGAATGTGGGTGCGAGTCTTTTGATTGGGCTCTCATCGATTCTATTTCTGTCTTGCTCTATTTCTGATCATGAAGTTTGCACTTTCGCAAACTTTATATCTTGTTTACTGCTTAGTGATTTCTTTTCAATTAGACAAATGGAAATATAAATTAACAAAAGATTTAATAAGAGTGTGGGCAATTATCAAAATCGAAATAAGAGTAAACTATATAAATGTTTCTTGAAGTTTTTCAACATGGCTCTTCTGTTGAAATGGTGTTGGCAGTAGCACAAACCGCAAATTTTTTTGTGCAAATTGATCTTTCTAGGTTCTAGCCATATATGATCAGTAGGGTCAAATGGCACTTTACAACTCAAGCTTTTACTCAAAACACCTTAAAGAGGCTCAGACATTGTGTGATAATGCAATTCTGAGGATACCGGTTCAGGGTTCAAGCATCAGATTTTGGAAGCAGTACTGGGGACAAGGAATCATGCAACACTTACTTCCAGCCTTGTTCTACTATGCTCTAAACCAAGACAACACACTAAGAAGATTTCCTTCGATTGGCCCAATAGGAAGCACCATCATCAGGGATGCAATACATTCTATAGGTGGAACGAATATTCGATAAAAGGAGTATGATTTCATACAAGCAATGGTAGATGCCGATTTACCAAAGCAAATCAAAGAGGTAATAATCATTGCCAGCTTCATAATCTGGCATAAGCGGTGTAATAGAATCTTCAACGACAAAATATATACAAGCAATCAGCTGCTAGAGGAGATAAACAAGCAGTGGAGACTGTCTCAACTGGTACTGGTACGAGAAGGGCAAAACAGGAATACTGGTCGGCAATTCAGAGATATGGCTAATAGGCGATTCAAAGTTTGGAAATTAATGTAGTTATTGCAGTTTGAACTTTGAAGTTTGCATTTCCAATCTTTTACATAGAACACCAATCTTTAAACTATTCTTTTTTCACTGTTTTTACAAAACAACACAAGGTTTCTATTTCCGGAAACCTACCCAACATGTAACCAATCAAGGTTAATATAAATGGGTACTTAACTCCTATTGTTTCTTAAAAAAAATGTTTCTTGAATTATACCAATTTATCATTCCTTTGTTGCTCCTCTTCTACTACGAGTTAATCCGCAATCGCTACCCTGATCTCCTGGCTCCACTGGAAAACCTTTCCATCTCCCTCGACTAGCAACAACAATTGCATTTGATACTCTCTGAACCACCGACCCCCAATATCTCTCTCTCTCCTCTTTTGCGTCATTGTTTCAGGTAATTGCACATCTGAAGACAGCGGACTTTGGGATGAAAAATGTGTTAAACTTTCACTTTATTGGGCCATTATGTCGTCTCAACCAAGTGGTTAATTCGGGGTTGCTAACTTTTTGTAATTTGTACTGAATTCTTACAACTTCTGATGCAATATTTTTTGGCATATGCAACTTCATCTGGAACTGGTACTTAGAGTCAGCCCGAAGCCGGGAGAAAAAGAGGGTTTCCTGTTGACTGGCCAATTAAGTACCAACACTACAAATTGTTGATAATCAAACAGAGGCTCTATCTTATATTGGATATATTGAAAAAATATTAACATTTTATATCTCCTGAATTGCTAATTTTACAATTAATTCATGCCTATGTTCTCATAATCATGCATCTGATTCTGATGAATGTGAATTTTTTTTTACTGATCCACATTATATGAGGTAGTTCATATATATCTGCTACTATTATTGTCACGACATGGCTGTGTAATTGTTAAAACAAATGTCTTCAATGAAACTTACAACATGGTTCTGAAACTCGGAATCTCCTGACTGTGGAATCAGAATCGGATGAATCGGGCGAGTTGACTCGGAAACTCGGTTTTTTTTGGCAGAAAGCCAGTTTTGTAGCCAAAAGGCCCAAAACGTAGAAAATAATTGATAAAAAAATAATTTGTAATAAAATTATGTTAAGACAAGATATTACACTCAAATAATTTACTAATTATATAATGTAATTAATACAAGCATTAAAAATTAAATACACCTTTTTTTGTCAGAAGCAATGTCGAGCTGGCTGGATCATCTCATCGTCCTCCGTATTAAAATACAAATGAGAATATTTTTGTACAGGACCAAAAAAGGAAGACATTAATGTAGTGTCAAATTAAATGATCATTTAATTTGGAGACACTATTACAATGATGAAATAATAATAATAATAATAATAATAATAATAATAATAATAATAATAATAATAATAATAATAATAATAATAATAATAATAATAATAATAATAATAATATTAAATATTAGATGAACATCATAATAAATTGTACTAAATTGAATTTCTTTCATGCTGATTAAAAACTTTCATGAAAGAATGAAAAATACAAAATTGTATTGATTTCATGAACATTGAAATCTTTTTTTTAAAGCCTAATACAACTCACACACCCACTATAGTTTCAATCCTAGAAAAGAAAATAATGATTACAAATAATCTAATCCTTCTTACCAATATTTTGGAGTTTGGACTAATGCTGCACAAATATTCTAAGCCTAAAGAATTCATAGCTATACTGCTTTTTTCCACGACCTATAACATGGGACCGTGTCCCCAAAGAATTTTTTTTCAGTGCGACAAAAAGATTAAAAATGGTAAAGAAAACATCTCCCAATTAATAAAGCAAAAAAAAAAAGGCACTGGTATCTTTTATAAAAGAAGAAGAAGAAGAGGAGCTTGATTGAGCACTAATCGTTTTCAATGATTGGTGGCTACTGTTTTCTCTTTTATACAAAAAAAAAAAAAGAGGAGCTTGATTGAGCATTGGTGATCAACAAATTGGGGAAACTATAAAATAGAGACAGACCAGAATCACATCCAAACCGAAGTGAATCAAATGGAATAACCGAATAGGTAAATTAATGAAAAGGATTTTTATTTACACCATACTGTAGAGCAATAAAAATAATTTACCGGAAAAGAGAGCGAGCAAGAACGCAGGAGGAGAAACAGACAAAGGCGTAGGAGGAGAAAAACAAGAGGCGAAGGGGGAAAAACAAGAGCGCGGAAAAAGAAAGTTTGGAAATGACATATTTGATTTTTATTATTTAGGGGGAATTTCATGTGTACCCCTCAAAAACTTCAAAATTACTTATTATCCCCTATAAAGTTTGAAATTATGTATTTTCCCTCTCTAAATTTGAAAAGATCACAAATTTATCCATTTTATTGTCTTTTATATTAAAACTCATTATAAATTTATAAAATACCCATTTTACCCTTTTATCAAAAGCATATAAATCCCATCGGACTCAAATTTGAATATTAACGGTTTCTCTACCGTCTGAACTGTTTTTAGATTTGTGCACAGAAGATCAGTACGAATCTTGATGCAAAAATGCACGCATATTCTTGTGCTTGACTTACATCGGCCAATATGTATACTTTAATAAAAAAATTATATACTTGAATTTTTTTTTAAACTTTAAATTTATAATTCGGCATTATAAAAGTCCTCTTCTTTTTCAAAGTCTTTATTCCCAAACAAGTTGGGGTAGGCTAGAAATGAAACCCAGCCGGAATCAGCAACACAGGGACTTCCCAAGAGGTCACCCATCCTAGTACCACTCCTGCTCAATTCGTGAGGGTTTCATTTCCATAAAGATGCTTTTTTTTTACCGCAGACTCTCCAAGACTATCATGAACCCTCCTTATTTTTCCTGACTTGGGACAGGCTGTGTAGAAAAAATTATATATATATATATTAACTATAATAATGAAAAATATATATATATATATTATCATACATTAATTAATTAAAAACTTTAACGGTCCGAAATTAATTAGGTGCATCAAATATTACTTAAATTTCATGACATTTTATTTAAATTTGATATCAAATGTTCAATCCTCTTAATAATTACTACATACATTATTCTCAAGTAAGAAGTTTTAGCAAATAAAAAGATAAGAATAAGTTCAATTAACAATCTATCATCTTCCGTCTTCATTGATTGTTAACATTTCACGCTCAAGGCTGTACTGTCTGCTACCCTCTGAGACTCCACTGAATGTACTGGTACTCCCTGCTTCTTCAATCAACCCTTTTTTTTGTTGAATGTTTTCATCATTAAATTTTTTCTTTAAAGGCTTCGTCAATCCTTCTAGCTCCAATGCGACCTCTTGCATAGCCGGACGCTCCTCTCCTTTCGCATTAATACACCTTCTTGCGAGATGCGCCACAAAATGTAGCTCATCAAGCTTAGCCTCCTTTGGGAGACGTGGCTCAATCGCTTGGATTACTCGACCCTCATCAACCAATGATGCAAAGTATGTGGCAAGATTACGGCATTCCTCTGGCCGACCAAAAGAGATGGGTTTCTCTCCTGTTAGCAACTCAGCGAGAACAACACCGAAACTATACACATCGCTTTTTTCTGTTAGTTGGCTTGTTTGGAAGTACTCAGGGTCTAAATATCCCAGAGTCCCTTGAACTAGAGTAGTTACATGAGTTTGGTCAAAGGGGACCGATCTTGAAGCACCAAAATCAGATACTTTAGCGGTATAGTTTTCGTCGAGAAGTATGTTGCTAGATTTTATATCTCTGTGTATGACAGGAAAGGAAGCAGCTGAATGCAAATATGCGATTGCACGCGCGGTTTCTCTGGATATTCTTAAGCGATCTTCCCATGGCAAACAATTTTGACTGTGAATGTGCTCAGACAGGGTTCCATTGGATATGAATTCATACACCAATAATGGAACTTGAGTCTCTAAACAACAACCCAGGAGTCTGACAACATTTCTATGATTTATTTGTGATAATATGGTAATCTCATTTACGAACTGCTCTACCTGGTTCTCATCTATGAGTTTAGATTTCTTTATGGCAACCACTTGCTCGTTTGAAAGCACGCCTTTGTAAACAGTGCCGTATCCGCCTTGACCAAGGATTCTGTTTTCACTGTAGTTATCTGTGGCTCTTTGTAGTTCTTTCGCGGTGAATATCTTTGTTGTCGAATCAATACCTTGAGAAGCCAGGTTTTGTTGTAAGAGACAACCTCCATTTTGTCTGAAGAACTCGGATCTCATTTTAACTAACTTTCTTCTTTGTAGTCTTGAAAAAGTATAGAAACTTGCCATCGCCAAGACGAAAACAAGACAGAGACTTATTCCTGCACCACATTACATTTTAATTAAGGCAAGTGGAAAGAATTAAAGGTTCTTATATAGTTATATAGTAATTCAAGAAATTGGGTAAATTACAAAACAATGTGGAGAAAACTTTGAATGTCCCTATAAGAATTTAGAAAAAAGTTGGATAATTATAACAAATAAATAAAATTCACCCGGAAGAATGGTCATTGCGATATATAATTTGGATGTGCTATTTGTTTTGTTTTATATACTTTATTTTCCGTTGAAAATACCACCAATTTTATCATTTGTCATGCCACAGTTGTAAATGAAGTTGTTGTTATATCTTGTAATTAAGAACGTGTGTGCATTGATTGTGGATTGTGTTTACTCTAATGGAAATACATTCAACAATAATGATATCACACAGAGACATAGACAGAGAAGATTAATTCAAGAATCTTTGATGAGAAAAAATAGAATTGTATACCCAAAATAACATTAAGCGGAGATGCCTTCTTGCTCATCTCGCTGCAACCGCTTCCTTCTTTTCTGCCATCACCAAACATCCCTGAAGGGCAACTACATGTGAAACTGCCTTCTGTGTTGTTACAATGAACACTACAGGTGTTTAATTCGGGATTATGACATTCGTCAACATCTACAGAATCCACAAGAGACATACAATAAACCATCAGAGACAAAATAAGCTATTAATTAATATTAATAATTTAATATGATGCTCTTGTAAATCAATTACATTTTTTTTAAGTATGTATACAGTGAGATAAGTTTTGTGGATTTGCATAGTCTACAAACTTTTTTTCAAGCTGCTCTTAGATTATTAAATTTGGCATGTGTGTGCTTACCAATGCAACCACCTGGAGCGTAAGGATTCCCTTCGTATCCTTGGCTGCAATTGCACAAGTATCCTGCACCGGTTGGTGAATCATAGCATCGGCTGTTTTCCTTGCAAGCAAAAGAATTGACATCTTTCTCGGCTTCCTCACAGGACTTGTCTCCGATCACCCAATTCAAAACTGCAACGTGGTCATTTCCGCTAGTACTAATGTACTCATTAAAGTATGCTTTTTTGAAAGAAAACTCATTGTGTGCTGTAAAGAATGCTGCACTACAATTTTTGAGTCGATCGACTCCCGTATTCTGAACTTTATAAATATTCAGTTGAAAGCTTTTTAGGTCTCCTGGTCCTGGTAATGGCATCTGACAACACCCAAGACCAGAGCAAGATCCATCAATTCTGCTGCTAGAATTGCTACAAAATGCCACACAACCACCACTTACGAAGGTCTTACCACCACCATTACTAACTTCAGCAACACCTTCTATCATTACAACATCGTCACACCCTATCACAACCAAAGTTGTGTCATTTTTCGACAGTGTAAATGGAGTTCCAGTTAGATTTAGCAACCCAGTTCTACGGGTAAGCTTTTCATCTCCACACTTTTGGTAGATTGGTCCAGTGAATATTCTCACTTGACCTTGCAAAGAAATGTTTTGAATGAGATATTTACCAGTAGGTAACTGAAGCGAGGGATTTAGATTGCCTTGCATGAAATTCCCATAAGGCTTATGATCTATAGAGCGATTTCCTGTTCGTGTGCTTGTGCAAACAACCTCAAAACCTTTTAACGCAACACCCGGTGCTCCAAAGGGGTATGGAACTGAGTTGCAGTCTGAAGTGTTACCTGTTTCACCTCCATCATGTGCGATGGAATTGAGTGGTAAAGATACAGAGGCGAGACATAGTGATAGAAAAATTGAAATCCAGAGGGGGTGCATAGTTGTCTTGCTAAGCTAGATTATTACTGCATATGCTTCAAGTGCTCTGTAGTCTCTGTGATGTATTTAATTTCTCAAATTGGATTGAGACCAGTAGTCTTCTGCATCATTTTTTGTGAATCAAAACATGTAGCAAGCTGTTGCTTTTAGTCGGTCTCATGTCCCTTGAACTTTACACTCGATCAGTTCTAGCTACTATATTTTGGTACTGGTAGAGTGCCTCAAAAAGTCAAAAATCTTGCAAAGACTTGGAGTCGTCGTTCTTGTCTTACTAATCAACAAAACATATCATTGTCTGGATGTAAAGCAATAATTATTCTTATATGCTAACATCAACGTCCTGCTTTTTTTTTTGTTTTTATTCTCAAGCATTATAGAAAAAGTGAAAGTTAAAGAGTAGCTTATATTTCTTATAACATTGAAAGAATTACTTTATATTTCTAAACTTTATATATTTTATTTCACTTACAAACGTTGCCTAACTAACATATGACACTAGAAAAATATTATTATTTTTGAATAAATTTGGCCAACATCCAATTTTTATTGTGTATTCACTTGATATCTTTAAAAGTATTGTTTTAGCTAATTTGAGCTAATTTTGTTTCTAGCATATTGCTAGTGTATTTTTATGTTTTAGATGCAATTGGTTTAAGGTTGATATTGTTATGTTTTGATCCAAATTGCCATTCGGACCTGTTGAACTTTGTATCTTTAATATATAGCTTATGTAATGACTCTTTGTAAGTGAGATAATTAAGTCTAATAAAAATCAATTTGAGTTGTCTCTTTGTTTTGCTCTTTTTCTTTTCTCAAACCCTGGAAACCCTAATAATGATACCTTGAATAAGCGTCAACAAATCCCTTCCCCTAATTTCTTCTAGGTTCTAATTTATGATAGTTAGCATGTGTTCCATGCAAAGCGTTCTCGATTTCATTGCTTGTCACACGATTATTTAGATTTGATTTGCAACAGAGGGATCCTATCGTGTGAGAGGAAAATTTCAGGTGGAGGATTGATTACATATGAGTTAAAAGTATCAATGTGTCTCTTTCCATGATAAAAAGCTTACATACACTGTTATAAAATAAAAAAAATATGAAGTTAAAATCATGGGTAACAGAGATAAATTCCTGCTACATGCTTGTCCTTGGTAATAAAAAGCTGAATAAAACTTCAATCCTTCAATCTGACACTTGATAATAATCATTTTGATGACATATTGCTTACATAGTATCAAGTTATCATTAATTTCCTTCTTGCTGATAAAAAACATTATAAGAACGTGAACTTGAATTTCTTTCATGCTAATTAAAAACTTACATGAAAGAATGAAAAATACAAAATTGTATTGATTTCATGAACATTGAAATCTTTTTTTTAAAGCCTAATACAACTCACACACCCACTATAGTTTCAATCCTAGAAAATAAAATAATAATTACAAATAACCTAATCCGTATTACCAATATTTTGGACTAATGCTGCACAAATATTCAAAGCCTAAAGAATTCATAGCTATACTGCTTTTTTCCATGACGAATAACATGGGACCCTGTTACCTCATTTTTTTTTTTTCAGTGCGACAAATAGATTAAAAAATGTCCCCATTAGTAAAGAAAACATCTCCCAATTAATAAAGGAAAAAAAAAGGCACTGGTAATCAAATTGGCGATTATAACCAAAAAAGGCACTGGTAACCCATCAGTTCTACTGTGTTCTCTTTTATAAAAAAAAAGAAAAAGAGAGGAGCTTGATTGAGCACTAATCCTTTTCAATGGTTGGTGCATGGCTACTGTGTTCTCTTTTATAAAAAAAAAGGGGAGTTTGATTGAGCATTGGTGATCAACAAATGCTCAACCGTCCGAACTGTTTTTAGATTTGTGCACGCAAGATCAACACGAATCTTGATGCAAAAACGCACGCATATTGAAGCGACATGCACAAATTCTTAATGCTATACACGCTATTCGAAATTGCTTTAAGATCCGTGCACATTAGATCAACACAAATATTGAAGTGATGCTCACAAATCTTAATGCGATGCGCACGGATTAGACGGTAGAAGAACTCTTCAGATTCAAATTTGAGTCCGATTTGCTTTATATACTTTTAATAAAGGATAAAATGAGTATTTAATATAAAAAACAATAAAAAAGATAAGTTTGTGAGTTTTTAAAGTTTAGAGGGGGAAATACGTAATTTCAAACTTTAGAGGGGGAATACGTAATTTTGAAGTTTTGAGGGGTATAGGTGAAATTCTCCCTATTATTTAAGTGTTGAAAGATATACAGGAAGTTAGAAAAATCTTGAAAGATATATGAAAAATTAATCCTTGAAATTAAAGTTAAAAAAAAACAGGAATAATTTCTTTTAGATGGTGGTGATAGAAGTTTTGTCACATGTCTTTTTCTTTTAGTAATTTTTTGGTAAAAATAAAAATAAAAATGTTACCAGTAAAAAAAATTATCAATAGAACTTGTGGAGTTGAATAAAATAAACAGTTATATATAATATTTTTTTTGAAGGCTAATTATATATAATATTGATAGATGTTTAATAATATATCAAATTGAAATTTTTTGTAGTATCTTTAAATGTCATAAAGATGTGACGAACTGCAATAACGAATACCGAGGAATATTAATTTATTTATAAGTTTAACTTTTGAAGAAAGTTGAGGAAGCATCTTTGAACAAAATAATTTATTGAGTGAGGCTGTGGCACTATGCATAGCGCATATTGACCTATGGTATGGATTCAAATTTTTTATTTGAAAGTTCTAACGTATATAAATATTATTTGTAAACTAAATTTTATATTTTTTAGAATTTTTTTACTATATTTTTAGATAGGTAAAAACTAGAAAATCACTTTTTGAAAATTCTGGACTATCCAAATATAGTATTTTTCTATCCATTTGGAGACTATATTGAACAGTTCGGATTGATTGTTAAAATTTTGAGAACAAAAATATTAATCCGTCGTACGGACAAATCATGCAATATATTTTAAAAACGAAACCTCTAACGAGAGACTTATAATAATGTATGAGAAAGAAACGATTTTTTTTAAAAAAAAATTATTGCATGATTAGGTTGTGTGTATGTTAATATATTTAGACAATGTTAGAGAAGAAAATTTATCACAGCGTGACGAGTCACATCACGTGTGTCGATTACGTGATGTGATTCGCGTGTCGCGTGACGTGACTGCATTCTATGAAAATTATACGTCACGTCACGTCACGTCACGTGGTCATGTATAGTCACGTGTAATCACAATTACGAAGATTATGGGTACAATATGTATAATCAGGGTTGGGATTATTAATTTAGCTTAATGAATATTTATAATTTGAATTTTTAACAATATTATTTACTCATTTCAAATTTTTTATAATTTTTCATATTTTTTTTCTTCTGAATTTTGTAACAATATAAATTAAAATATAAAAAAAAAAGTTTGACGTGACTAATTCACGTTATGTCACATCACGTATGGTCACGTCATGCGTGATCACGGCGTGACTACGCGTGACGTGACAATTCGCGTGACGTGATGGTCTGCTGCTATTTTAGTCACGTCACGTCACGTCACCAAATCATGGCGTGATTGTCACGTCATGTCACGGCGTGTCACATTTTTTCTTCTCTAGACAATGTTATGTTAGTAAACAAAAATTAATAATGTTAATATTGTGACCCTCAAATTTAATATCTTTCTTTTAAGTGAAAGTTAGAAATTACAATTTTTGAGTGTTGAGTTTTCGTCTGGACTTTTCTGATTCATTGTTAGTTTGGAAATTTGGAACTCGCACGCAGCAAAAATGTGGTAATTGAAAATCAAGTTACTGTACTTCATCATTATGCATAGCGCGGATTTTTGTATTATTGTCTCTATTTTAATAAATAGTAAACAAATTTAAAAAAATATGTAAAATTTAATCTTCAGGTACATTTTAATATAGAGATCATGTTTAATAGTTTGAATCGACTATTTGAATTTTAAAATATCATATTATAAGATGTTGTAATTATAGAATATTGTAAGTGGACATTCCTCTTATCTATCTATAGATTTAATTTTTTATCCCAATTTTAGTATTCACCTACAGTAAAATGGACAGTGGAATAGACAAATGGATCCCACAGTCAGCATATTAGCGTCTCTTTGCTCTACAGTAACACCCTATCTCTCCTCCGTCTGATCAATATCCAATTGTCAGATTTCTTCTTCGTTTTTATCTGACGGTCAGATCTCTTGCACCGCTATCCTTACGTGTCGCGCTCTGAAATTAACAGGTGTTCTTCCCTGTTTCCCCGCATTCTCCTCCTATTCGGAACCCTTCTTCCTTCCACCATTTCTCTTGTGAATTTTTTTTTATAAACCATAAATAGAAAAATTAATTTTAGGGAACCAGTATGATATGATTGATTCGGTTTTTACAAAAACTATAAAAAACGAGTTGTCAACTTGTTCTAAACATTTTTTTTCCCTACAGAACAAGTTGGCAACTCGTTCTCCAATTTTTTTTTTATTAGAATTTGCTTAAAAAAAATTGAAGAACGAGTTGCCAACTCATTCTAGACTAAAAAATAGAAATTACATCATCAGTTACACAGTTTTTAACACAATTTTTTCTATAAAAACTAAAAAAGGTCGAGAATGAGTTGTCAATTCGTTTTGTAGGGAAAAAAAAAAATCCAAAACGACTTGGTAACTCGTTTTTTTTATGATTTTTGTAAAAATCAAATCAATTATACTAAAATTGAATTTTCTATTTATGGTTTATAAAAAAAAATAATTTCTCCTCCCAAAACCACCCGAGTAATGTCGTCCTTTTCTCCTCTCCTCTCTTCACCTAAACTTTTCTAAACCCAGCTCCTTCCATTTCTCTCCGAGAATTCTATCTACCGTCTTCTCCTTCTTGCTCGACGGACCAAACTCTGTAGCGATTTCCACTCTGTAATTCGTTATCAGTTCTCCACGCAATAATATTTTCAACCACCTCCAGGTGGAGGTAACATTTAAAACCGATTTCATTTACGTTTTTCATTCTAAATAATGGTTGATTTCTCATTGGGTAGATTTTAGGGTTTAGGGTTTAGAGTTTTTTCAAGTTTTTAGCTTTACGATTTTGACAAGAGAGGCAAATTTCAGAGTTCAAGGTTTAGGGTTTAGGGTTTTGCCAAATTGGAGCTTTAAGTAACTTGAGGTGTTGTTTGCCTGTTGATTTGAACTTTAAGCTTGCTTAATAGGTAGGTGATAATTGAGAGATTCATTAATTTATGCATCTGGGTCCTTATTGGATTTGATTCTCATATCCATTGTTCTATTTTTGTACATATACATCAACACGTCAACTTTTTTCTTGAATTTTACACCATACAAACTTAGGTAATGAATAACGAGGAAAAAAATAAATCAATAAATATTACAAGACCAAAGAGAGTGTGGAAAAACTCCTCAGCTTTACGGGAAAGATGTGTTGGGACACATGTGCCAGATCCATATAATTATGTTAGCGAAGTAAATTTATCAAACGACGTAGAAACTTTACGACGAAAGATCTATTCCACAGGACGTCAAACATCTTCAAATTAGATATACTGCGATTTGGTTTTGTCACTGAAAAAATTAACTATATGCTCTAATTTTCTCTTTTCTTTCTCTGTCTCGGTCCACTCCTTCCTCCTCGCCTACCACCTCTCTCTCTACAATCATGAATTAGAGGTGCGGATGGTGTGTCTGTGTGGAACTTTTACTGTCTACCTCTCCTTTTTTGTAATGATTACTGCTGTTATTACCTCCCCTCTGTCTACCTATTCTCCTCTCGTTCTTCCTTCATCTATTGCTTGTTCATCCAAAAGGGGAAACTTTCGAGGCTACTGGTTCATAAGAGGTTGAATTTGAGCTCAGGATTGGTAATTGACTCATTGGCTTTGAACATATCCACCAGATCTACTGTAGCTCAGACTGATTGTCCAAATTTGTGTGTTTTTGACCGGTGAGGTTCCACTGCTGTGCGGGAGCAAGAGATGCTACTTGTAATTGTTTCGAATTCTTTTTTTTTACTGATTTGAATTAATTTTTCGTAATTGCACGTGATCAAGGGGAAAGCTCCTTGCTTGAGATCTGTAAAATTTGCTGGGCACATTAGTTCTGATTGCTATTGCGAATTTAGTTATTTTTTTCCGTGCGTTATTAGGAGATGAGCTTATTTTTAATCCTATTATTAGTATTAACATAATATATATATGAGTGGGGTTAAAATCCATATAAATTACAGCATTCTCTTCAATTTTTACAGTATTCGTGTTTTATAGTTTACATGTTCAATTTTTACAATATTCCTTTGTTACAGTATTGGTTTCCATTTGTTACAGTATTGGATGCGCATTGTGTACAATATAATCACTGATCTTCCCTTTAACTTAATTCAGGTATTTTTTATTTCTAAGTACTAGACTATTTTATTACAGTATTATATCATTATGTTACAATATTTGTTTAAATTTGTTACAGCATTGGTTTACAGTTATTACAGTATTGGATACTGGTCGATGTTCAGTCTTAATTCATAGTTTTGTTACAGTATTATTTTTCATTTGTTACAATATTTGTTTGTATTTGTTACAGTATTGGTTTTTGTAGTATTATTTTCTTTACAATATTTGTAGTTTTAATTGTAAGATTTGTCATGTTTTGTATTGCAGGAAGATCTATCAAAGGAGCATCTTATTCTAGCGATGAAACTTCTTACGCATCCGAACAATGAATATCAAATTAGTTTAGTCTAAGGATTTTGTTTCAAAATTTGTGTTTGTAGTTTGCTGAAGAAAATGTATTATTTCGACAAAGTTTGCAATGTTGTTTGCTGGAGAATGTTTCTTGGACAAAATATTATTTATCTAGTTAGTTTATCACTGTGAATATAGCTGTAATTTGGACAAAGTTATGTTTGTTTATAATATTTGTGATAGTTTTGATGTCTTATAGTTAGGGGTGTCAATGGGTACGATACAGGTAGGGTGGAAGCATTTTCAATCCATATCCGCTAAGAATTGATCTTACCCATATCCTATCCGTACCCGTTAAAAATTTATCTTACCCTACCCTACCCGTACCCGTTAATATTAGTGAGTAACGAAACGATAGCGGGTGAATAACGAATAATACTAATATAATGATTTTATTATTTTTAATAAATCATTAAAACTCATTATGTCATACATATGCAATCACAACTACTAATATAAAAATCAAAATACAAATATGCAATCAATTCTAACTAATAATTTTTTCATAAAGCAAAAAAAAAACAAATACTTGTTCTAACAAATTCAAAATTCAATTCGTTAACTAAATAACAAAACATTCAAATAAAAAAGTAATATGTTTAACATAATATTTTTCTTACAACAAAATGCATACATTTTCTTATGAATTAATGTTGATACAGTGATATGGGAAACAAAAAAATTAAATATAATATTTATATATCTATATGTAACTTATTTTATATAATTATCCGTTACCCGATGGGTACGAAATAGCTTTTACCCGTACCCATACCCGTTTAGCTAACGAAAAAAAAATTCTTACCCATACCCATACCCAATAAGCTAACGAAAAAAAAACCTTACCCATACCCGTCTTATCGAATAGGATATGGGTAGGGTAAACGGCTAAACGGTTTTCATTGACACCCCTACTTATAGTTTTAATCGTCATTGTTACAGTTTTCATATTTCATTGTTACAGTAATCATTTTATATAGATTTTGTCGTTAGTTTTTTCAGTTTACGTAGCTATTTTTTACCGTATTCAATTTCGATAGTTTGAAATTGTAATTTTTAGAGATTATTTAAAAAATGAGAAATTAAAAAAAATACGAAAAAAATTAATATTGAAAACTTCTAGAACAATAGGAAAAACTTTGAAAAAATAATTAAAAGCTTCTAGAAGGAGAAAAGTACACAAGTTGGCAGTTTTTAAAGTACAATAAAGTACAGTTAACTGTTATTAATTACTGTTAAAGTTCAACAAGTTTGAAAGTACAAGTACAAAGAGGTTGAAAATTACAAGTTGTTATTTTTAAAAAAATGATCGCATCTTTTACAGTATTAGATATTGTCTGTTACAATATTATATGTTATTGTTACAGTATTCCCGTCAGTCAAATGACAGTTGATTTGGGTAAAAAGTGGATATAAATTCTTGGATACAATTAGACAGATCCTTGTTTATGAAAGTTTATGTATGCTTAAGAAGTTTGAAATGCAGAATTGCAATATTTAGCTTATTGGAAAGCGATCTCCGTCTAAATTGACCCTAGAGACCAAAGGTCCCCCCTTCTTCCATCCAAGCTAGACTCTTTTTTTTTCCAGGAATTTTCCTACTAACTGATTGTGGGATGAGATTAGGAGCGAAAATGGCGTGGATAGTGGTAAAACCATATATATATTTCTTTCTTTTTTCATTTTTCGAATATAGTTACGGAGTAAATATAAGACATATCAGATGGATACAGATACAGATTCATATCAGATCGGATATTAATTAAAATAATATAAAAATATTAAAGTTCAAAATATTTATCTAATTATAACGGTGAATAACATAATTTTTTCATAATATATATGAAAATATATGGTATATATCTACAATTCAGATGCAGATATATAATTGAAGCATAAAATCATATCAGTATCCTTATCTACATGGATATTCAGATATCAGATATCCACATCTAAGTTTTTAAATATGGATCGAATATTATTCATACTTTTTTCACCCCTAGATGAGACCGATTTTTTCATTAATCGAAATAAAATAAAATAAATATCGAAAAAGAGGATAGAATCTGATGTTTTTCGAAAAATAATAAGGCCGGGACAAATTATCCCGTCCCTACGGACGGGACAAACTACCACGTCCCTGCTAATGATAATTCCGCACCAATCTAACCACTAACTAACCCAAAAGCTGTAAAAAAAAAATATCAGGGATGGGATAAATAATCCCGTCCGTGACAAAAAAAAAACTTAGAAAAATTATGTTTACTAAATTATGTTTCAACTTAAAAACAATGATTTATTTTTCAACTAAAAACAATTATTTTTTTTAATATTTTTAAAAATAAAATTTAAATTTAAAATTTAACATTATATACACAATTTATATTTTAAATATTATGTCTATAAATATGATGAGATTTGATTTATGTTTTAGCTACATGGAATGACTTGAAATTCTATATCGTTGATCTTGATACATTATTAATCAATAGTTAATTGCATTAAATTTGAATTTAATTGGTAGACTATATATGTATCCGATAACATAGACATATTTTTTTTAATTTAATTAATTGAGAACTCCATTACATCAAACGACTAAATTATGTTTTTTAGAAAAACCTAAGTTTTTTTTTTGTTTGGTCACGGACGGGATTATCCATCCCATCCCTAATAATTTGTTTTTTTTTACAGATTTTGGGTTAGTTAGTGGTTAGATAGGTGCGGGATTATCATTAGCAGGGACATGGTAGTTTGTCCCGTCCGTAGGGACGGGATAATTTGTCCCGGCCTTATTATTTTTCGAAAACTATAAGATTCTATCATCTTTTTCAATATATATTTTTTTATTTCGATTAATAAAAAAAATCGGCTAGATGAGATGCATTAAATTAAATTATTAGTACGGCAAAAGCCCCCATCCAAAGGTCCACTACAGTTAGATTTTCCATAGCGAAGGCCAAATGGATATTATTTCAAAAAGAGTCTGACTAAGGCGTCCTTTTTTTTTTTTTTTTTTTTTTTGTTTGTTTTTGTTTGCTGGACAGACTCCATAAACTATGATGTTTTGTTTATTTTTCCAAATATTAGTCTTTTCATCTGATTTATCTAAATTTATTTATCTTTGTTTCCTCTTAATAAGAAATTTGGCTCAAATAAATATTACTAGTCTTAGACTAGAGCCCTTCCGTTATGTTTTAGACTAAATTGCATAATTGGTTAAAATATCACTCATTTCTTCGTGTGGTCCTCAGAAATTTTAAAATTATCATTTTGATTCTTAAAACTTCAAGAGTGTCAAATTGGTTCTACCTTTGAAGAAGTATTTTCACCATTTCGATATCATTTTATTATTGCAATTAATATTAATATAGTCAAATTAAGAAGTAATGTAGATCACTTTGATACTAATATCATATATTATTCATGTCATCATCACATTTACCAGTTATAATGAACAGTAGTTAGAATTTTTAAAAATTTCCATATATCCACACCTTAAATATTACCATGGCATATGTATTAATTAATGTGGAATTCCATCTAATTTCTCTTTTTTTTTTTTTTTTTTGAAAACCAAATAGTGACTACCAGGTGAGTTCCATCTAATTTCTCAACCGATAATAACAATGGACCAATTCAAAGATTAATAAAATAAACACTAGAACAAAAATCCAATTGTTCTTGAGAAAGCAAGGCAGAAGCAATTCTGTATCTGATTTCATTTAATTCCAGAACATGAAGAGAAAAATGAGCTAAAAATGTTATTAAATTATTAAGAGAAAAGATAACATTTCTGTTTCACCTGAATTGCTAATATTGCAATTCATGCCTATGTTCTCATAATCATGCATCTGATTTTGATGATTGTGATCTCATTCTCATCCACATAATATTACAGTAGCTCATATTTATCTCCTGCTATTATTGTCACAGCACGACCGTGTAATTGTTGAAATGAAGGTCTTTAATGAAACTTACAACCAATTTAAACTTACAAGATATACAATGAATATAAGTATGTGGATGGTACAATTTCAATAAATCATGCAGAAGTCTCATGCGGTCATGCCTGAGTTCTTATTTATATATATAGGTCAAATGCAGAAGTCTCATGCCTCATTGTTTCAGGTAATTGCGCATCTACAGATAGCGGAATTTGGGATGAAAATTGTGTTAAACTTTCACTTTATGGGCCATTATGTCGTCTCAACCAAGTGGTTAATTTGGGCTTGCTAACGGCAGATAATTTGGCAAAAAGGGGCTGGCACCTACCAAGCATGTGCTTTTTGTGCAGAGCTGCCAGTGAAACTGTGAGACATATGTTTTCTGAATGCCCTTTGACTCTAGAAGTTTATAGCATAATCTCCAATAGGTTGCAGTTACCAGAAAGAGACTGGAAAATGATATTGCAAAGGAAAATGGCGCAAGAATGGATAATTAGAAAAGGTGGAGGTGATCAGACAGAAGATTTAATTTTAATCTCCAAGTTTGTATGCTGGCATGAGAGATGTTGCAAATTTTTTCAGGGGGACAGTAAAACAACAGAGGAATTAGCGCAAGAAGTGCAGGATCAAAGGAGATGGATAAGTTGACAGGGGCATTATTGGGATAACAGAAGGAAGAGGCACCAAAACTCAAGTTGAAGATAAACATGGCATGGAATGTCCAAGGGAAAGATTAAGACGATCAACGATTTGAATACACAGAGAAGAGTTTTACATTTTTCTGTGTCTTGTTTTTTTATTTGGCTTTTTTAAATTTTCTTAACTTTTTTATAACCTTTAGGCAAGATTCAGTTCTCTCAATCACTTTTGTAATGGGTTTAATTAGGTTTCATCTTGAAACCTAAAACTGTTTTCATTCATCAATAAATCAAATAAGGACTTTGATCCTTATTTTTACTCAAAAAAATAAATAATAATGCATCTGATTCTGATGAATGTGATTTTTTTTTCTGATCCACATAATATGAGATAGTTCATATATAATTCTATTATTGTCACGACATGACTGTGTAGTTGTTAAAACAAATGTCTTCAATGAAACTTACAACCAATTTGAAACATACAAGATATATAATGAAATAAGTACGTGGAATATGGATGCTACAATTTCAATAAAGCATGAAAAAGTCTCAGGCCTGACTTCTTATTTATTTCTATAGCTGAAATGCTGGTAAAATTTTACAATATCATCTTGGCAGGTCCATGGATGACAACATGTGGTCTTCAAGGCTATATTGATTTGTACATTCTACAATTTCTGAACTTGAAAGGTTCCCTACAACAATCAACTGCTGAATTTCTTCATTCCCTCTTGGACTCTGTTGGTTTCTCATCCTCCTTAGTGTCTCTAATTCTAAAGCAACTTCTTTCATTGTTGGTCGTTCTTCTCCTTTCGTGTTCAAACATTGCCTTGTAAGACGTGCTATGGCATGGAGTTCTTCTGCTCCAGCCTCACTCGCAATTTATGGATCAATGACTTGAAGCAAGCGGCCCTCATCAAACGCAACCATGAAGTATGTTGCTAAATTGTGAGATCCCTCTGGTCGAGTAAAAGAGATGGGTTTCTCTCATGTTAGCAACTCAGCAAGAACAACACCAAAACTATACACATCACTTTTTTTCTGTTAGTTGGCTTGTTTGGAAATATTCTGGATCCAAATAACCAATAGTTCCTTGAACAAGAGTAGTGAGATGGGTTTTATCAAAGGGAACAGACCTTGATGCTCCAAAGTCTGATACCTTTGTTGTGAAATTTTCATCGAGGAGTATGTTGGAGGACTTGATGTCTCTATGGATTATTGGAAACGATGCTGCTGAATGCAAATAAGCGAGAGCTCCAGCAGCTTCAGCCGATATTCTTAGGCGGCAATCCCATGTTAAATGGTATCCTGAACTTTGACCATGAATAAGATGTAAGAGCGTTCCATTAGGTATGAACTCATATACCAATAAGGGAACTTGAGTCTCCAAGCAACACCCTAGGAGCTTCACAACATTTCTATGGTTAATCTGTGAAAGAATTATGATCTCATTAATGAATTGCTCAATTTGATTCTCATCTTCTATTTTAGATTTCTTGATTGCAACCACTTTTAGGTCTGATAAAGTGCCCTTGTATACGGTACCATATCCTCCTTGGCCAAGAATATTGTTTTCGCTGTAGTTTTCGGTAGCCTTCTCAAGTTCTTTCTCAGTGAAGATTTTTGTTTCTGAGTCGATACCTTGTGAAGCCAACCTTTGTTGCAACAAATACCCTCCATTTTGTTTAAAGAACTGGGATCTCATCTTAACTATCTTTCTTTTCTGCAAACCCCAATAAGAGAAAAAGCTCGAAATGATCAGCATAAACAGAAGCCCCAGACCTGCACCTGCATTGTAACAAAAGATTAATTAGTTAGTTATTATGTGTTGACTTGCATAACAGCTTCTCCTTTTAGATGAGGCACTGTACATAGACTGTTGCTCGTTTAACACTTTTCTAGAAATTGATAATGACCAGAACATGCCTTGTATGGATTTTTTGTTCAGGTATAGAATAGTCTTCTTGGCAATATTATTAGTAGCCCACCATAACCAAATTCACATCCCGTGAGATATCTCTAATTTTGAGTTGCAAATCCTTTATGCACAAATCGAAAGCAACAATAATACTGCCCTCGTGTATTCCCAATTGGGATCGAATTTAAAAAGGCCTGGCTTTAGATAAACTGAAATATTCAGTTATCTCAGAGGATAGGGACTCCACCATAATCTTGGTACTTGGTTTAAAATTTTTTTTTTTATTATATCTCCAATATCCTGGAAGTATGTTACTATTCTATTATTATGTTTAAACTAATTCCAACTATACATGTTTGTCCACCTATTATTATGTGTTAAATTTGATTTTTTTTTTTTTTGTGTGCAAATGATTATCTAGTTTATGACCTATGATGGTTAATGATTTAATTTTGAGAGATACTATCAATTGATACCAAAATTAATAACCTTATTTTATTATAACAGTACTTAACTATCAAAACTGTTTTGTATAATTTAATATTATGCATATTAGGACTTATCCTTAGATTGCAGTATATTTTAATGATTTATAGAATACAATTTATTTTTCTAATGTAAATCGTCATATAACATAACTTCTAATATAGCCACCACAGTCAACTACATCCTCAACTGAGAGTCTGAGACCGCTCCACTACAGACTGACAAAGGCCGCTACCAAAAATGCTTTGGTGTTTGATCGTTTGGGTCGAGTTGGAACTAGATCACCAGCTTTCCTAAAGGTAGAAAATTATTGCCTCTAAAGTCACTAACATGTGGGTCCAGAATGAATTTTGACATTTAAATATTGGATATAGTTTTCTCCGGACTCATTCTGGACCTACGTGTCAGTGACTTTAGGATAAGAATTTCCTACTCACAAGGGGGCAGGAGATTCGGTTCCGGTTTGAGTGAGCATTATTTGATTATTTTCTTTTTGACGGGTCCGATCCAACCTAATCCAACATGGGTCGAAATCCTTTAACCCGGAACCTAGCCAAATGGGTCATGGTTGAACCGAACCTGACTCATGCATGTAACTTAATCTCAATTAATCCCTATTTATTAATGCAATTTATCCTCAATTAATTAATATATAATAAATCGTAATTAGTGATAAATTTCGGACGAAATCTAAAAAAACATAATAAAAAAATGGATCAGGTTGCGTCATTGTTGTAATGAAACCGAGAGGGGTAAAAATTCTAGACCTGGACCCGACCCAATAGCCATTGGATAGGTTCGGATCAAGTCAATCTATCCGGGTCAGGTCAGAAATTGAGACCTCCAGTTCTTTTTGTGTAATGGTGTATAGGAGTTAGATAATTGTGTGGGTGGCAATAGTTTTTTTTTTTTTGACAAAGAGTATTTTGAAATTTCCATGGTGTTGTGTAATAAAATTAAAAGAACTGCATTGAACAGATGATTAAAGCCTGATTTGAGTGTTGTAAATAGATGATGAAGTTAAGAAGGACGTTACATTTATGTAGTGGAGGAATTAACTTTAAGAAATTCATTTTGTATTACTTATACGAGAATCTGAAAGATACCTAATGACAGTAACATATTTATATTGACTCGTCTAGGAGTGAAGTCAGATTTTCAAACTATAGAGGTCAAACACGTATGGAAGTCTATCATATAAAAAAATTCTGCATAAAATGAAAATCAATTTGACAATATCATGTCATTTTACTATAATTTATATAAAAAAATTATTTATAAATACAAAAAAAATAAAATAAAGTCAATTGACCCCTGTCTTGTTCCTACATCCGCCCTGGACCCATCACTTATTTTGAACTATCCAAAAACAAACTAATTACATTTGCTAATAAATTTACCTAATGAGTTAGATTATTTCCTAAATTTTTTTTTACTAATAATGTTACATAACTAAAAAAAAAAATGAACCATGGACTAGAATGAATTAGGTAACTAAGGTTCATATTTTATCCATTATGTTCTTTTTTTTAAAACTGATAGAAGCTATCAGTAAATACAGTAACCATAAAAAACAACCATCAATCAAACAACTACAACAATAGGTGCTTCAGGTGATCACATAGAAGTTGGTTTTGTATTGCCGGAATTTTGGTATTCTGTTTTCTCTGGATATGTATCAAACTTATTGGTAAAGAAAATCAAGTTTATCCTGTTTATTAAAAAAAAATTCGGTAATTAAAGAGGAAAGGTAAGTTATCATAAGATTAAAATTAATGTTTTTTATTCATTTTTATTATTTTATTTAATGACAAATTTTCACCAATGACCCTAAATTTATTTTTATTACAAAGAAGTTCATTACTATATTCTTCTTACATGTAATTTCATTATTCTTTTCTAAGAAAATAATTGGTAAGTTTAATCACTTGTTTTAAGAGTAATAAAATCATAATTCCAATTAATTAAAATGACGAATAAATTTAATCTAACAATTTGGCAAAAATAGTCAAGTTATATAGGTCAATTACCTATTGTTTCTGAATTACTATATATAGATCAATAATAAGTTGGATTTATTGTAGATTATATATGATCATATATACCACTCTTTGATTAACAATAAATACTATAGGCTACATACTAGATTTTTTATTGGAAGTTAAATCTTTGCAATTTTCACTTGCGATTAACTATAAATGATTAAAGCAGAATAGTATGTACTAGATATTGCTGTGATTATAATGACAAAAAATATATCAGAAAATCATAATCGTAATTAGAAATTAAATTAACTAACTAATTTCATGATGCATTCAATTAATGATTCAATCAACCAAATTAATATTCATGCATATATTAATCTTGAATTTTATGTCAGAGAAATAACAACATCTATCCGAATTTTGGAAATATGCTTAAAGATAGTGTCTCGTACATGATCCGGATAGCTCTTTTCAATTTGATTTACTTCATTAATTTGATTAGTTAACTATCCAAATTGTTGTGGAAATTTTATCCCAACAACATCAACTG
The DNA here is from genome assembly GCA_964058825.1 of Carex arenaria. Lineage (NCBI taxonomy): Eukaryota > Viridiplantae > Streptophyta > Magnoliopsida > Poales > Cyperaceae > Carex > Carex arenaria. The sequence continues at coordinate 438,585 of CAXKVW010000014.1, read as the reverse complement.
CAATATTGGCATCCTTGAGATTGCAATAGTCCTAGAAACAATTTGTAATTGGAGACATCTTAGTTATTGTTCATAAAGTAATATTAGGATTAAAAAAAAAAACAATTACCTAAAGCAACATCAAGAGGGAACAAGCATCCACTTCCGCCCTTTTTACCATCACCAATCATGCCTATTGGGCAAGAACATGTATAATGTCCCGGTAAATTGATACAATGACCTACACATGGATCTGATTCAAGGCATTCATCGATATCTGAAAATTAAGCAAGGAAAAAACCATTTCGTCAGGAACTATTATAAGTAGTTTCAACAAGCAATGGTAATTTGCTGGGTTTGGAAATTTATTTATTATACCAGTGCAACCATCTTCAGAATAGGGATTTCCTTTGTATCCTTCATTACAGTTGCACAAATACCCAACCATGGAGGGTGAGTCATAGCAGCCACTATTTTTTTGGCATGCAAAGGAACCAGTACTGTCGTTCTTAGCAGCTTCACAGTACTTGTTTCCAATTGCCCACTCCAATTGTACAAGGTTATTGTTATAGAAGCTTGTATCATAAATATTGAAGTCATGAAAGAGAAACCCATCCTTATTTGATTGGAAATCATCTCTTTGAGAAAAAAATGCTGTGCTGCAGTTGTTAAAAGCCGCACTTGAATTTGGATTGACTTGCTGAAATTTAAAATCGAAGCTTTTTAGATTGCCTGGAAGAGTAGCTTGGCAACAACCTAGGCCAGAGCAAGACCCACCTGGGAAATTAGCACCATGAGGGTCACAAAATGTGACACAGCCACTTGTTACTGTCAGATTTTTGCCTTGTGTACTTATCAAGACTAAATTGTTGCAGCCAACAACTGTCAGTGTATTGTACTGGTGAGATAATGCAAAAGGAGTGCCATCTAAGTCGAACTGTCCGGTTCCTTCATACTCCGTCAATTTGCCGTTGGCACCAAAACACCATTTGTGAATTGGTCCCACAAAGATCTTTATGTAGCTATGTATTATTGATATTTCTTGAATGGTGTAGCTGTTGTTGGAAATGTACAACGAGGGAATGGCTTTCCAGGGATCCTCCTTGGGGCAGTCTATCTCGAAGCCTGGTAAGGCGATGCCGGCAGTCCCAAATGGGTAGGGAATGGAGCCACATGTTAGACCTTCATTATCAAGTGCAGAGGGATTGATGTCAGATGATGAAGAAAGTGGCATAGATGTTAGTATGAAGGATAGTAGTAGGAAGAGGTAGATCCTTAAGAGCATGGCTGATTTCTGGACTCTGAAGGAAGTTAGATGTTATTGCCTAAAATTCAATGCAATAATCCCTCAAGAACTGCGTACATGGAAAGAAGCAAGACCACATCCTTGGAAATTTTATGTACACTACTTTTCCTTTCTTTGACTAGTTGACTTTGGAGTCAATTTCTGAGTCGTTGGAGATAATTGAGGGAATGATTGAGAGAAATTTTATGATGTCCTCTTTTATATATGAAAACATCAAATAAAATATTCTATTTTTTATTTATTAACAAGATATTTTTGTGAGACTTATTTTTCTCTCTCCCTCTCCCTCTCTCTCCCTCCCGTCAATTCAGGATCCAGTGAAGCAACTCAATTTTTGGGTTTTAAATCGGAATTTGTCCAATTCGAATCCGTGACAATCCATCCGGATCTAGAGTGCACACATTCCGAGAACGAATTTGAATTCCGAGATGATTTCGAGTGACTAATTCGAATCGGATGGTCTCAATCCAAAACCCAAAAATTGGGTTACTTTAGGGGATCCGGACCCCCCTCCCATTTGGTTATCACTGTGTTTTGGGCAGAAAAAGAAGGAACACAACCAAATCTAATGATTGTTGGATGTCTGATAACTAAGAGGAAAAACTTTAGTGTAGGTAGCTTTATTTGGACGAGCTTCACAAGAAGTATTATATTTATAATATAACAATATAATAATCTCGCCCACTTTTATGAGCTATGTTTTTACCTGCGAATTAAAATCTAAAACTGATAAAGATCGTATTATTGTGTTATAAATATATTAGATAATCAAACCCCTACTAAATCATCAAGCAAAACTGTTATATTGTAATTACCTCGCAATTTCTCTCCATGAAAATGCATGAACAAGTACTACGATTCCAGCAAAAAAATACTAATTCTCATTATTCATGACAAAAGATTTTTTTTGGTTTCTCTACAAAAAAAGACATGTCAAATTTATCAAAACTGCCCAAGCAATAAAACTAAAATCGAATTAACTCAACTCTGAGCAGTTAATTTGGGTCTTTTCATTGACCTAGTGGCTAGTATATCTAATTCAGTTTTAAATATAATCTTGTTTACTCCCACTGCATTTTGGGTTTTTTTTTTTTTTTTTTACTTCTAAAATAGAGTCCGGCTAGTATAACATCAGTGTTATTTCAGCCTGTATAACTGTCACGTCCCGGCAACAGGACTGACAACCCGCCGCACTCATTAGCGCAAGGCGATTCAATCATCAAACATAATCATAACTATACATACATTACCAATAGCAAAGATAAGAGCTACAATAGATGAAGGAACTTTCTAAAGTTTTATACTTGTAACAAACAAATCGAAGCATAAACCTGTTATGGTGTAAAATGATACAAACGAAATACCATAGCAGATTTATTAGAAATACACAAATAACCTTCTATGTGGTAAATCCCACAAGTCTTCAAGTTCCACCTCTCAATTTTCATATCTTCTTCTTTGTACCTGGAACCCACAAAGTGGAACGGTGAGAGATTGAAATCTTCCAGTGCGGTATTCAGTTCCAGTCGAGTTACCCCCAGATCCGACCAACTGAACTAAAAGAACACGAAGCACCAAGATATAGACTACGATAATAAAATAAAGAGCCAAAGAAACTAGCTATAAACTATAATCCTCCAAGCAACACCAATAAAATATCCCATTAGGAAAAGCTTATATATACCATGTCAAAAGCAAACTGTTCAAGCAAAGCAATAGAAAAAAAAAACTACAAAACCAGATCATCAATAATCGCAACTATATAGCATAAAAACAAGTTAGCCATATGCAATGCGTACATGTCAATATGATACAAAAAGGATTATGCATAGGATTTCAAGAAATTCATTTCAATTCTACTATGCAATCATGTTGTCTATGTATGCGTTATTGCTCAATTAATCATGTTGAAAGCAATTCAATTTATGCACAGCAGTTCATATTTACTAAGGTAGGAGTAATACCATAGTATGATGGGGCAATTCACACGGAGCGCTCCATGCCTCGATCATGCGCTACACATAACAGCGCCTATATGATCCGATTGTACGGTACACATAACAGCGCCTATGCGATCGACTGAAACTCATTTTTGGTTTTAAGTCATGTGCTACACATAACAGCGCCTGCATGACCTCAATCACGCGCTACACATAACAGCGCCTACGTGATCAGCATATTTCAGAATTGAGTTCAAGCATGCTTACACATAACAGCGCCTACATGCTTGAAGAATTGCCCACCATACTAACCTTTTTGGCCTACATTTTATGAATGCAACATTATATCAAAGTTCATTAGGTTCTGACATAGTTCATTTACAACAACACAATCACGCGCTACACATAACAGCGCCTACGTGATTGACCAAGTTTCACAACTAAGTGTAAGTCATGCGCTACACATAATAGCGCCTACATGACTTCGATCACGCGCTACACATAACAGCGCCTACGTGATCATTCCACTCTATAACTGAGGTTCATTAATTTCCACCACAAACTACAATCTAATGCAAACCGAACATTTCAAATCATATCACTTTTCAGTTTCAAATAATTGTACTCAAGCTTCTTATGATATCTCATTCATTCATGTATTATAATGCAATTGAAACACACTTTCAAGAATTTAGCAAGCTAATTAGCAACTAAGAAAAAGAGCAAGCAACAACACCAAGAAAAGGAATTGACAAGCATGCAAGGAAATCGAATGCATATAACTAATACTTACACACTACAAGCACTACAATTATAATAAAGCAAACAACTCTTGCTATAAGTATAATTCTTACATGTCATTGGTCAGCAAATTATCGGAGTTGTTACTTTAAAAATTCACTTCAGTCATGCCACACTTAAATATCACAACTTTTCCAAGAACAACCTAATCTTGCCTCATGTGAGTCATGCCATTTCTAACTTGCAACAAAGTAATTAACTATAGTTCATAATGAAGCAGCCACACAAGCAAAATCAAGCAAGCAAACAATCAACAATGCATAACATGTATTCAAAGTTCCTAGTGGATCCATTTATTACCCATTTGACTTTTCTTTAAAAATTTAACGCATAGGACTAATCTCGTTTTATTTCAGAAATATTCATAGGAAAATATGTTCATTGATTGATATGATACATCTACTTTTTATACCATGCCATTTCAAGTCCTAACCAATACTTTATGTATCCACACCGACACTACTAAACAACCTACAAGCAAATAACAAATATTTCAAAATCACATGCTAAACCAATAATATTATGTTCCATCTTCAAAATTAAGAATTTCCCTCATGTCCTTTTATGTATATGATAACTCTAACCCATGTTTCTAATCTAAATTCTAAATTTAACATTATACTTTTCAGATTTTCGCTATAAAAGATATGATCAGGCATATTTATGCATCAATCTAAAAATATGACACTAACACATACTACAACCTTATGCTCCCAACTAAACTCTTAAAGTAATGCCACAATTCAGTTCTAGATATTATATTCATGCTCCATATGATTAATCATGCATGCATTCAATTTATGCAATTCAAAAGCTCGATCAATAACTTAACAAAAACTATTTAGCAATCAAGCAAACAAGCAACCAAGAACAACAAGCACTGAAATTGACAAGCAACAACAATAATATAAGTTAGAGGAATCTGAGAATAACTCGAAATCCGCACCTTATCAATGTTGGCTTGACGTGGCTCAAGGTCAAATTCATCATTCTGCAGGCATGTTAAGTAGGTTGTATGTTCAATTCAAATTTGTCGAGGCATGCCTAAGTCTTAAGAATTACGACCACAAATTAATAACTTGTCACATATGGTTTACCGACTAGATTTTACGAATTAATTTGCCTTTTGTTAATATTGCATACTAAAACCCCTACAAATATGAAATTATACCAAATCTTGGAGGAAATTACCATAACTCATGTAACATGAAGAGATATAAGTATTGACATACTTAGCTAAATAGAACATGTTTAATTAAAATTTTCTATTGGTCTCAATTAATTCAAAAAGACTCAATATGTATTTATTTTAAATAACCTTGTAACCAAGTTGGGAACTTTAAGGGAAACATGCATTACCAGATGGCTCAGATATATAGTTATTACCTTTAACTAGAAATGGTCCAGTACCAATTTAAGAAGGAAAGACACAAGTTAGACTAGTAAGAACACAGTACCAATTTCATACCAATAGACTTGCTCGTTAGCTGCCATAAGAACTCAATTAAGAAGCAAAGCATGCCAACCTCCTCCTTCGATATTGCAAGGCCGCTAACACCATCACCTCAACGTTCCCTTGCTATCTCGGCTTTGGTTTAAATATTCTTGTTAGCCCCGGCAAGGAAAGAGGTTTTAGTAATAAGAGAAACAAGGATTATTATTGAAAAGACAACATGTACTTGGTACTTTAGAGAGATCCTTTACCTTCTTGTTGGATCCGATTAAAGAGGAAGAGATAAATAGTTATGGCAATAGATCAGTAAAAAAAAAAAAGAAGTAACATCGGGGAAGAAGTAAAAATGAGAAAGAGAGAAAGTGGGCCGGTTAGGTGGAAGATGTCTACATATGACGTGTGTCTCCATTAAGATAGAAGAATATATTTTTATCTATTCTTTATGTCCTACTTTCCAAAGAAAGAGAATTAAGGTGTTTGACCATATTATTATATTAATTAAATGGAAGACAACTAAGGCAACTCAATTTCACCCAGGAATGTTTTAGAATAAATTCGGATAGATTAATTTAAGTACTTTTGCTCTTAGACCACCAAATTTTTCATATTTGCAACTTCACCCTTTAAAATTTAATGTTTTAAATTTTTAGGATGTTACAATAACACCAACTCTAAAATCTACCGAATCGACTTCCAACAGTGAATATGTGTTTTCATATATAATAAATTTGTGAAACCATTAAATTTTTGTTCCTTTCATATATACACGTGTAATTAATTGACCGAACTTAGTTTGACATCTTTTGTAATAACCACTTTCATTCTATTTGTCCTGCTACCATATGCAGCAGTTCGGAATGAAAAACAGAGTGAGAATCTGCTGTTATTTTACAACAAAAAAAGAAAAAGAAAAAGCAGGAGACTGTTTTTCTTCATCTAACCGTTTAAATATAATTTTCAACAGTTCAGATCACTACTACAGAGTGGCGCTTCCTACACTGTGGTTGTACACGGATTTTCTCGGTTTTATGTAAAACCGTGTACCAAATAGAATTTTTCCAATGATCAATGATATCTCTAAAAATCTCACACGGATATTTCATTGAAAAACAGTGTTTCAAAAAAGCCGTTTGAAGTTTACATTTCCTACACGGATATTTATTTAAATATCCGTGTAGGAATTGTGAGAGAGCTACACGGATATTTATTTAAATATCCGTGTTAGGAGAGTTATTTGTACACGAATTTTTATTTAAATAGCTGTGTATATATGTCGATAGAGTTACACGGATTAGTAGCTAAATATCCGTGTAGGAAAGGTCATCTAGGGTTTCAGCTGAAATAAAAAGCTTCTCTTCCAGCGCCGTTTTGATCACTCTCTCTACGAGGCACATATGAGTTTAGGAAAAATCCCTCTCTCTACACAGATTTGCTGAGTTTAGGAAAGTTTTTCCTCCGTTGATTTTACTTTGAGATGGATGATTCAAAGTCTTTCCTCCCTATTGGAGATGGAGGAAATGACACTGAATCCTCCATCTCGGAGTAAAATCACGGAGGAAAAACTCATCTGAAATTCAAAGTTTCTCTTCCAGCGCCGTTTTGTGGTTTAGGTCCTTCTATATCAGCGTGCGCCTGCATTTGTGGGTACGTAGGAGAAAGGCTCGCGGCTTCCTAAACCCACAAGTGCAAGCGCACACTGCTACATGAGGACCTGCAAATCAACCAAATCAACCAAGTGAGAGAGATGTGGGCAAGATGGTTTATTTCGGAATTTTGTTATATTATGTTTTGGGGAATCTGTTTTTGGGCAAAGAAAAAATTCTGATTTATATATAACTTGATGGAAACTAGCCAAAACCAAAAAAAATTACCAAAAAAAATTCTTGTGGAGAGCATTAATTTTACATTTTGCATTTTATGTCATATTTTGACAAGTTCTTTTTAGGAAATATAAATATTTTGATAAGTTCTTTTTTTATGGAAAGCATTAAATTATACAAAATATAGATTATTAAAATCTATATTTTATTAAATATGAAGTAATATAAATATTTTATTATATTATTCATCATCCTACACGGATATTCAGTTAAATATCCGTGTAGGATAGCCCGCGGATGTGAAATTTTATTAAATATGATATAATATAAATATTTTATTATATTATTCATATTACTACACGGATATGTAGTTAAATATCCGTGTAGGATAGCCCGCGGATGTGAAATTTTATTAAATATGATATAATATAAATATTTTATTATATTATTCATATTCCTACACGGATATGTAGTTAAATATCCGTGTAGGATTCCCTATTTTTATTTTTTTAAATACAATATACTTTCAATTTCATATTTTTATTATTTAAATATAAAAATGAACTTATGTAGATGTTTTCATTGCTGTGAAGCTCTTTAAATATTCATTCTTATAAATTAAGAAATGTATTCATTTAGATATGAACTTTGTAAATATTAATTTCTTTATAATTTATGTATTCATTCTTGTACACTATTTTACAAATAAAAATATTCATCACTGTGTTAGAAATATTAAATATTAACAAATTTAAAATTGTACAACTAATACAAAAAATAAATACAAAAGAACAAAAATGTAAACAAGTAAACTTTCATATATTACTACTGGTAAATATTACAAAAGTTACCAAAATATTGATATAATATAACTCAAAAAAAAAAAAACTCCTACAATAACAAAAAAAAAGAAACTCTAAACAACCGATTTTTTCTCTGTCCGACGAATGTAGGACTTCGGTGGCGGATGGCCCCTAGGGCTGCGACGTGGGCGAGTCGGCCATGGTGGCCATGGCCGACATCTGGGATAACCTGGTGGTGGTCGTTCGTAACCGGGTGGGATCCAAGGCATTGGCATGAAATCCTCTGGAAGTGGTGGTAGTGCCTCAACAGGTGGTGGTGGTGCCTCAATAGGTTGTTCTTCTGTGACACACGACATTTTTTCACTTAGAGAAAGATAGGTTTAAGAGGAACCGATTCCGAGGATATATAGGGTTTAAGGCGACTCTTCGTTTTTCTGTGTTTATTTTCTGTATATTCAATTTTAAATTTGTTAATATTTAATATTTCTAATTCACAGTGATGAATACATGAAATAAATAGGGCGGGCGCGCATGCTTTGAAATAAATATCATCTTTTCCTACACGGATAGTTACGTAAATATCCGTGTTGTAAGATTATTCCTACACGGATATTTACATAACAAACCGTGTAGGAAAAGAGGAGAGCTACACGGATATGTACTTAAATATCCGTGTAGGATACCTATTGCACACGAATTTGTAATAAAAATCCGTGTAGGAATCCTTGTAGCAGTTCAAAACCAGATTATGTCTTCCAAAATTTTCTAAGTCCCCAATTCACAGAAAATTCTTCCATGGTGAGAAAATTTATCAAAGTACCATAACTTCTCTGAATATATATGTTGATATTTTATTATATTAAATATGATTTGAAAGTTAATATCTGTGTAGTTAAAAAATTTCAAATTATTTTTTTCAATTTCATATTTTGTTATTATTTTTATATTTAAAGATAACATTAGTTAGATTATTCAAAAATTAATATAAATATAAACAGAAATTTAAATATAAAACCATACATCACAGAAAAAGAAAACATTAAAATAACATTAGTAAGAAACTGGTTCGGTACTGTTACACCATACATCACAGAAATAAAAAAAATAAACTAGCTAGATATCACAGAAAAAAAAACTATCTCCATATATAACTGAAATGAAAACACAAAATATAAAACCAACAAAATACAAAACATTTCCCACTAATTGCCGCGCCTTTTTTTCTTAGGGAAGTAGTTGATTCTCTTGCCTCCATTCTTGTTTACATTGTCCCAAATTCTCTTGCTTCTCCTCAAAGATAACCAAACATCCTCATCATCCATAGACCTTCTGGACCGTAAGGCTCATCATGAGAGAACTGGTAATGATCAGATTCATCGGGGGATGATGTTAATTCAATTACGGGGGGCGGGGCTAAATGACTTCACTCAACTATGTCTGGATGTGGATCAGAGAACTGGAAGGTTTCAGATGGACCAACGAGAGGAGGGTAACCAACGGGATGGGGAAACGGTGGAGGAATTATGGGAGCCCAGTTGGGATCATCTTAGGGGTCTTCGTACGTAGGATTTTCTGCGGGATTTTCAGATGATGGAGGATTTTCAGATGGAGCAGGATTTTCAGATGGCCGATTTTGCACTGTGGGCAAATTCTGGTTAACGCTAGGAGGACTCTCCATTTCGTTTTTTTTTCCTGATTTGTACTGTGTAGTGCAATTTTTTACTAAAATCAGCGGTGATTAAATAGAATTAAGGGAGAAGAGAGCGTTTGAACTCCCGCGCGACGTTTCAACTACCCTAAACCCTAAACCCTAAACCCTTCAGATCCATAACGGATTTTAAGCAGAAATCCGTGTAGAAAAGTTAATCCTACACGGCTAATAAGTTAAATATCCGTGTAGCTATTTGTCATCCTACACGGATATATAAGTAAATAACCGTGTATGAATGTTATAGAGCTACATGGATATTTAACTTATTATCCGTGTACAAAGGGTGATTCTCACACGGTATTTTATTTAAATAGCCGTGTATATATGTTGGGAGAGCGAAACAGATTTATCGCTAATTATCCGTGTAGAAAAGGTCATCTAGGGTTCAGCTGACTTAAAAACTTCTCTTCCAGCACCGTTTTGATCACTCTCTCTCCTCTGGATTGGCTGGAATCTGATTTTTGCGCAGCAGGCATCTGAGATTGCTGATTTTAGTTGTGATTTGCTCCTCTTTTTCTTGTTAAGGTTAGTAATACTTCTCTTTTCTTTCAATAATTTTCTGTTAATTACTTTTTATTGCTTATTTAGGGTTTGATTAATGCATGCATGGTTGTAAAATAATTAGTGTATTGTTGTCCAAAAACCGACCTATTAACAAGCTTGTAGGTCCATGCCCGTTCAAAATTAATCCAATAGGGATTAATTTTGGATAGTCCCCGGTTTGGGACTGCTCTTTGAATATTGTGTCTCATTTAGGATGTGAACACATGTTAGCGGGTTTAATTAGTATTTGAGAAAAATTCGACAGTATTTCTCCTTATTGCTCCTATGAGTATGTGGTATGTACACATACTTGGTGGGTTAAGGGAAAATGCTGCCGAATTTTTCTCAAATACTAATTAAATCACGCTAACATGTGTTCACATATGAGGCACAATATTCAAGGAGTGGGTTAGGATTGTAAACCGGCCCTTTGTAAGCCAAGAATTCGGTAGGTTATATATATGTCGACCATCCACCACGCCTGATTAATTGAAATCATTTTTTTTAATTTAATTTACAGATGGATCGAAGTTGGATGTATAAAATGCGGCGTGACAGTGAAGAATATTTGGTCCGAGTTGAAGAGTTTCTACAGTTTGCTGAGAGTTACAGAGTTTTGCAAAAGGAGGCCGACATTTTGTGTCCTTGTAGGGATTGTAAAAATTGTACAGGATTTGAGGACTTGGACAAAATTAGAACTCATTTAATTTGTTGGGGATTTAAGGAGAGATATACATGTTGGTTCATGCATGGTGAGAAAATTAGAGAAAGTAGTGGTACCAGTAAATTTTGTGATGAAATAAATGAGAATGCACAAATTTATGATAATTTTGAATTTGATTACAACAATGATTATGTGAATTTCGAAAACTTGAATAATGTTGAAGTCGAATGTTGCGACGATGATGAGATGACAATGAATATTGATGAAAACATAGAACACGAGTTTACTAAAAACCTAGAGGTCATGTTACATGATGTGGAAGGTGAAATTGGTGGTGAAAATTATGATAAATTTCAGTATTTGTCTGATGAATCCAAAAAGTCGTTGTATCTCGGGTGTACCGCATTTACCAAACTGTCAGCTGTATTGAAATTATTGAACTTAAAAGTAGACAGTGGTTGGAGCGATAAGAGTTTCACGTCCTTACTACAACTTTTACAAGAAATGCTCCCGAATAACAACGAGTTACCGTGTACAATATATCAGGCAAAGAAGTTGATCTGTCCAGTGGGATTGAAGATTGAAAAAATACATGCATGTCCGAATGACTGTGTATTGTACCGTAAAGAGTACGAGTCCATGCATGTATGTCCTAAATGCGGCGTTTCACGCTATAAGCATAAGGGCAAGGAAATTGACGATTGTAACAATGAAGAAAAAAAGGACCGGCCTTCGGCCAAGGTGCTGTGGTATCTACCGATAATACCGAGGTTTAAACGGTTATTTGCAAATTCCAAAGATGCGAAATTATTATGCTGGCATGAAGTAGAGCGGAAAAAGGACGGAAAACTAAGACACCCGGTTGATTCTCCTCAATGGAGAAATATTGATAGACAATTCAAAGAATTTGGTTCCGACCCGAGAAACCTTAGGATTGTGGTGAGCACAGATGGAATGAGTCCCTTCGGAAGTATGAGCAGTCAGCACAGTACTTGGCCAGTTCTTTTATCCATCTACAATCTTCCTCCTTGGTTGTGCATGAAACGCAAGTACATAATGATGTCATTACTGATCTAAGGACCGAGACAACCCGGAAATGGCATAGATGTATATCTCGCACCATTAATCGAGGACCTCCAAAAATTATGGAAGACTGGTGTCTGGGTATGGGATGCGTATAGCAAAGAGGTCTTCAAATTGCGGGCCATGGTATTTTGCACAGTAAATGATTTTCCCGCATACGGAAATTTGTCGGGTTACAGTACGAAAGGAGCAAAAGCGTGCCCTATCTGTGAAGAGGACACGCAAGTGCTGAGGTTGAAATATAGTAGGAAGAATGTTTTTATGGGGCATCGTAGGTTTCTCCCCGTTAATCACCCGTACCGTAGGAGAAAGAAGGCATTCAATGGGAGAAATGAGCTCGGAGTGGCACGTCATTCATTGGATGGGAAGGGTGTCTTCAAGCGGGTTAAAAACCTTGATGTTGTTTTCGGAAAATGCGCCAAAGCACCACCTAAAAATATTTGGAAAAAGAAGTCCATATTTTGGGATCTACCGTACTAGGAATATCTAGAGGTGCGACACCGCCTAGATGTCATGCATGTTGAAAAAAATGTATGCGACAGTTTAATTGGCACCTTATTGAACATTCATCGTCTGACTAAAGACGGTATTAATGCTCGAAAAGACATGGTGGAAATGGGAATACGACAGAAGCTTGCACCGCAGGATAAAGGGAAGCGCGCATACCTACCCCCCGTAATGTGCACCATGTCGAAGGAGGAGAAAAAAAGCTTTTGCAAATGCCTTCACAGTATTAAAGTCCCGTCAGGGTATTTTTCGAATATTAAGAAGCTGGTGTCCATGAAGGACATGAAATTGAAAGGTATGAAATCCCACGACTGTCATGTTTTAATGACACAGATGATTCCTGTCGCAATTCGGGGAATTTTACCAAAGGCCGTTCGGCAGACCATTACGAAGCTTTGTTTTTTCTTCAATGCAATTAATTCCAAGGTGATAGACCCGGTTAAATTGGTGGCTTTGCAAGCGGAGATCGTCGTTACTCTTTGCCATCTTGAGATGTATTTTCCTCCCTCTTTTTTTGATGTTATGGTTCACCTTGTTGTCCACCTTGTGAGGAAAATTAAGATTTGTGGTCCTGTATTCCTGCGGTATATGTATCCATTCGAGAGATACATGGGTATTTTGAAAAAAATACGTAAGGAACCGGCATCGGCCCGAAGGTAGCATTGTAGCAGGGTATTCAACAGAAGAGGCGGTTGAGTTTTGCACTAACTACCTGACCGGTGTGTCTCCTATCAGTGTTCCAAAATCCTGGTACGAGGGAAGACTCTAAGGAGTAGGGACAATTGGGTTGAAAGCCGTATTTGCTGACACAGATGAACTACACAAGGCACATTTTATTGTACTACAGCACATGGCAGACGTTGCTCCCTACATGGATGAGTACATGACAATCCTTCGACAACGGAACTACACGAGAAGTCAGAAGTGGTTGAATAACGAGCATAATAGTTCTTCTACAGGATGGCTTAAATAAAGAGTGAAGGAACACCCCGAAAGGTCGCCCGTAGATGAAATTGTTAGGCTACTGGGCGAAGGACCCCAAGTTGTTGTTAGAACATTCCAAGGATATGAGATTAATGGATATACATTTTACACTAAATTACGAAGTGATAAGAGTGCGATGCAAAATAGTGGGGTGATATTGGTGGCGGCCTCCGAAGAATTCAGTAGATCCGGGGATGCCTGGGCTGTAACAGCATCAAAGTCATATTACGGTGTTATTGAAGAAATTTGGGAGCTCATTTACAGTCCTCGCCTCAACATTCCCTTGTTTCGGTGTCAATGGGTCGAAGACCGGGGTGTGAAGGTTGATAACAACGGGTTCACATTGGTTGATTTTAGCAAAGTCGGGTATGTCGATGATCCGTTCATACTAGCCAAGCAAGCCACACAGGTCTTTTATGTCACTTACCCGAGTGATGCTAGGTGGAGCATCGTCCTATCGGGAAAAAGAAGGATTCTAGGGGTTGAAAATGTCGTGGACGAAGAAGAGTACGACCAGTTCGACGAGATACCTCCATTTTACACCGACATGCCAATCGAGGTACCAATAAGTGAAGAAGAAGCGAACTACATGAGATCTGATCACAACGAAGGATTATGGGCCGATGTACAAAAAGTGAAAAAAAAAAGAGAAAAAGAAAGAAAAAGAAAAAGGGCACTGTGTAATATTTTGATTGTGTAATATTTTTTAATTATGTAACAATGTTATTTTGCATTTTCCATTATGATTTTGTATTTTTAATTATGATTTTTATGTAATATTTTGCATTTAATTGTAATATTTTGTAATATTTTGTAATATTTTGCAGCTTGGGTCCGACGCCTATCGGACTCAAACTGGGTTCGATGAGCTTCATAACCGTCCGATCCACTTTAAGATCCGTGCGGCTGGATATTAAAGCCAAGTGAACGAATATTAAAGCAACATGCACGGATCTTAAAGTGGATCGGACGGTTATGAAGCTCATCGACTCTTCGTTTTTCTGTATTTATTTTGTAATTCACAGTGATGAATTAGCTGGCGCGCATCTCCCGCTAAAAATTTGGTCTTCACCGACAGATATTTAAATAAAAAGCCGTGGATGAAAGTTTTAGAGCTATACGGATATATAATATAATGTCCGTGTGCAAAGGGTATCCTACACGGATATTTAGTTAAAAATCCGTGTCGCTCTTACTTTTTCTACACGGATTTTTAAGTAAATATCCGTGTATGATACCCTTCGTACACGGACATTTAATTATATATCCGTGTATGATACCCTTCGCATTCTTGAATAATATACCTCTTGCTATACTATAATGTTTTGTAAATATTTCTAAGTACCCGACTCTAGCTTCCCTCAACTTCTCTGATTTTCAAAAACCTGGACCGATCCGCTGCTGCTCCTCACTCTGCGCCGCCTCTCCCTCTACGCCGCCTCCCTTGTCGGCCTCTCTCGGTAATAAAAACAATCTCTATTCTCTCTCTAATTCCTCCTTATTTGGGCATTTCTTATTTTGAACCACCGTTAATTGTTGATTGTTTAATTTTGTCGAGTTCTCCCTGGTGCTCGTCGGCCTTCTTTGGGATCCTCCTTTGTTGCCTTGCTGCCTCCATTGCAAAGGTATTGGTTTGGACCAAAATGAGTTCTTATTGTAAATTTGGGTTTGTACCAAAATTGTAAAATCAGACCAAAATGAGTTCTTACAGACCAAAATTGTACCAAAATGAGTTCTTTTTTGTAGAATCATGTCACATTCGGGTGAGCATTTCGGGAACCCCGAAGACGAAGAAGGGCAAGGTGTAGCCCAGTCGGAACCACAAAGAAGGACGAGAAGTCCGACGACGTGCAAAACCATGTCAGAAAAAAAGCTATTTCAAATCTCCTTCAAGAAGAACGGGTGTCCGAAGGGGGGAAACAAGTCGCATTACTCAAATTGGTGCAGCCATTTCGCGAAGAGGAAGGCCGATATCCGTTTCCCCTCTTGGAAGGCCTTCAGCAAGGAGGAAAAACAAGAATGGTGGGAGATGGTGAAGGTAATGTCACCATTTCAATATTTCTTTTGATTGCTATACATGCATGAACTGAAAAATGACATTTGCTTTGTGTCAATCAGGCTCAATGGAACATCACAGATGATGTCGGAAAAAAAAAACTCTAAAGATAATGAACGATAGGTAGAAGCAATACAAGAGCACACTCGTGACCGAATGGATGAACAAAGGGAAGAACCCGGTCGGACGCTTTGACGGGTTGACCCAGGAGATCTGGGATGGCTTCGTAGCTATTAAGCAAACCCCCGAGTTCCAGGTAACTAAATTTATAAAATTGTAACTCTGTTTTTTGTCGATTGATCATTTTTTCTGCCTTACACTAATTGATTGGCTTTGATTAATGAAGGCTGCAAGTGAAAGGGGCAGGAGCACTGTTGCCAAGAACAAGTACCCGCACCATTTAGGGTCAGGCGGGTACGAAGGTAAGTTGTCCGAATTTAAGAAGATACTGGAGTCAAACAAAGATTTCGACTCACCGGTTGTAAAGATCACCAACCCTAGGGGGACGGGTTGGTTCATGGCAAGATCTGAGATAACAGTCGACGGGAGGATTCTACTGCCTGAAGAATTGCGGCCCTTGGCTCAGAAAATGGTACTTAATTCTTGTTATAACTTGCGTCATTCAAAAAAAATTATAACTTCTGTTTTATTCAATTTTTTTAACAGTTGGAGGTGGAGGAGGAGGTCAATTCGGGTGCCCGTACAGTCTCCAGGCAGCATGACGCATTGTCTCAAACGCTGGAGAATCCGGAGCACCCGGGTCGGGTTAGGGGTGTGGGGGTCCACATGGGCTTCAAGGATGTCTTCGGTGGATCAAAATCTCGAGGAAAGCATGAAAAGCAGGATGTCAAGATGGAGCGGCTCCGCCAGCAAATGCAACAGGAGCACGACGCACAGATGGTGGAGATGGAATCAAGAATCTTCGAACGCTTATCCTCTCAGTTTAGGCAGCAATCCGAGCACCCACCTCCCATTTCGCCGGGATTTCGGCGCAGCAGTCAAACTTCCGGGACCTGAGGAGACGCGTTCGATAATCTAAAGGTAATACTAGTTCATTAATTAATTGCTACTTTTTTATTTGTTGTTAGGTAACATTTCCTCTTAAAATGACTACATGATAATTGCAGAGCACTACCAAATGCAAGCTGGTTATTTGGGTCGGTGCTGTGCCCGTTACTATTGGTAAGGGCCTCATACGTCCAACAGCGACAGATGTGGACTATGATCAGCTCGGTCCCGAGTTTGCTTTCGTGGAGGTCGACTTAGTCATGAAGCAATGGTCGCACATACCTCTTCCTGTCCCGAACGAGAGCATGCTCACTCTGGATGATGCCCGGATGTCCACTATCCCATGGCCCAAGAATCAGATCATTTTGGATCAGGTAATATCTAAACAATCAATATCTTTTGTTACATTCAAATCCGCTCTTTTGAAATGCTGAAATTGATCCAAAATTTGATACAGGATGATCAGGAGAGCCATTTGTCACCGGTACACACGGAGAGAGAGTTGGACATCGCGGCTGATGAGATCATCGCGACTAATGCGATCGTCGCGACTGTAGCACTAGGATCATCACAGCACTCTCTGCTCACCGCACAAGAATACAACCTTTTGCCCCATGATTGTCGTCGTCTCCATGACAAATTGATCACGGCATTCGACAGCAAGCTGGAAATCCTGATCCCGATCCCTAAGGAGACGTTTCTGCACGAAGCTTCTTCTGTGATGATATCGGCCAAGGACTTCAGGGATATTTTTCATGCCTCGGGTAGTGATAAATGGCTCGATGTGTCTCACGTCACCATTTTCGCCATGTAAGTACCAAAATTTATTTATATCAGATGTGGAGCACTGAAATATATGTTCTAATTTAATATGATGATTTTTCAGGAAGCTGATCCGATCCATTGAATCTAGGCCGCTTGAACAAAAAAAGAGCTTCACTTTATTTCTGGATCCCGGCAAACTCAATGCCACGATGGTGGAATCACATCCCAACGACACTGTCGAGTACCTGTGCCGAGCGATGCACCATTGCGCCGCGAATAACCAGAAATTCATTCTCGTGCCATACCACCAGTGGTTAGTTAATTCTAACCTTCAATTTTTAAATTATGTATTACTCATATTTTAATTTAAATAATTACAAAAATGAATTAAATGTGATTATAATTGTGTTTATATTTCTCATGCCATAGCAAACACTGGTGTTTGCTCATCATCATCCCGGCTGCAAATCAGTGCTATGCCATGGATTCCAAAAAGCCCGAAAAAATCTCACTACTAACGGTCAAAAAGCTCGTCAAACTTATTAAAAGGTAAGGAATAATTTTTCACTTGTTTGATTTTTTTTCAATTCTAATTAAATTGTGTATCAAAATTGCTAATTACAATCACTTAATTTTGTAAGGGCTTTTAACAAATATGTTAAAGAGGAAGGACAACAAACCGAGTCAACAGATGAGAAGAATAAGATGATTTGTGCGTGGTTAGATGTAAGCCCTCTGTAATTATTTTATTTCATGTCATGGGCAAACAATTATTGTTATTCTAACATATATAGGCCAATCAATATAAATTTTCAGTGCCCGCAACAGTTATTGTCATGGGAGTGCGCTTATTACACGATGTCTTACATGCTTCTATGGATCGAAACAATACAATTCAAATTTCCAAAACAGGTATGTAATTCATATTAATTTTTCGTTTTATAATATCAATATAATAAATCTTGCATCTACATTTTCTCGTTACTAATCACCAATTTGTAATTGTAGTATGAATCGACAAAGGACGCTTACTCCTCCGAGCAAATCGATGAGATCAGAGATATGTGGGCAAGGTTTTTTTATACAGAATTTTGTAATGAACAATATGGATTTGTATAAATTAATTGATTAGTGTATATATAGTTTAATTAATTAGTGCAATTTAAAAATTACATTCTGGGAATCTGGTTTTTAAAAAAAAAAAAAACTGCATATTTTAATGGCTAGCAAAAGTGGAGGCTAGCCAAAAAAAAAAAAAAAAAAAAAAAAAAAACAAAATCCTACATGGATTTTTAATTACAAATCCGTGAAGGAATAAACTTTAAATTAGATATCCATGTAGGAATGTTGATATTCCTACACGGATATTTTATTAAAAATCGTGTAGCTCTAGTTGGATTTGTACACGGCTTATAATTAATAATCCGTGTAGGTTGTTGATAATTGGTTTATTTAATCATCATTTTCTTGACGAGAACTACACAGTTTTTAAATTAGATATCCATGTAGGAATGTTGATATAACTACACGGATATTTTATTAAAAACCGTGTAGCTCTAGTTGGATTTGTACATGGCTTATAATTAATAATCCGTGTAGGTTGTTGATAATTGGTTTATTTAATTATCATTTTCTTGACGAGAGCTACACGGATTTGTAATTAGATATCCGTGTAGGAATGTTGATATTCCTACACGTATATTTTATTAAAAAACCGTGTAGCTCTATTTAGAGTTGTCCACGGCTTTTCATTAATAATTCGTGTAGCTACATGATAATTGCACACGGATAAATATCCGTTTGCAAAAGATGGGACATTCCTACACCCTAATATCCTACACTGCAGGAAATCCGTGTAGCTCTTTGTGATTATCCGTGTACAATCACCATATTCTGTAGTAGTGGATTTTGAAGAGAAATGAAGAACAATAAACTTTATCTCCAAATCTGAACTGTTAAAAAACATTTGAATAGTTGGGATGAAGAAAATATGTTCCCAATTTGTTAACTTCCTATGTACTTTCAAATTACAGAGACATCTTGAGATTTATGAACGGAAGCAGTGTTGTAAATGACGGTATGCTGTGTCCTATTTGATTGGGTGCACTTCTATTGTTGTAAATAACTTCCTATGTACTTTCAAGTATGTGGGTGCACTTCTATTGATTGGGCTCTCATCGATTCTTTTTTCGTTCGTTCCTTCCTCTATTTCTGATCATGAAGTTTGCACTTTCGCAAACTTTATATTGTTTACTGCTTAATGATTTCTTTTCAATCAGACAAATGGAGAGATAAATTAACAAAATATTTGATAAGAGTGTGGACAATTATCAAAATCAAAATAAGAGTAAACTATATAAATGTTTCTTGAAGTATTACCAATTTATCATTTCTAATTCTTAAATTATCATTCCTTTGAACCTAAAAAAACAATTATCATTCCTTTTTCGCTCCTCTTCTACTACGAGTTCATCCGTGATCGCTACCCTGATCTCTTGGCTCCACAGGAAAACCTTTCTGCCTCCCTTGATCGGCAAAGACAATTGCATCTGGTACTTCCTGAACTACCGACATCCAATATCGATCTCCCTATGTCTCTCTCTCTCTTCCACCACATCCTTTGTCTCATTATTTCAGGTAATTGAATTTCTATGGACATTTGGGATGAAAATTGTGTTAAATTGTCGCTTTATTGGGCCATTATGTGTCTTCTCAACTAAGGGTTAATTTCGACTTGCTAACTTTTTGTAATTTGTACGAAATTCTTACAACTTCTGATGTACTTTTTTTGGCATATGCAACTTCATCTGGAATTGGTACTTAGAGTCAGCCTGAAGCTGTGGAGAAGAAACAATGTAATTTGTGATAGGCTCAATCCTTTGTCTTTTGAATGCTTGGGTCTTTTTGATGAATTTCCTAATTGAACATTGCCTTCTTTGTTTTCTGTTCAAGTCATATATTCAGCAAGAAAAACCTATTGCTGCTGGATGGAGGATTTGTTCACTTAAGGCCTCTTAGAATAATTCTGCTCGCATATTAGAAAATGAGGTAAACTTTCAATTAGTATGTACAAATGATTCAATGTGTTACATAACATCAAAATTCATTTCTTCCTGCAAATTAGAAAGGTCCATGTGCGATCAATTAACCATTAGAAACTTGATCTAGCAATCCTGCTGATATATCTGGTAGTAGTGTACAACACTATGCGGGAGTAAAAATTGACTATTGGTATGCCAACAGAAATTGCTATTTATGAGAGTATACCGATGCTGTGAAGCACTTGTACGTACCTGTCAGTTGGAATCAGAATTTGAATCTCAATGGGAATTGCGCGGGGTGGGGGGGGTGGGGGGTGGGGGGTCTGATGACAAAATTATTTCATAATAAGTATATTGAAATGATAAACGTCTCTAACATAACAAAACATAATTTGAATAACCTGAATGTTATCTCAATAAATTTGTGAAAAAAAAAAGAGGATATACTGTTGACTGGCCAATTAAGTACCAACACTACAAATTGTTGATTAATTAATTGAATGGAGGCTTTAACATATAGTTTTAACCTTTTAACAAATTGAGATCTGCAGCCCCAATTCTCTCTTTGTAACAGGGTTTTTTTTTTTAAAATGTAAGTATCCCGTTAACCCTCACATCTATTTTTAGGATGCGTCCTGCAGTTTCAAGTTTCAACCAGCAATACTCGGTGTAGATAGACAAAAATCATCGATCTCTGTGATTAACCTGCAGTTCAACATAGGCTATTTAAATTAATAGAATAATCACTAGAACAAAAATCCAATTGTTCTTGAGAAAGCAAGGCAGAAGCAATTATGTATCTGATTTCATTTAATTCCAGAACATGAAGTGAAAAATAAGCTAAAAATGTTACTAAATTATTAAGACAAAAGATAACATTTATGTATCTCCTGAATTGCTAATATTGCAATTCATGCCAATGTTCTCATAATCATGCATCTGATTTTGATGATTGTGATCTTATTCTCATTACAGTAGCTCATATTTATCTGTTGCTATTATTGTCACAGCATGGCCGTGAAATTGTTAAAATGAAGGTCTTTAATGAAACATACAAGATATATAACAAAATAAGTACGTGGATGGTACAATTTCAATAAAGCATGCAAAAGTCTCATGCCTGGCTTCTTATTTATTTCTATAGCTGAAATGCTGGTAAAATTGTACAATATTATCTTGGCAGGTCCATGGATGACAACATGTGGTCTTCAAGGCTATATTGATTTGTACATTCTACAATTTCTGAACTTGAAAGGTTCCCTGCAACAATCAACTGCTGAATTTCTTCATTCCCTCTTTGACTCTGTTGGTTTCTACTTTCTCATCCTCCTTAGTGTCTCTAATTCTAAAGCAACTTCTTTCATTGTTGGTCGTTCTTCTCCTTTCGTGTTCAAACATTGCCTTGTAAGACGTGCTATGGCGTTGAGTTCTTCTGCTCCAGCCTCACTCGCAATTGATGGATCAATGACTTGAAGCAAGCGGCCCTCATCAAATGCAGCTGTGAAGTACATTACTAAATTATGAAATTCCTCTGGCCGAGCAAAAGATATGGGTTTCTCTCCTGTTAGAAGCTCAGCAAGAACAACACCTAAACTATACACATCACTCTTTTCTGTTAGTTGGCTTGTATAGAAATATTCTGGATCCAAATAGCCAATAGTTCCTTGAACAAGAGTAGTGAGATGGGTTTTATCAAAGGGAACAGACCTTGATGCTCCAAAGTCTGATACCTTTGTTGTGAAATTTTGATTGAGGAGTATGTTGGAGGACTTGATGTCTCTATGGATGATTGGAAACGATGCTGCTGAATGCAAATAAGCGAGAGCTTCAGCAGCTTCAGCCGATATTCTCAACCGGCAATCCCATGCTAAATGGTATCCTGAACTTTGACCATGAATAAGATGTAAGAGTGTTCCATTAGGTATGAACTCGTATACCAATAAGGGAACTTGAGTCTCCAAGCAACACCCTTGGAGATTCACAACATTTCTATGGTTAATCTGTGAAAGAATTATGATCTCGTTAATGAATTGCTCAATTTTGATTCTCATCTTCTATTTTAGATTTCTTGATTGCAACCACTTTTAGGTCTGATAAATTACCCTTGTATACGGTACCATATCCTCCTTGACCAAGAATTTTGTTTTCGCTGTAGTTTTCAGTAGCTTTCTCAAGTTCTTTCTCAGTGAAGATTTTTGTTTCTGAGTCGATACCTTGTGAAGCCAACCTTTGTTGCAACAAGTACCCTCCATTTTGTTTAAAGAACTGGGATCTCATCTTAACTATCTTTCTTTTGTGCAAACCCCAATAAGAGAAAAAGTTCGAAATGATCAGCATAAACAGAAGCCCCAGACCTGCACCTGCATTGCAACAAAAGATTAATTAGTTAGTTATTATGTGTCGACTTGCATAACTTCAGCTTCCCCTTTCAGATGAGGCACTACTGTACGTAGACTGTTGCTATTTTAACACTAAAAATGGGTTTTATACTTTTATTAGTAAAATGGGTTTTTGTGTATGGATTTTTTGTTCAGGTATAGAATAGTCTTCTTGGAAATATTATTAGTAGCCCACCATAACCGAATTCGCATCCCGTAAGATATCTCTGATTTTGGGTTGCAAATCCTTTATGCACAAATCGAAAACAACAATAATACTACCCTCGAGGCTCGAGTATTCCGAATTGGGATCGATTTTAAAAAGGCCTGTCTTTAGATTAAATGAAATATTCAGTTATCTCAGAGGATAGGGACTCCACCATAATCTTGGTCCTTTGTTTTAATTTTTTTTTTATATATCTTGAATATCCTGGAAGTATGTTACTATGCTATTATTATGTTTAAACTTCCAACTATCAATGTTTGTCCACCTATTATTATATGTTAAATTTGATATATTTTTTTTTTGTGTGTGCATATATATGATTATCTAGTTTATGACTTATGATGGTTGATGATTTAATTTTGAGAGATACAATCAATTGATACCAAAATTAATAACCTTATGTTATTACTTTAACAGTACATAAGTATCAAAACCTTTTTGTATGATTTAATATTATGCATTAGAACTTATCCTTAGATTGCAGTATATTTTAATGATTTATAGAATACAATTTATTTTTCTAATGTAAATCGTCATATATATATAACATAGCTTCTAATATAGCCACCAGCCCACCACAGTCAACTACATCCTCAACTGAGAGTCTGAGACCGCACCACTACAGACTGATAAAGGCCGCTATTGACTAAAATTAATCATTTAATTGGTAAAGAAAATCAAGTTTATCCGGTTTATTTAAAAACAAAATAATTCGTTGATTAGAGAGGAAAGGTATGTTATAAAGATATTAAAATTAATGTTTTCTTTATTCATTTTTATTATTTTATTTAATGACAAATTTTCACCGATCGATGACCCTAAATTTATTTCTATTACAAAGAAGTTCATTACTATATTCTTTTTACATGTAATTTCATTCTTATTTTCTAATAAAATAATTGGTAAGTTTAATCACTTGTTTTAAGAGTAATAAAATCAGATTTCCAATTAATTAAAATAACGAATAAATTTAATCTGACAATTTGGCCAAAATAGTCAAGTTTTATAGATCAATAACCTATTAATTGTTTCTGAATTACTAAATATAGATCAATAATAAGTTGGATTAATTGTAGATTATATATGATCATCCCACTCTTTGATTAACAATAAATATTACAGGCTACATACTAGATTTTTAAATGAAAATTAAATCTTTGCAATTTTCACTTGCGATTAACTATAATGATTAAAATGTACTATAATGACAAAAAAATATATCATAAAATCACAATCGTATTAGAAATTAAATTAACTAATTTCATGATGCCAGTAATGGAGGTAATGGAGGTAATATACAATTTTGGACAGATAACTGGGGATTAGTTCGGTTGAGTTATGCATATCAAATCTTATACACCTTTGCTGAATATATACAAAGAAATAAGTTTAAAGGAGGTTCTACAAGCACGTGCAATACAAAACTGCTTTAGAGGTAGCAACAGAAATGACAAAGTTTGAAAGACAAAATGCAGCAAGTACGGTGCAATTATCAAATGCTGAAGGTGGAATAATTTGGTTATAGACATCATCAGAGAACTTCACGGTCAGGTCGGCCTATCAAGCATTGATGGATAGACCAAGAATAGAGAGTACAGTAAGAAGAATTTGGAAATTAAAAAGTGCCTCCAAGATTCAAAATCTTCGCATGGTTGATATCCTACAATAATTTTTTTACTGTGGATAACTTAAATAAGCTTACGGATCGAATAGATGCATCATGTGCAAGATGGCAACATTAATCAGTTTTTCACTTATTCAATGAGTGCATACAAATCAAGCTTCTCTACAGATTGATAGAAATCAAGATGAAGGTCAAACTACAGGGAGGCTTATCAAACGAAGATGAAGACACCATAACAATCTGAAAGGAACTCAAGTTTAGCAAGAAGGAGAGAGATGTGCCAGAACTTTTAGGGATGAAGTGTGTAACTTGATGCAGCTGGCAGAACAGGTGGAGATACAATGGAAATACAGTTCAACAACAAGCGCTTAAGAAGAAAGTTTACATCACAAATAATTACAGATTATGTGTATACCTTAATTATAAAGTTTTTCTAAATTAAATTACGCCAATTCCTGTTAATTGCATCCCTGTGAAACTGTCTCCTTCTAAATTAAATACCCGGCCGCTCCCATTTTTAATTTCCGCTGCCCCTGTATGTAACCCCTAATGACTGCCTCTCTTATCAAATATGAGTTTAAATCTCTTTTCAAAACCGCCCCATCTTTCAATTGAATATTAACCCTATCTCTGCCATATCTCTCTCTCTCTCTAGATCTCTCTTCCTTCACAACCAACCAAGAAAACTTCAAAAATAAATCATAATCTTGTCAAAATCAAATTGAATCCCGGCCCGCTTTTGTGTTGGAAATTTCTACACTAAGGTAATATAAACTTTGAATTTTTTTTTTTTTTTATAATTGTTCTATAAATTTCATTGATTAAAACATGATAAGTTACAATAAATTATTGTTCTTAGATTGAGGAATTTATGATTATAATTTCTTTAATTAAAATCTGAAAAATTAGACTGTTGATAAGAATCTAGCTAGTCATATTATAATCTGAAATTTAATTTATATATAAGAATTTCTTTAGTTATATAAAAATCTGAGAATTTCTGCATAGTTTAATGATTTGAAACTCTTTTTCTCATTTTACTTGAATGTAATAGAATTCGACAAATTAATTACTTTGTTCTCTAAATAGATGTTAAATTTATTTTGTTTCCATCATCATTTTTAATAATTAAAGTTAAGTTCGGTTATTGAACCTTATTTACCCTATTCTTTCAACAACAGATTTATAATCAAGTTTACATTTTTAATTATGTAGATTCAAATTTCTGTTGTTTGTTTTTGACAATTTGGAAAACACCTTCTGTAATAAATTAAAGATATATTTCTTTATTCATAGTTGCTCGTTTCAAATTCATTTCCATAGTCAGTACGTAACAGATGTGTACAAATAAGGGATCGACTAATAGTCCCCTCCATTCTATTCCCTAAATATTCTCCTAACTAACTTATCCATAAAGTACCATGGGGACCACTAACTAACTGGGAGAAACAATAATTACTTGGGAGACAACTTAAATTTGAAAAAATTTACAACTGGTGCGCACATGTATGAATACTTATGTGTGCAAATATTCATATATAATATATCAAGTATTCATACCTAAGATGTTAAGTATTTAAACAAAAAAACTAGACATCAACTTTCTTTTCTCCCAAGTCACACATCTATCTTTTACATATTTTTAGAAGTGGTTTTTTTTCTCCGTTTAATTTAATCAATATTTCTAACGATCTGCGAGGATTTTGCAAATCTAAAACCACAAATATTTTCTACGTAATTTTCTCTTTCAAATGAGATCCATGATGAAGTACTTTCGGGTTCTTCGTCGTTCAAGTACTCATACCTCGGTATGCAAGTATTCATACCTCATCGAGTAAGTATTCATAACTTGTCAAGTATTAATACTTACTCAATAAAGAGTCATTTTGCTATTTCAAATTGTTTAGGGAACAAACTTGCCTGTGCAGAAAATAATTTCATAAAAGAGTAAGTCTAATGTCCTACAAAATAATACACAAATGAATAAACTTTAAAAAATATTCATACTAAAACTTAAAAAGTATTCATACTAAAACATATAAAATATTCATAATATAACTTTCAAAGTATCATTACTATAAAATATTCAAATTGCAAAGTATTCATACTGAAGTATATAAAATATTCATACTAGAACATTGGAAGTATATATAACAAAATCAATAAAATGAATCTTACTAAAATAATGTAAGTATTCACACTATAAGATTGAAAATATTCACACCACAAGATATGAATACTTGCTCGACGAGGTATGAATACTTGCATGCCAAGGTATGAGTACTTGAACAACGAAGAATCCGAAAATACTTCATCATGAATCTCATTTGAAAGAGAAAATTACGTAGAAACATTGGTGGTTTTAGATTTGCAAAATTCATCGCGAATAATTAGAAATATTGATTAGATTAAACGGAGAAAAAAAAACACTTCTAAAAACATGTAAAAGATGGGTGTGTGACTATAGAGAAAAGAAAGTTGATGTTAAGTTTTTTGTTTAACTACTTAATATCTTAGGTATGAATACTTGATATATTATATAGGAATACTTACGTGCATAAGTGTTCATACATGTGCGCATCAGTTGTAAATTTTTTTAAATTTAAGTGGTCCTCTAAGTAATTATTATTTCCCCCAATTAGTTAGTGGTCCTTATTGTACTTTATAGATAAGTTAGTTACGGGGACATTTAGGGGACAAAATGGCAGGGGACAAAATCTTTACTCTTGATTTTATATGAAATGATCATCTCTAACTGAAATTTTCAGATTTATTTGCAATAAATTTTAAAATAATATTATGACTGTGACATTAAAAGTTTCCAACTCTTTTGGTTGTTATTTCGTTGTCTTTCTTATCTTTGACTAGATTATCTAATAATAAATGATGTACGGATCAAATAATAAAAGAAGTAATACAGACAAACAGATATGATAAAATAATTGCAAACACTTAATTGTACTTGGTCTCCATACCATACGAGTATACGACCAACATTTATGTTATATACTATCCAACAAAATCTCTCTTATAACAAATAAAAAAATAAGAGACATACCGGATTCGTGGGAATCATTGCTTCTTACCAACCATGGGTTTTCACCAGAAGAATAAATTAATAAAAATAATAAGGGTTTGTCTATAGTAAAGAAAAATTAGTTTTTAATAAAAATAATAAGGGTTTGTCTATAGTACAGCAAAATTAGTTTGACTATAGTACAATAATAATTTTAATTAAAATCTGACCTTTAATCTCTATCTCCAATAATAAAATGAACGATTATGATTTAATTGAGTTTTTCTGTACTACAGCCAAAATCAGTTTACTGTACTATAGACACCCTCAAATAATTATAGTACACCCTGAAATATAAAAGACCAGCTTGGCCCTTGTGCTTACAAGAATTGCAATTGCTGTTGTTTGGTTGATAATTTCTCAGGCAAGGCCTCTCACTGATCCGAAATGTACACAGCTACTGTCATTAAAGGCATAGTCCCAAATATCAACATTGCCTTTTTGACTTTGTTACTTGTCTCCTTCCTTCTCCTCCTTCTTTGGCCATCATTGATATTCGGTATCAATAGCAATGACAATGTCTTCTCACTTGTCCGGTGCACCATACGTGATTGCAAGGTTAATGTTCTACTTCATTCGTCTTTGTTTTATAAGAAATATATATTCCCTATTAACCTCAATAGTCAATACAATAACCTTGTGTTGTGTATGCATTCTAATACGAGTCTGGATCCCCTAAAGTAACTCAGATTTTGAGTTTGAATACGGACCGTCTGATCAAAATCTGATGAGTCAATCCGGTCCCAGGTGGAATGCACGAGGCCGGTTTAATATTTGTGCCAAAAGCATATCAAATGGTCCGGATCTAGACTCAAAATATCAGCTGCCTTGGGGGATATGAATTCTTCATATACTAGTCTCAATCTTATTTCAAAGAACAAAATTTATTTTAAGGGGATATGCATGAATTCTCCATATACTAGTCACAATCTTATTTAAAAGAACAAAGTTTGTTTTAAGTGCAGGACATAATATTTTTTTTTGGTGTGGTAGTTTTCGATGTACAATAATTTTTGTCATTTAAGTGATGTTTTTTAATTTTCTGAAAAAAAAAAAAATTTGACATTGGTAGCTCATAATATAATTTTTCAGTAATACTTAATAATTCACATATTAAGGGATTCAAGGTTATATTTCTGAAATTTTTATTAATATACAAAAAAATAATTTAATTTCACAATCTATACACTTTTTACAAAGAATTTGAAAAGTATCTACCCCGACGACACGGTCATCTGTTACAGAGTATCAAACCGATGACACATTCATCGGTTCTAGGAATTACCCACCGCTCACAAAATCACCTCTCTCAAAACCGATGACAAAGTCATCGGTTTCAACCCCCTGAAACCGATGATAACAATTTATAAATTTCACTAACGGTAAACCCAACCAGTTTATAAATTTTATTTTAGAGATAATCGAAGGTATGATTAACAGTTACCGGGAACAAGTATTTGGGTCGGGTACTATAGAAGACCCCATCATCATTGTACTGGATGTCCCCTCTCACAAAAACTTTCACACATATCATATTTGATTTTTGATTGATCTGGATTAGAAACATTTAAAAAAATTAACGTTAGAAAATTAATTAAAATTAAAATTAACTAAGAATATACAAAAAAAAATTAAAATAACTCACATCAATCTAAATTAAATGTTCAAAATGAAATTAACTGAAATTAATTAAAATTAATCTAAATTAATCGAAGTTAAATAAAATTAATTAATTTGAATTAATTAAAAATAATTATTCTAAATTAATTAAAAATTATCAATCCGAATTAATTAAAAATAACTAATTTTAATTACGATTTATTAAGATAAATTAATTAATCTGTCTTAAAATGAATTAATTTAAACTAACCTATAATTACCATAATTAATTTCATAATTAAACAACTTATGGAGTTGATCTGACGTGAGGAGGGTGTGGAGTTCCCGAAGAAGTGAGGAGAGGAGTGATAGACTTCGGTATTTATGGGCATGGGGGTGAAACCCATGACTTTGTCATCAGTTCTGGGAGAGGTGACAATGTGATCAGTTTAATTACATCTTCTGGAACTGATAAGTATGTTATCGGTCTGATCTTCTGAAACCGATGACACTGTCATCGGTATAGATACTTTTCAAATTCTTCACCAAAATTGTATAGATTGTTAAATTGATTTATTGTTTTGTATATTAATAAAAATTTCGGGTTATATTACATCATTGAAAGTTACTAACAATGATTTTTTTTGGATAATAAAATTGTAGGTGTCTATAGTCCTTCCAAATTTGGAAACAAGCAAAAGCAACAGAACAAAGAAAATCGCCCCAAGTTTCATTGATTTCATTAATGGCGATACAAAAATTGGTTTAGTTAACATGGAAGAGGATGACCTAAGTGACTGGGGCACGAGAGGTAAGTCGACGACTATACGGTTTGAACAGGTTTCTAGCAGTATTGTATGGGATGATTTGTTCCCTCAGTGGGATCATGAGGATAGCAGCAAGAAACCATTGTGCCCTGAAATACCGATGCCAGATTTTACGAGATATGATGAGGTAGATGTTGTCATAGCCAGGCTGCCATGTAGGAAGCCTAAAGATGGCTGGAACAGGGATATGTTCCGATTTCAAGTTCATATGGTTTCTGCTAATCTAGCGGTGAGAAAAGCGAGGAGAAATTTAAATGGGGCGGTAAAATTGATATTTCTAAGCAAATGCACACCCATGATGGACATTTTTCGATGCGACGATTTGGTGGCAAGGGAACATATATGAGTGGTGGATGTACGAGGCGAACATTTACAAACTCGAGGATAAGTTGAGATGGCCCTTGGGCTCTTGCAATTTTGCATTACCTATATGGGGTCAAGGTATGTTTCAACTTTAGGTATATGTTATACTTTCCTCTTATGATCAAACAAGTATAATTTATTGTAGAAATCAATACTTATAATAATAATTGTAGAATCAAATAATAATTAGTCTTATAGTCATCAGTTCAAGGACCCATCAGTATACTCTTGGAAAATTCATTGTTTTACTGTTCTCTGATATATAGTTCACAAGTTGAACCCCTGATTCAATAGTAATCTCTACTTCGGTTGATATAATGTACTATTTAATTGAGTACTCTATTTTGCCTCATTGAATATTTTCCATGTAGAAATTACTAATTAAAAAGCTTGAAGAATGATTCTCACAAGTACACAATTTACAATTATTATTATTTTTTTACACAGCACCTTTGTTTTACTCAATCATTTAACTACAAGAATTTGCTACTTGAAGGAATCGATAATGAACTCGAAGCCTCCAAAAACATTCACTAGTACAAAAAACTCTTTCACTGACCCTTAGTCACTGACTGTTTTATTATGAAACAGTCGGTGTTGAGTCTTCGTGGCAAAATCATAAATATGAATAATCTCAACACTGACTGTTCACTTTTAAAAACAGTCGGTAAACCAACACTGACTGTTTTTTTATGGGAAGCGTCAGTGTTGTTCAACCTTTCACCGACTGTTTTTTTAATTTAACAGTCACTGTTGAGAAATGACTTTCACTGACTGTTTTTTTAGGAAAAGGGTCAGTGTTGTTCGAACTTTCACCGACTGTTTTTTTAATTTAACAGTCACTATTGACAAATGACTTTCACCGACTGTTTTTTTAGGAAAAGGGTCAGTGTTGTTCGAACTTTCACCGACTGTTTTTTTAATTTAACGGTCAGTGTTGAGTAGTGAACAACACTGACTGTTTTTTCAACTTAACAGTCACTGTTGTTAACCGCAAGAATTCATCAAAACCTAGGTTTCTATCGGGTTTTGATAGAACCGTCAATGTTGATCATCAAGATGTAGAATATGTTAATTAATTAATCAGTCAATATGATCTATTAAGGTACGTTATTCTAAATTCAATATAATTGTTAACTTTAAATTCTAAATAAAATTATCTTAATGATGTATATATATTTATTGCGTAAAAAATTGATTAACTAGTAGAGTGACACATGAAGGGAAGTCAACGGATGCAATTATGTTAATTTTAATGTCAATTTTATGTGTATTTTTTCTTGTCTTTTTTGGTGCTACAATGACAGTTTTTTTATTTTTGAGCCGTTAGTACTGTATTTTCTCCGACTGTTATTTTTTTTGGTGAGCCGTCAGTATTCAAATGATACAGTGACTGTTTTTTAATTTCGAACTGTTGGTGTTGTGTTCTTCACTGACTGTTTCGTATTATTTAAAACCCGTAAGTTTTGGTCAACTTTCATGGAGGGAAGTTTCCACTAGTTAGCAGAGAGAAGTTTGATTCTTGATCAGCAATTAGATTCTAATTTATTTGCTTTTTCATCTTCAATTCTCAATTTTTTTTTATTTAATTTAATTAGCTAGTTTTTAGGCGTACTAATCATATGATGGTACAAGGGTACGTGGGTCTTAGAATCTGGTACTTGAAAAGGGAAAATCGATCAGATTATAGATGTTATCAGGATCAAGCAGAAATCAAATGTAACGGATGGTTATGAAGTTTAATGAAAACGCGCACCCAAGGGCTTTTAATAAAAAAAAACTTTCACCGACTGTTTTATTGAGAAACCGTCAGTGTTGCTCAACTTTCACCGACTGTTTTTTTAAAAAACCGTCAGTATTGATAACTTTCACCGACTGTTTTTTTTAAAACCGTCAGTGTTGATAACTTTCACCGACTGTTTTTGTTTGGAAACCGTCTGTGTTGATAACTTTCACCGACTGTTTTTATTTGGAAACAGTCAGTGTTGATAACTTTCACCGACTGTTTTTATTGGGAAACCGTCAGTGTTGATAACTTTTACCGACTGTTTTTGTTTAGAAACCGTCAGTGTTGAATATTTAACTAGATGTGAGGTACTTAGTGAATTTTCCATAGAGAGCATGATGGAGGGAAGTGAAAATTTTAGGAGGGAAGTTGAAATTCCATTAATAATCATAACAGCCCATTTTAAATCCGATGGTTCAGATTTATATATACACAAATTAGTTAATAAATGCACAACAGATAATATGTAAAAAATCCAAAAAATATATTTTCAATTATTTTCATCTCATATGGCGAAATTATACTTATAGCTGTCAATTTTATAGAATTTCATTATTATTTGCATATTCAACATATATAAATATTTGTGGACCGTTTATTTTCACACAAGCGATCAACGGTCGATCTGCAATGAAATGATTTCAAATTTGTTTAGAAATGATCAGGAGAAAATATTAAATATAACTAACATAAAAATTATGAAATTTGATTATGTCCGAGCTTCGATCCAACGTGAAGTGTGTATAGCCCTTTGATGTTTCGATATTCCGTCGGCTTAATGGATAGGTAAATGAAAATAAAATTTCATCAAACTTTGCTTCAGATAATTAAATTTGGTGCTCTTTAATTTCAACGGTTCCGATCGGCCAACAGGCGTCGTGTTTATGCACGCCTTCATTAACTCACAAAGCACGAGTTTATGTTCTATGTTTCAATGTTTCATAAACTCTTGTTCTGTGAGTTAATGAAGGCGTGCGTAAATACGACGTCTGTTGGTCGATCCGAACCGTTAAAATTAAAGAGCACCAAATTTAATTATTTGCAGTAAAGTTTGATGAAATTTTATTTTTATTTACCTTTCAATCAAGCTGACGGAAAACTAAAGCATCGTATGGCCCTAAACACTTTATGTTGGATCGAAGCTCATACATAATAAAAAATCTGAACTTTTATGTTGATTACGTTCAATACTCTCCCTTGATCATTTTAAAACATATTTGGAATGATTTTACTACAGATCGACTATTAATTTCCCACATGAAAAATGAAAGGTCCGATTCCAAACTTCATTTTATGTTGATTTTATTGTTAATTTTTTTGTAATTTTTTATTCACTGACTGCTATTTTGAAACTGTCAGTGTTGATATCTTATACTGGCTGTTTTTATTTCGAAACCGTCAGTGTTGATATATTATACTGACTATTTTTATTTAGAAACCGTCACTGTTAAAATCATATACTGACTGTTTTGATTTTGAAACCGTCAGTGTTGATATCATATACTGACTGTTTTTATTTCATAACCGTCGGTGTTGGTTTTATCTATATTGTACTCATTTTTGCCCCGTCGGTTATAATTTCGCTTCCCTCCTAATTTTTCCATTTCCCTCTTATTTTGTCCGCTATTTCCCTCTTCTCTTCCAAAAAAATTCAAAAATTTCATCCCCGTCAATTGGAGCCATTTTTTCCTCTTAAGTCCAAAAAATTTCAATCACCAGCCCAAAAAAAATAATTTCCCCTCTGCCAAACCTTTCCATTCTCTCGGAGGTTCAAGAACCCTTCGCCTCCGCCAAACCGCTGTTTCTCTCCGCCAAACCGCTTGAATCGCCACTCCGCTGTTCCTCTCCGTCGCCAAACAGTCCGCCACCAATACGCTTCTCCGATTGAGGTTAGTTATGAGACTGTGATTGGGGCTCTGGCAAACGAAGGTAAGCCGAGATGATTTGGGGTTTAGATTGAATTTGGATGATTTGGGGTTTTTTTCCGGTTGAGAGAAGTCTAGCATGAACTGAATTTGTGGCAATGGTGACAAATTAATGAGATGTAGAGCTTTTGTAAAAAAATATTATTTCATTTAGATCCTTACGCTGGCACTGACCTGTGTGTAGTTCATTACTTTGTAGTATTGAACAATCAAGGCACTATTTAATTAATTGAGGCAAACTTGATCGAAGTGATTGTCAGTTAGACAATCAAGGCACTGTAAGGTATGATATTAGTGGGGTATAGTTCTGTTCCCAATTCCCATTATATTGTCAAGTCAAATTCAACAATTAAGCCTAACTAGATCATTGATAAGACTTAATAAAGCTATATTTTTAACTAATTAACCCCTATATATTATAATAATTAAGGGTAGAATCTCCAATCCGTGACACACAACACAAGAATGTGTATGATTTATTTTTTGCTGATGCTGGTAATTTTTTTTTCAAGATTTTGTGGTTTTAGCTTATCTATCTGATCGATGTAATCAGGTTGTCGTTTTTGCATGAATTCCCGAAATATGCATGTTTATACGGCCATCGATAACAACGCTATAGGTCAAGGTCCTCTTATGATTGATCTAGGTTGCAATCTTATGGTCACAGTATTGAGTGTTGAATCCTAAATTATCACCAATAAATTTATACTATTTAGTTCTTTCAATGTGTGGCATATTCAATGTGTGGCATATTCAAAACTATAAAAAATTCAATTACCCTATAAATGTAATAGATGTTCATTGTACTATCTGCATAATTACAATCTTCAAATTTTCATCTATTGCTCTGATGTTCATTGTACTATCTGCAAATGTATGTACATATCTTTATAATTACAATATTTTCTTTTCAACCATTGAATAGTTTTATAGTTAGACATCAGAACCTCAGTTTTTTTTGTGAATTTTATTTAATACTGATCTAACTTTATACATGTCCTAATAGATGGCCTATACCTGAGGATTCCACTTTAGGCATAAGAGTTTTGCATAATTATTAACTATGAACAATCTTCATTTTCAGGGATTATCTCCCAACAATTTAACAGGCCCTATACCTGATTTTCTAGCACTCTTGCCACTGCTCACTTTCCTGTAAGTATTTCAATCATCTTTCACTTAGCTTATATTAAGAATTGTTCTATTTTTTTAACATTTTTATATGATCTTTTCTATACAGAGATTTTTTTAACCAACTTAGTGGATCTGTTCCTTCAGCTCTTCAAAAGAAATCACAAGACGACACTCTAACAGTAAGGTATTGCAACCATTGAACCTGACGTATGTGAGATGCTGAATCAAAATACCAAAGGAGAATCAAAGGATTCACTTTGCATTATAAAATTTAGTAGATATCTGTTGAAAAATACATCAGAAATATATAATAGGAGATGCATCAATGGAGTATAGTTAATTTCTTAATTTATAAATCATATAACTTGGACAAATTTAACTTAATTTGTATTCATGCAGTGTGATTTCCCGACTGCAAAATATACACAGACGCAACTTCATGCAATAACACGACAATGGTGTAATTTTTTCTTGGACAACTTCTAAACTATTTACAAGAAATGCAATGTCGTTTATTAGATATGCATATTTTGTTAATATGTACACGTTATGTAAATTTTGTTATAGTGTGGTTTTTTGTGAATGAATATGTTATGTTATGTTAAATTGTATGTCATTTTTGTTTATGTTGTCTAATTTATTTGCATGGCTATTTGTTGTCAATGAATGTCGAATAATAATATATGGCTAGCAAAAATATGGCGGCTAGCCCCGATACAAACAGAATCATGCCAAAAAATTTATACCAACACTGACTGTTTTTAAGATCCACACGTCGGTATATAAGGCCAACAACGACTGTTTTTAATACCTACACTGACTGTTTTTTTAAGAAAAACAGTCAGTGTTGACGACTTTTACCGACTGTTTTTGAAAAAAAACAGTCAGTACTGACAACTTTTACCGACTGTTTTTGAAGAAAAACAGTCACTGTTGACGACTTTCACCGACTGTTTTTGAAGAAAAACAGTCACTGTTGACGACTTTCACCGACTGTTTTTGAAGAAAAACAGTCACTGTTGACGACTTTCACCGACTGTTTTTGAAGAAAAACAGTCACTGTTGACGACTTTCACCGACTGTTTTTGAAGAAAAACAGTCAGTGTTGAGAACTTTCACCGACTGTTTTTCTTCAAAAACAGTCAGTGTTGAGTACTTTCACTGACTGTTCTTCAAGAAAAACAGTCAGTGTTGAGAACTTTCACTGACTGTTCTTGAACCGTCAGTGTAGGGTACCTTCACTGACTGTTTTTGAACCGTCGGTGTAGGTTACCTTCACTGACTGTTTGAATAAACCGTCAGTGTTGGGTATTTACACTGACTGTTTTTTACCCGTCAGTAAAGGTATAGCTACACTGACGGTGACATCACTGACGCCTCAATAACAGTCGGTATAGGGGTATTTTAACAGTCAGTAAAGAGGTTTTTTGTACTAGTGATTATATCACCCGTGCCAAGCCGACGAGAGGCCTATGCCACAGTTCTTCACTCCTCTAATAATTACGTTTGTGGCGCCATAACCCTGGCTCACAGCATTCGCCGCTCAGGCTCCACTCGTGACCTCATTCTCCTCCATGACGAGTCAATTCCAGAGGACAAGCTAAAAGCCCTTGCTGCCATGGGCTGGATCCTTCGAAAAATTACCCGGATCCGCAATCCTCGAGGCATACCTGGGTCCTACAATGAGTCAACTATAGCAAGTTGAGACTGTGGCAGCTAACTGAATACGACAAAATAGTTTTTGTCGATGGCGATGTGTTAGTCTTGCGTAATCTTGATATTTTATTTAGCCTACCGCAGGTTTCTGCTGCTAAC
Organism: Carex arenaria; assembly: GCA_964058825.1. NCBI lineage: Eukaryota > Viridiplantae > Streptophyta > Magnoliopsida > Poales > Cyperaceae > Carex > Carex arenaria. The sequence continues at coordinate 401,368 of CAXKVW010000014.1, read as the reverse complement.
AATAATAAATTCATTTTCAATACCGGGGTTATGGTCATCGAGCCCTCCAATTGCACATTCACTTCCCTAATGGAAAATCATGACAATTTGACCTCTTACAATGGTGGGGACCAGGGTTTTGTGAACGAGAACTTTGTATCGTGGCACCGGTTTCCTAGACGGATGAACTATTTAAAGTACTTTCACAAGGATATCACCGAAGAACAGAGGTTGATCAAGGAGGATTTGTTCAATGCAGAACCATCAAAGTTATATTCAATTCACTACCTCGGATCGAAACCATGGACGTGTTGTAGAGATTATGACTGTAACTGGGATAAAGAGTATACAAATGTATTTGCGAGTAACACAGCGAATCAGAGGTGGTGGAAAATTTATGATGACTTGGATGAGAACATGAAGATGCATTGTCGGCTCTCGGAGCGGAGAAAGATCGAGCTTTTGTTGGATCGAAAGAAAGCAGAGAAAATTGGAAAACCTGATCAGCATTGGCGTATCAATGTTACAGATCCGAGAAAAAATTTGTGAGATATTACAAGGGTAGGGGCACTTTATTTTTGTTTCCATTTTTTGTAATATGCTGTTTCTTCTTGCTCATTTTTGTTCGGCATATAGAAAAAGAAAAAAAAAACAATTTTTCCTGAAGCTACTATTAAAACAATTTTTTGTGCAGGAGCGGGATTCAAACTTGAGGAGGCCACTCTACTATCTAACACAACTATCATGTATATAAGTTGTAAACCAGTTAATATTTTTTTTTTGGAGTCGAAAGTCAATGTCGTCGGCGGTCTCTGAGTTGTCCTTTTCAAGTTTTTACTTTTTAATTTAAGTACTTTCCATTTTTACTCAGATGTATAAAAAATAAGTTTCAAATATTGTGAAAAAAAAAAAAATCAAGATTGAAGTTTCCGATTCATCATTTGATGACTGATGTCCATATGTATAAAATTGTTGTATCGTAACACACCTCTATTTTTCTAAGGAAAAAGAAGTTTGGATCGGTGGATTGGTAGAGGTATTTTTTTTTATTTCTCTTTGGTTTTTTTTTTATATTTTCTATATATAAATAAAAATTGTTGTATCCTAACACACCTGTATTTTTAATATTTTCATTTGATGCCCATATGCATAAAATTGTTGTATCCTAACACACCTCTATTTTTCTAAGGAAAAAAAAGTTTGGATCGGTGGATTGGTAGAGGTATTTTTTTTTATTTCTCTCTGTTTTTTATAATATTTTCAATAGATAAATAAAAATATAAAAATTCTCGAGCAGGACTTGGTGATGTGTAACAGTGTAACGACTGTTAGTTGACGACGAATGACAGTAAAAACTTGAAAAAGATTTGATATTTCGTGACAGCTTAACAGTTTATTCACAATTTGTTGGAAACAAATCTGCTATAACAGGAACTGTGATTCCAATCTCATCCATTCACATCTTTTTAAGAGCAAATCTCAATCAAAAAGCTTTTTCATGTGCGAATCTCAATCAATATCAATGAATGGGGTTGGAATCGCATGAATAACAGAATAACAGCAGATTTACTTCCCAATTTGTTTGTCAACGAATTAGAGCAAAGTTGCTCTGACTTAAAAAGTTCCTACTCAATGGTCTTAGCCTAACTCACAAGTCAACTTTTTCCACACGGAAATGGACTAATTAAATATATTGAAAATTTCCAGTGTACTCATACAAACTTTAGAAATAGCCAATATCTCCATTAAAACACCATAATATCTAATATCCCTGTAAAAATTTAACATTCTTATTTTTATCCCACTTTAAATTATTTAACTTTGTATTTAATTGTTTTAAAAATTGAATTGACCAATATATCCTTGAACTTTGACTGGAGGTGTCCATTCTAATTGTTTCTTCCTCCATCCCGTCCCTCTCAACCCAATTCTTAGCCCCATTCTAATTGCTTAATAGTAAATATACACCCGGTGATTAAAACAAAGGTTAATCGTAACAACTCACAAGATAAATTTGAGTAATTCCTTTGTGTACACCCGCTCTCACAAGATCAAATTTTAAGCTTCATTTCGACAAGAAAAGAATTAAATTTTAGACCTACAGTAAATAAGAAATAGATTTTTTTTAAAAGAATTGTTTTTAAAAAAAATTAATCAAGCAAGCACCGTTTGATTGGATTTTATGAAAATGGGCTCCACCGGTCCACAGGATCGGTGTAACATAAAATAGCCTTACTCCACCGATTCAGTGGATCAGTGGAGCTATTTTTCCATCTAGCCATAACTGATTACATATTTAGCCACACAGAAAAACTCCACCGGTTATATGGATCGGTGGAGCTTAAAAAAATACCTGATGTCCAGCTTGATCTTACAATTAATATACGGAGCCCATTTCGTTCAAACTTGAACCATATTGGAAAAAACATGCATGCATCATTGCAACATATAATAAAATATAAAAACTTCTACTTAGCCCGCAGCTTGTGCCACATGAAAAAGAAAAAACGAGTCAAAGAAAATAATATAAAAGCTATATATTTTATTATGAGCATCAAAAACATAGTGAGAAAGCAGTTTCCCCCTTATTATATATTATTAGTTTGCTAGCCCATTTTGTTCAAACTTGAACCATATTAGGAAAAGCATGCATGCATCATTGCAAATGTAATAAAATATAATTTGTACGTAGCGCGAAGTTTTGAAAACATGCCTCCACCGATGGATCGGTGGAGGGTTTTTTTGTGAGATTTTCTATGACGATACATTAGTTGGGTGGGAAAATAGCTCCACCGATCATGTGGATCGGTGGAGTAAGGCTGTTTTATGCTACACCGATCATGTGGATTGGTGGAAGCTAGTTTCATAAAATCCAGCCAAACTGTCCTTGTTGGTTAATTTTTTTAAAAACAATTCCATTTAAAAGAAAATCAAAGAAATACTTCCTCTCACGCGCTGGAGAGAGACAACCACCCATGTGAAAACCACCTCTTGATTGCTATCATTTCTAATAGTTTTGCTTCATCCGGTCGCATCAAGTCTTGAACCAGATGCAGGTGGAGCTCAAGCAAAAATAAACTAACACGAGATCTTCCCTAGGATGCCAATTGAGATTAGCAAATGGAGCCAAGGAAATGAGTCTCCTTTAGTTTTATTTTGATTATTTACTCGTTTCATTTTTTGTATTTTTGTTTCTTTTGGTGCAATATTTAGGTGAGAAGAAATTGAAAGAGATGCCGAATTAGATTAAATTTGAAATATTGAATATGATGGAACTTTTACTCTTTCTCTCTGTTAGTCTCATTAAGGAACATTTTTTGCTCGCATTACCTCTTTCCAACAGCATCTTGATTTTGAGGGTGAATGGGGCTGGGAGAAACAAGAGGGAGGAAGAAATAATTAGAATGGACACCTCCAGTCAAAGTTTAAGGACATATTGGTTAATTTAGTTTTTAAAAATAATTAATTATAAAGTTAAATATTTAAAGGGGGTAAAAATAAGAATGTTAAATTTTTATGAGAATATTGGCTATTATGGAGTTTCTATGGGGATATTGGCTATTTCAAAAGTTTGTATGGGTACACTGAAAATTTTCCCAACTTAGAGAGGGAAAGCTTTAATTGCTCAACTTAGAACCACCCACCACCAACAAATGTCTTCTTTTGTAGAGAAAACAATCCATCATTTGTTATTAGCAATAAAAATTGAAGGAACCTAATATATACTTAAGTTTATCACAGTAATTGGTAAGCTTAATCTAAAATATATTTGATTGAATTCAAATGTTGAATTGAAACAGTTAAAAACTATCAATCAACGGCCACAGTAGAGGATCTCATGGAGCAAATAACGGTGCAACATCGCTACTCACAAATGACAATTAATTAATGCTTGAGATGAAATATGCTAGAGATACAGGGTCTGATTTGCAAATTGTCTGATTACTTATCTGACAACCTGAGCTTTTGTATTTTCCTTTTTGATTTTTCTTCTTTTCTTTAGCACTTACTATCTTGAGTCCGAATCTGCTATAATTCAAGACCAGTGGACACTGATTTTGAAATTTCTGCAATTCGAATTCAACCGTCAAACTGTTTCGAGATGCATGTACAGAAAATCAGCTGTTTCGAGATGCGTTCTCAAAAAAAAAATTGACAGCTTGATTTGAGATTGCAGGAATTTCAGAGTACTGTTTATTAGATTCGAGATTGTAGTAGATTTATTTTCTGCTATCTTAGTTTTATTTTCTTTTCAGAGACAAATTTATCATCATGAGCTGTATTGTTTTTTCTTTTCTTTCATTACAAACCTTATGTAAACCTTTTACCATTAATCAAATGAGAGCTCAACTCTTATTTTTTCCCAAAAAAAAAATAAAAAAATAGTTAACACCTATCTATTCATGCGTGATACATTTATATTTCAACTTTAATTTATTATTATTTCATTTAGTACAAAATTAAAATGTTAAGAAAATGAAAAAGTTGTTTTATTTCATTGATTTTCCAGCAGTTTTTATCAGACCTTACACTAAATAAAATTAAAAATTTGTAAATTTAACATATAATTACATTACTCATAAAGTATAAAGTAGATGGATTTCAATAATTTAAATTCATCATTTTGTTATTAGCAATAATTTTTTACTTGTACCATTCTATTGGATCTCGAGTCATGAACAGTGGACAGAGAGAAAACGCAGAAATGGGCAATAACGAGAAATTTAGGGCCTGTTCAGCCATCTAAAGGGAATGAAAATGGAAACAGGAAGACAATTTTTGGAATTACTGAAATACTGTGCGCGAGGGCTGATTTTTGTGAAGTCTAAGTGGTTTTTTTTCCCACATACATAGTAAACGGTCGAACAGGCCCGTAGTAATTTGCATCCAAGTTCTAATCCCGACAGAGTTTAAGGTAAAAGGATTGGAACATGGGGGTGTGTGTGTGTGTAGTAGTAGTAGAACTAGGGGGTTCTTAAGTTCACCAACACTCTTTGTGAACTCAAACTCTAAAATCTATCAGATTGACTTCAAATGACGAATCTGAACCATGGAAACCCGTTTACCTTACGAATGATTCATCTATATGCAAGAAATTTAAAATTATGAATTAATTTTGTATAGATTCAAGTGGTAAAAAAACATTCAAAAAATGAATGTACTAAAATTAATTTATAAATTTCTAATTTTGATAGCTTGACTCTATACAAATTTAATTTGAAAGTTTAAATTTTTGCATGTAGACACATCACTCGTAAGGTAGACAGGTTTCAACGGTTCGGATTTATCATTTAAAGTCAATTCGATATGTATTAGTGTTGAGTTCATAAAGAGGGTTGGTGAACTTAGGAACATCCTAGTTCAACTCTATCTATCTATCTATCTATCTATCTATCTATCTATCTATATATATATATATATATATATGAGTAGAACTAGGGTGCTCCTAAGTTCACCCAACCTCTTGTGAACTTGACTCTAAAATATATCGAATCGACTTTAAACTATAAATCCAAACCATTGAAATCCTTCTACCTAATGAGTGATGCGTCTACATGTGAAAATTTTAAAGTTTCGAATTAATTTAATATAGAGTCAAGTGGTCAAATGAGTCCAAAAAATGAATGCACTAAAATTAATTTATAAACCTTAAACTTTTGACCACTTGACTCTATATTAAATTAATTCAAAACTTTAAAATTTTCATATGTAGACGCATCACTCATTAGGTAGAAGGGTCTCAACGGTTTGGATTCATCGTTTAAAGTCGATTCGATATATTTTAGAGTCAAGTTCACAAGAGGTTGGGTGAACTTAAGAGCACCCTAGTTCTACTCTATATATATATATATATATATATATATATATATAGATAGAGTTGGGCTATGGTACTCTATAGAGTACCATGGCTCGGTGCTCTACGGCACTATATCTCCATTTTAAAAATTCAAACACCCGATCCGAACAGTTGAACATGTTCTTCATATTGAAATGTGCTTGGAGACCAAATTTTACATTTTTTGGAATTTTTTTGCTATTTATCAAGCCACTTTGAAAATCGCAGATCCGATGGTCCAGAAATTTTTACTGTTTTTTACTGTTCACAGTGGATCTGAGATTTTCAAAGTGGCTTAATAAATAGCAAAAAAATTCCAAAAAATGTAAAATTTAGTCTCCAAGCACATTTCAATATGTAGAACATGTTTAACGGTTCGGATCGAGTGTTTGGATTTTTAAAACGGAGATATAACGTAGAGTACCGAGGCGTTTTACTCCATAGAGTACCATAGTCCATCTCTATATATATATATATATATATATATATATAGGACTTGGCTACGGTGCTATGCGTAGCATAGAGGGCCTCCGTGCAACGGCTCAAAATTTGAGTTTTCAAAATCCTAACGGTCGATCCGAACCGTTCAACATGTAATTTGTACTAAAATGTACTTGCAAACCAAATTTTACATTTTTTAGAATTTTCTTTACTATTTAGTAAGTACTTTACAAAACTGCTGTTTATCAGTGATCCAGAATTATTCAAAAACAACAATTTTGTAAAATACTTAAAAAATAGTAAAAAAATTCTAAAAAATGTAAATTTTGGTTTGCAATTACATTTTAGTACAGATTATATGTTGAGCCGTTGGGATGAAAATTGTGTTAAACTTTCACTTTATTGGAACATTATGTCGTCTCAACCAAGTGGTTAATTTGGGCTTGCTAACGGCAGATAATTTGGCAAAAAGGGGCCGGCACCTACCAAGCATGTGCTTTTTGTGCAGAGCTGCCAGTGAAACTGTGAGACATATGTTTTCTGAATGCCCTTTGACTCTAGAAGTTTATAGCATAATCTCCAATAGGTTGCAGTTACCAGAAAGAGACTGGAAAACGATATTGCAAAGGAAAATGGCGCAAGAATGGATAATTAGAAAAGGTGGAGGTGGTCAGACAGAAGATTAAATTTTAATCTCCATGTTTGTATGCTGGCGTGAGAGATGTTGCAAAATTTTTCAGAGGGACAGTAAAACAACAGAGGAATTAGCGCAGGAAGTGCAGGATCAAAGGAGATGGATAAGTTGACAGGGGCATTATTGGGATAACAGAAGGAAGAGGCACCAAAACGCAAGTTGAAGATAAACATGGCATGGAATGTCCAAGGGAAAGATTAAGACGATCAACGATTTGAATATACTGAGAAGAGTTTTACATTTTTCTGTGTCTTGTTTTTTATTTGGCTTTTTTTAATTTTTTTAACTTTTTTATAACCTTTAGGCAAGATTCAGTTCTCTGAATCACTTTTGTAATGGATTTAATGAGGTTTCATCTTGAAACCTAAAACTGTTTTCATTAATCAATAAATCAAATAAGGACTTTGATCCTTATTTTTACTCTAAAACAAAAAAATAATAATGCATCTGATTCTGATGAATGTGATTTTTTTTTTCTGATCCACATAATATGAGATAGTTCATATATAATTATATTATTGTCACGACATGACTGTGTAATTGTTAAACAAATGTCTTCAATGAAACTTACAACCAATTTGAAACATACAAGATATATAATGAAATAAGTACGTGGAATATGGATGTTACAATTTCAATAAAGCATGAAAAAGTCTCATGCCTGACTTCTTATTTATTTCTATAGCTGAACTGCTGGTAAAATTTTACAATATTATCTTGGCAGGTCCATTGATGACAACATGTGGTCTTCAAGGCTATATTGATTTGTGCATTCTACAATTTCTGAACTTGAAAGGTTCCCTGCAACAATCAACTGCTGAATTTCTTCATTCTCTCTTGGACTCTGTTGGTTTCTCATCCTCCTTAGTGTCTCTAATTCTAAAGAAACTTCTTTCATTGTCAGTCGTTCTTCTCCTTTCGTGTTCAAACATTGCCTTGTAAGACGTGCTATGGCGTGGAGTTCTTCTGCTCCAGCCTCACTCGCAATTGATGGATCAATGACTAGAAGCAAGCGCCCCTCATCAAATGCAGTTGTGAAGTACATTACTAAATTATGAAATTCCTCTGGTCGAGCAAAAGAGATGGGTTTCTCTACTGTTAGAAGCTCAGCAAGAACAACACCTAAACTATACACATCACTCTTTTCTGTTAGTTGGCTTGTATAGAAATATTCTGGATCCAAATAGCCAATAGTTCCTTGAACAAGAGTAGTGAGATGGGTTTTATACTTTTATCAAAGGGAACAGACCTTGATGCTCCAAAGTCTGATACCTATGTTGTGAAATTTTCATTGAGGAGTATGTTGGAGGACTTGATGTCTCTATGGATGATTGGAAACGATGCTGCTGAATGCAAATAAGCGAGAGCTCCAGCAGCTTCAGCCGAAATTCTCAACCGGCAATCCCATGCTAAATGGTATCCTGAACTTTGACCATGAATAAGATGTAAGAGTGTTCCATTAGGTATGAACTCGTATACCAATAAGGGAACTTGGGTCTCCAAGCAACACCCAAGGAGCTTCACAACATTTCTATGGTTAATATGTGAAAGAATTATGATCTCGTTAATGAATTGCTCAATTTGATTCTCATCTTCTATTTTAGATTTCTTAATTACAACCACTTTTAGGTCCAATAAAGTGCCCTTGTATACGGTACCATATCCTCCTTGACCAAGAATATTGTTTTCACTGTAGTTTTCAGTAGCCTTCTCAAGTTCTTTCTCAGTGAAGATTTTTGTTTCTGAATCGATACCTTGTGAAGCTAATCTTTGTTGCAACAAATACCCTCCATTCTGTTTAAAGAACTGGGATCTCATCTTAACTATCTTTCTTTTCTGCAAACCCCAATAAGAGAAAAAGCTTGAAATTATCGGCATAAACAGAAGCCCCAGACCTGCACCTGCATTGCAACAAAAAATTAATTAGTTAGTTATTATGTGTTGACTTGCATAACTTCAGCTTCTCCTTTCAGATGGGGCAATACTGTAAACTGTCCCTTGTATAATATTTTTCTAGAAACTGACAATGACCAGAACAAAACTTGTATAGATCTTTTGTTCAGCTGGAGAATAGCCTTCTTAGCAATATCATTACTAGCCCACTATAACTGAATTCGCTTCCCCTGAGATATCTTAAATTTTGAGTTGATCTACAGAAATTTGGACCGTTCAAATCCTTTTTGCATGAACTCAAAGCAAAAATAATACTGTGCCATGCATTCCAAATAGGCACTGAATTAAAGATGATCCGGCTTTAGATAAACAGAAATCTTCAGTTGTCTCAGAGGATACGGACTCCACCATAACCTTGGTCCTTGGTTTTAATTTTTTATAACTCTCCCCTATGCTGGAAGTATGCTACTATGCTATTCTTATGTTTGAACTTCCAGCTATACATGTTTGTCCACCTATTCTTATGTTTTAGATATTAATTTCTTTTGTGCATATGATTATCTAGTCTATGACCTATGATTTTTTTTTTTTTGAAAGTCTGGCAGCTGCTGCCAAGTGGTATATTAATTAACAATAACAAATTACACCATCTCAGTACTCTGAACAGATATTAAAACTCCAACCTTGCACTGACATCTGAGTAGCTGTTATTATGTTCAAATATGCTACTGTAATTTACCAAAATCTGAGCCATAAATTCATTTCATGAACACAACTAGCTGTTGAAAGTTGATCCAAAATTAACTTTCCTTATTTAAAATTCTGTTGTGATAGTTTTTAGAAGCAAAAAAGTAGGTAGTGGGATTTGTGGTTTTCCAAATATAGTTGTATGTAGTGGGATTAGTGGGTTTCCATATTTAGAGTTATGTTGAGTTAGTGGGTTCTATAATTAGTCATGTAGGTAATGCTTGCAGGAGAAATATAGGTAGTGATCTAAAAATAGATTTTGTATTCTCTATATAAATCATGTTTGTAGTAGAAGATGTGTAACAGTAGAAAATATAGAAAGATGAATAAGAAAGTTTCTGTTTTTGAGCAGTGCAGAAAAACAACTATCTCCTTTGTATGAAATAGAGAGTTTTGTGAGAGATTGAGAGAAGTAAGGCTGCTGCAGTCAGCCACATTTTTTCCAACAAAATGGTATCAGAGCAGGTCGATCAACATTGGGGCGTTTTCATGGCAGAAAACGGCAGCACCAGGGTGAATGTGACGCAACCAGCAATTCTGCTGTTCAAAGGCGAGAATTATCAATTTTGGAGCATCAAGATGTCAACCTTGTTCAAATCGCATGGACTATGGGACTTGATTGAGAAAGGAGTTTCCAATCCTGATCCAAATCCACAAGAAACCGTGAAGAAAGATGCAAGAGCGTTGTTCTTCATCCAACAAGCAGTGCACGACACAATCTTCTCGAAAATTGCAGCAGCCACCAACGCAAATGAGGCATGGACAACCTTGAAAACAGCATTTCAAGGAAGTTCTCGAGTCATGGCAATCAAACTTCAAGGCCTACGCAGGGACTTTGAAACATTGCAGATGAACAAGGAGGAATCCGTGCAAATTTTCCTCTCAAGAGTACAAGAGGTGGTCAACCAAATTCGAGCATTTGGAGACACCATGGAAGAGAAGACGGTGGTGGCGAAGGTGTTAAGGAGCCTAACACCCAAGTTTGATCATGTAGTTGCAGCAATTGAAGAATCCAAAGATCTAGCAACCTACACCTTCGATGAACTCATGGGATCACTACAGACTCATGAAGCAAGGATGTCAAAGGCAGAAGATAAAGGCGACGACAAGGCGTTCTACATGCAGGGGGAGACGTCAAGAAGCAGAGGCAGAGGCAATTTCAGCAGAGGAAGAAGTAACTCCAGCAGAGGAGGAAGAGGAAGAGAAAGAGGCAGCAGCAACACTTCTGAAAATAGTCTACCATATGATGAATCCAAGGACATTCAGTGCTATTATTGCAACAAGTTTGGACACTATCAATCTGAGTGCTATGAAGCCAAGAAAAACATCCAATGCTACTACTGCAATAAGTTTGGGCACTACCAATCTGAGTGTTACAAGAAGCAAAGGGAGGAGAATCAAGCAAACTATGCTGTAGAAGAAAATGAGCAACCGTCGCTCTTCATGGCATACACCAAAAGCAAGATTGATGCAAGTAGCAAGGGCACAGTAGGAGTTCACATAAAAGAAAATGGTGGCAACAGTTCAGAAAGTGGCAAAATCATGGTGAGTAGAAATATTTTGTTTGATGAAAAGGCCCTCAAGGTAGAGAATGTAGGGCTCATTCGTCAGAGGCCGTTGAAGCTGGTGTACAACCATGATATACGGCTAGCTCAGATGCCAGAAAAATGTAGTTTCAAGATGTTGAGAGATATTGTGACAAAGATGTTTCCTTCATTAAAAGCTGTGCTGATCAAATACAAGGATTCTGATGGGGACCTGTTTACCATTACTGATACACAAGTGCTGAGGATGGCAGAATTATGTTTCAACCAGCCTGTACATATGGAGGTAGAGAAAGAAGAAAAGGGACTTTCCTTGATGAGACTACATATTGTAGAAGTCAATCTTGAGCAAGAGCCAACAATCACAGAGGAGGAAACTGAAGCTCCTGGGAGTGAAATTGGCACCCCAGAATCTGATGAGAAGCACGTGCAGATGGAAATCGAGACCAAGATGGAGTCTAAGAAGAAAGTAAAGAAGACCAATGTGTCAGTGCAAGAAATGGTATATGGTGCATTGCCAGCTGAGGAGGAAAAGACAAGAATGAAGGAGAAAGAAAAGGAGAAGCAATTGAAGAATATGCTAGAGGGCAGGCTTCTAACTGGGAAACCAAAGGAGGAGCAGAGAAAATTGGAAGCTATGAGACGACAGTTCATTGCACGAAGTGCTGAGGGTTTGGGCAGCAAAAGTTCTGGTACAACTGAGGTTAAAGAGAGGCTGAAATATGAGGCAAAGAAGCAAAAGCCCAAGGTGGTTGAAAAGGAGGTCATAGAGGAGGTCATGGAGGCTGATAATGATGTGGAAGAATCCACGGTGGATGATGAATCAGCCAAGTCACAATCTCAGGTAGCTACTATTGAAGAGGCTAAGGAGCAGATAGAAGTGGTGAAACCGACATGTGAGGATGATAATTGGGATACGAAGATCCGGAATGATAACTCAGAAGAAGATGATGTTGAAACTTGGAGTTGGCAATTTTGTATCAAGGGGGAGTGTTGAAAGTTGATCCAAAATTAACTTTCCTTATTTAAAATTCTGTTGTGATAGTTTTTAGAAGCAAAAAAGTAGGTAGTGGGATTTGTGGTTTTCCAAATATAGTTGTATGTAGTGGGATTAGTGGGTTTCCATATTTAGAGTTATGTTGAGTTAGTGGGTTCTATAATTAGTCATGTAGGTAATGCTTGCAGGAGAAATATAGGTAGTGATCTAAAAATAGATTTTGTATTCTCTATATAAATCATGTTTGTAGTAGAAGATGTGTAACAGTAGAAAATATAGAAAGATGAATAAGAAAGTTTCTGTTTTTGAGCAGTGCAGAAAAACAACTATCTCCTTTGTATGAAATAGAGAGTTTTGTGAGAGATTGAGAGAAGTAAGGCTGCTGCAGTCAGCCACATTTTTTCCAACACTAGCTGCTAGGGTATCATAGCCCAATCAAAAATTACTCTGTTTCGATATCTCCACAAACACATGACCTATGATAGTTAATTATTTAATTTTGATAGATACAATCAGTTGATACCAAAATTAATAACCTTATTTTATTACTTTAACAGTGCAACTATCAAAACTGTTTTGTATGATTTAATATTATGAATTAGGATTTATTCTACGACTGCAGAATATTTTAATGATTTATATAGAATAAAATTTATTTTTCTAATGTAAACCGTCATATAACATAGCTTACGATGTAGCCACCACAATCAGCTATATCCTCAACTGAGAGTCTGGTGATCATGAGACCTCACCACTACAGACTGATAAAAACATTGCTTCTGTTTTTGGTCATTTGGGTCGAGTCAGCAGTATTTGATTATTTTCTATAATCGGGTCCGATCCAACCTGATCCAACACGGGTCGAATTCCTTTGACCCGGAACTAACCCAAACGAGTCACGGTTGAACCGAACCTGACTCATGTAACTTAATCTCAATTAATTCATATATAATTAATTCAATTTAATCTCAATTAATTAATATGTAATTAATTGCAATTAGTGATATAAATTTCAGACTAAATCTAACAAAACACAATTAAATGGATCAGGTTGCATCATTTTCGTACCGGACCCTAGATGGGTCAAAATTTCTGGACCCGGTCCCGACCCAATAGACGTTGGATAGATTCAGATCAAGTCAATCTATCCAGGTCAGGTCAGAAATTGAGACCTCCAGTTCTTTGTTATTATGGTGTATGGGGGTTTGAGAATTGAGTTGGTGGCAATAGTATCATACTGAAAAGAGTATTTTTAAATTTCCATGGAGTTGTGTAATAAAATTAAAAGAACTTCATTGAACAGATGATTAAAGCCTAATTTGTTGTAAATAGATGATGGAAGTTAAGAAGAACGTTTCTTTTATATAGTAAAGAAATTTATCGTTAAGTAATTAAAAATTTAAAACTCAAAAATGTGTATAACACTTTACTTTCTTAATATAATATGTTGCTTATTACCAGTGATAGTGACATATTTATAATTTTATATTGACTCTTAGAACTACCCAAAAACTAACTAAATAACAGATGCTACTAAATTTTACCTAATGAGTTCGATTATTTCCTAATTTCTTCTGAACTAATAATTTTACCGAACTCCAAAAAACATCGACCATGTGACTAGAATGAATTATGTAACTTAGGTTCATCTTCTATATCCTACACGCCAGACTGACTAGTACTGGAAACAATTTGTAATTGAAGACATCTTAATTATTGCTCACAAAGTAATATTAGGATTTCGGATTCACAAAGAAACAAAATTACCTAAAGCAACTCCAAGCGGGAACACCCTCTTGCATCCACTTCGCCCCTTTTTACCATCACCAGTCATGCCTTTTGGGCAAGAACATGTATAATTTCCTGGTAAATTGATACAATGGCCTACACATGGATTGTAATTTGATTCAAGGCATTCATCGATATCTGAAAAGCAAAGAAAAAACTATTTTGTCAGAAATTATTAATTATATGCAGTTTCAAGCAATGGTAATTTGCTGGGGCTGGAAATTATGTATTATACCGGTGCAGCCATCATCAGCATAGGGATTTCCTTTGTATCCTTCACTGCAGTTGCACAAATACCCGCCCATCGAGGGTGCGTCGTAGCAATAACTATTATTTTTGCATGCAAAGGAACCAATGTGATTCCTAGAAGCTTTACATGACTTGTTTCCGATTGCCCAATCCAATAGGATAAGGTTATTGCTATAGAGGTCCTGAAATAGAGACACGTTCTGATTTGATTGGAAATCATCTCTTGGAGCAAAAAATGCGGCACTGCAATCAAAACTTGCAATTGAATTTGATATGTTGAGTTGCGTAAATCGAAGATCGAAGCCTTTTAGATTGCCCGAAAGAGTAGCTTGGCAACAACCAAGGCCAGAACAAGACCCATTATAGAAAACACCCTGATCAGGGTGTCCCACGCGTGGTCACAAAATGTGACACAACCACTTGTCGCTGTCCCACTTTTTCCTTTTCTACTTATCAAGACTAAATTGTTGCAGCCGACAACTGTCAGCATATTGTACTGGTAAGATAATGTAAAAGGAGTTCCATCTAAATTGAACCATCCGGATCCTTCAGACTCCGTCCATTTTCCATTGGTACCTAAACACCTTTTTTGGATCGGTCCGGCAAAGATCTTTATGTAGCCTTGTAATGATATTTCTTGAATGGTGTAGGTGTTGTTGGATATGGACAAGAAGGGAGGATAAATCCAGGGTTGCTCCTTGGGGCAGCCTATTTCGAAGCCTGGTAAGGCATTGCCGGCAGTACCAAACGGGTACGGAACAGAGCCACATGTTAGGTTTTTGCCCTTATCAGCATCAAATACAGAGGGATTGATGTATGAGGATGAAGAAAGTGGCATGCATGTTAGTATGAAGGATAGTAGTAGGAAGAAGTGGATCTTTAAGAGCATGGCTGATTTTAGGAGGAAATTAGATGTTATTGTTTAAAGGACTACATATATGGAAACAAGCAAGACCCCATCCTGTGGAACTTTGTGCATTACTTTTCCTTTGTTTGGCTTGCTGACTTTGGAGTCAAAAGTCATTGTTGTCAGGGGCGGATGTAGAATTCTAATCAGGATAAGGCAAGAAATTATTGAATCGAATTTAAATAGATAATCGGATCCAAATTCATTAGATAATCAGATACTAGATTAAAAATGATAACAAAAATAACAAAATAGTATTCTAACACAATTTACTTCATAACTTTTAGATAATCAACTATTCAGAATAGGGCAATATCAATTTTCAGGGTAGGGCAAAGACCTAAAACTCCATCTTTATAAATTAGTTTTGAATTTCCAGGGTAGAGCAATATCAATTTACAGTTGAATTTGTGGTCGGTGGTCTCAAATATTATAAAAAAAAATTAAAAATCAAGATCGAAGTTTTTGATTCATCATTTGATGCCCATATGTATAAAATTGATGTATCCTAACACACCTCTATTTAATTCTAAGGATAAAAAAGTTTGGATCAGTGGATTGGTAGAGGTACTTTTTTTTTTAATTTCTCTCTCTTTTTTAATATTTTCTATAGATAAAAAATTTCAAAAATTCTCGAGCAGGACTTTGTGAGGTGTAACAGCGTAATGATTGGTAGTCGACGACGAGTGGCTTAGAGTATAGACTGGTTATGCATGGCAGTAAAAAGGAAACGAATACCTGCTTCTCCATGGACAGAAAATTTCTGTCCTTAAAGTTAAATTTAAATATTGAATATAGTTTCGGATTCACTCAGACTCATCCGGCAATGACTTTAGAAGCCGAAATTTCCTACCCACGGAGAACAGGAGATTCGGTACGTTCCCAGTAAAAACTTGAAAAAGATTTGGTACTGCGTGACAGCTTAACAGTTTACGCACAATTTGTTTGTCTACGAATTAGTGCAAAGTTGCTCTGACTTAAAAGTTCCTAGTCAATGGTCTTAATTAGCCTAACTCACAACTTTTTCCACACGGAAATGGATTAATTAAATATAGGGAGGGAAAGCTTTAATTGCTCAACTTTAGAACCACCCACCACCGACAAATGTCTTATTTTGTAGATAAAAAAATTCATCATTTGTTATTAGCAATAAAAATTGAATAATATATACTTAAATTTATCACAGTAATTGGTAATCTTGATCTAAAATAAATTTGATTGAATTCAAATGTTGAATTGAAACAGTTAAAACCTATCAATCAAGGGCTACAGTAGAGAATCTCATGGAGCAAATAACGGTGCAAACATCGCTACTCACAAATGACAAATGACAGTTAATGCTTGAGATGTAATATGCTAGAGATACAGGGTTTGATTTGCAAATTGTTTGATCACTGATCTGACAACCTGTGCTTTTGTATTTTCCTTGATTTTCTTCTTTTCTTCAGCACTTGCTATCTTGAGTCCGAATATGCTGTAATTCGAGACCAGGGAACACTGATTCTAAAATTCCTGCAATTCGAATTCAGCCGTCAAACTATTTCGAGATGCGTGCAGGAAAAAACGAGCTATTTTGAGATGCATTCTCGAAAAAATTTGACGGCTAGATTCAAGATTACAAGAATTTCATAATACTGTTTATTGGATTCATGATTGTAGCAGATTTATTTTCTGTTATCTTAGTTTTCTTTTTTTTTCAAAGACAAATTCATCATCATGAGCTGCATTGTATTTTCTTTTCTTTTGTTCCAAACCCTATATAATCTTTTATCATTAATTAAATAAGAGCTCGACTCTTTTTTTTTCTCAAAAAAAAAAAATAGTTAAAACCTATCTATTCATGAGTGATACATTTATATTTCAAATTTAATTTTCTTTTTAGTTCATTTATTTCAAAATTAAAATGTTAAGAAAATTAATGAGTTATTTTAATTCATTGATTTTCTAGCATTTTTTTTATCATTTGGTCTTACACTGAATAAAATTAAAAGTTTATAAATTTAACATATAATTACATTACTCATAAAGTATAAAGTAATTACTCATAAAGTATAAAGTAGATGGATTTTAATAATTTAAATTCGTCATTTTGTTATTAGCAATAATTTTTTACTTGTATCATTTTATTGGATCTCGAATCCCGAACAGTGGACAGAGGGAAAATGCAGAAATGGGTAATAACCATAAATGTAGGGCCTGTTCAGTCGTTTAAAGGGAACAGGAATGCAAATGGGAAGGCAATTTTTTTAATGGCTGAAATAATGTGCGCGAGGGCTGATTTTCGCAAAGTCTGAGTGAATTTTGTTTTCCCACGTGAACAATAAATGACCAAATAGGCCCGTAGTAATTCGCATCCAAATTCTAATCCCGACAGAGTTTAAGGTAAAAGGATATGGAACATGGTGTGTGTGTGTGTCTCTATATATAGAGAGAGAGAGAGAGAGAGTTGAACTAGGGTGTTTCTTAAGTTCACCAACACTCTTTGTGAACTCAAACTCTAACATCTATCGAACTGATTTCAAATGACAAATCTGAACCATTGAAACCTGTCTACCTTACGAATGATGCATCTACATGCAAAAAATTAAAAAATTTGAATTAATTTTGTGTAGATTCAAGTGGTAAAAAACATTCAAAAAATGAATGCACTAAAATTAATTTATAATTTTTCTAATTTTGACCGCTTGACTCTATAGAAATTTAATTTCAAAGTTTAATTTTTTTTGCATGTAACACATCACTCGTAAGGTAGATAGGTTTCAATGGTTCGGATTCGTCATTTGAAGGCCATTCAATATGTTTTAGTGTTGAGTTCATAAAGAGAGTTGGTGAACTTAGAAACACCTAGTTCTACTCTATATATACATTAATGATCGTTAATTTTGTTGCAAATTAAGTGATTTGTATTTCAATTGTTCAAATTTAACGGTCCTTAATGCATCATCTAATATTACTTAAATTGCATGAAGTTTTCATTATAAGATCTCTATGTCCAATATTATATACTTATAAATGAGTTGACATTTAAAATTTTTATTTGATTTTTTTATTAATATTCTTAAGGTTTTCCCTCCTTAACTTTGAATATATAATTTTGGTTAAATAAGATCAATAATCGGGCTTAATATATAGCTTAATAAATTTCGGACGTAAAAACGTCTACGTATATGAATTCGTATCACATAAGGTAACAAAATATTTTTGTTTGGATATGGACCGTCCAATCAAAATTCACACGATTATTTTAGCGCACAGTCCTTGTGCGTATCCGATCTGAATTCCGATCAAACGATTGTGATTCAAATAGAAATATTATATTATCTCAGAGGATATGGATTCCTACGTATATAGCAGCCCCACGAGACCTCGCCCATCAGGGATGCTTTTTGTCTTATAATCATGGAAATCGCTAAGCAATTAATTAATTTGGCAATCTTAATAATTATATTTTAATGAAATAAAAATAAAATAAATAAAAAGTTATATTATTTTTGTTAGCATTACATGCAGATTCGTTGTGTAGTAAACTTCATAAACTATGACATCCAATCCGGACGCCATATTTTGTAGAATCCACCCCAAAAAAATACAGACAATGAGACTCTTTCTTAAGTTTTCTTTATGAAAGTTTCTATGTACTTAAGAAGTTTGAAATGCGGCATTGCAATATTTATCTGATTGGAAAGCGATCTCCGTCTAAATTGACCCTAGAGATCAAAGGTCCCCCCTTCTTCCATCCACGCTAGACTCTCTTTTCTAGGAATTTTCCTACTAACTGATTGTGGGATGAGATTAGGTATGAAAATAGAGCGGACAGTGGCAAAATCATATTTATATTTTGTTTTCATTTTTCGGATACGGATATAGAGCGGATATATATCAGACGAATACAAATACAGGTCCGGATCAAATCGGATATTTATTAAATTAATATAAAAAATATTAAAGTTAATAATATTTATCTAATTATAATGGTGAATAACATAAATTTTTCATAATATATATTAAAATATATGGTATATATCTACTATTCGGATACGGATAATTGAAATGTAAAATCATATCAGTATCCTTATATATATACACGGATATTCGAATATCGGATATTCACATCTAAATTTTCGAAATACGGATCGGATAATATCCATATTGTTTTCACCACTAGATGAGATGCATTAAAATTAAACTATTAATACGGCAAGAATATGGAATCATCCCTCATTTTCACTCCAAGAATATGGAAGAAGACCAAAAAAAAAAAACTGTTTTCATTTTTAGAATCAACAATTTCAATCATTTCCCTATCAAAAAAGAGAAGTTTAGTTAAGAATTTATAGTATGCACTGACATACCATATGTGCAGGTTTGATATTTAGTTTATCAAATTAATTTATTAATTTTTTTATATGATTACATGATAGTCAATTATACCTTGAAATTATAATCAAAACTAATATATTACATTCCATCACCCTATATAATAAATCAAAGGCAATTTACCAAAAAAAATATTCTGATAATAGTGACTTTAAAAAAATCTGGAAAAGTCAACTTGACAAAAAATTATTATTCACTAATCACTACAAACAAACAGAAAAACAGAAAATATTTTTTCTTTTTTTTACAAAAGCCCTTCCAAAATTTCATACATTTGGACCTTCATTTTTCTTTTCTATTATCATGTACAAAAATTTGTCCTCTTGTAATATCTCATGAATTTCTCTAATTTGGGTACATTCTAGTTACATATTTTTTAAATTTGTTTAGTACCTTTGTCCAATTTGGTTTTCTCCAATATCTAATTAAGAAATGAGTTGTATTTCATTGAGTTATAACAACATCCAACAATTTCTAATATCTACATGTGTATAGTTCTCTATTCTAACATGAACTATATAAACGAATTTTAAATTGTTTACCATGAGTATTTAATAGGTTAAAACATAAATTGATTCATGCATAGCACATGATTTTTCACGAGTTATTGAACAAACAATGATAAAGTGATTGAGTAAAGAAAAAAGGGTATGAACAACTTGTACATTAATCACACATTCTTGTCTTCTTTATGGGTGAGTATCCCTTGTGGTGTGACTGGTGTCACAAAGACATAATAACTCTTAGCTGAGCCAAAATTATATTGGTGTCTTGTCTATATATTTAGATTACAGTAGATTGCTTTGAGATTTGTGTTAGATTAAAACATACCATATACATATCTCATTGTACTGGTAGGGTACCGCATTGGATATGAATTAGGTTTAAATTAATTAACTAGACTCTAATTTCAAATTGTATTTATTATATTTCATTTATGGAAATTAATTAATTGAGAATTTGGTTAAAACTTTAGGACACCTCTATCCCACTTACAAATAAATTACTAATACTAGCGTAGAAGTTGTTATTAGAGATTTAGGTCAATTTCTAATTCAGCATTGTTAGCAATCTATTTAATTGAATGTGGGTGCACTTCTATTGATTTTTCTCTCATCGATTCTTTTTTCGTTCGTTCCTTCCTCTATTTCTAATCATGAAGTTTGCACTTTCGCAAACTTTTTATTGTTTACTTCTTAATGATTTCTTTTCAATCAAACAAATGGAAAGATAAATTAACAAAAGATTTGATAAGAGTGTGGGCAATTATCAAATCGAAAGACAAATGTTTCTTGAAGTATTACCAATTTATCATTTCTAATTCTTAAATTATCATTCCTTTTTCGCTCCTCTTCTAGTACCAGTTCATCTGTGATCGCTACCCAAATCTCCTGGCTCCACAGGAAAACCTTTCTGCCTCCCTCGATCAGCAACGATAATTGCATCTGATACTTCCTGAACGACCGACCTCCAATATCTCCCTATGTCTCTCTCTCTCTTCCACCACATCCTTTGTCTCATTATTCAGGTAATTGCATTTCTATGGACATTTGGGATGAAAATTGTGTTAAATTGTCGCTTTATTGGGCCATTATGTGTCTTCTCAACTAAGGGTTAATTTCGACTTGCTAACTTTTTGTAATTTCTACTGAATTCTTACAACTGCTGATGTACTTTTTTTGGCATATGCAACTTCATCTGGAATTGGTACTTAGAGTCAGCCTGAAGCTGTGGAGAAGAAACAATGTAATTTGTAATAGGCTCAATCCTTTGTCTTTTGAATGCTCTGGTCTTTTTGATGAATTTCCTAATTGAACATTGCCTTCTTTGTTTTCTGTTCAAGTCATATATTCAGCAAGAAAAACCTATTGCTGCTGGATGGAGGATTTGTTCACTTAAGGCCTCTTAGAATAATTCTGCTCGCATATTAGAAAATGAGGTAAACTTTCAATTAGTATGTACAAATGATTCAATGTGTTACATAACATCAAAATTCATTTCTTCCTGCAAATTAGAAAGGTCCATGTGCGATCAATTAACCATTAGAAACTTGATCTCGCAATCCTGCTGATATATCTGGTAGTAGTGTACAACACTATGCGGGAGTAAAAATTGACTATTGGTATGCCAACAGAAATTACTATTTATGAGAGTACTGCTATTACCGATGGGAATATCTGCGAGGATATACCGATGCTGTGATGCTGTGATGCTGTGAAGCACTTGTACCTGTCAGTTGGAGTCAGAATTTGAATCTCAATGGGAATTGCACGGGGTGGGGGTCGGGGTCGGGGGGGCGGGGGGGCCGGTCTGAGGACAAAATTATTTCATAATAAGTAGATTGAAATGATAAACGTCTCTAACATAACAAAATATAATTTGAATAACCTGAAGGTTATATCAATAAATTTGTGAAAAAAAGAGGATATACTGTTGACTGGCCAATTAAGTACCAACACTACAAATTGTTGATTAATTAATTGAATGGAGGCTTTAACATATAGTTTTAACCTTTTAACAAATTGAGATCTGCAGCCCCAATTCTCTCTTTGTAACAGGCTTTTTTTTTTAAAATGAAAGTATCCCGTTAATCCTCACATCTATTTTTAGGATGCGTCCTGCAGTTTCAAGTTTCAACCTGCAATACTCTGTGTAGATAGACAAAAATCATCGATCTCTGTGATTAACCTGCGGTTCAACATAGGCTATTTAAATTCATATATAGTTTAATAGAATAATCACTAGAACAAAAATCCAATTGTTCTTGAGAAAGCAAGGCAGAAGCAATTATGTATCTGATTTCATTTAATTCCAGAACATGAAAGAAAAATAAGCTAAAAATGTTATTAAATTATTAAGACAAAAGATAACATTTATGTATCTCCTGAATTGCTAATATTGCAATTCATGCCTATGTTCTCATAATCATGCATCTGATTTTGATGATTGTGATATTATTCTCAAACACATAATATTACAGTAGCTCATATTTATCTCTGTTGCTATTATTGTCACAGCATGGCCGTGTAATTGTTAAAATGAAGGTCTTTAATGAAACTTACAACCAATTTGAAACTTACAAGATATATAAGGAAATAAGTACGTGGATGGTACAATTTCAATTAAGCATGCAAAAGTCTCATGCCTGACTTCTTATTTATTTCTATAGCTGAAATGCTGGTAAAATTTTACAATATTATCTTGGCAGGTCCATGGATGACAACATGTGGTCTTCAAGGCTATATTGATTTGTACATTCTACAATTTCTGAACTTGAAAGGTTCCCTACAACAATCAACTGCTGAATTTCTTCATTCCCTCTTGTACTCTGTTGGTTTCTCATCCTCCTTAGTGTCTCTAATTCTAAAGCAACTTCTTTCATTGTTGGTCGTTCTTCTCCTTTAGTGTTCAAGCATTGCCTTGTAAGACATGCTATGGCGTGGAGTTCTTCTGCTCCAGCCTCACTCGCAATTAATGGATCAATGACTTGAAGCAAGCGGCCGTCATCAAATGCAGCTGTGAAGTACATTACTAAATTATGAAATTTATCTGGCCGAGCAAAAGATATGGGTTTCTCTCCTGTTAGAAGCTCAGCAAGAACAACACCAAAACTATACACATCACTCTTTTCTATTAGTTGGCTTGTATAGAAATATTCTGGATCCAAACAGCCAATAGTTCCTTGAACAAGAGTAGTGAGATGGGTTTTATCAAAGGGAACAGACCTTGATGCTCCAAAGTCTGATACCTTTGTTGTGAAATTTTGATCGAGGAGTATGTTGGAGGACTTGATGTCTCTATGGATGATTGGAAACGATGCTGCTGAATGCAAATAAGCGAGAGCTCCAGCAGCTTCAGCCGATATTCTCAACCAGCAATCCCATGCTAAATAGTATCCTGAACTTTGACCATGAATAAGATGTAAGAGTGTTCCATTAGGTATGAACTCGTATACCAATAAGGGAACTTGGGTCTCCAAGCAACACCCAAGGAGCTTCACAACATTTCTATGGTTAATCTGTGAAAGAATTATGATCTCGTTAATGAATTGCTCAATTTGATTCTCATCTTCTATTTTAGATTTCTTAATTGCAACCACTTTTATGTCTGATAAAGTGCCCTTGTATACGGTACCATATCCTCCTTGACCAAGAATATTATTTTTGTTGTAGTTTTCAGTAGCCTTCTCAAGTTCTTTCTCAGTGAAGATTTTTGTTTCTGAGTCGATACCTTGTGAAGCCAACCTTTGTTGCAACAAATGCCCTCCATTCTGTTTGAAGAATTGAGATCTCATCTTAACTATCTTTCTTTTCTGCAAACCCCAATAAGAGAAAAAAAATTGATATGACCAGCATAAACATAAGCCCCAGACCTGCACCTGCATTGCAACAAAAGATTAATTAGTTAGTTATTATGTGTTGGCTTGCATTAACTTCAGCTTCTCCTTTCAGATGAGGCACGTACTGTACATAGACTGTTGCTCGTTTAACACTTTTCTAGCTAGAAAATGACAATGACCAGAACAAGCCTTGTATGGATTTTTTGTTCAGGTATAGAATAGTCTTCTTGGCAATATTATTAGTAGCCCACCATAACCGAATTCGCATCCCGTAAGATGTCTCTAATTTTGGGTTGCAAATCCTTTATGCACAAATCGAAAGCAACAATAATACTGCCCTCGAGGCTCGAGTATTCCGAATTGGGATCGATTTTAAAAAGGCCTGTCTGTAGATAAAATAAAATATTCAGTTATCTCAGAGGATAGGGACTGCACCATAATATTGGTCCTTTGTTTTAATTTTTTTTATATATATATCTTGAATATCCTGGAAGTATGTTACTATGCTATTATTATGTTTAAACTTCCAACTATCAATGTTTGTCCACCTATTATTATATGTTAAATTTGATTTTTTTTTTTTTTTTTTTTTTTTGTGTGTGCATATATATGATTATCTAGTTTATGACCTATGATGGCTGATGATTTAATTTTGAGAGATACAATCAATTGATACCAAAATTAATAACCTTATTTTATTACTTTAACAGTACATAAGATCAAAACCTTTTTGTATGATTTAATATTATGCATTAGAACTTCTCCTTAGATTGCAGTCTATTTTAATGATTTATAGAATACAATTTATTTTTCTAATGTAAATCGTCATATATATATAACATAGCTTCTAATATAGCCACCACAGTCAACTACATCCTCAACTGAGAGTCTGAGACCGCACCACTACAGACTGATAAAGACCGCTATTGACTAAAATTAATAATTTAATTGGTAAAGAAAATCAAGTTTATCCGGTTTATTTAAAAACAAAATAATTCGGTGATTAGAGAGGAAAGGTATGTTATAATGATATTAAAATTAATGTTTTCTTTATTCATTTTTATTATTTTATTTAATGACAAATTTTCACCGATGACCCTAAATTTATTTCTATTACAAAGAAGTTCATTACTATATTCTTTTTACATGTAATTTCATTCTTCTTTTCTAATAAAATAATTGGTAAGTTTAATCACTTGTTTTAAGAGTAATAAAATTAGATTTCCAATTAATTAAAATGACGAACAAATTTAATCTGACAATTCGGCCAAAATAGTCAAGTTTTATAGATCAATAACCTATTAATTGTTTCTGAATTACTAAATATAGATCAATAATAAGTTGGATTAATTGTAGATTATATATGATCATACCACTCTTTGATTAACAATAAATATTATGGCTACATACTAGATTTTTAAATGAAAATTAAATCTTTGCAATTTTCACTTGCGATTAACTATAATGATTAAAATGTACTATAATGACAAAAAATATATCATAAGATCACAATCGTATTAGAAATTAAATTAACTGATTTCATGATGCCGGTAATGGAGGTAATGGAGGTAATATACAATTTTGGACAGATAACTGGGGATTAGTTCGGTTGAGTTATGCATATCCAATCTTATACACCTTTGCTGAATATATACAAAGAAATAAGTTTAAAGGAGGTTCTACAAGCACGTGCAATACAAAACTGCTTTAGAGGTAGCAACAGAAATGACAAAGTTTGAAAGACAAAATGCAGCAAGTAGTACGGTGCAATTATCAAATGCTGAAGGTGGAATAATTTGGTTATGGACATCATCAGAGAACTTCACGGTCAGGTCGGCCTATCAAGCATTGATGGATAGACCAAGAATAGAGAGTACAGCAAGAAGAATTTGGAAATTAAAAGTGCCTCCAAGATTCAAAATCTTCGCATGGTTGATATCCTACAATAAAATCTTTACAGTGGATAACTTAAATAAGCTTACGAATAGATGCATCATGTGCAAGATGCAATATTAATCAGTTTTTCACTTATTCAATGAGTGCATACAAATCAAGCTTCTCTACAGATTGATAGAAATCAAGATGAAGGTCAAACTACCGGGAGGCTTATCAAACAAAGATGAAGACACCATAACAAATCTGAAAGAACTCAAGTTTAGCAAGAAGGAGAGAGATGTGCCAGAACTTTTAGGGAGGAAATGTGTAACTTGATGCAGCTGGCAGAACAGGTGGAGACACAATGAAAATACAGTTCAACAACAAGCGCTTAAGAAGAAAGTTAACTCACAAATAATTACAGATTATGTGTATACCTTAATTATAAAGTTTTTCTAAATTAAATTACGCCAATTCCTGTTAATTGCATCCCTGTGAAACTCTCCTTCTAAATTAAAAACCCGCTCCCATTTTTAATTTCTGCTGCCCCTGTAATCCTGTATGTAACCCCTAATGACTGCCTCTCTTATCAAATATGAGTTTAAATCTCTTTTCAAAACCGCCCCATCTTTTAATTGAATATTGACCCTATCTCTGCCATATCTCTCTCTCTCTAGATCTCTCTTCCTTCACAACCAACCAAGAAAACTTCAAAAATAAATCATAATCTTGTCAAAATCAAATTGAATCCCGGCCCGCTTTTGTGTTGGAAATTTCTACACTAAGGTAATATAAACTTTGAATTTTTTTTTATAATTGTTCTATAAATTTCATTGATTAAAACATGATAAGTTACAATAAATTATTGTTCTTAGATTGAGCAATTTATGATTAGAATTTCTTTAATTAAAATCTGAAAAATTAGACTGTTGATAAGAATCTAGCTAGTCATATTATAATCTGAAATTTAATTTATATATAAGAATTTCTTTAGTTATATAAAAATCTGAGAATTTCTGCATAGTTTAATGATTTGAAACTCTTTTTCTCATTTTACTTGAATGTAATAGAATTCGACAAATTAATTACTTTGTTCTCTAAATAGATGTTAAATTTATTTTGTTTCCATCATCATTTTTAATAATTAAAGTTAAGTTCGGTTATTGAACCTTATTTACCCTATTCTTTCAACAACAGATTTATAATCAAGTTTACATTTTTAATTATGTAGATTCAAATTTCTGTTGTTTGTTTTTGACAATTTGGAAAACACCTTCTGTAATAAATTAAAGATATATGTCTTTATTTATAGTTGCTTGTTTCAAACTCATTTCCATAGTCAGTACGTAACATATATGTACAAATAAGGGATCGACTAATAGTCCCCTCCATTCTATCCCCTAAATGTTCCCCTAACTAACATATCCATAAAGTACCATGGGGACTACTAACTAACTGGGAGACAACTTAAATTTGAAAAAATTTACAACCGGTGCGCACATGTACGAACACTTATGTGTGCAAATATTCATATATAATATATCAAGTATTCATACCTAAGATATTAAGTATTTAAACAAAAAACTGGACATTGACTTTCTTTTTTCTCAAGTCACACACCTATCTTTTACATATTTTTATAAGTAGTTTTTTTTCTCCGTTTAATTTAATCAATATTTCTAACGATCCGCGAGGAATTTTGCAAATCTAAAACCACAAATATTTTTTACGTAATTTTCTCTTTCAAATGAGATCCATGATGAAGTACTTTCGGGTTCTTCGTCGTTCAAGTACTCATACCTCGGCAAGCAAATATTCATACCTCATCGAGTAAGTATTCATAACTTGTCAAGTATTAATACTTACTCAATAAAGAGCCATTTTGTTATTTCAAATTGTTTAGAGAACAAACTTGCCTGTGCATGAAATAATTTTATAAAAGAGTAAGTCCAATGTCCTACAAAATAATACACAAATGAATAAACTTAAAAAAATATTCATACTAAAACATATAAAATATTCATAATATAACTTTCAAAGTATCATTACTATAAAATATTCAAATTGCAAAGTATTCATACTAAAGCATATAAAATATTCATACTAGAACATTGGAAGTATATATAACAAAATCAATAAAATGAATCTTACTAAAATAATGTAAGTATTCACACTATAAGATTGAAAATATTCACACCACAAGGTATGAATACTTGCTCGACGAGGTATGAATACTTGCATGCCGAGGTACGAGTACTTGAACGACGAAGAATCTGAAAATACTTCATCATGGATCTCATTTGAAAGAGAAAATTACGTAGAAAATATTGGTGGTTTTAGATTTGCAAAATTCCTCACGGATAGTTAGAAATATTGATTAGATTAAACGGAGAAAAAAAACACTTCTAAAAACACGTAAAAGATGGGTGTGTGACTATAGAGAAAAGAAAGTTGATGTTAAGTTTTTTGTTTAAATACTTAACATCTTAGGTATGAATACTTGATATATTATATAGGAATACTTACGCGCATAAGTGTTCATACATGTGCGCACCAGTTGTAAATTTTTTTAAATTTAAGTGGTCCTCTAAGTAATTATTATTTTCTCCCAATTAGTTAGTGGTCCTCATTGTACTTTATGGATAAGTTAGTTAGGGGGACATTTAGGGACCAAATGGCGAGGGACAAAATTTTTACTCTTTATTTTATATGAAATGATCATCTCTAACTGAAATTTTCAGATTTATTTGCAATAATTTTCAAAATAATATTATGACTGTGACATTAAAAGTTTCGAACTCTTTTGGTTGTTATTTCGTTGTCTTTCTTATCTTTGACTAGATTATCTATATATACTCACTTTTATTAAACGATTTAGAGTTAGTTCGTAGCATATAATAACTATAATAAAGTTCCGGATATTGCTTTTGAATTCGTTTGACCTTCAGATGCGCTTTCCCCCTTTTTGATTAATTCCTCCAAGATACCAAATAATTAGATGAATTATAGCCGGCCTAGGAGTTAGAACTAATAAAATAATAAAAGAAGTACGTACTGATCAAATAATAAAATGATATACGGATCAAATAATAAAAGAAGTAATACAGACAAACAGATATGATAAAATAATTGCAAACACTTAATTGTACTTGGTCTCCATACCATACGAGTATACGACAAACATTTATGTTATATACTATCCAACAAAATCTCTCTTATAACAAATAAAAAAATAAGAGACATACAGGATTCGTGGGAATAATTGCTTCTTACCAACCATGGGTTTTCACCAGAAGAATAAATTAATAAAAATAATAAGGGTTTGTCTATAGTAAAGCAAAATTAGTTTTTAGTAAAAATAATAAGGATTCGTCTATAGTACAGCAAAATTAGTTTGACTATAGTACAATAATAATTTTAATTAAAATTTGACCTTTAATCTCTATCTCCAATAATAAAATGAACGATTATGATTTAACTGAGTTTTTCTTGTACTACAGCCAAATCAGTTTACTGTACTATACACCCTCAAATAATTATAGTACACCCTCAAATAATAAAAGACCAGCTTGGCCCTTGTGCTTACTAGAATTGCAATTGCTGTTGTTTGGTTGATAATTTCTCAGGCAAGGCCTCTCACTGATCTGAAATGTACACAGCTACTGTCATTAAAGGCATAGTCCGAAAGATCAACATTGCCTTTTTGACTTTGTTACTTGTCTCCTTCCTTCTCCACCTTCTTTGGCCATCATTGATATTCGGTATCAATAGCAATGACAATGTCTTCTCACTTGTCCGGTGCACCATACGTGATTGCAAGGTTAATGTTCTACTTCATTCGTCTTTGTTTTATAAGAAATATATATTCCCTATTAACCTCAATAGTCAATACAATAACCTTGTGTTGTGTATGCAATATTCTAATACGAGTCTGGATCCCCTAAAGTAACTCAAATTTTGAGTTTGAATACGGACCGTCCAATCAAAATCTGAATCAATCCAGTCCTAGGTGGAATGCACGAGGCTGCTTTAATATTTGTGCCAAAGAATATCAGATGGTCTGGATCTAAACTCAAAATATCAGCTGCCTTAGGGGATATGAATTCTTCATATACTAGTCTCAATCTTATTTGAAAGAACAAAATTTATTTTGAGGGGATATGCATGAATTCTCCATATACTAGTCACAATCTTATTTAAAAGAACAAAGTTTGTTTTAAGTGCATAACATAATTTTTTTTTTTGGTGTGGTAGTTTTCGATGTACAATAATTTTTGTCATTTAAGTGATGTTTTTTAATTTTCTGAAAAAAAATAAAAATTTGACATTGGTAGCTCATAATATAATTTTTCAGTAATACTTAATAATTCACATATTAAGGGATTCAAGGTTATATTTCCGAAATTTCTATTAATATACAAAAAAATAATTTAATTTCACAATCTATACACTTTTTACAAAGAATTTGAAAAGTATCTACCCCGATGACACAGTCATCTGTTTCAGAGTATCAAACCGATGACACATTCATCGGTTCCAGGAATTACCCACCGCTCACAAAATCACCTCTCCCAAAACCGATGACTTTGTCATCGGTTTCAAAAGCTTTCAAACAGATCATATTTGATTTTTGATTGATTTGGATAACAAACATTTAAAAAAATTAACGTTAGAAAATTAATTAAAATTAAAATTATCTAACAATTTACAAAAAAAAATAAAATAACTCACATCAATCTAAATTAAATGTTCAAAATGAAATTAATTAAAATTAATCTAAATTAATCGAAGTTAAATAAAATTAATTAATTTGAATTAATTAAAAATAATTATTCTAAATTAATTAAAAATTATTAATCCGAAAACATTAAAAATAACTAATTTTAATTATGATTTATTAAGATAAATTAATTAATCTGACTTAAAATTAATTAATTTAAACTAACATATAATTAGCATAATTAATTTCATAATTAAACAACTTACGGAGTTGATATGAGGTGAGGAGGGTGTGGAGTTTCCGAAGAAGTGAGGAGAGGAGTGACAGACTTCGGTATTTATGGGCATCTAGAACCGGTGATATTGTCATCGGTTTCAGGAGGTGAAACCGATGACTTTGTCATCGGTTCTAGGAGAGGTGACAATGTGATCGGTTTACATCTTCTGGAACCGATGAGTATGTTATCGGTTTGATCTTCTGAAACCGATGACACTGTCATCGGTATAGATACTTTTCAAATTCTTCACCAAAATTGTATAGATTGTTAAATTGATTTATTGTTTTGTATATTAATAAAAATTTCGGGTTATATTTCATCATTGAAAGTTACTAACAATGATTTTTTTTGGATAATAAAATTGTAGGTGTCTATAGTCCTTCAAAATTTGGAAACAAGCAAAAGCAACAGAACAAAGAAAATCGCCCCAAGTTTCATTGATTTCATTAATGGCGATACAAAAATTGGTTTAGTTAACATGGAAGAGGATGACCTAAGTGACTGGGGCACGAGAGGTAAGTCGATGACTATACGGTTTGAACAGGTTTCTAGCAGTATTGTATGGGATGATTTGTTCCCTCAGTGGGATCATGAGGATAGCAGCAAGAAACCCTTGTGCCCTGAAATACCGATGCCAGATTTTATGAGATGTGATGAGGTAGATGTTGTCATAGCCAGGCTGCCATGTAGGAAGCCGAAAGATGGCTGGAACAGGGATACGTTCCGATTTCAAGTTCATATGGTTTCTGCTAATCTAGCGGTGACAAAAGCGAGGAGAAATTTAAATGGGGCGGTGAAATTGATATTTCTGAGCAAATGCATACCCATGATGGACATTTTTCGATGCGACGATTTGGTGGCAAGAGAACATGAGTGGTGGATGTACGAGGCGAACATTTACAAACTCGAGGATAAGTTGAGATGGCCCATGGGCTCTTGCAATTTTGCATTACCTATATGGGGTCAAGGTATGTGCTATTTAATTCAACTTAAGTATATGTTATACTTTCCTCTTATGATCAAACAAGTATAATTTATTATAGAAATCAATACTTATAATAATATTTGTAGAATCAAATAATAATTAATCTTATAGTCATCAGTTCAAGGACCCATCGGTATACTCTTGGAAAATTCATTGTTTTACTGTTCTTTGATATATAGTTCACAAGTTGAACCCCCAGATACAATAGTAATTTCTACATCAGTTGATATAATGTACTATTTAATTGAGTACTCTATTTTGCCTCATTGAATATTTTCCATGTAGAAATTACTAATTAAAAAGTTTGAAGAATGATTCTCACAAGTACACAATTTACCATTATTATTATTTTTTACATAGCACCTTTGTTTTACTCAATCATTTAACTACAATAATTTGCTACTTGAAGGAATCGATAATGAACTCGAAGCCTCCAAAAAGATTATATCACCAGTGCCAGGCCGACGAGAGGCCTATGCCACAGTTCTTCACTCTTCTGATAATTACGTTTGTGGCGCCATAGCCTTGGCTCACAGCATTCGCCGCTCAGGCTCCACTCATG
This sequence comes from Carex arenaria, assembly GCA_964058825.1. Classification (NCBI taxonomy): domain Eukaryota; kingdom Viridiplantae; phylum Streptophyta; class Magnoliopsida; order Poales; family Cyperaceae; genus Carex; species Carex arenaria. The sequence continues at coordinate 369,158 of CAXKVW010000014.1, read as the reverse complement.
ACCTCATTCTCCTCCATGACGAGTCAATTCCAGAGGACAAGCTAAAAGCCCTTGCTGCCATGGGCTGGATCCTTCGAAAAATAACCCGGATCCGCAATCCTCGAGGCAAACCCGGGTCCTACAATGAGTACAACTATAGCAAGTTGAGACTGTGGCAGCTAACTGAATACGACAAAATAGTTTTTGTCGATGGCGATGTGTTGGTCTTGCGTAATCTTGATGTTTTATTTAGCCTACCACAGGTTTCTGCTGCTAACAATGATAAATTCATTTTCAATACCGGGGTTATGGTCATCGAGCCCTCCAACTGCACATTCACTACCCTAATGGAAAATCATGACAATTTGACCTCTTATAATGGTGGGGACCAGGGTTTCGTGAACGAGAACTTTGTATCGTGGCACCGATTTCCTAGACGAATGAACTATTTGAAGTACTTTCCCAAGAATATCACCGAAGAACAGAGGTTGATCAAGGAGGATTTGTTCAAGGCAGAACCATCAAAGCTGTATTCAATTCACTACATCGGACCGAAACCATGGATGTGTTATAGAGATTATGACTGTAACTGGGATAAAGAGTATACAAATGTATTTGCGAGTAACACAGCGAATCAGAGGTGGTGGAAAATTTACGATGAATTGGATGAGAGCATGAAGATGCATTGTCGGCTCTCGGAGCGGAGAAAGATCGAGCTTTTGTTGGATCGAAAGAAAGCAGAGGAAATTGGAAAACCTGATCAGCATTGGCGTATCAATGTTACAGATCCGAGAAAGGATTTGTGAGATATTACAAGGGTAGGGACACTTTATTTTTGTTTCCATTTTTTGTAATATATTGTTTCTTCTTGCTCATTTTTGTTCAGCATATAGAAAAAGAAAAAAAAAACAACTTTTCCTCAAGCTACTGTTAAAACAATTTTTTTGTGCAGGAGCGGAATTCAAACTTGAGGAGGCTACTCTACCATCCAACACAACTATCATGTATATAAGTTGTAAACCAGTCAATATTTTTTTTTTTTGGAGTCAAAAGTCATTGTCGTCGGTGGTCTCTGAGTTGTCCTTTTCAAGTTTTTACTTTTTAATTTAAGTACTTTCCATTTTTACTCTGATGTATAAAAAATAAGTTTCAAATATTATAAAAAAAATAAAAAATCAAGATTGAAGTTTCCGATTCATCATTTGATGACTGATGTCCATATGTATAAAATTGTTGTATCGTAACACACCTCTATTTTTCTTAGGAAAAATAAGTTTGGATCAGTGGATTGGTAGAGGTATTTTTTTTTATTTCTCTTTGTTTTTGTTTAATATTTTCTATGAATAATGCTGGCATGCTGCTTGTAGCATAGTGACATGTCGTGCTACATTTTCAAAAACCTATTGAATAAACTTCAAACGACAAATCCAAACCGTTGAAACCGATTTACTTCACGAGTGATGTATTTACATATAAAATTTGCAAATTTTTATATTCATTTAGTATAAAGTCAAACGGTCAAAAAATAATGAAAAATGAATGTATTGAAATTAACTTATAATTCTTATTTTTGTGACCGCTTGACTTTATACCAAATGAATTCAAAACATTCTAATTTTGGCATGTAAATACATCACTTATGTAGTAGATTGGTTTCCACGGTTTGGATTAGTTATTGAAACATATCCAAAAAGTTTTTGAAGATGTAGCACGACATGTCACTATGCTACAGGTAGCACGCTAGCCTTATTTTATTTTCTATATATAAATAAAAATTGTTGTATCCTAACACACCTCTATTTTTAATATTTTCATTTGATGCCCATATGCATAAAATTGTTGTATCCTAACACACCTCTATTTTTCTAAGGAAAAAAAGTTTTGGATCGGTGGATTGGTAGAGGTATTTTTTTTTATTTCTCTCTGTTTTTTATAATATTTTCTATTGATAAATAAAAATATAAAATTTCTCGAGCAGGACTTGGTGATGTGTAACTGTGTAACGACTGTTAGTTGACGACGAATGACAGTAAAAACTTGAAAAAGATTTGATATTTCGTGACAGTTTAACAGTTTACTCACAATTTGTTGGAAACAAATATGCTATAACAGGAACTGTGATTCCAATCTCATCCATTCACATCTTTTTAAGAGCAAATCTCAATCAAAAAGCTTTTTCATGTGCGAATCTCAATCAATATCAATGAATGGGGTTGGAATCGCATGAATAACAGAATAACAGCAGATTTACTTCCCAATTTGTTTGTCAACGAATTAGAGCAAAGTTGCTCTGACTTAAAAAGTTCCTCCTCAATGGTCTTAGCCTAACTCACAAGTCAACTTTTTCCACACGGAAATGGACTAATTAAATATATTGAAAATTTCCAGTGTACTCATACAAACTTTAGAAATAGCCAATATCTCCATTAAAACACCATAATATCTAATATCCCCGTAAAAATTTAACATTCTTATTTTTATCCCACCTTAAATTATTTAACTTTGTATTTAATTGTTTTAAAAACTGAATTAACCAATATATCCTTGAACTTTGACTGGAGGTGTCCATTCTAATTGTTTCTTCCTCCATCCCGTCTCTCTCAACCCAATTCTTAGGCCCATTCTAATTGCTTAATAGTAAATATACACCCGGTGATTAAAACAAAGGTTAATCGTAACAACTCACAAGATAAATTTGAGATAATTCCTTTGTGTACACCCGCTCTCACAAGATTAAATTTTAAGCTTCATTTCGACAAGAAAAGAATTAAATTTTAGACCTACAGTAAATAAGAAATAGATTTTTTTTTAAATAATTGTTTTTAAAAAAAATTAATCAAGCAAGCACCGTTTGACTGGATTTTATGAAAATGGCCTCCACCGATCCACAGGATCGGTGTAACATAAAATAGCCTTACTCCACCGATTCAGTGGATCAGTGGAGCTATTTTTCCATCTAGCCATAACTGATTACATATTTAGCCACACAGAATACCTCCACCGGTTATATGGATCGGTGGAGCTTCAAAAAATACCTCCACCGGTTCTGTGGATCATCGGTGGAGCTTCAAAAATACCTGATGTCCAGCTGGATCTTACAATTAATATACGGAGCCCATTTCGTTCAAACTTCAACCATATTGGAAAAAACATGCATGCATCATTGCAACATATAATAAAATATAAAAACTTCTACTTAGCCCGCGGCTTGTGCCACATGAAAAAGAAAAAAGGAGTCAAAGAAAATAATATAAAAACTATATATTTTATTATGAGCATCTTCAACATAGTGAGAAAGCAGTTTCCCCCTTATTATATATTATTAGTTTGCTAGCCCATTTTGTTCAAACTTGAACCATATTGGGAAAAGCATGCATGCATCATTGCAAAATGTAATAAAATATAATAACTTGTACTTAGCGCGAAGTTTTGAAAACATGCCTCCACCGATGGATCGGTGGAGGGTTTTTTGTGAGATTTTCTATGATGATACATTAGTTGGGTGGGAAAATAGCTCCACCGATCCACAGGAGTAAGGCTGTTTTATGTTACACCGATTATGTGGATAGGTGGAAGCTATTTTCATAAAATCCAGCCAAACTGTCCTTGTTGGTTAATTTTTTAAAAAACAATTCCATTTAAAAAAAATCAAAGAAATACATGCTCTCACGCGCTGGAGAGAGACAACCACCCATGTGAAAACCACCTCTTGATTGCTATCATTTCTAATAGTTTTGCTTCATCTGGTTGCATCAAGTCCTGAACCCGATGTAGGTGGAGCTCAAGCAAAAATAAACTAACACGAGATCTCCGCTAGGATGCCAATTGAGATTAGCAAATGGAGCCAAGGAAATCAGTCTCCTTTAGTTTTATTTTGATTATTTACTCGTTTCATTTTTTGTATTTTTTGTTTCTTTTGGTGCAATATTTAGGTGAGAAGAAATTGAAAGAGATGCCGAATTAGTAGGGGTGTAAACGGAGTGGATAATGCTAATACCATATCTGCATTCGTTTTTCAACAAGCGGATACGGATACGGATACGGATAGTAAACGGATATCAAAATTGAAAACCATATCCGTCTTAAACGGATACGGATACGGAACGGATAATTCATGGATACGGATTCGAATACGAATATGGAGTGGATAATTGTCAGATATTGAGTAATTCTACTAAATTTCATAATTTTAAATTACCTAATTTGATTACCTAAATTGACAAAAATTTAATAGTTTTTTTAAGTTTGCACAGTGATGATTATGCATGACTAATTGCTTATTAGTTCAGAGAATCAATCCATTATTCTAATAGATTATATGATTTTTCTACCAAGATTCTTGGATTTAAACGAATATGTATGTTTTTTAGGAATTTCGCAAGGGTGAAATGAATTAAAAGCTGCTGAAAGATTAAATTTCAGATCCGGATATATACGGATATCCGCTCCGTTTATATCCTCACAGAATTATCTGTATCCGTATCCGTGTTATTTTACCATATACTAAAATTATCCGTATCTGTATCCGTTTAATCCGGATACGGATAATAAGATTTACACCCCTATGAATTAGATTAAATTTGAAATATTGAATATGATGGAACTTTTACTCTTTCTCTCTGTTAGTCTCATTAAGGAACATTTTTTGCTCACATTACCTCTTTCCAACAGCATCTTGATTTTGAGGGTGAATGGGGCTGGGAGGAACAAGAGGGAGGAAGAAATAATTAGAATGGACACCTCCAGTCAAAGTTTAAGGACATATTGGTTAATTTAGTTTTTAAAAATAATTAAATATAAAGTTAAATATTTAAAGGGGATAAAAATAAGAATGTTAAATTTTTTTGAGAATATTGTCTATTATGGAGTTTCTATGGAGATATTGGCTATTTCAAAAATTTGTATGGGTACACTGGAAATTTTCCCAACTTAGAGAGGGAAAGCTTTAATTGCTCAACTTAGAACCACCCACCACCAACAATTAAATGTCTTCTTTTGTAGAGAAAACAATCCATCATTTGTTATTAGCAATAAAAATTGAAGGAACCTAATATATACATAAGTTTATCACAGTACGTAATTGGTAAGCTTAATCTAAAATATATTTGATTGAATTCAAATGTTGAATTGAAACAGTTAAAACCTATCAATCAACGGCCACAGTAGAGGATCTCATGGAGCAAATAACGGTGCAACATCGCTACTCACTAATGACAATTAATTAATGCTTGAGATGAAATATGCTAGAGATACAGGGTCTGATTTGCAAATTGTTTGATTACTTATCTGACAACCTGAGCTTTTGTATTTTCCTTTTTGATTTTTCTTCTTTTCTTTAGCACTTACTATCTTGAGTCCGAATCTGCTATAATTCAAGACCAGTGGACACTGATTTTGAAATTTCTGCAATTCGAATTCAGCCGTCAAACTGTTTCGAGATGCATGTACAGAAAATCAGTTGTTTCGATATGCGTTCTCAAAAAAAAAATTGACAGTTTGATTTGAGATTGCAGGAATTTCAGAGTATTGTTTATTAGATTCAAGATTGTAGTAGATTTATTTTCTGCTATCTTAGTTTTATTTTCTTTTCAGAGACAAATTTATCATCATGAGCTGTATTGTATTTTCTTTTCTTTCGTTACAAACCTTATGTAAACCTTTTACCGTTAATCAAATGAGAGCTCAACTCTTATTTTTTCCCAAAAAAAAAATTAAAAAATAGTTAAAACCTATCTATTCATGAGTGATACATTTATATTTCAACTTTAATTTATCTTTATTTCATTTAGTACAAAATTAAAATGTTAAGAAAATGAATAAGTTATTTTATTTCATTGATTTTCCAGCATTTTTTTATCAGACCATACACTAAATAAAATTAAAAATTTGTAAATTTAACATATAATTACATTACTCATAAAGTATAAAGTAGATGGATTTCAATAATTTAAATTCATTATTTTGTTATTAGCAATAATTTTTTACTTGTACTATTTTATTAGATCTCGAGTCATGAACAGTGGACACAGAGAAAACGCAGAAATGGGCAATAACGAGAAATTTAGGGCCTATTCAGCCATCTAAAGGGAATGAGAATGGAAACAGGAAGACAATTTTTGGAATGGCTGAAATACTATGTGCGAGGGCTGATTTTCGTGAAGTCTAAGTGGATTTTTTTTCCACATACATAGTAAACGGTCGAACAGGCCCGTAGTAATTTGCATCCAAGTTCTAATCCCGACATAGTTTAAGGAAAAAGGATTGGAACATGGGGGGTGTGTGTTTGTAGTAGTAGTAGAACTAGGGGGTTCTTAAGTTCACCAACACTCTTTGTGAACTCACACTCTAAAATCTATCAGATTGACTTCAAATGACGAATTTGAACCATGGAAGCCCGTTTACCTTACGAATGATTCATCTATATGCAATAAATTTAAAATTTTGAATTAATTTTATATAGATTCAAGTGGTAAAAAAACATTCAAAAAATGAATGCACTAAAATTAATTTATAAATTTCTAATTTTGATAGCTTGACTCTATACAAATTTAATTTGAAAGTTTAAATTTTTGCATGTAGACACATCACTCGTAAGGTAGACAGGTTTCAACGGTTTGGATTCATCATTTAAAGTCAATTCGATATGTATTAGTGTTGAGTTCATAAAGAGGGTTGGTGAACTTAGGAACATCCTAGTTCAACTCTATCTATCTATCTATCTATCTATCTATCTATATATATATATATATATAGGACTTGGCTACGGTGCTATGCGTAGCATAGAGGGCCTCCGTGCAACGGCTCAAAATTTGAGTTTTCAAAATCCTAATGGTCGATACGAACCGTTCAACATGTAATATGTACTAAAATATACTTGCAAACCAAATTTTACATTTTTTAGAATTTTCTTTACTATTTAGTAAGTACTTTACAAAACTGCTGTTTAGCCAGAATTATTCAAAAAGAATAATTTTGTAAAATATTTAAAAAATAGTAAACAAATTCTAAAAAATGTAAATTTTGGTTTGCAATTACATTTTAGTACAGATTATATGTTGAGCCGTTGGGATGAAAATTGTGTTAAACTTTCACTTTATTGGGCCATTATGTCGTCTCAACCAAGTGGTTAATTTGGGCTTGCTAACAGCAGATAATTTGGCAAAAAGGGGCTGGCACCTACCAAGCATGTGCTTTTTGTGCAGAGCTGCCAGTGAAACTGTGAGACGTGTTTTCTGAATGTCCTTTGACTCTAGAAGTTTATAGCATGTCCAAGGGAAAGATTAAGACGATCAACGATTTGAATATACTGAGAAGAGTTTTACATTTTTCTGTGTCTTGTTTTTTATTTGGCTTTTTAAATTTTTTTAACTTTTTTATAACCTTTAGGCAAGATTCAGTTCTCTGAATAACTTTTGTAATGGGTTTAATTAGGTTTCATCTTGAAACCTAAAACTGTTTTCATTCATCAATAAATCAAATAAGGACTTTGATCCTTATTTTTACTCAAAAACAAAAAAATAATAATGCATCTGATTCTGATGAATGTGATTTTTTTTTTCTGATCCACATAATATGAGATAGTTCATATATAATTATATTATTGTCACGACATGACTGTGTAATTGTTAAACAAATGTCTTCAATGAAACTTACAACCAATTTGAAACATACAAGATATATAATGAAATAAGTACGTGGAATGTGGATGTTACAATTTCAATAAAGCATGAAAAAGTCTCATGCCTGACTTCTTATTTATTTCTATAGCTGAACTGCTGGTAAAATTTTACAATATTATCTTGGCAGGTCCATGGATGACAACATGTGGTCTTCAAGGCTATATTGATTTGTGCATTCTACAATTTCTGAACTTGAAAGGTTCCCTACAACAATCAACTGCTGAATTTCTTCATTCCTTCTTGGACTCTGTTGGTTTCTCATCCTCCTTAGTGTCTCTAATTCTAAAGCAACTTCTTTCATTGTCGGTCGGTCTTCTCCTTTCGTGTTCAAACATTGCCTTGTAAGATGTGCTATGGCGTGGAGTTCTTCTGCTCCAGCTTCACTCGCAATTGATGGATCAATGACTTGAAGCAAGCGGCCCTCATCAAATGCAACCATTAAGTACGTTGCTAAATTGTGAGATCCCTCTGGTCGAGTAAAAGAGATGGGTTTCTCTCCTGTTAGCAACTCAGCAAGAACAACACCAAAACTATACACATCACTTTTTTCTGTTAGTTGGCTTGTTTGGAAATATTCTGGATCCAAATAACCAATAGTTCCTTGAACAAGAGTAGTGAGATGGGTTTTATCATAGGGAACAGACCTTGATGCTCCAAAGTCTGATACCTTTGTTGTGAAATTTTGATCGAGGAGTATGTTGGAGGACTTGATGTCTCTATGGATGATTGGAAATGATGCTGCTGAATGCAAATAAGCGAGAGCTCCAGCAGCTTCAGCCGATATTCTCAACCGGCAATCCCATGCTAAATGGTATCCTGAACTTTGACCATGAATAAGATGTAAGAGTGTTCCATTATGTATGAACTCGTATACCAATAAGGGAACTTGAGTCTCCAAGCAACACCCTAGGAGCTTCACGACATTTCTATGGTTAATCTGTGAAAGAATTATGATCTCGTTAATGAATTGCTCAATTTGATTCTCATCTTCTATTTTAGATTTCTTAATTGCAACCACTTTTAGGTCTGATAAAGTGCCCTTGTATACAGTACCATATCCTCCTTGACCAAGAATATTGTTTTCGCTGTAGTTTTCGGTAGCCTTCTCAAGTTCTCTCTCAGTGAAGATTTTTGTTTCTGAGTCGATACCTTGTGAAGCCAACCTTTGTTGCAACAAATATCCTCCATTCTGTTTAAAGAACTGGGATCTCATCTTAACTATCTTTCTTTTCTGCAAACCCCAATAAGAGAAAAAGCTTGAAATGATCAGCATAAACAGAAGCCCCAGACCTGCACCTGCATTACAACAAAAGATTAGTTAGTTATCATGTGTTGACTTGCATTAACTTTAGCTTCTCCTTTCAGATGGGGCAGTACTGTGTAAACTGTCCCTTGTCTAATATGTTTCTAGAAACAGACAATGACCAGAACAAAACTTGTATAGATCTTTTGTTTAGCTGGAGAATAGCTTTCTTAGCAATATCATTACTAGCCCACTATAACTGAATTCGCTTCCCCTGAGATATCTTAAATTTTGAGTTGATCTACAGAAATTTGGACCGTTCAAATCCTTTTTGCACGAACTCAAAGCAAAAATAATACTGTTCCATGCATTCCAAATAGACACCGAATTAAAGATGATCTGGCTTAAGATAAACTGAAATCTTCAGTTGTCTCAGAAGATACGGACTGCACCATAACCTTGGTTCTTAGTTTTAATTTTTGATGACTCTCCCCTATGCTGGAAGTATGCTACTATGCTATTCTTATGTTTGAACTTCCAGCTATACTTGTTTGTCCACCTATTCTTATGTTTTAGATATTGATTTCTTTTGTGCATATGATTATCTAATTCTTATTTTTATCTTTTGAAAGCCTGGCAGCAGCTGCCAAGTGATATATTAATTAACAATAACAAATTACACCATCTCAGTACTCTGAACAGATATTAAAACCCCAACCTTGCACTGACATCTGAGTAGCTGTTATTTTGTTCAAATATGCTACTGTAATTTTAGCAAAATCTGAGCCATAAATTCATCTCATGAACACAACTAGCTGCTAGGATATTCGGTTGGATCATAGTCCCATAAAAAATTACTCGGTTTCATATTTATAATTTTATATTGACTCTTTTGAACTACCCAAAAACTAACTAAATAACTTGTGCTACTAAATTTTACCTAATGAGCTCGATTATTTCCTAATTTATTCTGAACTAATAATCCTACAGAACTCCAAAAAACATTGACCATGTGACTAGAATGAATTAGGTAACTTAGGTTCATCTTCTATAATCTATATCCTACACACCATAAGTCCAGTCAATAGGACTGTTGATAATCTGTTTTCTCTGGATATAAATCAAACTTATTGGTATTATTGTCACAGGGTGCTTGATCAGACTAACTAGTACTGGAAACAATTTGTAATCGAAGACATCTTAATTATTGCTCACAAAGTAATATTAGGATTCATAAAGAAAAAAATTTACCTAAAGCAACTCCAAGCGGGAAGACCCTCTTGCATCCACTTCCCCCCTTTTTACCATCACCAGTCATGCCTTTTGGGCAAGAACATGTATAATTTCCTGGTAAATTGATACAATGGCCTACACATGGATTGTAATCTGATTCAAGGCATTCATCGATATCTGAAAAGCAAAGCAAAAACGATTTCGTCAGAAATTATTAACTATATGTAGTTTCAAACTATGGTAATTTGCTGGGGCTGGAAATTATGTATTATACCGGTGCAGCCATCTTCAACATAGGCATTTCCTTTGTATCCTTGACTACAGTTGCACAAATACCCGTCCATCGAGGGTGCGTCGTAGCAATAACTATTATTTTTGCATGCAAAGGAACCATTGTGATTCCTAGAAGCTTTACATGACTTGTTTCCGATTGCCCAATCCAATAGGATAAGGTTATTGCTATAGAGGTCATCAAAAAAAGGCAAGTTCTGATTTGATTGGAAATCATCTCTTGGAGCAAAAAATGCGGCACTACAATCAAAAATTGCACTTGAATTTGATGTGTTGAGTTGCGTAAATCGAAGATCAAAGCCTTTTAGATTGCCCGAAAGAGTAGCTTGGCAACAACCAAGGCCAGAACAAGACCCATTATAGATAGCACCCTGATCAGGTTCGTCACAAAATGTGACACAACCACTTGTCGCTGTCCCACTTTTTCCTTTTCTACTTATCAAGACTAAATTGTTGCAGCCGACAACTGTCAGCATATTGTACTGGTAAGATAATGTGAAAGGAGTTCCATCTAAATTGAACCATCCGGATCCTTCAGACTCCGTCCATTTTCCATTGGTACCTAAACACCTTTTTTGGATCGGTCCGGCAAAGATCTTTATGTAGCCTTGTAATGATATTTCTTGAATGGTGTAGGTTTTGTTGGATATGGACAAGAAGGGAGGGTAAATCCAGGGTTTCTCCTTGTGGCAGCTTATTTCGAAGCCTGGTAAGGCATTGCCGGCAGTACCAAACGGGTACGGAACAGAGCCACATGTTAGGTTTTTGCCCTTATCAGCATCAAATACAGAGGGATTGATGTATGAGGATGAAGAAAGTGGCATGCATGTTAGTATGAAGGATAGTAATAGGAAGAAGTGGATCTTTAAGAGCATGGCTGATTTTAGGAGGAAATTAGATGTTATTGTTTAAAGGACTCTACATATATGGAAACAAGCAAGACCCCATCCTGTGGAACTTTTTGCATTACTTTTCCTTTGTTTGGCTTGCTGACTTTGGAGTCAAAAGTCATTGTCGTCAGGAGCGGATAGGGGTGTCAATGAAAACCGTTTACCCATTTACCCTACCCGTATCGTATTCGATAAGACAGGTATGGGTAAGGATTTTTTTTCGTTAGCTTATTGGGTATGGGTATGGGTAAGGATTTTTTTTCGTTAGCTAAACGGGTATGGGTACGGGTAAAGGCTATTTCGTACCCATTGGGTAACGGGTAATTATAAAATAAATTACATATAGATATATAAATATTATATTCAATTTTATGTTTCTCATATCATTGTATCAACGTTAATTCATGAGAAAATATATGCATTTTGGTGTAAGATTAATATAATATTAAATATATTACCTTTTTTATTTGAATGTTTTATTATTTAATTAAATAATTGAATTTTGAATTTGTTAGAAGAGATAATTGAATTTGTTATTTTTTTTCTTTATAAAAAGTTATTAGTTAGAATTGATTGCATATTTATATTTTGATTTTTATATTAGTAATTGTGATTACATATGTATGACAATGATGAGTTTTGATAGTATATTTGTAAAAATAATAAAACCATTATATTAGTGTTATTCGTTATTCACCCGCTACCGTTTCGTCACCCACTAATCTTAACGGGTATGGGTAGGGTAGGGTAAGCCAAATTCTTAACGGATAAGGGTAGGGTATGGGTATGAAAATGCTTCCACCCGATCCGTATCGTACCCATTGACACCCCTAGGAGCGGATGTAGAATTTTAATCAGGATAGGGCAAGAAATTATTGAATCGAATTTAAATAGATAATCAGATCCAAATCCATTAGATAATCGGGTACTAGATAAAAAATGATAACAAAAATAACAAAATAGTATTCTAACACAATTTACTTCATAACTTTTAGATAATCAACTATTCAGGGTAGAGCAATATCAATTTTCAGAGTAGGGCAAAGACCTAAAACTCCGTCTTTATAAATTAGTTTTGAATTTTCAGAGTAGGGCAATATCAATTTACAGTTGAATTTGTCGTCGGTGGTCTCAAATATTATAAAAAAAAATTAAAAATCAAGATCGAAGTTTCTGATTCATCATTTGATGCCCATATGTATAAAATTGTTGTATCCTAACACACCTCTATTTAATTCTAAGGAAAAAAAAAGTTTGGATTGGTGGATTGGTAGAGGTACTTTTTTTTATTTCTCTCTTTTTTAATATTTTCTATAGATAAAAAATTTAAAAAATTCTCAAGCAGGACTTGGTGAGGTGTAACAGCGTAATGATTGTTTGTCGATGACAAATGGCTTAGAGTATAGACTGGTTATGCATGGTAGTATAAAGGAAACGGATCACCTGCTCCTCTGTGGACATAAAATTTATGTTTTTAAAGTTAAATTCAAATATTGAATATAGTTTTGCTCCGGATTCACTCCAGACTCATCCGGCAATGACTTTAGAAGCAGAAATTTTCTACCCACAATGAACAGGAGATTCGGTACGTTCCCAGTAGCAAGCTTGAAAAAGATTTGGTACTGCGTGACAGCTTAACAGTTTACTCACAATTTGTTTGTCTACTAATTAGAGCAAAGTTGCTCTGACTTAAAAAGTTCCTAGTCAATGGTCTTAATTAGCCTAACTCACAACTTTTTCCACACGGAAATGGATTAATTAAATATAGGGAGGGAAAGCTTTAATTGCTCAACTTTAGAACCACCCACCACCGACAAATGTCTTCTTTTGTAGATAAAAAAATTCATCATTTGTTATTAGCAATAAAAATTGAATAATATATACTTAAGTTATCACAGTAATTGCTAATCTTGATCTAAAATAAATTTGATTGAATTCAAATGTTGAATTGAAACAGTTAAAACCTATCAATCAAGGGCCACAGTAGAGAATCTCATGGAGCAAATAACGGTGCAAACATCGCTACTCACAAATGACAAATGACAATTAATGCTTGAGATGTAATATGCTAGAGATACAGGGTCTGAATATGCTGTAATTCGAGACTAGTGAACACTGATTCTGAAATTCCTGCAATTCGAATTCAGCCGTCAAACTGTTTCGAAATGCGTGAACGAAAAAACCAGCTGTTTTGAGATGCGTTCTCGAAAAAAAAATTGATAGCTAGATTCAAGATTACAAGAATTTTGTGGTACTGTTTATTGGATTCACGATTGCAGCAGATTTATTTTCTGTTATCTTAGTTTTATTTTCTTTTCAGAGACAAATTCATCATCATGAGCTGCATTGTATTTTCTTTTCTTTTGTTACAAACCTTATGTAATCTTTTACCATTAATTAAATAAGAGCTCGACTCTTATTTTTTCTCAAAAAGAAAAATAGTTAAAACCTATCTATTCATGAGTGATACATTTATATATCAAATTTAATTTTTTTTTTTTAGTTCATTTAGTACAAAGTTAAAATGCTAAGAAACTGGATAAGTTATTTTAATTCATTGATTTTCCAGCATTTTTTATCATTTGACCTTACACCAGATAAAATTAAAAGTTTATAAATATAACATACAGTTACATTACTCATAAAGCATAAAGTAATTACTTATAAAATATAAATAAAGTAGATGGATTTCAATAATTTAAATTCGTCATTTTGTTATTAGCAATAGTTTTTTCCTTGCAAACTTGTATCATTTTATTGGATCTCGATTCTCGAGTCACAAACAGTGGACAGAGGGAAAACGCAGAAATGGGCAAACTTGTATCATTTTATGGCTGTGTGTATATATATAGAAGTACATTGGTTAATATTAAAACGTTTGTTTTTAAATTGTGGAACACATGTTTTGGTTTTTATATTTTCAAAATTCAAATAGTCGATTCAAATCATTCAATATTTAATTTATATTAAAAATGTATTTGGAAACCAAATTTTACATATATTTTTTAATTTTTTAAATATTTATCAAGTCATATTTAAAATTATTTGTTTTCAATGATCCAGAAATTTTTCAATGTTTATTAAAATCAGTGATTTAAAACTAACTTAATAAATAGTAAAAAAAAATGTAAAATTTGGTTTCCAAAAACATTTTAATATAATGATCATGTCTAACAGTTTGGATCAATCATTTGGAGTTTTGGATCCAACATATCATGTCTAACAGGTTTCTAATCATTTGGAGTTTTGGATCGATCATGTTATATGTAGAAATTGAATCAATCAAATGAATTCACAAATAACTCCATAATTCATAAAATTAAAAACATTAATATTAAAATAAGTATTTATTTATATAAAATTAGAAACCTGCTCTGATTTGATTGGAAATCATCTCTTGGAGCAAAAAATGCGGCACTGCAGTTGATAATGGCTATAGTTGAATTTGGTATGTTGATTTGCATAAATTTAAGACTTAAGTCTTTTAGATTGCCCGGAAGAGTAGCTTGGCAACAACCAAGGCCAGAACAAGACCCACCTAAGAAAGCTCCCTGATCGTCACAAAACGTGACACAACCACTTGTCGCTGGCGCTGAATGCAAATGGATAAATTTATAATGAGTTTTAATATAAAAAACAATAAAATGGATAAATTTGTGAGTTTTTAAAGTTTAAAGGGAAAAATACGTAATTTCAAACTTTAGAGGAGGAATACGTAATTTTGAAGTTTTTGAGGGGTATAGGTGAAATTCCCCTTATTATTTAAGTGTTGAAAGATACACAGGAAGTTAGAAAAATCTTGAAAGATATATGAAAAATTAATTCTTGAAATTAAAGTTAAAAAAAAAACAGGAATAATTTCTTTTAGATGGTGGTGATAGAAGTTTTGTCACATGTCTTTTTCTTTTAGTAATTTTTGGTAAAACTAAAAATAAAAATGTTACCAGTAAAAAAAATTATCAATAGAACTTGTGGAGTTGAATAAAATAAACAGTTATATATAATATTTTTTTTAAGGCTAATTATATATAATATTGATAGATGTTTAATAATATATCAAATTTTAAATTTTTGTAGTATCTTTAAATGTCATAAAGATGTGACGAACTGCAATAACGAATACCGCGGAATATTAATTTATTTATAAATTTAACTTTTGAAGAAAGTTGAGGAAGCATCTTTGAACAAAATAATTTATTGAGTGAGGCTGTGGCACTATGCATAGCGCATATTGACCTATGGTACGGATTCAAATTTTGTATTCGAAAGTTCTAACGTATATAAATATTATTTGTAAACTAAATTTTATATTTTTTTAGATTTTTTTACTATATTTTTAGATAGGTAAAAACTAGAAAATCACTTTTTGAAAATTCTAGACTATCCAAATATAGTAATTTTCTACTCATTTGGAGACCATATTGAACAGTTCGGATCGATTGTTAAAATTTTGAGAACAAAAATATTAATCCGTCGTACGGACAAATCCGCGCTATGTATAGTTCAATAGCCTCACTCTAATATATTTTAAAAACGAAACCTCTAACGAGAGACTTATAATAATGTATGAGAAAGAAACGATTTAAAAAAAAAAAAATTATTGCATGATTAGGTTGTGTGTATGTTAATATATTTAGACAATATTATGTTAGTAAAAAAAATTAATAATGTTAATATCGTGACCCTCAAATTTAATATCTTTCTTTTAAGTGAAAGTTAGAAATTACAATTTTTGAGTGTTGAGTTTTCGTCTGGACTTTTCTGATTCATTGTTTTTTTTGAAACCTTCGCAGAGGCTGCGAAGTCTTTTCTGATTCATTGTTAGTTTGGAAATTTGGAACTCGCACGCAGCAAAAATGTGGTAATTGAAAATCAAGTTACTGTACTTCATCATTATGCATAGCGCGGATTTTTGTATCATTGTATCTATCTTAATAAATAGTAAACAAATTAAAAAAAATATGTAAAATTTAATCTTCAGGTACATTTTAATATAGAGATCATGTTTAATAGTTTGAATCGACTATTTGAATTTTAAAATATCATATTATAAGATGTTGTAACTATAGAATGTTGTAAGTGGACATTCCTTTTATCTATCTATAGATTTAATTTTTTATCCCAATTTTACTATTCACCTACAGTAAAATGGACAGTGGAATAGACAAATGGATCCCACAGTCAGCATATTAGCGTCTCTTTGCTTCTACAGTAACACTCTATCTCTCCTCCGTCTGATCAATATCCAATGGTCAGATCTCTTCTTCGTTTTTATCTGACGGTCAGATCTCTTGCACCGCTATCCTTACGTGTCGCGCTCTGAAATTAACAGGTGTTCTTCCCTGTTTCCCCGCATTCTCCTCCTATTCGGAACCCTTCTTCCTTCCACCATTTCCCTTGAATTTTTTTTTTATAAACCATAAATAGAAAAATTAATTTTAGGGAACCAGTATGATATGATTGATTCAGTTTTTACAAACACTACTACAGAATGGCGCTTCCTACACTGTGGTTATACACGGATTTTCTCTATTTTATGTAAAACCGTGTACCAAATAGGATTTTTCCAATGATCAATGATATCTCTAAGAATCTCATACGGATATTTCATTGAAAAACAGTGTTTCAAAAAAGCCGTTTGAAGTTTACATTTCCTCCACGGATATTTAGTTAAATATCCGTGTAGGATTGTGAGCGAGCTACACGGATATTTATTTAAATATCCGTGTTAGGAGAGTTATTTGTACACGTATTTTTATTTAAATAGCTGTGTATATATGTCGATAGAGTTACACGGATTAATAGATAAATATCCGTGTAGGAAGGTCATCTAGGGTTTCAGCTGAAATAAAAAGCTTCTCTTCCAGCGCCGTTTTGATCACTCTCTCTACGAGGCACATATGAGTTTAGGAAAGATCACTCTCTCTACACGGATTTGCTGAGTTTAGGAAAGTTTTTCCTCCGTTGATTTTACTCGGAGATGGAGGATTCAAAGTCTTTCCTCCCTATTGGAGGTGGAGGAAATGACACTGAATCCTCCATCTCGGAGTAAAATCACGGAGGAAAAATTCATCTGAAATTCAAAGTTTCTCTTTCAGCGCCGTTTTGATCACTCTCTCTACGAGGCACATAT
The DNA here is from genome assembly GCA_964058825.1 of Carex arenaria. Taxonomy (NCBI): domain Eukaryota; kingdom Viridiplantae; phylum Streptophyta; class Magnoliopsida; order Poales; family Cyperaceae; genus Carex; species Carex arenaria. The sequence goes on along the minus strand of CAXKVW010000014.1, from coordinate 351,710 downwards.
GAGTTGAGGTCCTTCTGTATCAGCGTGCGATTGCATTTGTGGGTACGTAGGAGAAAGATGGTTTATTTCGGAATTTTCCTAAACCCACAGGTGCAACCGCACACTGCTACACGAGGACCTGCAAATCAACCAAATCAACCAAGTGAGAGAGATTTGGGGAAGATGGTTTATTTCGGAATCTTGTAAAGAACAATATGGATTTGTATAAATTAATTAGTGTAATTATCAATTTTAATTGTTATATTATGTTTTGGGGAATCTGTTTTTGGGCAAAGAAAAAATTCTGATTTATATATAACTTGATGGAAACTAGCCAAAACCAAAAAAAATTACCAAAAAAAAATTCTTGTGGAGAGCATTAATTTTACATTTTGCATTTTATGTCATATTTTGACAAGTTCTTTTTAGGAATTATAAATATTTTGATAAGTTCTTTTTTTATGGAAAGCATTAAATTATACAAAATATAGATTATTAAAATCTATATTTCATTAAATATGAAGTAATATAAATATTTTATTATATTATTCATCATCCTACACGGATATTAAGTTAAATATCCGTGTAGGATAGCCGACGGATGTGAAATTTTATTAAATATGATATAATATAAATATTTTATTATATTATTCATATTCCTACACGGATATGTAGTTAAATATCCGTGTAGGATTCCCTATTTTTATTTTTTTAAATATAATATACTTTCAATTTCATATTTTGATTATTTAAATATAAAAATGAACTTATGTAGATGTTTTCATTGCTGTGAAACTCTTTAAATATTCATTCTTATAAATTAAGAAATGTATTCATTTAGATATAAACTTTGTAAATATTAATTTCTTTATAATTTAGTAAAAGAGGAGATCAACACGGATATGTACTTAAATATCCGTGTAGGATACCTATTGCACACGAATTTGTAATAAAAATCCGTTTAGGAATCCTTGTAGCAGTTCAAAACCAGATTATGTCTTCCAAAATTTTTTAAGTCCCCAATTCACTTATAGAAAGATAGGTTTAAGAGGAACCAATTCATTCTTGTACACTATTTTACAAATAAAAATATTCATCACTGTGTTAGAAATATTAAATATTAACAAATTTAAAATTGTACAACTAATACAAAAAATAAATACAAAAGAACAAAAATGTAAACAAGTAAACTTTCATATGTACTTAAATATCCGTGTAGGATACCTATTGCACACGAATTTGTAATAAAAATCCGTTTAGGAATCCTTGTAGCAGTTGAAAACCAGATTGTCTTCCAAAATTTTTAAGTCCCCAATTCACTTAGAGAAAGATAGGTTTAAGAGGAACCGATTCCGAGGATATATAGGGTTTAAGGCGACTCTTCGTTTTTCTGTGTTTATTTTATGTATATTCAATTTTAAATTTGTTAATATTTAATATTTCTAATTCACAGTGATGAATACATGAAATAAATAGGGCGGGCGCGCATGCTTTGAAATAAATATCATCTTTTCTACACGGATAGTTACGTAAATATCCGTGTAGGAAAAGTGGAGAGCTACACGGATATGTACTTAAATATCCGTGTAGGATACCTACTGCACACGAATTTGTAATAAAAATCCGTTTAGGAATCCTTGTAGCAGTTGAAAACCAGATTATGTCTTCCAAAATTTTTAAGTCCCCAATTCACTTCTTCCTCCTCTGATTTTGAAATTCTTCCATGTCCGAAAATTTTTGAAGTTTACCTAACTTCTCTGAATATATATGTTGATATTTTATTATATTAAATATGATTTGAAAGTTAATATCTGTGTAGTTAAAAAATTTCAAATTATTTTTTTCAATTTCATATTTTGTTATTATTTTTATATTTAAAGATAACATTAGTTAGATTATTCAAAAATTAATATAAATATAAACAGAAATTTAAATATAAAACCATACATCACAGAAAAAGAAAACATTAAAATAACATTAGTAAGAAACTGGTTCGGTGTTACACCATACATCACAGAAATAAAAAAAATAAACTAGCTCGATATAACTGAAATGAAAACACAAAATATAAAACCAACAAAATACAAATTAAACATAATTCCCACTAATTGCCGCGCCTTTTTTTCTTAGGGAAGTAGTTGATTCTCTTGCCTCCATCCTTGTTTACATTGTCCCAAATTCTCTTGCTTCTTCTCAAAGATAACCAAACATCCTCGTCATCCATAGGACCTTCTGGACCGTAAGGCTCATCATCAGAGAACTGGTAGTGATCAGATTCATCGAGGGATGATGTTAATTCAATTACGGGGGGCGGGGCTAAATCACTCCACTCAACTATGTCTGGATGTGGATCAGAGAACTTGAAGGTTTCAGATGGACCAACGAGAGGAGGGTAACCACAGGGAATAGGAAACGGTGGAGGAATTATGGGAGCCCAGTTGGGATCATCTTGGGGGTCTTCGTACGTAGGATTTACCCCGGGGTTTTCAGATGATGGAGGATTTTCAGATGGAGTAGGATTTTCAGATGGAGGATTTTGCACTGTGGGCAAATTCTGGTTAACACTAGGAGGGCTCTCCATTTCGTTTTTTTTTTTCTGATTTGTACTGTGTAGTGCGATTTTTCACTAAAATCAGCGGTGATTAAATAGAATTAAGGGAGAAGAGAGCGTTTCAACTCCCGCGCGACGTTTGGACTACCCTAAACCCTAAACCCTTCAGATTCATAACGGATTTTGAGCAGAAATCCGTGACGAAAAGTTAATCCTACACGGATAATAAGTTAAATATCTGTGTAGCTATTTATAATCCTACACGGATATATAATTAAATAACCGTGTATGAATGTTATAGAGCTACACGGATATTTAACTTATTATCCGTGTAGGAAGGGTAATTCTGACACGGTTTTTTATTTAAATAGCCGTGGATATATGTTGGGAGAGCAAAACGGATTTATCACTAATTATCCGTGTAGAAAAGGTCATCTAGGGTTCAGCTGACTTAAAAACTTATCTTCCAGCGCCGTTTTGATCACTCTCTCTCCTCTGGATTGGCTGGAATCTGATTTTTGCGCAGCAGGCATCTGTGATTGCTGATTTTAGTTGTGATTTGCTCCTCTTTTTCTTGTTAAGGTTAGTAATACTTCTCTTTTCTTGCTTTAATTTTCTGTTAATTACTTTTTATTGCTTATTTAGGGTTTAGGGTTTGATTAATGCATGCATGGTTGTAAAATAATTAGTGTATTGTTGTCCAATAACCGACCTATTAACAAGCTTGTAGGTCCATGCCCGTTCAAAATTAATCCAATAGGGATTAATTTTGGATAGTCCCCGGTTTGGGACTGCTCTTTTGAATATTGTGTCTCATTTAGGATGTGAACACATGTTAGCAGGTTTAATTAGTATTTGAGAAAAATTCGACAGTATTTCTCCTTATTGCTCCTACGAGTATGTGGTATGTACACATACTTGGGGAGTTAAGGGGAAATGCTGCCGAATTTTTCTCAAATACTAATTAAATCACGCTAACATGTGTTCACATATGAGGCACAATATTCAAGGAGTGGGTTAGGATTGTAAACCGGCCCTTTGTAAGCCAAGAATTCGGTAGGTTATACATATGTCGACCATCCATCACGCCTGATTAATTGAAATCATTTTTTTTAATTTAATTTACAGATGGATCGAAGTTGGATGTATAAAATGCGGCGTGACAGTGAAGAATATTTGGTCCGAATTGAAGAGTTTCTACAATTTGCTGAGAGTTACAGAGTTTTGCAAAAGGAGGCCGATATTTTGTGTCCTTGTAGGGATTGTAAAAATTGTACAGGATTTGAGGACTTGGACGAAATTAGAACTCATTTAATTTGTCGGGGATTTAAGGAGAGATATACATGTTGGTTCATGCATGGTGAGAAAATTAGAGAAAGTAGTGGTACCGGTAAATTTTGTGATGAAATAAATGAGAATGCACAAATTTATGATAATTTTGAATTTGATTGCAACAATGATTATGCGAATTTCGAAAATTTGAATAATGTTGAAGTCGAATGCTGCGACGATGATGAGATGACAATGAATATTGATGAAAACGTAGAACACGAGTTTACTGAAAACCTAGAGGACATGTTACGTGATGTGGAAGGTGAAATTGGTGGTGAAAATTATGATAAATTTCAGTATTTGTCTGATGAATCCAAAAAGCCGTTGTATCCCGGGTGTACCGCATTTACCAAACTGTCAGCTGTGTTGAAATTATTGAACTTAAAAGCAGACAGTGGTTGGAGCGATAAGAGTTTCACGTCCTTGCTACAACTTTTACGAGAAATGCTCCCGAATAACAACGAGTTACCGTGTACAATATATCAGGCAAAGAAGTTGATCTGTCCAGTGGGATTGAAGATTGAACGAATACATGCATGTCCGAATGACTGTGTATTGTACCGTAAAGAGTACGAGTCCATGCATGTATGTCCTAAATGCGGCGTTTCACGCTATAAGCGTAAGGGCATGGAAACTGACGATTGTAACGATGAAGAAAAAAAGGACCAGCCTCCGGCCAAGGTGCTGTGGTATCTACCGATAATACCGAGGTTTAAACGGTTATTTGCAAATTCCAAAGATGCGAAATTATTGCGCTGGCATGAAGAAGAGCGGAAAAAGGACGGAAAACTAAGACACCCGGCTGATTCTCCTCAATGGAGAAATATTGATAGACAATTCAAAGAATTTGGTTCCGACCCGAGAAACCTTAGGATTGTGGTGAGCACAGATGGAATGAGTCCCTTTGGAAGTATGAGCAGTCAGCACAGTACTTGGCCAGTTCTTTTATCCATCTACAATCTTCCTCCTTGGTTGTGCATGAAACGCAAGTACATTATGATGTCATTACTGATCCAAGGACCGAGACAACCCGGAAATGACATAGATGTATATCTCGCACCATTAATCGAGGACCTCCAAAAATTATGGAGGCCTGGTGTCTGGGCATGGGATGCGTATAGCAAAGAGGTCTTCAAATTGCGGGCCATGGTATTTTGCACAGTGAATGATTTTCCCGCATACGGGAATTTGTCGGGTTACAGTACGAAAGGAGCAAAAGCGTGCCCTATCTGTGAAGATGACACGCAGGTGCTGAGATTGAAATATTGTAAGAAGAATGTTTTTATGGGGCATCGCAGGTTTCTCCCCGTTAATCATCCATACCGTCGGAGAAAGAAGACATTCAATGGGAAAAATGAGCTCGGAGTGGCACGTCGTCCATTGGATGGGAAGGGTGTCTTCAAGCGGGTTATGAACCTTGATGTTGTTTTCGGAAAATGCGCCAAAGCACCACCCAAAAATATTTGGAAAAAGAAGTCCATATTTTGGGATCTACCGTACTGGGAATATTTAGAGGTGCGACACTGCCTAGATGTCATGCATGTTGAAAAAAATGTATGCGACAGTTTAATCGGCACCTTATTGAACATTCCTCGCCTGACTAAAGACGGTATTAACGCTCGAAAAGACATGGTGGAAATGGGAATACGACAAAAACTTGCACCGCAGGATAAAGGGAAGCGCGCATACCTACCCCCCGCAATGTGCACCATGTCGAAGGAGGAGAAAAAAAGCTTTTGCCAATGCCTCCACAGTATTAAAGTCCCGTCAGGGTATTCTTCGAATATTAAGAAGCTGGTGTCCATGAAGGACATGAAATTGAAAGGTATGAAATCCCACGACTGTCATGTTCTAATGACACAGATGATTCCTGTCGCAATTCGGGGAATTTTACCAAAGGCCGTTCGGCAGACCATTACGAAGCTTTGTTTTTTCTTCAATGCAATTAATTCCAAGGTGATAGACCCGCTCAAATTGGACGCTTTGCAAGCGGAGGTCGTCGTTACTCTCTGCCATCTTGAGATGTATTTTCCTCCCTCTTTTTTCGATGTTATGGTTCACCTTGTTGTCCACCTCGTGAGGGAAATTAAGATCTGCGGTCCTGTATTCCTGCGGTATATGTATCCATTCGAGAGATACATGGGTATTTTGAAAAAATACATAAGGAACCGGCATCGGCCCGAAGGTAGCATTGTAGAAGGGTATTCAACAGAAGAGGCGGTTGAGTTCTGCACTAACTACCTGACCGGTGTGTCTCCTATCGGTGTTCCAAAATCCCGGTACGAGGGAAGACTCCAAGGAGTAGGGACAATTGGGTCGAAAGTCGTATTTGCTGACACAGATGAACTACAAAAGGCACATTTTATTGTACTACAGCACATGGCAGACGTTGCTCCCTACGTGGATGAGCACATGACAATCCTTCGACAACTGAACTACACGAGAAGTCAGAAGTGGTTGAATAACGAGCATAATCGTTCTTTTACAGGATGGCTTAAAGAAAGAGTGAAGGAACACCCTGAAAGGTCGCCCGTAGATGAAATTGTTAGGCTACTGGGCGAAGGACCCCAAGTTGTTGTTAGAACACTCCAAGGATATGAGATTAATGGATATACATTTTACACTAAATTACAAAGTGATAAGAGTGCGACGCAAAATAGTGGGGTGATGTTGGTGGCGGCCTCCGAAGAATTCAGTAGATCCGGGGATGCCCGGGCTGTAATAGCATCAAAGTCATATTACGGTGTTATTGAAGAAATTTGGGAGCTCATTTACAGTCCTCGCCTCAACATTCCCTTGTTTCGGTGTCAATGGGTCGAAGACCAGGGTGTCAAGGTTGATAACAACGGGTTCACACTCGTTGATTTCAACAAAGTCGGGTATGTCAATGATCCGTTCATACTAGCCAAGCAAGCCACACAGGTATTTTATGTCACTGACCCGAGTGATGCTAGGTGGAGCATCGTCCTATCGGGAAAAAGAAGGATTCTAGGGGTTGAAAATGTCGTGGACGAAGAAGAGTACGACCAGTTCGACGAGATACTTCCATTATGCACCGACGTGCCAATCGAGGTACCAATAAGTGAAGAAGAAGCGAACTACATCAGATCTGATCACAACGAAGGACTATGGGCCGATGTACAAAAAGTGAAAAAAAAGAGAAAAAGAAAGAAAAAGAGCACTGTGTAATATTTTGTTTATGTAATATTTTTCAATTATGTAACAATGTTATTTTGCATTTTCCATTATGATTTTGTATTTTTAATTATGATTTTTATGTAATATTTTGTAATATTTTTAATTCACAGTGATGAATTTCTTTAGATATTTATTTTGTAATTCACAGAGATGAATTATCTGGCGGGCATCTCCCGCTAAAAATTTGTTCTTCACCGACGGATATTTAAATAAAAAGCCGTGATAAAAGTGTCTAGAGCTATACGGATATATAAAATAATGTCCGTGTGCTAAGGGTATTCTACACGGATATTTAGTTAAAAATCCGTGTTGCTCTTACTATTCCTACACGGATTTTTAAGTAAATATCCGTGTAGAATACCCTTTGCACACGGACATTTAATTAGATATCCGTGTGGAAAGTTCCCCACTTGCTATACTATACTTTTTTGTAAATATTTCTAAGTACCCGACTCTAGCTTCCCTCAAGTTGTCTGATTTTGAAAAACCTGGACTGATCCGCCGCTTCTCCTCCCTCTGCACCGCCTCTCCCTCTACGCCGCCTCTCTCGTCGGCCTCTCTTGGTAATAAAAACAATCTCTATTCTCTCTCTATTTCCTCCTTATTTGGGCATTTCGGGAATCATGTCACATTCGGGTGAGCATTTCGGGAACCCCGAAGTCGAAGAAGGGCAAGGTGTAGCCCAGTCGGGATCACAAAGAAGGACGAGAGGTCCGACGACGTGCAAAACCATGTCAGAAAAAAGGATATTTCAAATCTCCTTCAAGAAGAACGGGTGTCCGACGGGGCCAAACAAGGGGACTTACTCAAATTGGTGCAGCCATTTCGCGAAGAGGAAGGCCGATAGCCGTGCAAAATCTTGGAAGGCCTTCAGCAAGGAGACAAAACAAGAATGGTGGGAGATGGTGAAGGTAATGTCACCATTTCAATATTTCTTTTGATTGCTGTACTGAAAAATTTAGGCTCGTCAAACTGAAATATGTTAATTAATTTTCAGTTGCTGTACTGAAAAAATTTAGGGTTGCTGTACTGAAATATGTTAATTAATTTTCAGTTGCTGTACTGAAGGTAATGTCACCCTTTCACTTGCTGTACTGAAATATTTCTTACTGAAAAATGACATTTGCTTTGTGTCAATCAGGCTCAATGGAACATCACAGATGATGTCGATAAAAAAAAAACTCTAAATATAATGAACGATGGGTGGAAGCAATACAAGAGCACACTCGTGACCGAATGGATGAACAAAGGGAAGAATCCGGTCGGACACTTTGACGGGTTGACCCAGGAGATCTGGGATGGCTTCGTAGCGATTAAGCAAACGCCCGAGTTCCAGGTAACTAAATTTATAAAATTGTAACTCTGTTTTTTGTCGATTGATCCTTTTTCTGCCTTACACTAATTGATTGGCTTTGATTAATGAAGGCTGCAAGTGAAAGGGGCAGGAGCACTGTTGCCAAGAACTTGTACCCGCACCATTTAGGGTCAGGCGGGTACGAGGGTAAGTCGGCCGAATTTCAGAAGATACTGGAGTTAAACAAAGATTCCGACTCACCGGTTGTAAAGATCACCAACCCTAGGGGGACGGGTTGGTTCATGGCAAGATCTGAGATAACAGCCGACGGGAGGATTCAACTGCCTGAACAATTGCGGCCCTTGGCTCAGAAAATGGTACTTAATTCTTGTTATAACTTGCGTCATTCAAACAAAATTATAACTGCCTCCATTTAATTAGTCTTCTGTTTTATTCAATTTTTTTAACAGTTGGAGGTGGAGGAGGAGGTCAATTCGGGTGCCCGTACAGTCTCCAGGCAGCATGACACATTGTCTCAAACGCTGGAGAATCCGGAGCACCCGGGTCGGGTTAGGGGTATGGGGGTCCGCGTGGGCTTCAAGGATGCCTTCGGTGGATCAAAATCTCGAGGAAAGCGTGAAAAGCAGGATGTCAAGATGGAGCGGCTCCGCCAGCAAATGCAACAGGAGCATGACAAACAGATGGCGGAGATGGAATCAAGAATCTACGAACGCTTATCCTCTCAGTTTAGGCAGCAATACGAGCACCCACCTCCTATTTCGCCGGGATTTCGGCGCAGCAGTCAAGCTTCCGGGACCTGGGGAGACGCGTTAGATAGTATAAAGGTAATACTAGTTCATAATCACAATTAATTAATTGCTACTTTTTTATTTGTTGTTAGGTAACATTTCCTCTTAAAATGACTACATGATAATTGCAGAGCGCTACCAAATGCAAGCTGGTTATTTGGGTCGGTGCTGTGCCCATTACTATTGCTAAGGGCCTAGTACGTCCAACACCGACAGATGTGGACCATGATCGGCTCAGTCCCGATAATGCTTTCGTGGAGGTCGACTTAGTCATGAAGGAATGGTCGCACACACCTCTTCCTGTCCCGAACGATGCCATGCTCACTATTGATGATGCCCGGATGTCCACTATCCCATGGCCCAAGAATCAGATCATTTTTGATGAGGTAATATCTAAACAATCAATATCTTTTGTTACATTCAAATCCGCTCTTTTGAAATGCTGAAATTGATCCAAAATTTGATACAGGCTGATCAGGAGAGCCATTTGTCACCGGTACACACGGAGAGAGTGCTGGACGTCGCGTCTGATGCGATCGTCGCGACTGATGCGATCGTGTCGACTGTAGCGCCAGGATCATCACACCACTCTCTGGTCACCGCAAAAGAATACAGCCTTTTGCCCCGTGATTGTCGTCTTCTCCATGACAAATTGATCACGGCACCCGACCCAAAAATGGAAATAGAGATCCAGATCCCTCAGGAGACGTTTCTGCACGAAGCATCTTCTGTGATGATATCTTCCAAGGACTTCATGGATATTTTTCATGCCTCGGGTAGTGATAAATGGCTCGATGTGTCTCACATCACCATTTTCGCCATGTAAGTACCCAAATCTATTTATATCAGATGTGCAGCACTGAAATATATGTTCTAATTTAATATGATGATTTTTCAGGTATCTGATCCGATCCATGGAATCTTGGCCGATTGAAAAAAAAAGAACTTCTCTTTTTTTCTGGATCCCGGCAAAATCAATGCCACGATGGTGGAATTATTTCCCAAGGAGACTGTCGAGTACCTGTGCAAAACGATGTTCCATTGCGCCGCGAATGACAAGAAATTCATTCTCGTGCCATACCACCAGAGGTTAATTAATTCTAACCTTCAATTTTTAAATTATGTATTACTCATATTTTAATTTAAATAATTACAAAAATGAATTAAATGTGATTATAATTGTGTTTATATTTCTCATGCCACAGCAAACACTGGTGTTTGCTCATCATCATCCCGACTGCAAATCGGTGCTATGGCATGGATTCTTCAAAGCCCACAGATATCACACTAACAACGGCCAAAAACCTCGTCAAACTTATTAAACGGTAAGGAATAATTTTCCACTTGGTTGATTTTTTTTCAATTCTAATTAAATTGTGTATCAAAATTGCTAATTACAATCACTTAATTTTGTAAGGGCTTTTAACAAATATGTTAAAGGCGGAGGACAACAAACCGAGGCAAAAGATGTGAAGAATAAGTTGATTTGTGGGTGGTTAGATGTGAGCCCTCTGTAATTATTTTAATTTCATGTCATGTCCAAACAATTATTGTCATTCTAACGTATATAGGCCGATCAATGTAAATTTTCAGTGCCCGCGACAGAACGAGGGTTGGGAGTGCGGTTATTACACGATGTCTTACATGCTTCAATGGATCAAAACAATACAATTCAATTTTCCAAAAGAGGTATGTAATTCATATTAATTTTTCGTTTTATAATATCAATAATAAATCTTGCATCTGCATTTTCTCGTTACTAATCACCTATTTGTAATTGTAGTATTCATCGACAGAGGACGCTTACTCCCCCGAGGAAATCGATGATATTAGAGCTATGTGGGCAAGGTTTTTTTATAAAGAATTTTGTAATGAACAATATGGATTTGTATAAATTCATTGATTAGTGTATATATAGTTTAATTAATTAGTGCAATTAAGAAATTACATTCTGGTAATCTGGTTTTTAGAAAAAAAAGCTGCATATTTTAATGGCTAGCAAAAGTGGAGGCTAGCCAAAAACAAAAAAAATTAAAAAATAAAAAAAATAAAATCCTACACGGATTTTTAATTCGAAATCCGTGTATATCTCTTCAAGAAATTTTTAAATAAATGAACCTACATTCCTACACGGTTTTCTAATTAATAAACCGTGTATGAAAGTTTCCTACACGGTTTTCTAATTACAAAATCCGTGTACAAATCCAACTAGAGATACACGGTTTTTTAATAAAATATCAACATTCCTACACAGATTTCTAATTGAAAAACCGTGTAGGAATGTTGATATTCCTACACGGTTTTTTAATAAAAACCGTGTAGCTCTAGTTGGATTTGTACACGGCTTTTAATAAATAATCCGTGTAGGTTGTTGATAATTTGTTTATTTTATCATCATTTTCTTGACGAGAGTTACACGGATTTTTAATTAGAAATCCGTGTAGGAATGTTGATATTCCTACACGGATATGTTATTAAAAAACCGTGTAGCTCTAGTTGGATTTGTACACGGCTTTTAATTAATAATCCGTTTAGGTTGTTGATAATTTGTTTATTTTATCATCATTTTCTTGACGAGAGTTACACGGATTTTTAATTAGAAATCCGTGTAGGTATGTTGATATTCCTACACGGATATGTTATTAAAAAACCGTGTAGCTCTAGTTGGATTTGTACACGGCTTTTAATTAATAATCCGTTTAGGTTGTTGGTAATTGCACACGGATAAATATCCGTTTGCAAAAGATGGGACATTCCTACACCCTAATATCCTACACTGCAGGAAATCCGTGTAGCTCTTTGTGATTATCCGTGTACAATCACCATATTATGTAGTAGTGAAAAACCATAAAAAAACGAGTTGTCAACTTGTTCTGGACATTTTTTTCTCCTACAGAACAAGTTGGCAACCCGTTCTCTAATTTTTTTTTATTAGAATTTGCTTAAAAAAAATTGAAGAATGAGTTGCCAACTCGTTCTAGACTAAAAAAAACAGAAATTACATCATCAGTTATACAGTTTTTAACACAATTTTTTTCTGTAAAAACTGAAAAAAGTCAAGAACGAGTTGCCAACTCGTTCTATAGAGAAAAAAAACTCCAGAACGAGTTGACAACTCGTTTTTTATAATTTTTGTAAAAACCGAATCAATTATACTAAAATTGAAATTTCTATTTATGGTTTATAAAAAAAATTCATTTCTCCTCCCAAAACCACCCGAGTAATGTCGTCCTTTTCTCCTCTCCTCTCCTCTCCTCACCTAAACTTTTCTAAACCCAGCTCCTTCCATTTCTCTCCGAGAATTCTATCTACCGTCTTCTCCTTCTCGCGCGACGGACCAAACTCTGCAGCGATTTCCACTCTGTAATTCGTTATCAGTTCTCCACGCAATAATATTTTCAACCACCTCCAGGTGGAGGTAACATTTAAAACCGATTTCATTTACGTTTTTCATTCTAAATAATGGTTGATTTCTCATTGGATAGATTTTAGGGTTTAGGGTTTAGAGTTTTTTCAAGTTTTTAGCTTTACGATTTTGACAAGAGAGGCAAATTTCAGAGCTCAAGGTTTAGGGTTTTGCCAAATTGGAGCTTTAAGTAACTTGAGGTGTTGTTTAGCTGTTGATTTGAACTTTAAGCTTGCTTAATAGGTAGGTGATAATTGAGAGATTCATTAATTTATGCATCTGGGTCCTTATTGGATTTGATTCTCATATCCATTGTTCTATTTTTGTACATACACATCATCACGTCAACTTTTTTCATGAAATTTACACCATACAAACTATATGCGGAAAAACTCCTCAGCTTTACGGGAAAGATGTGTTGGGACACATGTGCCAGATCCATATAATTATGTTAGCGAAGTAAATTTATCAAACGACGTAGAAACTTTACGACGAAAGATCTATTCCACAGGACGTCAAACATCTTCAAATTAGATATACTGCGATTTGGTTTTGTCACTGAAAAAATTAACTATATGCTCTAATTTTCTCTTTTTTCTCTTTTCTTTCTCTATCTCGGTCCACTCCTTCCTCCTCGCCTACCACCTTTCTCCCTACAATCATGAATTAGAGGTGCGGATGGTGTGTCTGTGTGGAACTTTTACTTTCTACCTCTCCTTTTTTGTAATGATTACTGCTGTTATTACCTCCCCTCTGTCTACCTATTCTCCTCTCGTTCTTCCTTCATCTATTGCTTGTTCATCCAAAAGGGGAAACTTTCGAGGCTACTGGTTCATAAGAGGTTGAATTTGAGCTCAGGATTGGTAATTGACTCATTGGCTTTGAACATATCCACCAGATCTACTGTAGCTCAGACTGATTGTCCAAATTTGTGTGTTTTTGACCGGTGAGGTTCCACTGCTGTGCGGGAGCAAGAGATGCTACTTGTAATTGTTTCGAATTCTTTTTTTTTACTGATTTGAATTAATTTTTCGTAATTGCACGTGATCAAGGGGAAAGCTCCTTGCTTGAGATCTGTAAAATTTGCTGGGCACATTAGTTCTGATTGCTATTGCGAATTTAGTTATTTTTTTCCGTGCGTTATTAGGAGATGAGCTTATTTTTAATCCTATTATTAGTATTAACATAATATATATATGAGTGGGGTTAAAATCCATATAAATTACAGCATTCTCTTCAATTTTTACAGTATTCGTGTTTTATAGTTTACATGTTCAATTTTTACAATATTCCTTTGTTACAGTATTGGTTTCCATTTGTTACAGTATTGGATGCGCATTGTGTACAATATAATCACTGATCTTCCCTTTAACTTAATTCAGGTATTTTTTATTTCTAAGTACTAGACTATTTTATTACAGTATTATATCATTATGTTACAATATTTGTTTAAATTTGTTACAGCATTGGTTTACAGTTATTACAGTATTGGATACTGGTCGATGTTCAGTCTTAATTCATAGTTTTGTTACAGTATTATTTTTCATTTGTTACAATATTTGTTTGTATTTGTTACAGTATTGGTTTTTGCAGTATTATTTTCTTTACAATATTTGTAGTTTTAATTGTAAGATTTGTCATGTTTTGTATTGCAGGAAGATCTATCAAAGGAGTATCTTATTCTAGCGATGAAACTTCTTACGCATCCGAACAATGAATATCAAATTAGTTTAGTCTAAGGATTTTGTTTCAAAATTTGTATTTGTAGTTTGCTGAAGAAAATGTATTATTTCGACAAAGTTTGCAATGTTGTTTGCTGGAGAATGTTTCTTGGACAAAATATTATTTATCTAGTTAGTTTATCACTGTGAATATAGCTGTAATTTGGACAAAGTTATGTTTGTTTATAATATTTGTGATAGTTTTGATGTCTTATAGTTAGGGGTGTCAATGGGTACGATACAGGTAGGGTGGAAGCATTTTCAATCCATATCCGCTAAGAATTGATCTTACCCATATCCTATCCGTACCCGTTAAAAATTTATCTTACCCTACCCTACCCGTACCCGTTAATATTAGTGAGTAACGAAACGATAGCGGGTGAATAACGAATAATACTAATATAATGATTTTATTATTTTTAATAAATCATTAAAACTCATTATGTCATACATATGCAATCACAACTACTAATATAAAAATCAAAATACAAATATGCAATCAATTCTAACTAATAATTTTTTCATAAAGCAAAAAAAAAAAACAAATATTTGTTCTAACAAATTCAAAATTCAATTCGTTAACTAAATAACAAAACATTCAAATAAAAAAGTAATATGTTTAACATAATATTTTTCTTACAACAAAATGCATACATTTTCTTATGAATTAATGTTGATACAGTGATATGGGAAACAAAAAAATTAAATATAATATTTATATATCTATATGTAACTTATTTTATATAATTATCCGTTACCCGATGGGTACGAAATAGCTTTTACCCGTACCCATACCCGTTTAGCTAACGAAAAAAAAATTCTTACCCATACCCATACCCAATAAGCTAACGAAAAAAAAACCTTACCCATACCCGTCTTATCGAATAGGATATGGGTAGGGTAAACGGCTAAACGGTTTTCATTGACACCCCTACTTATAGTTTTAATCGTCATTGTTACAGTTTTCATATTTCATTGTTACAGTAATCATTTTATATATATTTTGTCGTTAGTTTTTTCAATTTACGTAGCTATTTTTTACCGTATTCAATTTCGATAGTTTGAAATTGTAATTTTTAGAGATTATTTAAAAAATGAGAAATTAAAAAAAATACGAAAAAAAATTAATATTGAAAACTTCTAGAACAATAGGAAAAACTTTGAAAAAATAATTAAAAGCTTCTAGAAGAAGAAAAGTACACAAGTTGGCAGTTTTTAAAGTACAATAAAGTACAGTTAACTGTTATTAATTACTGTTAAAGTACAACAAGTTTGAAAGTACAAGTACAAAGAGGTTGAAAATTACAAGTTGTTATTTTTAAAAAAATGATCGCATCTTTTACAGTATTAGATATTGTCTGTTACAATATTATATGTTATTGTTACAGTATTCCCGTCAGTCAAATGACAGTTGATTTGGATAAAAAGTGGATATAAATTCTTGGATACAATTAGACAGATCCTTGTTTATGAAAGTTTTTGTATGCTTAAGAAGTTTGAAATGCAGAATTGCAATATTTAGCTTATTGGAAAGCGATCTCCGTCTAAATTGACCCTAGAGACCAAAGGTCCCCCCTTCTTCCATCCAAGCTAGACTCTTTTTTTTTTCCAGGAATTTTCCTACTAACTGATTGTGGGATGAGATTAGGAGCGAAAATGGAGTGGATAGTGGTAAAACCATATATATATATTTCTTTCTTTTTTCATTTTTCGAATATAGTTATGGAGTAAATATAAGACATATCAGATGGATACAGATACAGATTCATATCAGATCGGATATTAATTAAAATAATATAAAAATATTAAAGTTCAAAATATTTATCTAATTATAACGGTGAATAACATAATTTTTTCATAATATATATGAAAATATATGGTATATATCTACAATTCAGATGCAGATATATAATTGAAGCATAAAATCATATCAGTATCCTTATCTACATGGATATTCAGATATCAGATATCCACATCTAAGTTTTTAAATATGGATCGAATATTATTCATACTTTTTTCACCCCTAGATGAGACCGATTTTTTCATTAATCGAAATAAAATAAAATAAATATCGAAAAAGAGGATAGAATCTGATGTTTTTCGAAAAATAATAAGGCCGGGACAAATTATCCCGTCCCTACGGACGGGACAAACTACCACGTCCCTGCTAATGATAATTCTGCACCAATCTAACCACTAACTAACCCAAAATCTGTAAAAAAAAAATATCAGGGATGGGATGAATAATCCCGTCCGTGACAAAAAAAAAACTTAGAAAAATTATGTTTACTAAATTATGTTTCAACTTAAAAACAATGATTTATTTTTCAACTAAAAACAATTATTTTTTTTAATATTTTTAAAAATAAAATTTAAATTTAAAATTTAACATTATATACACAATTTATATTTTAAATATTATGTCTATAAATATGATGAGATTTGATTTATGTTTTAGCTACATGGAATGACTTGAAATTCTATATCGTTGATCTTGATACATTATTAATCAATAGTTGATTGCATTAAATTTGAATTTAATTGGTAGACTATATATGTATCCGATAACATAGACATATTTTTTTTAATTTAATTAATTGAGAACTCCATTACATCAAACGACTAAATTATGTTTTTTAGAAAAACCTAAGTTTTTTTTTTGTTTGGTCACGGACGGGATTATCCATCCCATCCCTAATAATTTGTTTTTTTTTTACAGATTTTGGGTTAGTTAGTGGTTAGATAAGTGCGGGATTATCATTAGCAGGGACATGGTAGTTTGTCCCGTCCGTAGGGACGGGATAATTTGTCCCGGTCTTATTATTTTTCGAAAACTATAAGATTCTATCATCTTTTTCAATATATATTTTTTTATTTCGATTAATAAAAAAAATCGGCTAGATGAGATGCATTAAATTAAACTATTAGTACGGCAAAAGCCCCCATCCAAAGGTCCACTACAGTTAGATTTTCCATAGCGAAGGCCAAATGGATATTATTTCAAAAAGAGTCTGACTAAGGCGTCCTTTTTTTTGTTTTTTTGTTTTTTTTTTTTGTTTGCTGGACAGACTCCATAAACTATGATGTTTTGTTTATTTTTCCAAATATTAGTCTTTTCATCTGATTTATCTAAATTTATTTATCTTTGTTTCCTCTTAATAAGAAATTTGGCTCAAATAAATATTACTAGTCTTAGACTAGAGCCCTTCCGTTATGTTTTAGACTAAATTGCATAATTGGTTAAAATATCACTCATTTCTTCGTGTGGTCCTCAGAAATTTTAAAATTATCATTTTGATTCTTAAAACTTCAAGAGTGTCAAATTGGTTCTACCTTTGAAGAAGTATTTTCACCATTTCGATATCATTTTATTATTGCAATTAATATTAATATAGTCAAATTAAGAAGCAATGTAGATCACTTTGATACTAATATCATATATTATTCATGTCATCATCACATTTACCAGTTATAATGAACAGTAGTTAGAATTTTTAAAAATTTCCATATATCCACACCTTAAATATTACCATGGCATATGTATTAATTAATGTGGAATTCCATCTAATTTCTCTTCTTTTTTTCTTTTTTTTGAAAACCAAATAGCGACTACCAGGTGAGTTCCATCTAATTTCTCAACCGATAATAACAATGGACCAATTCAAAGATTAATAGAATAAACACTAGAACAAAAATCCAATTGTTCTTGAGAAAGCAAGGCAGAAGCAATTCTGTATCTGATTTCATTTAATTCCAGAACATGAAGAGAAAAATGAGCTAAAAATGTTATTAAATTATTAAGAGAAAAGATAACATTTCTGTATCACCTGAATTGCTAATATTGCAATTCATGCCTATGTTCTCATAATCATGCATCTGATTTTGATGATTGTGATCTCATTCTCATCTACATAATATTACAGTAGCTCATATTTATCTCCTGCTATTATTGTCACAGCACGGCCGTGTAATTGTTGAAATGAAGGTCTTTAATGAAACTTACAACCAATTTAAACTTACAAGATATATAATGAATATAAGTATGTGGATGGTACAATTGAAAGGTTTTCGGATAGGTTATAGTGCAACAATTCGATTCTGTTATTCAATTTGTTCACTATCCGAAACCAGAATCCAAGTATAAAATTAATTCCAAGATTAATATAGAGTTTACCACTAGATGCGCAGCGGAAATATTCGTCTAGTCGTAGGAGCAGTCAGCCTCTTCTCTTCCTCCTGTCAGATACACGCACCAGCAACAGCAAATGCGCCTCCACCGGTATCCACACGAACAGGTTGATAAACTTCTGTAATTCGGTATGCTAGTACCGAATTAACAGCCCCGTCTTTCTCCTTCTTTTCTCTCTTACGTTTTCTGGTATTTGTGTTAAAAATTGGATCCGAAAATAGAACTGATGCACTATATTTATAAACATATGCACCAGTTCAAATGCACCACTTCAGATGCACCACTTCAGATGGACCACTTCAGATGCACCCATTCAGAAAACGTATCTAATCTGATCAGATCAGATCAGATCAGATCAGAATAAGAATTCGGGCCTAGCCCATTAAGATCTGATCCATATTAAATATTAATATGGCCCATAATATTCTGGACTATAGTACATTTCTAACAGTCTCCCACTTGTACTAAAGCCAAATATTTTAAATTTGTTTTCAACCTTGTTCTTGTGTGTGACCCAATAGGTTCATATAATGTTGGCAGTGAGCTAAAATCCTTTTCGGCACACAAATCATAAGCGGTCCCTAGCAGGGCATTATGACTACCCAAATTATATGAATGTCAATATCCGACAAGTACCTCATAATTATTTATGTTAATCCCTTTATCACTTGATATCTTGATTGTACTCAAAGCAGGATATGTGTCAACTTTGTATAGTACAATCTTTGATTTCTCATACCAAAGTTAGATTGACTTTCATATGATTGACTATCAATCATATAGCACGGCCATGCATTTTTCAATCTATCTTTCTAGAGGGGCCCAGAGACATCATTCTCCCAATATATGAGAGGGATAAATTCCATCTTGATCATACATATTTCTTCATATGATTCATAATATACCCAATTATTACCTTTATAGTTACCTGGTTAGGGCTAACGTTTGATAGCATCAAAGTATACAATCCTCATTGAAGAAATCAATGACGATCTCAGGTCAAAGGATTCAACTAAATATTATATAAATAAACTGATGACACATAATAATCCATACAGTATTTTATAGCGGGTCTGTCCAATACCATGTTTATCAAACATGTATCTATGTGATTGCATTGGATATCCCATATCAATGATCCGTAAAACATGATCATCCACAATCAATCCACATACTAGTCCATAAATTATTAGTGTTCCAACTAATAATAAAGACTAGGGACTATTTAGAATAATATTGCATTCCATTATAAAGTTTTACGATCCAACTCATCGAATTGATGATAAATAATAAGCAATAAATTATTCAAGGAACATTACATTGTTTTATTCATAAAATATAAACATACAAACAAACATTTAAATTATAAACCTCTGTAACATAATAATAATCACTAGAGCCAATCACTCATATATCTAATACCTATAGCTCTAGTATGCATATCATGCTTAATTTGCAATAGAGGTTTAGTCAAAGGATCTGCCACATTTGCATCCGTTGCTATCTTGCATATTTTAACATCACCTCTATTCACAATATCTCGAATAAGGTGAAAACGTCGAAGTATATGTTTGGACTTTTGGTGTGATCTTGGCTCTTCAGCCTGTGCGATTGCTCCATTGTTATCACAATAGAGATCCACTGGATTTTCAATACTTTTAATCACACCAAGTTCAACGATAAACTTCCTTATCCAAACAGCCTCTTTCGCTGCTTCTGAAGCAGCAATATACTCAGCTTCTGTTGTAGAATCGGCTACTGTCTCCTGCTTGGAACTCTTCCAACTAACAGCTCCTCCATTAAGGCAAAATACAAATCCAGATTGCGATCTAAAATCATCTTTGTCGGTTTGAAAGCTTGCATCTGTATAACTGGATACAACAAGCTCTTCCTCACCTCCATAAACAAGAAATGCATCCTTAGTCTTTCTCAAGTATTTAAGGATATTCTTCACTGCTATCCAATGACCCTCACCTGGATTTGACTGATATCTGCTTGTGACACTCAAAGCATATGACACATCGGGACGTGAACAAAGCATAGCATACATGATTGATCCAATAGCCGAAGCATATGGAATCTTACTCATGCGGTCTCGCTCATCTTGTGTCGAAGGACACTGATTCTTGCATAGACTTATGCCACTAGACATAGGTAAAGATCCTCTCTTTGAATCTTGCATGTTGAATATTTTCAACACCTTGTCAATGTATGTACTTTGGCTCAATCCAATTAGCCTTTTTGATCTATTCCTATAGATCCTTATTCCCAATATGTAATTTGCTTCACCTAAATCTTTCATTGAAAAACTACTTTTCAACGAAGACTTTACTGATTGAAGCAATGGAATATCATTTCCAATTAACAGAATGTCATCCACATATAACACAAGAAAAACAAGTGCGCTCCCACTATTCTTGTTATAAACACAAGGTTCTTCTTCGTTCTTGATAAATCCAAATTCCTTGACCACTTCATCAAAACGAATATTCCAACTCCGAGATGCTTGTTTCAATCCATAAATAGATTTTCGAAGTTTGCATACTTTTCTAGCATTATTTGAATCGACAAAACCTTCGGGTTGTGTCATGTACACATCCTCGTTTAAGTTTCCATTGAGGAAAGCGGTTTTGACATCCATTTGCCAAATTTCATAATCAAAATATGCTGCAATTGCTAGAAATATTCTAATTGACTTAAGCATTACAACTGGTGAAAAAGTTTCATCATAGTCTATCCCATGAATTTGCTTGAATCCTTTTGCCACCAAACGTGCTTTGTGAATGTGAACATTCCCATTCATGTCAATTTTCTTCTTAAAAATCCATTTACACTCAATGGTTCTTACACCATTAGGTAAATCAACCAAGCTCCAAACTTGATTATCTTCCATGGATTGCATTTCAGATTTCATAGCCTCAAACCATTTATCAGAGTCGGGGCTCATCATTGCTTCACGAAACGTCGTAGGCTCATCGTTGTCCAACAACAATATATCGCATTGCTCTGTCATGATCAACAAATACCTCTGAGGTATGCGATGTTCCCTATCTGACCTTCGCAATGGTAGTGTCTCTTGTATAGGTTCCACAATATCTTGTGGTTCCTGTTGAGTTATAGGAGTATTCTCTTGTATATCTCGAATTTCTTCGAGATGTACATTACTCCCACTAACTCCTTTGGAGAGAAACTCTTTCTCCAAAAAGACACCACCACGAGCAACAAATACTTTGTTCTCAGCCCTATTATAAAAATAAAATCCCTTGGTTTGTTTCGGATATCCAACAAAGAAACACTTATCAGATTTAGGTGTGAGCTTATCAGATATCAATCGTTTTACATAAGCCTCGCAACCCCAAATCTTAAGAAAAGACACACTGGGACGTTTCTTAGTCCATAACTCAAATGGTGTCTTCTCAACTGCCTTTGACGGAACCCTATTTAGTGTGAAAGCTGCCGTCTCTAGAGCATATCCCCAAAATGATAATGGAAGATCAACTTGACTCATCATTGAACGAACCATGTCCAACAAAGTTCTATTCCTCCTTTCAGACACACCATTCCATTGTGGTGTTCCTGGAGGAGTAAGTTGTGAAACAATTCCAAATTGCTTCAAATAATCACCAAATTCCTGACTCAAATATTCGCCTCCTCGATCTGATCGAAGAGCTTTAATTGTCTTGCCAAGTTGATTTTGTACTTCATTTTGAAATTCCTTGAATTTCTCAAATGCTTCTGATTTATGTCTCATTAAATAGATATAACCATATCTACTAAAATCATCGGTAAATGTGATGAAGTACTGAAAACCACCTCTTGCGACTGAACTAAACGGTCCACATACATCAGAATGTACAAGTACCAATAAGTCATTTGCCCTTTCATTAATCCCGGTGAAAGGTGCTTTAGTCATTTTTCCCAATAAACAAGCTTCGCATGTTTCAAGTGATTCCAAATCAAATGAATCTAGAAATCCTTCTTTATGAAGCTTCTTTATGCGTTTCTCACTTATGTGTCCTAAACGACAATGCCATAAAAGAGTGGGATTCAAATCATTTGATTTGAGTCTTTTGGTTTGTATGTTATAAACTGGAACATTAAGATCTAGAATATAAAGTCCATTATGTAATGAAGCTTTGCCATAATACATATCATTTAAATAAAAGCAACAACCATTGTTCTTAAATTTAAATTCAAATCCAAACATATCCAAACACGAAATAGAGATAATATTTCTACTTATAGCAGGTACATAATAACAATTATTTAATTCTAAGATCATTCCGGAAGGTAGAGCTAATGATACAGTGCCTATGGCCAAAGCAGCAACCCGTGCTCCATTGCCGACACGTAGCTGTACCTCTCCTTTATTCAACATTCTACTCTTTGCGAGCACCTGCATATTTGAACAAATATGAGCTCCTGAACCGATATCTAATACCCATGAATCAGTTTGATAAGTAGAAATGTTAATTTCTATAACAAATATACCTGAAGCGGAAGTCCCACTTCCCTTCTTTTGATCTTCTTTAAACTTCTTGCAATCTCTCTTCCAATGGCCGACCTCATTGCAATAGAAACACTGCGACTCGGTGGCACTAGCACTGGCTACAGCCTTTCCTTTGTTCGAGTTCCCAACTGGAACTTTGCCTTTGCCTTTTGCTTTGCCTTTGCCTTTGGCCTTTCCTTTGCCTTTCTTTTTGAAGTTTGTTTCCTTCTTAACCAACAATACATCATTAGGTTTCCTCAAGTTTTGTTCAGCTGTCTTTAGCATCCCATGCAATTCTGTCATTGACTTCTCCAGTCCATTCATGTTAAAATTCAGAATAAATTGATGGTAACTTGGAGGTAAAAACTGGAGAATAATGTCAGAAGACAACTCTTTACTGAGGGGATAGCCCAAACGGTTCAGATTCTCAATATACCCCATCATCTTGAGTACATGAGGACTAACCGGGCTTCCTTCTGCCAGCTTGCATTGATATAATGCCTTCGATGTCTCATATCTCTCAGTGCGAGCTTGAACTTGAAAAAGTTCACGAAGCTGCACAATTATGTCATAAGCACTCAATTTCTCAAGCTGCTTTTGAAGCTCAGAATTCATTATCGTGAGCATGAGACAAGTGACATCAAGATCATCATTCACATGTTTGTCATATTTCTCTTGTGCCTCGGTAGTAACCTTTCCTTCAGTATCATTTTCTGGTTTTTCAGGAAGGGGTTTCTCTAGAACGTATTCCTTTTTCTCTTGTTTGAGAATTATGCGTAAGTTTCTATACCAGTCTAAAAAGTTTGGACCAGTGAGTTTTGCACTTTCTTTTTCAATAGCAGATCGCAACGTAAAAGTGGATGTATTTGCCATTATCTACAACAAAATAAATATGCAGAAATTTAGACTTAAAGTTTATAATTTTAGAAAAACCTTTTAAAAAGTTTATAACTCCCACTATGTGTTTTAAAACCGATGTCCCATATAAAACTACATAGCGTACCAAGATCCATATTTCACCAAATTCAAGTGAGCTTTGGCATCACTGCTTGAATTTAGTTATTTAGGTAAGCATTCCTTGCTAATTATATCTAATATAATTCTTGGTTTGTTCGAGGTAACATCCCATGTTCCGGCTCCTCAAACCTATGCCTCAAGGCCCAAAGACGTTTTGATAGCCTAGTTAAGTGAAACCAAACCTCTATATATAAGTGTCCAACACTCATATCCTACCTTATTAAGATAACTAACGATACCTTGCTTTGGCAAGCCCATCAATTAGCGATCAAAATCTTGATAGGTTAGAGACTTTGGAAAGGCATGAAACTTAATTTTCTTTTAAAGGACTTTGTTGTTTATTTTGAAAACATGCTATGTAATAAACAATTCAACAATAACATGAGCCCAATTAATAAGTGGAATAGTATGATCCATGGCATGATAATCTCCATTGTAAGACTCCACTTGACAATAGCCACCATCCATCCTTGATGTAATCTTCTTTATTCTAACCAAAATAACTAATCTAATGGCAATAAAGAAAATACATATATGTCCTAATTTAACGGTACGCAGACCGCATAAATAATACATAATAAGTGACATGCAAGTCACCTTTTAATTATGAAATAAATATAATTCACGGGGCACCTTAGGCCGCATTTACACACATCATGCATACATTCATTACAATATTTCACACAAGGCAACGGGATCATACTATTCACATATTCCGTAACTGCAAAACAAAGTTAGTCATAGAATCCAATTCTAAATATGGGCTCATGTATAAAGTAATATATACGAGGGGTTTACTTGCCCCCAATAAGCAACTTCGGCAGTCCCGCTTGCCGGTAAGCGGGCTGGGGGTTTAAGGGGGGCGGGCTCCCCTTTCAGGGGTCTCAGGGGGCGAAGCCCCCTGAAGGATTTTTGGGTACTTTTTACACAAAATTTCTTTTCAGATTCACAACATAATCATATACCAGAACCAGTCTAACTGATTCTGTTTTCTTAAAACAGAACTTTCAGATAAATTTTAATTAATCTAAAATTCGAATCAATTCAACTGATTCAATTCTGTCAGAACAATCCAATTGATATGATTATTTAATTATTCCTTAACCCTCACATAAACCGCCAAATTAACTCATATAAATTCAACCAATCTAACTGATTAAATTGAAACGTTAATCTAATTAACAATCAGAAATCCAGAATTAATTCTACACAAGCGGCTCTGATACCACTGAAAGGTTTTCGGATAGGTTATAGTGCAACAATTCGATTCTGTTATTCAATTTGTTCACTATCCGAAACCAGAATCCAAGTATAAAATTAATTCCAAGATTAATATGAGTTTACCACTAGACGCGCAGCGGAAATATTCGTCTAGTCGTAGGAGCAGTCAGTCTCTTCTCTTCCTCATGTCAGATACACGCACCAGCAACAGCAAATGCGCCTCCACCGGTATCCACACGAACAGGTTGATAAACTTCTGTAATTCGGTATGCTAGTACCGAATTAACAGCCCCGTCTTTCTCCTTCTTTTCTCTCTTACGTTTTCTGGTATTTGTGTTAAAAATTGGATCCGAAAATAGAACTGATGCACTATATTTATAAACATATGCACCAGTTCAAATGCACCACTTCAGATGCACCACTTCAGATGCACCACTTCAGATGCACCCATTCAGAAAACGTATCTAATCTGATCAGATCAGATCAGATCAGATCAGAATAAGAATTCGGGCCTAGCCCATTAAGATCTGATCCATATTAAATATTAATATGGCCCATAATATT
The DNA here is from genome assembly GCA_964058825.1 of Carex arenaria. Classification (NCBI taxonomy): domain Eukaryota; kingdom Viridiplantae; phylum Streptophyta; class Magnoliopsida; order Poales; family Cyperaceae; genus Carex; species Carex arenaria. The sequence goes on along the minus strand of CAXKVW010000014.1, from coordinate 325,940 downwards.
CTGGACTATAGTACATTTCTAACAACAATTTCAATAAATCATGCAGAAGTCTCATGCGGTCATGCCTGAGTTCTTATTTATATATATAGCACAAATGCAGAAGTCTCATGCCTCATTGTTTCAGGTAATTGCGCATCTACAGATAGCGGAATTTGGGATGAAAATTGTGTTAAACTTTCACTTTATGGGCCATTATGTCGTCTCAACCAAGTGGTTAATTTGGGCTTGTTAACGGCAGATAATTTGGCAAAAAGGGGCTGGCACCTACCAAGCATGTGCTTTTTGTGCAGAGCTGCAAGTGAGACTGCGAGACATATGTTTTCTGAATGCCCTTTGACTCTAGAAGTTTATAGCATAATCTCCAATAGGTTGCAGTTACCAGAAAGAGACTGGAAAATGATATTGCAAAGGAAAATGGCGCAAGAATGGATAATTAGAAAAGGTGGAGGTGGTCAGACAGAAGATTTAATTTTAATCTCCATGTTTGTATGCTGGCGTGAGAGATGTTGCAAAAATTTTCAGGGGGACAGTAAAACAACAGAGGAATTAGCGCAAGAACTGCAGGATCAAAGGAGATGGATAAGTTGACAGGGGCATTATTGGGATAACAGAAGGAAGAGGCACCAAAACGCAAGTTGAAGATAAACATGGCATGGAATGTCCAAGGGAAAGATTAAGACGATCAACGATTTGAATATACTGAGAAGAGTTTTACATTTTTCTGTGTCTTGTTTTTTATTTGGCTTTTTTTAATTTTCTTAACTTTTTTTATAACCTTTAGGCAAGATTCAGTTCTCTGAATCACTTTTGTAATGGGTTTAATTAGGTTTCATCTTGAAACCTAAAACTGTTTTCATTCATTAATAAATCAAATAAGGACTTTGATCCTTATTTTTACTCAAAAAAAAATAATAATAATGCATCAGATTCTATGAATGTGATTTTTTTTTCTGATCCACATAATATGAGATAGTTCATATATAATTCTATTATTGTCACAACATGACTGTGTAATTGTTAAAACAAATGTCTTCAATGAAACTTACAACCAATTTGAAACATACAAGATATATAATGAAATAAGTACGTGGAATATGGATGCTACAATTTCAATAAAGCATGAAAAAGTCTCAGGCCTGACTTCTTGTTTATTTCTATAGCTGAAATGCTGGTAAAATTTTACAATATTATCTTGGCATGTCCATGGATGACAACATGTGGTCTTCAAGGCTATATTGATTTGTACATTCTACGATTTCTGAACTTGAAAGGTTCCCTACAACAATCAACTGCTGAATTTCTTCATTCCCTCTTGGACTCTGTTGGTTCCTCATCCTCCTTAGTGTCTCTAATTCTAAAGCAACTTCTTTCATTGTCGGTCGTTCTTCTCCTTTCGTGTTCAAACATTGCCTTGTAAGACGTGCTATGGCATGGAGTTCTTCTGCTCCAGCCTCACTCGCAATTGATGGATCAATGACTTGAAGCAAGCGTCCCTCATCAAACACAACCATGAAGTACGTTGCTAAATTGTGAGATCCCTCTGGTCGAGTAAAAGAGATGGGTTTCTCTCCTGTTAGTAACTCAGCAAGAACAACACCAAAACTATACACATCACTTTTTTCTGTTAGTTGGCTTGTTTGGAAATATTCTGGATCCAAATAACCAATAGTTCCTTGAACAAGAGTAGTGAGATGGGTTTTATCATAGGGAACAGACCTTGATGCTCCAAAGTCTGATACCTTTGTTGTGAAATTTTGATCGAGGAGTATGTTGGAGGACTTGATGTCTCTATGGATGATTGGAAACGATGCTGCTGAATGCAAATAAGCGAGAGCTCCAGCAGCTTCAGCCGATATTCTCAACCGGCAATCCCATGCTAAATGGTATCCTGAACTTTGACCATGAATAAGATGTAAGAGTGTTCCATTATGTATGAACTCGTATACCAATAAGGGAACTTGAGTCTCCAAGCAACACCCTAGGAGCTTCACGACATTTCTATGGTTAATCTGTGAAAGAATTATGATCTCGTTAATGAATTGCTCAATTTGATTCTCATCTTCTATTTTAGATTTCTTAATTGCAACCACTTTTAGGTCTGATAAAGTGCCCTTGTATACGGTACCATATCCTCCTTGACCAAGAATATTGTTTTCGCTGTAGTTTTCGGTAGCCTTCTCAAGTTCTCTCTCAGTGAAGATTTTTGTTTCTGAGTCGATACCTTGTGAATCCAACCTTTGTTGCAACAAATATCCTCCATTCTGTTTAAAGAACTGGGATCTCATCTTAACTATCTTTCTTTTCTGCAAACCCCAATAAGAGAAAAAGCTTGAAATGATCAGCATAAACAGAAGCCCCAGACCTGCACCTGCATTACAACAAAAGATTAGTTAGTTATCATGTGTTGACTTGCATTAACTTTAGCTTCTCCTTTCAGATGGGGCAGTACTGTGTAAACTGTCCCTTGTCTAATATGTTTCTAGAAACAGACAATGACCAGAACAAAACTTGTATAGAACTTTTCTTTAGCTGGAGAATAGCTTTCTTAGCAATATCATTACTAGCCCACTATAACTGAATTCGCTTCCCCTGAGATATCTTTAATTTTGAGTTGATCTACAGAAATTTGGACCGTTCAAATCCTTTTTGCACGAACTCAAAGCAAAAATAATACTGTTCCATGCATTCCAAATAGACACCGAATTAAAGATGATCTGGCTTAAGATAAACTGAAATCTTCAGTTGTCTCAGAAGATACGGACTGCACCATAACCTTGGTCCTTAGTTTTAATTTTTGATGACTCTCCCCTATGCTGGAAGTATGCTACTATGCTATTCTTATGTTTGAACTTCCAGCTATACTTGTTTGTCCACCTATTCTTATGTTTTAGATATTTATTTCTTTTGTGCATATGATTATCTAATTCTTATTTTTATCTTTTGAAAGCCTGGCAGCAGCTGCCAAGTGATATATTAATTAACAATAACAAATTACACCATCTCAGTACTCTGAACAGATATTAAAACCCCAACCTTGCACTGACATCTGAGTAGCTGTTATTTTGTTCAAATATGCTACTGTAATTTTAGCAAAATCTGAGCCATAAATTCATCTCATGAACACAACTAGCTGCTAGGATATTCGGTTGGATCTATATCCTACACACCATAAGTCCAGTCAATAGGACTGTTGATAATCTGTTTTCTCTGGATATAAATCAAACTTATTGGTATTATACTATTATTGTCACAGGGTGCTTGATCAGACTAACTAGTACTGGAAACAATTTGTAATCGAAGACATCTTAATTATTGCTCACAAAGTAATATTAGGATTCATAAAGAAAAAAATTTACCTAAAGCAACTCCAAGCGGGAAGACCCTCTTGCATCCACTTCCCCCCTTTTTACCATCACCAGTCATGCCTTTTGGGCAAGAACATGTATAATTTCCTGGTAAATTGATACAATGGCCTACACATGGATTGTAATCTGATTCAAGGCATTCATCAATATCTGAAAAGCAAAGCAAAAACGATTTCGTCAGAAATTATTAATTATATGTAGTTTCTAACTATGGTAATTTGCTGGGGCTGGAAATTATGTATTATACCGGTGCAGCCATCTTCAACATAGGCATTTCCTTTGTATCCTTGACTACAGTTGCACAAATACCCGTCCATCGAGGGTGCGTCGTAGCAATAACTATTATTTTTGCATGCAAAGGAACCATTGTGATTCCTAGAAGCTTTACATGACTTGTTTCCGATTGCCCAATCCAATAGGATAAGGTTATTGCTATAGAGGTCATCAAAAAAAGGCAAGTTCTGATTTGATTGGAAATCATCTCTTGGAGCAAAAAATGCGGCACTACAATCAAAAATTGCACTTGAATTTGATGTGTTGAGTTGCGTAAATCGAAGATCAAAGCCTTTTAGATTGCCCGAAAGAGTAGCTTGGCAACAACCAAGGCCAGAACAAGACCCATTATAGATAGCACCCTGATCAGGTTCGTCACAAAATGTGACACAACCACTTGTCGCTGTCCCACTTTTTCCTTTTCTACTTATCAAGACTAAATTGTTGCAGCCGACAACTGTCAGCATATTGTACTGGTAAGATAATGTGAAAGGAGTTCCATCTAAATTGAACCATCCGGATCCTTCAGACTCCGTCCATTTTCCATTGTTACCTAAACACCTTTTTTGGATCGGTCCGGCAAAGATCTTTATGTAGCCTTGTAATGATATTTCTTGAATGGTGTAGGTTTTGTTGGATATGGACAAGAAGGGAGGGTAAATCCAGGGTTTCTCCTTGTGGCAGCTTATTTCGAAGCCTGGTAAGGCATTGCCGGCAGTACCAAACGGGTACGGAACAGAGCCACATGTTAGGTTTTTGCCCTTATCAGCATCAAATACAGAGGGATTGATGTATGAGGATGAAGAAAGTGGCATGCATGTTAGTATGAAGGATAGTAATAGGAAGAAGTGGATCTTTAAGAGCATGGCTGATTTTAGGAGGAAATTAGATGTTATTGTTTAAAGGACTCTACATATATGGAAACAAGCAAGACCCCATCCTGTGGAACTTTTTGCATTACTTTTCCTTTGTTTGGCTTGCTGACTTTGGAGTCAAAAGTCATTGTCGTCAGGAGCGGATGTAGAATTTTAATCAGGATAGGGCAAGAAATTATGGAATCGAATTTAAATAGATAATCAGATCCAAATCCATTAGATAATCGGGTACTAGATAAAAAATGATAACAAAAATAACAAAATAGTATTCTAACACAATTTACTTCATAACTTTTAGATAATCAACTATTCAGGGTAGAGCAATATCAATTTTCAGGGTAGGGCAAAGACCTAAAACTCCGTCTTTATAAATTAGTTTTGAATTTTCAGAGTAGGGCAATATCAATTTACAGTTGAATTTGTCGTCGGTGGTCTCAAATATTATAAAAAAAAATTAAAAATCAAGATCGAAGTTTCTGATTCATCATTTGATGCCCATATGTATAAAATTGTTGTATCCTAACACACCTCTATTTAATTCTAAGGAAAAAAAAAGTTTGGATTGGTGGATTGGTAGAGGTACTTTTTTTTATTTCTCTCTTTTTTAATATTTTCTATAGATAAAAAATTTCAAAAATTCTCAAGCAGGACTTGGTGAGGTGTAACAGCGTAATGATTGTTAGTCGATGACAAATGGCTTAGAGTATAGACTGGTTATGCATGGTAGTATAAAGGAAACGGATCACCTGCTCCTCTGTGGACATAAAATTTCTGTTTTTAAAGTTAAATTCAAATATTGAATATAGTTTTGCTCCGGATTCACTCCAGACTCATCCGGCAATGACTTTAGAAGCAGAAATTTTCTACCCACAACGAACAGGAGATTCGGTACGTTCCCAGTAGCAAGCTTGAAAAAGATTTGGTACTGCGTGACAGCTTAACAGTTTACTCACAATTTGTTTGTCTACTAATTAGAGCAAAGTTGCTCTGACTTAAAAAGTTCCTAGTCAATGGTCTTAATTAGCCTAACTCACAACTTTTTCCACACGGAAATGGATTAATTAAATATAGGGAGGGAAAGCTTTAATTGCTCAACTTTAGAACCACCCACCACCGACAAATGTCTTCTTTTGTAGATAAAAAAATTCATCATTTGTTATTAGCAATAAAAATTGAATAATATATACTTAAGTTATCACAGTAATTGCTAATCTTGATCTAAAATAAATTTGATTGAATTCAAATGTTGAATTGAAACAGTTAAAACCTATCAATCAAGGGCCACAGTAGAGAATCTCATGGAGCAAATAACGGTGCAAACATCGCTACTCACAAATGACAAATGACAATTAATGCTTGAGATGTAATATGCTAGAGATACAGGGTCTGAATATGCTGTAATTCGAGACTAGTGAACACTGATTCTGAAATTCCTGCAATTCGAATTCAGCCGTCAAACTGTTTCGAAATGCGTGAACGAAAAAACCAGCTGTTTTGAGATGCGTTCTTGAAAAAAAAATTGATAGCTAGATTCAAGATTACAAGAATTTTGTTGTACTGTTTATTGGATTCACGATTGCAGCAGATTTATTTTCTGTTATCTTAGTTTTCTTTTCTTTTCAGAGACAAATTCATCATCATGAGCTGCATTGTATTTTCTTTTCTTTTGTTACAAACCTTATGTAATCTTTTACCATTAATTAAATAAGAGCTCGACTCTTATTTTTTCTCAAAAAGAAAAATAGTTAAAACCTATCTATTCATGAGTGATACATTTATATATCAAATTAAATTTTTTTTTTTAGTTCATTTAGTACAAAGTTAAAATGCTAAGAAACTGGATAAGTTATTTTAATTCATTGATTTTCCAGCATTTTTTATCATTTGACCTTACACCAGATAAAATTAAAAGTTTATAAATATAACATACAGTTACATTACTCATAAAGTATAAAGTAATTACTTATAAAATATAAATAAAGTAGATGGATTTCAATCATTTAAATTCGTCATTTTGTTATTAGCAATAGTTTTTTCCTTGCAAACTTGTATCATTTTATTGGATCTCGATTCTCGAGTCACAAACAGTGGACAGAGGGAAAACGCAGAAATGGGCAAACTTGTATCATTTTATGGCTGTGTGTATATATATAGAAGTACGTTGGTTAATATTAAAACGTTTGTTTTTAAATTTTGGAACACATGTTTTGGTTTTTATATTTTCAAAATTCAAATAGTCGATTCAAATCATTCAATATTTAATTTATATTAAAAATGTATTTGGAAACCAAATTTTACATATATTTTTTAATTTTTTAACTATTTATCAAGTTATATTTAAAATTATTTGTTTTCAATGATCCAGAAATTTTTTAATGTTTATTAAAATCAGTGATTTAAAACTGACTTAATAAATAGTAAAAAAAATTCCCAAAAATGTAAAATTTGGTCTCCAAGCACATTTTAATATAATGATCATGTCTAACAGTTTGGATCAATCATTTGGACTTTTAAAATTAGAAAACCAATTGATTGCACCACAGCTCCGGAACAAACGTATTGATATTAGCCAACCTCTATATATTGTTATATATAGAGTTGGGCTATGGTAAGTTGCGATGTAAGAGTCTCGTTTTATTTCACGCTCATATTTTTTACTTTTAAAAGTTCAAAAAGTCAATCCAAACTACTCAACATGATCTACATATTGAAATGTGCTAGGAGACCAAATTTTATATTTTTTGGAAATTTATTACTATTTGTTTAGAATTTTTTAAATTATTATTTTTTATGGTCCAAAATCCATAAAAAAAAACTACAATTTTCTGCCCATCTAAAAAAGTAATAAAAAAATCCCCAAAAATTTGAATTTGATCTCCAAGCACATTTCAATATGGAGATCATGTTGACCGGTTTGTATCAGCTGTTTAGACTTTAAAAACGAAGATATAAGCATGAAGTAAAACAACAATCTTACTTGGTAACTCACCATAGCCCATCTCTCCCCCTCTCTCTATATATAGAGAGAGAGGAGAGATCCACTTACACTGATATCGGATTACACCCTACATTTTAAAAGTCTAAACAGTTGATTCAAACCGCTCAACATAATGGATATATTAAAATGTGCTTGTAGATCAAAGTTTATATTTTTTTTAATTTTTTTTACTATTTATTAAGATGGGTACAAAAATTCAATGGTCTGAAAACAACAATTTTGTAAAATACTTAATAAATAGTAAAAAAAATTTGAAGAAAATGTAAAATTTGATTTGCAAGCACATTTTAATATATCTATTATGTTTAATGATTTAAATCGACTGTTTAGACTTTGAAAATTTTGAAAATATAAGTTGTAATAGGGTGTTACAAAATCAATATAAGTAGATCCTATATAGATATATTATTGTTAAGGATACTTTGACAGTTAAATTAGTACGGGTTTTCGTCCAATTCGAACCATGCAAAATTCCATATTTTAATAAGATTTCACTGGCAAAAACATTTCCACCAACTTTCAGCAAAATTATTCCTTCCTAATATTATCCCCATATAGGTTGTGGACACATGAGAAATATTCCAATTTATTCAATTTTATCGTGTAGAATTGGTTATTGGTTATATTTCACTCTGTGAAAAACAAGTTTGCTCCAACCCGCGCACTATAGAGCTATATAATATAATAACCACAACTGGAGTCAGTGTTTTAATATTCGATTTATATGCGTTATGTGGAAAGTCACCGCATATGCGGATTTTTATACAGACTTATATATGCAGATTTTAAATGAGCATTCATATATATATAAACAAGTGTATAGTAATATGTGGGTATAAACTACAGTTAGTATACTCTAAACCGGTATTTTTATCAATGTTAATATACTCTAAACCGGTAATATGTGGTATAAACCACTGTTAAATGTCTTTTGTTTGGGCAAATTGAAATTCCCGTTCCAATATTAAAAATTCTCATTTTCACAAAATTTCCATGTTGCCGAACAGACCATAAATGATATTTTTCTAAGGGTTGGAAGCATGCCCGAAGGCATATGGATCGGACTTCCATCCAAAGCATTTTGAGTAGGGGTGCAAACGGATCGGATACGGAGACCATATCCATATCCGTACTTTTTTTTCTGGATACAAACCCGGATCGGATACGGATACGGATAGGATATTAAACAGATACGAATATAAATTGGATATTATCGGATACGAATACGGATACGGATACAGATATAATTCAGATTTTTAATTAAAAATATTTATATAATTAAATTGTTATGAAATTACATAATATATATCTATTTAATTAAAATTCATCATCACCTTTACTAATCACATATTTTAAATAAAATCAGTAAGAATAAGATCAATTATCATATCCTTATATTCTATTTTCATTTTGATGGACCATGTCAAAGCCGAGTTTACATATCAATGCCTCTATTTAAAAAATAAATAAATCAAAGCCTCTGACCCATTTGCAAAAGAAACAATGTTAGAGTAACAGTTGTATATAGGACATTCTTTTAATTCTTTTTAATATTCAAATCAAACATAAAAGTTGAAATAACAGGAAACACTAAAACGGATATCCGAAAATTATAACATATGCAGATACGGATAATTATCCGTATCCGTATCTGATTATCCGAACCCAAAAAATCCGGATACGGTCGGTAATATCCGACCCGTTTGCACCCCTAGTTCTGAGGCCGCACGATCATATCGGATTAAAATTGAGTAAAGCAATGCTAACAGACGTCAAGCTCTCTCCGTTAAGAAAAATAAGGAAATCATCTTCTTTGTCCTTTCTGTCTGTTGGTCAAAGAAATAAATTATTTTTCTCACGCGATTGAATTCAAATCAAATTGCTCCAGAAATATCAAAATTATATGGAGAAAATCTACCATCCCCTGTCTCGTTTGAAAGCACAAACGCTAATTCATCACTATTAATTAGCAAAATCACATTAAAAAAAGTCCCTCGCGTCAAGGCACAACACAACATGTGTGCCAGTCACGTGTCATGTCTCAATTGTCCTGTGTCATTATTATTCGTGTGACGTGACCATCTTTTAGAAAATTAGCACAGCACGGAATGTGGTCATGCGAGCTACGTGTGATTACGACCGTTAGATCTTAATTAAATATTGAATTTTGAATAACTAACTTAAATGAAAAAAAGAGTTAAACTTGATCAAACACGACAAACCTGGCTGGTCACATTTGGACATGACATATGTTGTCATGGCGTGACTAACGTGCCGTGACCATCCCTCCGAATTTGATCACGACACGGCTTGTAAAAATTTGACTTGGTTATAGTACAACGCGGCACATGCTGAGAATAGTTTTCATAATTACTAATAAAAGTTAAAGAATTTACCTTGTGGTTTGGAGCTTGGGTAGATACTTCTTCGTGATTAGCTAGCAACATCAGCAGCATCTGTTTGAGGTTGAATTTTCTCTATTACAGGATAAGAAAGGAGTTCACAATCTCGACTAGAGATGATTCACCGAGTTGTGTTTTGGCATTTGAGAAAGGTCGGGTTGAAAACATAAGACTTCATAGACGAGAGGCTCTCAGTGATAATAACTTAACAATACCAAGTAAAACATTAGAGAAAGAAAGATTAAATTGGCAACGCAAAGAGCAAGAATAATGTTCCTCCATTGTTGCTCCGATAGTGATTTGATTCAATTAAAACAGAGAGATAAGTATCCTTACTTTGCTTAACGGAGATAGCTGCTAGCATTAATTCACTCAATTTTAATCTGATATGATCGTGCGGCCTAGGAACGCTTTGGATGGAAGTCCTGTCCTTTTGTTTAGGTCTGAACTGTCCGATCAAGAATCCGCACGAATATTAAAGTGACCTGTGCATTCTACCTTAAACTGAATCGGAATCGGACGGCTGGACCTAAACAAAAATATTCTGTTATATGGATTCTTCTTATTTGAGGTCATATTGTTAAGATTACTAGTTTCTGGTTTTCGAACTTCCCAAAAAAAAAAAAAAAATTCAAATCAGTTTATGTAATTTCGTTGTACCTTATTCTAACTCTTAATAAATAACACAAAGCGAAGTTCGAATACAATTTTATATGCAGATAATATACCAAAATCAATCTCTACTGCGAACCTTTAAATTTGAAAACTAAAATTTTAATGCTTATAGGATATAATTACTATATAATTCGCAGGGTCATATAGCTAAACTTTTTTTTTCTTTTCTGAAAATTGAAATTCCGTGCATTTAGGTTTAGTCAACACTCAACAATTTTATTGTATAATAAATGATACACTGATAAAAAAAACATGATTATTTACAACGGTCTGATTAACAAAATTAGATTACCGCTAATTAACACGTTTAAAAAAAAATCTGGCCGTTATAACGGTCAGCTATAGTGGTTTTTTCGACTATATCATTATAGAACTAAAGTAAAAAAAAAAAAAAAAAAAACACTGTAGCTAGCCATTATCGTTCATAACGGCCAGCTACAGTGATTTTTGGTTAATTAACAAACATTCAATCAAATTAACTAGCCGTTATGGTTTATAACGTCCAACTACAGTATCCTGGATATTATAAACTATAACGTTCTTTGAAATCATTCTTCATTATCGTTATTTTTATTTTAAATTTCCTATTAATATAAAAATCGGCTTCATTGTACTTGGGTCTCCATATATACCGTATGAGTATACGACTAACATTTATGTTATATATAATAAATGATACCTATCCAATAAAATCTCTCTTATAACAAAAAAAAATAAGAGACATGGAGGATTCGTGGGAAGCATGGCTTCTTACCTGGACTTGTGCTTATAACAAGAATTGCAATTGCTGTTGTTTGGTTGATAATTTCTCAGGCAAGGCCTCTCTCTGATCTGAAATGTACAAAGCTATTGTCATTAAAGGCATAGTCCTAAAGATCAACATTGCCTTTTTCACTTTGTTACTTGGCTCCTTCCTTCTCCTCCTCCTTTGACCATCATTGATATTCGGTATCAATATCAATGACAATGTCGCCTCACTTGTCCGGTGCACCTTACGTGATTGCAAGGTTAATGTTCTACTTCATTCGTCTTTGTTTTATAAGAAATATATATACCCTATTAACCTCAATAGTCAATACAATAACCTTGTGTTGTGTATGCATTCTAATACGAGTCTGGATCCCCTAAAGTAACTCAAATTTTGAGTTTGAATACGGACCGTCCGATCAAAATCTAAGTCAATCCAGTCCCAGGTGGAATGCACGAGGCCGGTTTAATATTTGTGCCAAAAGCATATCAAATGGTCCGTATCTAGACTCAAAAAATCAGCTGCCTTAGGGGATATGAATTCTTCATATACTAGTCTCAATCTTATTTGAAAGAACAAAATTTATTTTAAGGGGATATGCATGAATTCTCCATATACTAGTCACAATCTTATTTAAAAGAACAAAGTTTGTTTTAAGTGCAGGACATAATATTTTTTTTTTGGTGTGGTAGTTTTCTGTCACACCCCGGTGCCCCACGAGGTGCGACGGGTGCTCCTGCCGTAGGCATACGGTTGCCCGTATACCTACTAGGCAATTACGATATGATAGAAATAAAACATAACACGCAAACAAAACAAACAAGTAACATAAACAGATCTCAAACCCCAACTGGTCAGGTTATAGTATACAAAACCCGTATCTCGATGGATACGCATCACCAAATGACATAGAGAATATATATATATATACAACCAAAACATAACTGTATACATAATCTCTAATGTCACTATACCAGACAAGCCACGTAGAGGTGAAACCAGGGCCTACCGACCTCGCGTCTCTCTCGGATCCGCTGACCCGGAACCTGAAAATATTACCCAAAGAGGGGATGAGAATTGAATTCTCAGTGCGATAATTGCCACAAATAAATCCCTGGACTTGCAATCACAGATTATATTCAAAAAGAAACACCAATAAAGCTCAGATCGATTTATAAACTTTTGTAAACATGAGTGCATAAATCCAACGACATATATATATCCAAATGAAATCACAAATTAGGAATTGCCAAGATGAAATTCAATCACACCATATCTGGTTTACTCGGTTTCAGAATATCTGGTAGTAATAGGCCTAACCGTTTAATTAAAAGTCTGGTTCTGATTCACATCCAGAAAATTCATATAAAGCGAATTGACATCCAAACGCGTTACCCCCTGGGTAATGCCTCCGATACACAAGTCACATATAATCACAATCATTATACAGCGTCACTTACCCCTCGTCCCAACCGGTACTGGGAACTGTTGAGGGCCAGACGATCTAAAGCTTTAGAACACTGGGTGTCAAAGTCCCTGCAGAGACCTTGACAAATCCGGTTTCACCTCCTGGGTGACATCATCACGGCGGATGACAATAATACCATATCCACCAACCGATGGTGATATAAAGCACGGTGACTTTAATTCCAAAATCAGATCATTCTGATCAACATAATTTATAACCATACCAGCATGCAAGTCAATTAGATAAAACAATTCAAGTTTCACTTTATTTGGACAATGCAATGCATATGCAACACAATCCGATAATGCAATTCAATCAATAATCAACATGTCAACCGAAACACAGTTTAATTTTGAATATAAAATATCAAACAAGTCCAGAAATCCCGCACCTGAATATGCTGCGTATAAACCGACCTTACGTCTCGGACGTCTCGTGAGATTCCGTACCCGGTTGTCTTACCAACTCTATTTAACATATATACATAATTAGGGTTTAATTAGCTATAGTTTCTATATAAATGAACTTAATACGATTACGATTCGATACTCATTCGATTCGGCTTAATTTAGACTCAGCTTACCATTTTGAACTACTTGGTCACGGCCCGTAAGGGTTCTGTTGCGGCCCGCAACCAATACACAGAAAACCCTAATTCCTTTGGTTTCGATTCCGATCGATCGACGCTCGATTCCGGTTAATCGGGGTTACGTACTGTATCATATTTCAAGGTATATGGAGCTATACAAGTATTCGACATAATTCATAATTCAAGTTTTAATACCAAAACCCTAATTCCAAATTCAAAGTCCAAAGGGTAGTTAAATCAAATAATACGAATCGAACGGTTTTAACGAATTATAACTCGATCAATTCTAATCAAATTTGAATTTCACAAATAATCATCCCAAATTCCATACCAAACCTTAAATCATGATTCCCAATTTCAAAAGAATATCTATTCAATTCAACCCAATTCAATATACTAATCGAGTTATAATCGTTCGATTCAAACCCGAATTCGAAATTCAAACGAAAACCACAACAAATTGACTATTAGGGTTTTGCTAATTGAAAAGGAGAAATATACCAATTTGAAGCTTTAGAATCGATCAAGGATCGTCAATTCCGCTCGAATCTCAATTTTCCGACAAGTTCGATCAGTTTCCGCGCTCGATTTCTCTCTCTCTCTCTTTCCCTTTGGCTCGGCACCCACCTCCACAACTCACGGCCAAGAAATGAAAAGGAACGAAAATGAAAGGAAGAAGGAAAGGTAATTTCTAGATTGTTTTTGGATTTTTGCTAATAAGTCCCTCCACTTTATAATATTACAAAGGATACATGTTTTACCAATTAGACCTCATACTTATTTTTATTATGATCTTTAGTATAATGTAACATTTCGATGTACAATAATTTTTGTCATTTAAGTGATGTTTTTTAATTTTCTGAAAAAAAATAAAAATTTGACATTGGTAGCTCATAATATAATTTTTCAGTAATACTTAATAATTCACATATTAAGGGATTCAAGGTTATATTTCCGAAATTTTTATTAATATACAAAAAAATAATTTAATTTCACAATCTATACACTTTTTACAAAGATTTTGAAAAGTATCTACCCCGACGACACGGTCATCTGTTTTAGAGTATCAAACCGATGACACATTCATTGGTTCTAGGAATTACCCACCGCTCACAAAATCACCTCTCCCAAAACCGATGACAAAGTCATCGGTTTCAACCCCCTGAAACCGATGATAACAATTTATAAATTTCACTAACGGTAAACCCAACCAGTTTATAAATTTTATTTTAGAGATAATCGAAGGTATGATTAACAGTTACCGGGAACGAGTATTTGGGTCGGGTACTATAGAAGACCCCGTCAACATTGTACTGGATGTCCCATCTAACAAAAACTTTCACACATATCATATTTGATTTTTGATTGATCTGGATTAGAAACATTTAAAAAATTAACGTTAGAAAATTAATTAAAATTAAAATAACTCACATCAATCTAAATTAAATGTTCAAAATGAAATTAACTGAAATTAATTAAAATTAATCTAAATTAATCGAAGTTAAATAAAATTAATTAATTTGAATTAATTAAAAATAATTATTCTAAATTAATTAAAAATTATTAATCCGAATTAATTAAAAATAACTAATTTTAATTACGATTTATTAAGATAAATTAATTAATCTGACTTAAAATGAATTAATTTAAACTAACCTATAATTACCATAATTAATTTCATAATTAAACAACTTATGGAGTTGATCTGAGGTGAGGAGGGTGTGGAGTTCCCGAAGAAGTGAGGAGAGGAGTGATAGACTTCGGTATTTATGGGCATGGGGGTGAAACCGATGACTTTGTCATCAGTTCTGGGAGAGGTGACAATGTGATCGGTTTACATCTTCTGGAACCGATGAGTATGTTATCGGTTTGATCTTCTGAAACCGATGACACTGTCATCGGTATAAATACTTTTCAAATTCTTCACCAAAATTGTATAGATTGTTAAATTGATTTATTGTTTTGTATATTAATAAAAATTTCGGGTTATATTACATCATTGAAAGTTACTAACAATGATTTTTTTTGGATAATAAAATTGTAGGTGTCTATAGTCCTTCCAAATTTGGAAACAAGCAAAAGCAACAGAACAAAGAAAATCGCCCCAAGTTTCATTGATTTCATTAATGGCGATACAAAAATTGGTTTAGTTAACATGGAAGAGGATGACCTAAGTGACTGGGGCACGAGAGGTAAATCGACGACTATACGGTTTGAACAGGTTTCTAGCAGTATTGTATGGGATGATTTGTTCCCTCAGTGGGATCATGAGGATAGATGTTGTCATAGCCAGGCTGCCATGTAGGAAGCCGAAAGATGGCTGGAACAGGGATACGTTCCGATTTCAAGTTCATATGGTTTCTGCTAATCTAGCGGTGAGAAAAGCGAGGATAAATTTAAATGGGGCGGTGAAATTGATATTTCTGAGCAAATGCATACCCATGATGGACATTTTTCGATGCGATGATTTGGTGGTAAGGGAACATGAGTGGTGGATGTACGAGGCGAACATGTATAAACTCGAGGATAAGTTGAGATGGCCCTTGGGCTCTTGCAATTTTGCATTACCTATATGGGGTCAAGGTATGTGCTATTTAATTCAACTTAAGTATATGTTATACTTTCCTCTTATGATCAAACAAGTATAATTTATTATAGAAATCAATACTTATAATAATATTTGTGGAATCAAATAATAATTAGTTTTATAGTCATCAGTTCAAGGACCCATCGGTATACTCTTGGAAAATTCATTGTTTTACTGTACTTTGATATATAGTTCACAAGTTGAACCCCCTGATACAATAGTAATTTCTACTTCGGTTGATATAATGTACTATTTAATTGAGTACTCTATTTTGTCTCATTGAATATTTTTCATGTAAAAATTACTAATTAAAAAGCTTGAAGAATGATTCTCACAAGTACACAATTTACCATTATTATTTTTTACATAGCACCTTTGTTTTACTCAATAATTTAACTACAAGAATTTGCTACTTGAAGGAATCGATAATGAACTCGAAGCCTCCAAAAAGATTATATCACCAGTGCCAGGTCGACGAGAGGCCTATGCCATAGCTCTTCACTCCTCTGATAATTATGTTTGTGGTGCCATAACCTTGGCTCACAGCATTCGCCGCTCAGGCTCCACTCATGACCTCATTCTCCTCCATGACGAGTCAATTCCAGAGGACAAGCTAAAAGCCCTTGCTGCCATGGGCTGGATCCTTCAAAAAATAACCCGGATCCGCAATCCTCGAGGCAAACCCGGGTCCTACAATGAGTACAACTATAGCAAGTTGAGACTGTGGCAGCTAACTGAATAGTTTTTGTCGATGGCGATGTGTTGGTCTTGCGTAATCTTGATATTTTATTTAGCCTACCACAGGTTTCTGCTGCTAACAATGATAAATTCATTTTCAATACCGGGGTTATGGTCATCGAGCCCTCCAATTGCACATTCACTGCCCTAATGGAAAATCATGACAATTTGACCTCTTATAATGGTGGGGACCAGGGTTTCGTGAACGAGAACTTTGTATCGTGGCACCGGTTTCCTAGACGAATGAACTATTTGAAGTACTTTCCCAAGAATATCACCGAAGAACAGAGGTTGATCAAGGAGGATTTGTTCAAGGCAGAACCATCAAAGTTGTATTCAATTCACTACCTCGGACCGAAACCATGGATGTGTTATAGAGATTATGACTGTAACTGGGATAAAGAGTATACAAATGTATTTGCGAGTAACACAGCGAATCAGAGGTGGTGGAAAATTTATGATGACTTGGATGAGAACATGAAGATGCATTGTCGGCTCTCGGAGCGGAGAAAGATCGAGCTTTTGTTGGATCGAAAGAAAGCAGAGAAAATTGGAAAACCTGATCAGCATTGGCGTATCAATGTTACAGATCCGAGAAAAGATTTGTGAGATATTACAAGGGTAGGGGCACTTTATTTTTGTTTCCATTTTTTGTAATATGCTGTTTCTTCTTGCTCATTTTTGTTCGGCATATAGAAAAAGAAAAAAAAAACAATTTTTCCTCAAGCTACTATTAAAACAATTTTTTTTGTGCAGGAGCGGGATTCAAACTTGAGGAGGCCACTCTACCATCTAACACAACTATCATGTATATAAGTTGTAAACCAGTCAATATTTTTTTTTTGGAGTCAAAAGTCATTGTCGTCGGCGGTCTCTGAGTTGTCCTTTTCAAGTTTTTACTTTTTAATTTAAGTACTTTCCATTTTTACTCTGATGTATAAAAAATAAGTTTCAAATATTATGAAAAAAAAAAAAATCAAGATTGAAGTTTCCGACTCATCATTTGATGACTGATGTCCATATGTATAAAATTGTTGTATCGTAACACACCTCTATTTTTCTGAGGAAAAAGAAGTTTGGATCGGTGGATTGGTAGAGGTATTTTTTTTTATTTCTCTTTGGTTTTATTTTTTAATATTTTCTATATATAAATAAAAATTGTTGTATCCTAACACACCTCTATTTTTAATATTTTTATTTGATGCCCATATGCATAAAATTGTTGTATCCTAACACACCTCTATTTTTCTAAGGAAAAAAAAGTTTGGATCGGTGGATTGGTAGAGGTATTTTTTTTTATTTCTCTCTGTTTTTTATAATATTTTCTATAGATAAATAAAAATAAAAAAATTCTCGAGCAGGACTTGGTGATGTGTAACAGTGTAACGGCTGTTAGTTGACGACGAATGACAGTAAAAACTTGAAAAAGATTTGATATTTCGTGACAGCTTAACAGTTTACTCACAATTTGTTGGAAACAAATCTGCTGTTATTCTTCAGGAATAACAGGAACTGTGATTCCAATCTCATCCATTCACATCTTTTTAAGAGCAAATCTCAATCAAAAAGCTTTTTCATGTGCGAATCTCAATCAATATCAATGAATGGGGTTGGAATCGCATGAATAACAGAATAACAGCAGATTTACTTCCCAATTTGTTTGTCAACGAATTAGAGCAAAGTTGCTCTGACTTAAAAAGTTCCTACTCAATGGTCTTAGCCTAACTCACAAGTCAACTTTTTCCACACGGAAATGGACTAATTAAATATATTAAAAATTCCCAGTGTACCCATACAAACTTTAGAAATAGCCAATATCTCCATTAAAACACCATAATATCTAATATTCCCGTAAAAATTTAACATTCTTATTTTTATCCCACTTTAAATTATTTAACTTTGTATTTAATTGTTTTAAAAACTGAATTGACCAATATATCCTTGAACTTTGACTGGAGATGTCCATTCAAATTGTTTCTTCCTCCATCCCATCTCTCTCAACCCAATTCTTAGCCCCATTATAATTGCTTAATAGTAAATATACACCCGGTGATTAAAACAAAGGTTAATCATAACAACTCACAAGATAAATTTGAGATAATTCCTTTGGGTACACCCACTCTCACAATATTAAATTTTAAGCTCCATTTCGACAAGAAAAGAATTAAATTTTAGACCTACAGTAAATAAGAAATAGATTTTTTTTAAAAAGAACTGTTTTTAAAAAAATTAATCAAACAAGCACCGTTTGACTGGATTTTATGAAAATGGCCTCCACCGATCCACAGGATCGGTGTAGCATAAAGTCCTGAACCAGATGCAGGTGGAGCTCAAACAAAAATAAACTAACACGAGATCTTCGTTAGGATGCCAATTGAGATTAGCAAATGGAGCCAAGGAAATCAGTCTCCTTTAGTTTTATTTTGATTATTTACTCGTTTCATTTTTTGTATTTTTGTTTCTTTTGGTGCAATATTTAGGTGAGAAGAAATTGAAAGAGATGCCGAATTAGATTAAATTTGAAATATTGAATATGATGGAACTTTTACTCTTTCTCTCTGTTAGTCTCATTAAGGAACATTTTTTGCTCGCATTACCTCTTTCCAACAGCATCTTGATTTTGAGGGTGAATGGGGCTGGGAGAAACAAGAGGGAGGAAGAAATAATTAGAATGGACACCTCCAGTCAAAGTTTAAGGACATATTGGTTAATTTAGTTTTTAAAAATAATTAAATATAAAGTTAAATATTTAAAGGGGATAAAAATAAGAATGTTAAATTTTTATGAGAATATTGGCTATTATGGAGTTTCTATGGGGATATTGGCTATTTCAAAAGTTTGTATGGGTACACTGGAAATTTTCCCAACTTAGAGAGGGAAAGCTTTAATTGCTCAACTTGGAACCACCCACCACCAACAAATGTCTTCTTTTGTAGAGAAAACAACCCATCATTTGTTATTAGCAATAAAAATTGAAGGAACCTAATATATACATAAGTTTATCACAGTAATTGGTAAGCTTAATCTAAAATATATTTGATTGAATTCAAATGTTGAATTGAAACAGTTAAAACCTATCAATCAACGGCCACAGTAGAGGATCTCATGGAGCAAATAACGGTGCAACATCGCTACTCACAAATGACAATTAACTAATGCTTGAGATGAAATATGCTAGAGATACAGGGTCTGATTTGTAAATTGTTTGATTACATATCTGACAACCTGCGCTTTTGTATTTTCCTTTCTTATTTTTCTTCTTTTCTTTAGCACTTACTATCTTGAGTCCGAATCTGCTATAATTCAAAACCAGTGGACACTGATTTTGAAATTTCTGCAATTCGAATTCAGCCGTCAAACTGTTTCAAGATGCATGTACAGAAAATTAGCTATTTCGAGATGCGTTCTCAAAAAAAAATTGACAGCTTGATTTGAGATTGTAGGAATTTTAGAGTACTGTTTATTAGATTTGAGATTGTAGTAGATTTATTTTTTGCTATCTTAATTTTATTTTCTTTTCAGAGACAAATTTATCATCATGAGCTGTATTGTATTTTCTTTTCTTTCGTTACAAACTTTATGTAAACCTTTTACTATTAATCAAATGAGAGCTCAACTCTTATTTTTTTCCCAAAAAAAAAATTAAAAAATATTTAAAACCTATCTATTCATGAGTGATACATTTATATTTCAACTTTAATTTATTTTTATTTCATTTAGTACAAAATTAAAATGTTAAGAAAATGAATAAGTTATTTTATTTCATTGATTTTCCAACATTTTTTATCAGACCTTACACTAAATAAAATTAAAAATTTGTAAATTTAACATATAATTACATTACTCATAAAGTATAAAGTAGATGGATTTCAATAATTTAAATTCATCATTTTGTTATTAGCAATAATTTTTTACTTGTACCATTTTATTGGATCTCGAGTCATGAACAGTGGACAGAGAGAAAACGCAGAAATGGGCAATAACGAGAAATTTAGGGCCTGTTCAACCGTATAAAGGGAATGGGAATGGAAACAGGAAGACAATTTTTTGATTGACTGAAATACTGTGCGCGAGGGCTGATTTTCATGAAGTCTAAGTGGATTTTTTTCCCACATACATAGTAAACGGTCGAACAGGCCCGTAGTAATTTGCATCCAAGTTCTAATCCCGGCAGAGTCAATCTGATAGATTCAAGTAGTAATTCACGAATCTCAACCATGGAAACCCGTTTACCTTACGAATGATTCATCTATATGCTAGAAATTTAAAATTTTGAATTAATTTTGTATAGATTCAAGTGGTAAAAAAACATTCAAAAAATGAATGCACTAAAATTAATTTATAAATTTCTAATTTTGATAGCTTGACTCTATACAAATTTAATTTGAAAGCTTAAATTTTTGCATGTAAACACATCACTCATAAGGTAGACAGGTTTCAATGGTTCGGATTCATCATTTAAAGTCAATTCGATATGTATTAGTGTTGAGTTCATAAAGAGGGTTGGTGAACTTGGGAACATCTTAGTTCAACTCTATCTATCTATCTATCTATCTATATATATAGGACTTGGCTACGGTGCTACGCATAGCATAAAGGACATCCGTGCAACGGCTCAAAATTTGAGTTTTCAAAATCCTAACGGTCGATCCGAACCGTTCAACATGTAATCTGTACTAAAATGTATTTGCAAACCAAATTTTACATTTTTTAAAAAAAATTTTACTATTTAGTAAGTACTTTACAAAACTGTTGTTTATCAGTGATCCAGAATTATTCAAAAACAACAATTTTGTAAAATACTGTACCATTCAAATCTGAAAATCACTTGATCTGAAAATTATGTACCATTTAGATCAAGTGATTTTTTACCTATCTAAAAAAATAGTAAAAAAATTCTAAAAAATGTAAAATTTGGTTTGCAAGTAGATATTTATATGGAGATCATGTTGAATGGTTCGGATCGACCGTTAGAATTTTGAAAACTCAAATATTGAGCCGTTGCACGGAGGACCTTTATGCTACGCATCATAGTAACAAATCAATAGTTCGGGTTCGGTTTGGCGGGATTAAAAATTCGTGATTCAGGTATAATTCGGGTATAATTCGAGAATGATTCGATACAATAACGAAGCAAAAAAAAACATTCAAACGGGTGCTCCACTCATTGGAGCGGATCCAAGGTGTTTGACATGGATTACAGCGCCGCAGCAGCACCCTTTTTTTTTAAAATCAGCTCACCTAATGGGCCGGCCCATTACTTTGAATAATAATCAGCCGTTTTTTTCTTGTTTTTATCGCGAATAATTCGTGACTCGCATTTTATTCGCGAATAAAATGTATTATACGTTTTTTTGCATTTTATTTGGAGTTCGGTTCAGAAACGTAAAAAAAAGAATAAAATGCGAATTATTCGTGAGTACTGTTACTATGCTACGCATAGCACCTTAGCCAACTCCTACACACACATTAATGACCGTTAATCTTGTTGCAGATTAAGTGATTCAATTGTTCAATTTATATATACATTATTTGAATTTCAATTGTTTAAAATTAACGGTCATTGATGCATCATCTAATATGAGGTTGGCTAATATCAAATCAGTTGTTCCTGAGATTCCGTGCAACCAAGTGGTTTTTCAATTTTCAAAGTCCAAAACGTCAATCCAAACCGTTAGATGTGTTCTCTGTATTAAAATGTGCTTGGAGACCAAATTTTATATTTTTTGGAATTTTTTACTATTTATTAAGCCACTTTGAAAATCGCTGATCCAACGGTGGCTTCTGTTTTTACTGTTTGGTTAAACCACTGTTGGATCAGCGATTTTCAAAGTAACTTAATAAATAGTAAAAAAAATTCAAAAAATGTAAATTTTGGTCTCCAAGCACATTTTAATATAGGAAACACATCTAACGGTTTGGATCGACATTTTGGACTTCGAAAATTGAAAAATCACTTGGTTGCACGGGATCTCAGGAACAACTGATTTGATATTAACCAACCTCCATCTAATATTATTTAAATTGCATGAAGTTTCATTATAAGTCTATCTCTATGTCCAATATTATATACTTATAAATGAGTTGACATTTTAAATTTTTATTTGATTTTTTTATTCATATTCTTAAGGTTTTCCCTCCTTAAATTTGAATATATAATTTTGGTTAAATAAGATTAATAAATCGACCTAATATAGCTTAATACATGAAGGACGTAAACGTCTATGTATATGAATTCGTATCCCATAAAGTAACAAAATATTTTTGTTTGAATATGGACCATCCAATTAAAATTCGCACGATTATTATAGCAGTCCTGTGCGTTCCACTTCAGACAAAATTGATTTGAATTCCAATCAAACAGCTGTGATTCAAATAGAAATATTATGTTACCTCAGAGGATATTGATTCCTACATATATAGCATGGAGATCTTGGGAGCAGCTTGGGTCCAATGGGCATCGGACCCAAACTGGGTGCGATGGATTCTATCACTGTCCGATTCGCTTTAAAATGTGTGTGCTCTGCTTTAATATCCGTGCATGTTGGTTTTAATATGCGTGCACACGGACTTAAAGCTAATCGGACGATGATGGAACCCATCGGACCCAGTTTGAGTCTGATGGGCATCGGACCCAAGCTTGTCCGGGAGATCTCACCCATCAGGGATGCTTTTTGTCTTATAATCATGGAGATCGCTAGGCAATTAATTAATTTGGCAATCTTAATATTTATATTTTAATAAAATAAATAAATAAACATATTATTTTTGTTAGCATTATATGCAGATTCGTTGTGTAGTAAACTTCATAAA
The DNA here is from genome assembly GCA_964058825.1 of Carex arenaria. Taxonomy (NCBI): domain Eukaryota; kingdom Viridiplantae; phylum Streptophyta; class Magnoliopsida; order Poales; family Cyperaceae; genus Carex; species Carex arenaria. The sequence continues at coordinate 302,409 of CAXKVW010000014.1, read as the reverse complement.
CTATGACATCCAATCCGGATGCCATAGTTTGTTTATGAAAGTTTCTGTATGCTTAAGAAGTTTGAAATGCAGAATTGCAATATTTAGCTTATTGGAAAGCGATCTCCGTCTAAATTGACCTTAGAGACCAAAGGTACCCCCTTCTTCCATCCAAGCTAGACTCTCTTTTTTTTTCCGGGAATTTTCCTACTAACTGATTGTGGGAAGAGATTAGGAGCGAAAATGGAGTGGATAGTGGTAAAATCATATATATATATTTCTTTTCTTTTTTTCATTTTTCGAATATAGTTACGGAGTAAATATAAGACATATCAGATGGATACAGATACAGATCCATATCAGATCGGATATTAATTAAAATAATATATAAATGTTAAAGTTCATAATATTTATCTAATTATAACGGTGAATAACATATTTTTTTCATAATATATATGAAAATATATGGTATATATCTACAATTCAGATACAGATATATAATTGAAACATAAAATCATATCAGTATCCTTATCTACATGGATATTCAGATATCAGATATCCACATCTTAGTTTTTAAATACGGATCAAATATTATTCATACTTTTTTCACCCCTAGATGAGACCGATTTTTTTATTAATCGAAATAAAATAAAATAAATATCGAAAAAGAGGATAGAATCTGGTGTTTTTCGAAAAATAATAAGGCCGGGACAAACTACCACGTCCCTGCTAATGATAATCCCGCACGAATCTAACCACTAACTAACCCAAAATCCGTAAAAAGAATATATATCAGGGACAGGATGGATAATACCGTCCGTGACCAAAAAAAAAAAACTTAGAAAAATTATGTTTACTAAATTATGTTTCAACTTAAAAACAATGATTTATTTTTCAACTAAAAACAATTATTTATTTTAGTATTTTTTAATATTTTTAAAAATAAAATTTAACATTATATACACGATTTATATTTTAAATATTATGTCTATAAATATGATGAGATTTGATTTATGTTTTAGCTACATCAAATGACTTGAAATTCTATATCGCTGATATTGATACATTATTAATCAATAGTTAATTGCATTCAATTTGAATTTAATTGGTAGACTATTTATGTATCCGATAACATAGACATATTTTTTTTAATTTAATTAATTGAGAACTCTATTATTAATTTATTGAGAACTCCATTACATCAAACAACTAAATTATGTATTTTAGAAAAACCTAATTTTTTTTTTTGTTTGTTTGGTCACGGACGGGATTATCCATCCCGTCCATGATAATTTTTTTTTTACGGATTTTGGGTTAGTTAGTGGTTAGATAGGTGCGGGATTATCATTAGTAGGGACGTGGTTGTTTGTCCTGTCCATAGGAACGGGATAATTTGTCCTGGCCTTATTAGTTTTCGAAAAACACCGATTCTTTCCTCTTTTTCAATATTTTTTTATTTTATTTCGATTAATAAAAAAATCGGCTAGATGAGATGCATTAAATTAAACTATTAGTACGGCAAAAGCCCCCCTCCAAAGGTCCAGTACTACAGTTAGATTTTCCATAGGGAAGGCCCAATGGATATTATTTCAAAAAGAGTCTGACTAAGGCGTCTTTTTTTTTTTCTTTTCTTTTTTTCTTTTTTTGTTTGCTGGACAGACTCCATAAACTATGATGTTTTGTTTATTTTTCCAAATATTAGTCTTTTCATCTGATTTATCTAAATTCATTTATCTTTGTTTATTTTAAAATATCACTCATTTCTTCTTGTGGTCCTCAGAAATTTTAAAATTATCATTTTGATTCTTAAAACTTCAAGAGTGTCAAATTGGTTCTACCTTTGAAGAAGTATTTTCACCATTTCGATATCATTTTATTATTGCAATTAATATTAATATAGTCAAATTAAGAAGCAATGTAGATCACTTTGATACTAATATCATATATTATTCATGTCATCATCACATTTACCAGTTATAATGAACAGTAGTTAGAATTTTTAAAAATTTTCCATATATCCACACCTTAAATATTACCATGGCATATGTATTAATTAATGTGGAATTCCATTTAATTTCTCTTTTTTTTTTTCTTTTTTTTGAAAACCAAACAGCGACTACCAGGTGAGTTCCATCTAATTTCTCAACCGATAATAACAATGGACCAATTCAAAGATTAATAGAATAAACACTAGAACAAAAATCCAATTGTTCTTGAGAAAGCAAGGCAGAAGCAATTCTGTATCTGATTTCATTTAATTCCAGAACATGAAGAGAAAAATGAGCTAAAAATGTTATTAAATTATTAAGAGAAAAGATAACATTTCTGTATCACCTGAATTGCTAATATTGCAATTCATGCCTATGTTCTCATAATCATGCATCTGATTTTGATGATTGTGATCTCATTCTCATCCACATAATATTACAGTAGCTCATATTTATCTCCTGCTATTATTGTCACAGCACGGCCGTGTAATTGTTGAAATGAAGGTCTTTAATGAAACTTACAACCAATTTAAACTTACAAGATATATAATGAATATAAGTATGTGGATGGTATAATTTCAATAAATCATGCAGAAGTCTCATGCGGTCATGCCTGAGTTCTTATTTATATATATAGCTCAAATGCAGAAGTCTCATGCCTCATTGTTTCAGGTAATTGCGCATCTACAGATAGCGGAATTTGGGACGAAAATTGTGTTAAACTTTCACTTTATGGACCATTATGTCGTCTCAACCAAGTGGTTAATTTGGGCTTGCTAACGGCAGATAATTTGGCAAAAAGGGGCTGGCACCTACCAAGCATGTGCCTTTTGTGCAGAGCTGCCAGTGAAACTGTGAGACATATGTTTTCTGAATGCCCTTTGACTCTAGAAGTTTATAGCATAATCTCCAATAGGTTGCAGTTACCAGAAAGAGACTGGAAAATGATATTGCAAAGGAAAATGGCGCAAGAATGGATAATTAGAAAAGGTGGAGGTGATCAGACAGAAGATTTAATTTTAATCTCCATGTTTGTGTGCTGGCGTGAGAGATGTTGCAAATTTTTTCAGGGGTACAGTAAAACAACAGAGGAATTAGCGCAAGAAGTGTAGGATCAAAGGAGATGGATAAGTTGACAGGGGCATTATTGGGATAACAGAAGGAAGAGGCACCAAAACGCAAGTTGAAGATAAACATGGCATGGAATGTCCAAGGGAAAGATTAAGACGATCAACGATTTGAATATACTGAGAAGAGTTTTACATTTTTCTGTGTCTTGTTTTTTTATTTGGCTTTTTAAAATTTTCTTAACTTTTTTATAACCTTTAGGCAAGATTCAGTTCTCTCAATCACTTTTGTAATGGGTTTAATTAGGTTTCATCTTGAAACCTAAAACTGTTTTCATTCATCAATAAATCAAATAAGGACTTTGATCCTCATTTTTACTCAAAAAGAAAAAAAATAATGCATCTGATTCTGATGAATGTGATTTTTTTTCTGATCCACATAATATGAGATAGTTCATATATAATTCTATTATTGTCACGACATGACTGTGTAATTGTTAAAACAAATGTCTTCAATGAAACTTACAACCAATTTGAAACATACAAGATATATAATGAAATAAGCACGTGGAATGTGGATGCTACAATTTCAATAAAGCATGAAAAAATCTCAGGCCTGACTTCTTATTTATTTCTATAGCTGAAATGCTGGTAAAATTTTACAATATTATCTTGGCAGGTCCATGGATGACAACATGTGGTCTTCAAGGCTATATTGATTTGTACATTCTACAATTTTTGAACTTGAAAGGTTCCCTACAACAATCAACTGCTGAATTTCTTCATTCCCTCTTGGACTCTGTTGGTTTCTCATCCTCCTTAGTGTCTCTAATTCTAAAGCAACTTCTTTCATTGTCGGTCGTTCTTCTCCTTTTGTGTTCAAACATTGCCTTGTAAGACATGCTATGGCGTGGAGTTCTTCTGCTCCAGCCTCACTCGCAATTGATGGATCAATGACTTGAAGCAAGCAGCCCTCATCAAACGCAACCATGAAGTACGTTGCTAAATTGTGAGATCCCTCTGGTCGAGTAAAACAGATGGGTTTCTCTCCTGTTAGCAACTCAGCAAGAACAACACCAAAACTATATACATCACTTTTTTCTGTTAGTTGGCTTGTTTGGAAATATTCTGGATCCAAATAACCAATAGTTCCTTGAACAAGAGTAGTGAGATGGGTTTTATCAAAGGGAACAGACCTTGATGCTCCAAAGTCTGATACCTTTGTTGTGAAATTTTGATCGAGGAGTATGTTGGAGGACTTGATGTCTCTATGGATGATTGGAAACGATGCTGCTGAATGCAAATAAGCGAGAGCTCCAGCAGCTTCAGCCGATATTCTCAACCGGCAATCCCATGCTAAATGGTATCCTGAACTTTGACCATGAATAAGATGTAAGAGTGTTCCATTAGGTATGAACTCGTATACCAATAAGGGAACTTGAGTCTCCAAGCAACACCCAAGGAGCTTCACAACATTTCTATGGTTAATCTGTGAAAGAATTATGATCTCGTTAATGAATTGCTCAATTTGATTCTCATCTTCTATTTTAGATTTCTTAATTACAACCACTTTTAGGTCCAATAAAGTGCCCTTGTATACGGTACCATATCCTCCTTGACCAAGAATATTGTTTTCGCTGTAGTTTTCAGTAGCCTTCTCAAGTTCTTTCTCAGTGAAGATTTTTGTTTCTGAGTCGATACCTTGTGAAATCAACCTTTGTTGCAACAAATACCCTCCATTTTGTTTAAAGAACTGGGATCTCATCTTAACTATCTTTCTTTTCTGCAAACCCCAATAAGAGAAAAAGCTTGAAATGATCAGCATAAACAGAAGCCCCAGACCTGCACCTGCATTGCAGCAAAAGATTAGTTGGTTATCATGTGTTGACTTGCATTAACTTTAGCTTCTCCTTTCAGATGGGGGCAATACTGTAAACTGTCCCTTGTATAATATTTTTCTAGAAACTGACAATGACCAGAATAAAACTTGGATAGATGTTTTGTTCAGCTAAAGAATAGCCTTCTTGGCAATATCATTATTAGCCCACCATAGCCGAATTCGCTTCCCCTGAGATATCTTAAATTTTGAGTTGATATACAGAAATTTGGACCGTTCAAATCCTTTTTGCACGAACTCAAAGCAAAAATAATACTGTGCCATGCATTCCAAATAGGCACTGAATTAAAGATGATCCGGCTTTAGATAAACAGAAATCTTCAGTTGTCTCAGAGGATACGGACTCCACCATAACCTTGGTCCTTGGTTTTAATTTTTTATAACTCTCCCCTATGCTGGAAGTATGCTACTATGCTATTCTTATGTTTGAACTTCCAGCTATACATGTTTGTCCACCTATTCTTATGTTTTAGATATTAATTTCTTTTGTGCATATGATTATCTAGTCTATGACCTATGATTTTTTTTTTGAAAGTCTGGCAGCTGCTGCCAAGTGGTATATTAATTAACAATAACAAATTACACCATCACAGTACTTTGAACAGATATTAAAACTCCAACCTTGCACTGATATCTGAGTAGCTGTTATTCAAATATGCTACTGTAATATTACCAAAATCTGAGCCATAAATTCATTTCATGAACACAACTAGCTGCTAGGGTATCATAGCCCAATCAAAAATTACTCTGTTTCGATATCTCCACAAACACATGACCTATGATAGTTAATGATTTAATTTTGATAGATACAATCAATTGATACCAAAATTAATAACCTTATTTTACTACTTTAACAGTGCAACTATCAAAACTGTTTTGTATGATTTAATATTATGAATTAGGATTTATTCTACGACTGCAGAATATTTTAATGATTTATATAGAATAAAATTTATTTTTCTAATGTAAACTGTCATATAACATAGCTTACGATGTAGCCACCACAATCAGCTATATCCTCAACTGAGAGTCTGGTGATCATGAGACCTCACCACTACAGACTGATAAAGGATGCAACCAAAAACATTGCTTCTGTTTTTGGTCATTTGGGTCGAGTCAGCAGTATTTGATTATTTTCTATAATCGGGTCCGATCCAACCTGATCCAACACGGGTCGAATTCCTTCGACCCGGAACCAACCCCAACGAGTCACGGTTGAACCGAACCTGACTCATGTAACTTAATCTCAATTATTTCATATATAATTAATTCAATTTAATCTCAATTAATTAATATGTAATTAATTGCAATTAGTGATATAAATTTCAGACTAAATCTAACAAAACACAATTAAATGGATCAGGTTGCATCATTCTCATACCGGACCCTAGATGGGTCAAAATTTCTAGATCCGGTCCTGGCCCAATAGACGTTGGATAGATTCAGATCAAGTCAATCTATCCGGGTCATGTCAGAAATTGAGACCTCCAGTTCTTTGTTATTATGGTGTATGGGGGTTTGAGAATTGAGTTGGTGGCAATAGTATCATACTGACAAGAGTATTTTTAAATTTCCATGGAGTTGTGTAATAAAATTAAAAGAACTGCATTGAACAGATGATTAAAGCCTGATTTGTTGTAAATAGATGATGGAAGTTAAGAAGAACGTTTCTTTTATATAGTAAAGAAATTTATCTTTAAGTAATTAAAAATTTAAAACTCAAAAATGTGTATAACACTTTACTTTCTTAATATAATATGTTGCTTATTACCAGTGATAGTGACATATTTATAATTTTATATTGACTCTTAGAACTACCCAAAAACTAACTAAATAACATATGCTACTAAATTTTACCTAATGAGTTCGATTATTTCCTAATTTCTTCTGAACTAATAATTTTACCGAACTCCAAAAAACATCGACCATGTGACTAGAATGAATTATGTAACTTAGGTTCATCTTCTATATCCTACACGCCAGACTGACTAGTACTGGAAACAATTTGTAATTGAAGACATCTTAATTATTGCTCACAAAGTAATATTAGGATTCACGAAGAAAAAAAATTACCTAGAGCAACTCCAAGCGGGAAGACCCTCTTGCATCCACTTCCCCCCTTTTTACCATCACCAGTCATGCCTTTTGGGCAAGAACATGTATAATTTCCTGGTAAATTGATACAATGGCCTACACATGGATTGTAATTTGATTCAAGGCATTCATTGATATCTGAAAAGCAAAGAAAAAACTATTTTGTCAGAAATTATTAATTATATGCAGTGTCAAGCAATGGTAATTTGCTGGGGCTGGAAATTATGTATTATACCGGTGCAGCCATCATCAGCATAGGGATTTCCTTTGTATCCTTCACTGCAGTTGCACAAATACCCGTCCATCGAGGGTGCATCATAGCAATAACTATTATTTTTGCATGCAAAGGAACCAATGTGATTCCTAGAAGCTTTACATGACTTGTTTCCGATTGCCCAATCCAATTGGATAAGGTTATTGCTATAGAATGTATCATAAAAAACACGGTTCTTATATAGAAACCTGCTCTGATTTGATTGGAAATCATCTCTTGGAGCAAAAAATGCGGCACTGCAGTTGCTAATGGCTATAGTTGAATTTGGTATGTTGATTTGCGTAAATTGAAGATCGAAGCCTTTTAGATTGCCCGGAAGAGTAGCTTGGCAACAACCAAGGCCAGAACAAGACCCATCTAAGAAAGCGCCCTCAGGGTCGTCACAAAACGTGACACAACCACTTCTCGCTGTCGCTGTCGCATTTTCGTCTTTTCTACTTCTATTTATCAAGACTAAATTGTTGCAGCCGACAACTGTCAGCATATTGTACTGGTAAGATAATGTAAAAGGAGTTCCATCTAAATTGAACCATCCGGATCCTTCAGACTCTGTCCATTTTCCATTGGTACCTAAACACCTTTTTTGGATTGGTCCGGCAAAGATCTTTATGTAGCCTTGTAATGATACTTCTTGAATGGTGTAGGTGTTGTTGGATATGGACAAGAAGGGAGGGTAAATCCAGGGTTGCTTCTTGTGGCAGCCTATTTCGAAGCCTGGTAAGGCATTGCCGGCAGTGCCAAACGGGTACGGAACAGAGCTACATGTTAGGTTTCTGCCCTTATCAGCATCAAATACAGAGGGATTGATGTATGAGGATGAAGAAAGTGGCATGGATGTTAGTATGAAGGATAGTAGTAGGAAGAAGTGGATCTTTAAGAGCATGGCTGATTTCAGGAGAAAATTAGATGTTATTGCCTAAAGGCTAAAGGACTACATATATGGAAACAAGCAAGGCCTCATCCTGTGGAACTTTGTGCATTACTTTTCCTTTGTTTCGCTTGTGGACTTAGGAGTCAAAGCCATTGTCGCTGGTGGTCTCAAATATTATAAAAACATAAAAAATCAAGATCGAAGTTTCCGATTCATCATTTGATGTCGATATGTATACAATTGTTGTATCCGGATCCTCTTGTAGAAATTATCATGTGTGACTCTTTGGTTTATGCTATACTTCTCCTCATAGTGACAATATTCGCAAGATATTCAGGAATTAAATGCATTTAATTCGTTCTTTTTACTCTTTTTAAACCGTACTCCGAATAAAATGCAAAAAAAACGTATAATACGTTTTATTCGTGAATAAAACGCGAATCGCGAATTATTCGCGATAAAAAAATATGAAAAAAATGCGAAATTTTTTTAATTATTTAAAAAAAAAAATTGTGGGGGTTAGTGATTTTTTTCCTTTCTTATTGTACTGAATCATTCCCGAATTATATCTGAATCACAAATTTGTCACTCTGCCGAACCTTTCTCGAATCATTGAGTTGTCAGTATGCTTCTCTAGTTCTCCTCACATGATGGAGCTACAAAGATCCTAACACCCCCTCTATTTTTCTAAGAAAAAAAAAGTTTGGATTGGTGGATAGGTAGAGGTACTTTTTTTTTTTATTTCTCTCTTTATTAATATTTTCTTTATATAAAGTAATTCAAAAATTCTCAAGCAGGACTTGGTGATGTGTAACAGCGTAATGACTGTTAGTCGACAACAAATGGCTTAGAGTATAGACTGGTTTATGCATGGCAGTAAAAAGGAACTGGATCACCTGCTCCTCTATGGGCATAAAATTATTGTCCCTAAAGTCACTGCTGGATAAGTCCGAGGCGAATTTTATCATTTAAATATTGAGTTTTACTCCGGATTCACTCCAGACTCATCCGACAATAACTTTAGAAGCATAAATTTCCTATCCACACAAAAAAGGAGATTTGGTTTCCAGTAAAAACTTTAAAAAATTTGATATTGCGTGACTGCTTAACAGTTTACTCACAATTCTACGAATTAGTGCAAAGTTGCTCTGACTTAAAAGTTCCTAGTCAATGGTCTTAATTAGCCTAACTCACAACTTTTTCCACACGGAAATGGATTAATTAAATATAGGGAGGGAAAGCTTTAATTGCTCAACTTTAGAACCACCCACCACCGACAAATGTCTTCTTTTGTAGATAAAAAAATTCATCATTTGTTATTAGCAATAAATTGAATAATATATACTTAAGTTTATCACAGTAATTGGTAATCTTGATCTAAAATAAATTTGATTGAATTCAAATGTTGAATGAAACAGTTAAAACCTATCAATCAAGGGCTATGTTACTCGGATACTCTAGAATAGGCTTTGTACCCGTATCGGATACATATCCGGTACCGATACGCGTCCGATACGGCACTGATACGTATCGGATACGCCAGCTGGCGTATCGGCTTACATGATGTGTCCTCAATGTCTTGATACGGTCTCCGATACGGTTTGACTAGCTGCGATACGCCTTTGACACGTCTGGATACGTTTCGGATATGAATACACCGCGCGCATATACAGCCCTCACAGCACTGGTCCACCGTGCACCGCGCCAAAATCAATTTTTTTTTACACTGCCTTGGATCGAACCTAGGACCTTCGCTATTTGCTATAATAGTAACAGAGCATTACCATTACACCACTTCAACTTTTATGCCAGAATATAGTATCTGTTGTATTTAATGTAAACTTGACTATAGTTTTGTATATTGATATTTAATTTATATTATACAAATTAATAATATAATTAAAATAATAAAAAATATATATATAATAGACGTATCGTATCCTTAATTTTTTAAAATTACCGTATCACCGTATCCGTATCGTATCCGATACGATACCCGTACCCGTATCCATGCAACATAGATCAAGGGCCACAGTAGAGAATCTCATGGAGCAAATAACGGTGCAAACATCGCTACTCACAAACGACAAATGACAATTAATGCTTGAGATGTAATATGCTAGAGATACAGGGTCTGATTTGCAAATTGTTTGATCAGTGATCTGACAACTTGTGCTTTTGTATTTTTCTTACTTGATTTTCTTCTTTTCTTCAGCAATTGCTATCTTCAGTCCGAATATGCTGTAATTCGAGACCAGTGAACACTGATTTTGAAATTCCTGCAATTCGAATTCAGTCGTTAAATTGTTTTCGAGATGCGTGCACAAAAAAACCAGCTGTTGTGAGATGTGTTCTCGAAAAAATTTTGATGGCTAGATTTGAGATTACAGGAATTTCATGGTACTGTTTATTGGATTCACGATTGCAGCAGATTTATTTTCTGTTATCTTAGTTTTCTTTTCTTTTCAGAGACAAATTCATCATCATGAGCTGCATTGTATTTTCTTTTCTTTTGTTACAAACCTTATGTAATCTTTTACCATTAATTAAATAAGAGCTCGACTCTTATTTTTTCTCAAAAAGAAAAATAGTTAAAACCTATCTATTCATGAGTGATACATTTATATATCAAATTTAATTTTCTTTTTAGTTCATTTAGTACAAAGTTAAAATGCTAAGAAAATGGATAAGTTATTTTAATTCATTGATTTTCCAGCATTTTTTATCATTTGACCTTACACTAGATAAAATTAAAAGTTTATAAATATAACATATAGTTACATTACTCATAAAGTATAAAGTAATTACTCATAAAGTATAAATAAAGTAGATAGATTTCAATAATTTAAATTCGTCATTTTGTTATTAACAATAGTTTTTGCCTTGCAAACTTGTATCATTTTATTGGATCTCGATTCTCGAGTCACAAACAGTGGACAGAGGGAAAACGCAGAAATGGGCAAACTTGTATCATTTTATGGTTGTGTGTGTCTATATAGAAGTACGTTGGTTAATATTAAAACGTTTGTTTTTAAACTGTGGAAAACATGTTTTGGTTTTTATATTTTCAAAATTCAAACAATCGATTCAAATCATTCAATATTTAATTTATATTAAAAATGTATTTGGAAACCAAATTTTACATATATTTTTTAATTTTTTAACTATTTATCAAGTCATTTTTAAAATTGTTTGTTTTCAATGATTCAGAAATTTTTCAATGTTTATTAAAATCAGTGATTTAAAACTGACTTAATAAATATTAAAAAAAATCCCAAAAAATGTAAAATTTGGTCTCCAAGCACATTTTAATATAATGATCATGTCTAACAGTTTGGATCAATCATTTGGACTTTTAAAATTAGAAAACCAATTGATTGCACCATAGCTCCGGAACAAACGTATTGATATTAGCCAACTTCTATATATTGTTATATATAGAGTTGGGCTATGGTAAGTTGCGATGTAAGAGTCTCGTTTTAATTCACGCTCATATTTTTTACTTTTAAAAGTTCAAAAAGTCGATCCAAACTACTCAACATGATCTACATATTGAAATGTGCTAGGAGACCAAATTTTATATTTTTTGAAAATTTATTACTATTTGTTTAGAATTTTTTAAATTATTATTTTTTATGGTCCAAAATCCATAAAAAAAAAAAAACTACAATTTTCTGCCCATCTAAAAAAGTAATAAAAAAAATCCCCAAAAATGTGAATTTGATCTCCAAGCACATTTCAATATGGAGATCATGTTGAGCGGTTTGTATCAGCTATTTAGACTTTAAAAATGAAGATATAAGCATGAAATAAAACAACAATCTTACTTCATAACTCACCATAGCCCATCTCTCCCCCTCTCTCTATATATAGAGAGAGAGGAGAGATCCACTTACACTGATATCGGATTACACCCTATATTTTAAAAGTCCAAACAGTTGATTCAAACTGTTCAACATAATTGATATATTAAAATGTGCTTGTAGATCACAATTTATATTTTGTAAATTATTTTTACTATTTATTCAGATTGGTACAAAAATTCAATGGTCTGAAAACAATAATTTTGTAAAATACTTAATAAATAGTAAAAAAATCAAAAAATGTAAAATTTGATTTGCAAGCACATTTTAACATATTCATTATGTTGAACAATTTAAATTAACTGTTTAGACTTTAAATTTTTTGAAAATATAAGGTGTAATAGGGTGTTACAAAAATAATACAAGTAGATCCTATATAGATATATTATTGTTAAGGATACTTTGACAGTTAAATTAGTACTGGTTTTCGTCCAATTCGAACCATGCAAAATTCCATATTTTAATAATATTTCACTGGCAAAAACATTTCCACCAACTTTCAGCAAAATTATTCCTTCCTAATATTATCCCCATATAGGTTGTGGACACATGAGAAATATTCCAATTTATTCAATTTTATCGTGTAGAATTGGTTATTGGTTATATTTCACTCTGTGAAAAACAAGTTTGCTCCAACCCGCGCACTATAGAGCTATATAATATAATAACCACAACTGGAGTCAGTGTTTTAATATTCGATTTATATGCGTTATGTGGAAAGTCACCGCACATGCAGATTTTTATACAGACTTATATATGCGGATTTTAAACGAGCATTCATATATTTATAAACAAGTGTATAGTAATATGTGGGTATAAACTACAGTTAGTATACTCTAAACCGGCATTTTTATCAATGTTAATATACTCTAAACCGGTAATATGTGGTATAAACCACTGTTAAATGTCTTTTGTTTGGGCAAATTGAAATTCCCGTTCCAACATTAAAAATTCTCATTTTCACAAAATTTCCATGTTGCCGAAGAGACCCTAAATGATATTTTTCAAAGGGTTGGGAGCATGCCCGAAGGCATATGGATCGGACTTCCATCCAAAGCATTTTGAGTAGGGGTGCAAACGGATCGGATACGGAGACCATATCCATATCCGTATTTTTTTTTTCTGGATACAAACCCGGATCGGATACGGATACGGATAGGATATTAAACAGATACGAATATAAATTGGATATTATCGGATACGAATATGGATACGGATACGGATACGGATACGGATAAAATTCAGATTTTTAATTAAAAATATTTATATAATTAAATTGTTATGAAATTACATAATATATATCTATTTAATTAAAATTCATCATCAACTTTACTAATCACATATTTTAAATAAAATCAGTAAGAATAAGATCAATTATCATATCCTTATATTCTATTTTCATTTTGATGGACCATGTCAAAGCCGAGTCTACAGATCAATGCCTCTATTTAAAAAATAAATAAATCAAAGCTTCTGACCCATTTGCAAAAGAAACAATGTTAGAATAACAGTTGTATATAGGACATTCTTTTAATTCTTTTTAATATTCAAATCAAACATAAAAGTTGAAATAACAGGAAACACTAAAACAGATATTCGAAAATTATAACATATGCAGATAAAGATAATTATCCGTATTCGTATCCATATCCGTATCCAATTATCCGAATCCAAAAAATCTGGATACGGTCGGTAATATCCGACCAGTTTGCACCCCTAGTTCTGGGGCCGCACCATCTTATCGGATTAAAATTGAGTAAAGCAATGCTAACAGACGTCAAGCTCTCTCCGTTAAGAAAAATAAGGAAATCATCTTCTTTGTCCTTTCTCTCTGTTGGTCAAAGAAATAAATTATTTTTCTCACGCCGATTGAATTCAAATCAAATTGCTCCAGAAATATCAAAATTATATGGAGAAAATCTTCCATCCCCTGTCTCGTTTGAAAGCACAAACGCTAATTCATCACTATTAATTATCAAAATCACATTAAAAAAAAAATCCCTCGCGTCAAGGCACAACATGTGTGCCAGTCACGAGTCATGACTCGCGTGTCCCGTGTCATTATTATTCGCGTGACGTGACTATCCTTCGGAAAATTAGCATGGCACGGCACGTGGTCATGTGAGCCACGTGTGATTACGACCGTTAGATCTTAATTGAATATTGAATTTTGAATAACTAACTTAAATGACAAAAAAGAAAAAAAAATAGTTAAACTTGATCAAACGCGACAAACCTGGCTGGTCACATTTGGACATGACATATGTTGGCACGGCGTGAATAACGTGCCGTGAGTCTGTGACCATCCCTCCGAATTTGATCACGACACGGCTTGTAAAAATTTGACTTGGTTACAGTACAACGCGGCACATGACTCAAATCATGATGTAACTAGTCACGACACGGCACGGTACGACACAACATGTATTTACTTTCCTACCCTCGCGTGTTTGTATTGCTAACAACATATTAGATTTCACTTTTGCCTACTAAATCACAAACAACACAAGAGAAGTCATAGGGTACCAACAGTACCAGTGACCTTTTTAGCTAAGTAACATTTTAATACAATATAAGTATAAAAGTTCATAACTGGTATCAATCATTTTAATAAAAGACTTAATCTGAAGAGTATAAATTGTAACATTTTTAGCGAAGCAAAATACTAGTACCAACAAGCATTTTACAGTAAGTAATCATGGTCAGATGGTCTATGTACCCAGATTTAAAGTAAATTCCAACAATTAATAATAAAAATTAAATTGGTCCAAATATTTTCAGCTAAGAATTAACAGTAATGCAATGCAAAACTGGTTTAGGCATTACTACAAGCCCCTCAGCTACATGATGATAATTTTTTTCACATCTAAGGTGATCATTCTCTGTAGTCTGTACCCAGATTTAAAGTCAACTTCAACAATTGATAATCTAAACTTAATTAGTCCAATCATTTTCAGCTATAATTAACAGCAATGCCATGTAAAATTGGTTTAGGCATTACTACAAACACCTTGGCTACATGCTGAGAATAGTTTTCATAATTAATAAAAGTTAAAGAATTTACCTTGTGGTTTGGAGCTTGGGTAGATACTTCTTCATGATTAGTTAGCAACATCAGCAGCATCTGTTTGAGGTTTTTTCTCTATTACAGGATAAGAGAGGAGTTCGCAATCTCGACTAGAGATGGTTCACCGAGTTGTGTTTTGGCATTTGAGAAAGGTCGGGTTGAAAGCATAAGACTCCATAGACGAGAGGCTCTCAGTGATAATAACTTAACAATACCAAGTAAAACATTAGAGAAAGAAAGATTAAATTGGCAACGCAAAGAGCAAGAATAATGTTCCTCCATTGTTGCTCCGATAGTGATTTGATTCAATTAGAATAGAGAGAGAAGTATCCATATTTTGCTTAATGGAGATAGCTGCTAGCATTAATTCACTCAATTTTAATCTGATATGATCGTGCGGCCTAGGAACGCTTTGGATGGAAGTCCTGTCCTTTTGTTTAGGTCTGAACTGTCCGATCAAGAATCCGCACGAATATTAAAGTGATCTGTGCATTCTACCTTAAACTGAATCAGAATCGGACGGCTGGACCTAAACAAAAATATTCTGTTATATGGATTCTTCTTATTTGAGGTCATATTGTTAAGATTACTAGTTTCTGGTTTTCGAACTTCCCAAAATAAAAAAAAAATTCAAATCAGTTTATGTAATTTCGTTGTACCTTATTCTAACTCTTAATAAATAACACAAAGCGAAGTTCGAATACAATTTTATATGCAGATAATATACCAAAATCAATCTCTACTGCGAACCTTTAAATTTGAAAACTAAAATTTTAATGCTTATAGGATATAATTACTATATAATTCGCAGGGTCATATAGCTAAACTTTTTTTTTCTTTTCTGAAAATTGAAATTCCGTGCATTTAGGTTTAGTCAACACTCAACAATTTTATTGTATAATAAATTATACACTGATAAAAAAAACATGATTGTTTACAACGGTTTGATTAACAAAATTAGATTACCGCTAATTAACGCGTTTAAAAAAAAAATCTGGCCGTTATAACGGTCAGCTATAGTGGTTTTTTCGACTATATCATTATAGAACTAAAGTAAAAAAAAAAAAAAACACTGTAGCTGGCCGTTATCGTTCATAACGGCCAGCTACAGTGATTTTTTGTTAATTAACGAACATTCAATCAAATTAACTAGCCGTTATGGTTTATAACGTCCAACTACAGTATCCTGGATATTATAAACCATAACGTTCTTTGAAATCATTCTTCATTATCGTTATTTTTATTTTAAATTTCCTATTAATATAAAAATCGGCTTAATTGTACTTGGGTCTCCATATATACCGTACAAGTATACGACTAACATTTATGTTATATATAATAAATGATACCTATCCAATAAAATCTCTCTTATAACAAAAAAAAATAAGAGACATGGAGGATTCGTGGGAAGCATGGCTTCTTACCAACCATGGCTTCTTACCTGGACTTGTGCTTATAACAAGAATTGCAATTGCTGTTGTTTGGTTGATAATTTCTCAGGCAAGGCCTCTCTCTGATCTGAAATGTACAAAGCTATTGTCATTAAAGGCATAGTCCTAAAGATCAACATTGCCTTTTTCACTTTGTTACTTGGCTCCTTCCTTCTCCTCCTCCTTTGGCCATCATTGATATTCGGTATCAATATCAATGACAATGTCGCCTCACTTGTCCGGTGCACCTTACGTGATTGCAAGGTTAATGTTCTACTTCATTCGTCTTTGTTTTATAAGAAATATATATACCCTATTAACCTCAATAATCAATACAATAACCTTGTGTTGTGTATGCATTCATATACGAGTCTGGATCCCCTAAAGTAACTCAAATTTTGAGTTTGGATACGGACCGTCCGATCAAAATCTGAGTCAATCCGGTCCCATGTGGAATGCACGAGGCCGCTTTAATATTCGTGCCAAAAGCATATCAGATGGTCCGGATCTAAACTCAAAATATGAGCTGCCTTAGGGGATATGAATCTCCATATACTAGTCTCAATCTTATTTAAAAGAACAAAATTTGTTTTAAGGGGATATGAATTCTCCATATACTAGTCTCAATCTTATTTAAAAGAACAAAGTTTGTTTTAAGTGCAGGACATAATAAATTTTTTTTTGGTGTGGTAGTTTTCGATGTACAATAATTTTTGTCATTTAAGTGATGCTTTTTAATTTTCTGAAAAAAAAAAAAATTGACATTGGGAGCTCATAATATAATTTTTCAGTAATCATTAATACTTCACATATTAAGGGATTCAAGGTTACATTTCATCATTGAAAGTTACTAACAATGATTTTTTTTTGGATAATAAAATTGTAGGTGTCTGTAGTCCTTCCAAATTTGGAAACAAGCAAAAGCAACAAAACAAAGAAAATCACCCCAAGTTTCATTGATTTCATTAATGGCAATACAAAAATTGGTTTAGTTAACATGGAAGAGGACGACCTAAGAGACTGGGGCACGAGAGGTAAGTCGATGACTATACGGTTTGAACAGGTTTCTAGTAGTATTGTATGGAATGATTTGTTCCCTCAGTGGGATCATGAGGATAGCGGCAAGAAACCGTTGTGCCCTGAAATACCGATGCCAGATTTTACGAGATATCATGAGGTAGATGTTGTCATAGCCAGGCTGCCATGTAGGAAGCCTAAAGATGGCTGGAACAGGGATATGTTCCGATTTCAAGTTCATATGGTTTCTGCTAATCTAGCGGTGAGAAAAGCGAGGAGAAATTTAAATGGGGCGGTGAAATTGATATTTCTGAGCAAATGCATACCCATGATGGACATTTTTCGATGCGACGATTTGGTGGCAAGGGAACATGAGTGGTGGATGTACGAGGCGAACATCTACAAACTCGAGGATAAGTTGAGATGGCCCTTGGGCTCTTGCAATTTTGCATTACCTATATGGAGTCAAGGTATGTTTCAACTTAAGTATATGTTATACTTTCCTCTTATGATCAAATAAGTATAATTTATTGTAGAAATCAATACTTATAATAATAATTGTAGAATCAAATAATAATTAGTCTTATAGTCATCAGTTCAAGGACCCATTAGTATACTCTTGGAAAATTCATTGTTTTACTGTTCTCTGATATATAGTTCACAAGTTGAACCCCTGATTCAATAGTAATCTCTACTTCGGTTGATATAATGTACTATTTAATTGAGTACTCTATTTTTGCCGAAATTTTTATAAATATACAAAATATCAAACAAATTCAACAATCTATACAAATTTGGGATTGAATTCGAAAAATATCCAAACCGATGAGCTATTCATCGGTTTCAGACCACAAAACCGATCAGCTGTTCACCAGTTCTAAAATTATCAAACCGATAAACTATTTACCAATCCTGGAACCGACGATTTTTTGATCGGTTCTACATTTCATAACCGATCAGTAGATAATCGGTTGTAGAAAACCGATAATTTAGATAATTTAAATACACTACACGTGTATTAGTATTACACATCTCTTGTCTTGGTTGTTTCTATTTAAAATTCCCCTGTGGTGCAATTTCTCTTGTTCTATATGTTGCTATTGGAAAAGGCCAAAGGCATTCAACGGAAAAGATATAAGAATTGATGAAATTAGAAAAAATGTTATGGACAACCTTTTTTGTAATTGACAACTGATTTTAGAAAAAAATTGTGTTATCTTTCTGTGATTAAATAATAAATTAAAAATTGTGTCATTTTTTTTTGCCAAAATAATCATGCCAAGTTGCACAAGTGCCCGGCCAAAATATTTGGGGTCAATTTTTTATAGGCTTATTTTGGTACAACATTGAATATTTTCTTATTAAAAAAATTAAGTCGTATCATCTTCTACTATAAATTTTTAACAAATTAATTTGCATAAAATAATGGTTAGACTTAGATGCAATGTGGTATGATGTTGTAGCATAGAGCAAAACTAAGAAATAAATGATTGTATATACATGTAAGAATTCATAATGAGGTGGGTATTTAACAAGTTAAAGAAATGAAATGAAATGAAATAAACAATTCATAATGAGGTGGGTATTACAACTTGCAGCTGGCTTCTATCCTGTCACAACTTGCAGCTGGGTCGTTTTGTATCCCGTTAATTAATAACCTGCTTAAAAAACAAAAACAAAAATCTAATTAATTGTTTATTTCATTTCATTTCATTTCTTTAACTTGTTAAATACCCACCTCATTATGAATTCTTACATGTATATACAATCATTTATTTCTTAGTTTTGCTCTATGCTATAACATCAGACCACATTGCATCTAAGTCTAACCATTATTTTATGCAAATTAATTTGTTAAAAATTATAGTAGAAGATGATACGACTTAATTTTTTTAATAAGAAAATATTCAATGTTGTACCAAAATAAGCCTATAAAAAATTGACCCCAAATATTTTGGCCGGACACTTGTGCAACTTGGCATGATTATTTTGGCAAAAAAAAAATGACACAATTTTTAATTTATTATTTAATCACAGAAAGATAACACAATTTTTTTCTAAAATCAGTTGTCAATTACAAAAAAGGTTGTCCATAACATTTTTTCTAATTTCATCAATTCTTACATCTTTTCCGTTGAATGCCTTTGGCCTTTTCCAATAGCAACATACAGAACAAGAGAAATTGCACCACAGGGGAATTTTAAATAGAAACAACCAAGACAAGAGATGTGTAATACTAATACACGTGTAGTGTATTTAAATTATCTAAATTATCGGTTTTCTACAACCGATTATCTACTGATCGGTTATGAAATGTAGAACCGATCAATAACTCGTCGGTTCCAGGATTGGTAAATAGTTTATCGGTTTGGTAATTTTAGAACCGATGCACAGCTGATCGGTTTTGTGGTCTGAAACCGATGAATAGCTCATCGGTTTGGATATTTTTCGAATTCAATCCCAAATTTGTATAGATTGTTGAATTTGTTTGATATTTTGTATACTTATAAAAATTTCGGCTATTTTTGCCTCATTGAATATTTTCCATGTAGAAATTACTACTTAAAAAGCTTGAAGAATGATTCTCACAAGTACACAATTTACAATTTTTTTTTACATAGTACCCTTGTTTTACTCAATCATTTAACTACAAGAATTTGCTACTTGAAGGAATCGATAATGAACTCCAAGCCTCCAAAAAGATTATATCACCAGTGCCAGGCCGACGAGACGCCTATGCCACAGTTCTTCACTCCTCTGATAATTACGTTTGTGGCGCCATAACCTTGGCTCACAGCATTCGCCGCTCAGGCTCCATGCGTGACCTCATTCTCCTCCATGACGAGTCAATTCCAGAGGACAAGCTAAAAGCCCTTGCTGCCATGGGCTGGATCCTTCGAAAAATTACCCGGATCCGCAATCCTCGAGGCATACCTGGGTCCTACAATGAGTACAACTATAGCAAGTTGAGACTGTGGCAGCTAACTGAATACG
Organism: Carex arenaria; assembly: GCA_964058825.1. Classification (NCBI taxonomy): domain Eukaryota; kingdom Viridiplantae; phylum Streptophyta; class Magnoliopsida; order Poales; family Cyperaceae; genus Carex; species Carex arenaria. Next base: position 281,868 of record CAXKVW010000014.1, on the reverse strand, counting down.
ACAAAATAGTTTTTGTCGATGGCGATGTGTTGGTCTTGCGTAATCTTGATGTTTTATTTAGCCTACCGCAGGTTTCTGCTGCTAACAATAATAAATTCATTTTCAATACCGGGGTTATGGTCATCGAGCCCTCCAACTGCACATTCACTGCCCTAATGGAAAATCATGACAATTTGACCTCTTACAATGGTGGGGACCAAGGTTTCGTTAACGAGAACTTTGTATCGTGGCACCGGTTTCCTAGACGGATGAACTATTTGAAGTACTTTCACAAGGATATCACCGAAGAACAGAGGTTGATCAAGGAGGATTTGTTCAAGGCAGAACCATCAAAGCTATATTCAATTCACTACCTTGGATCGAAACCATGGGCGTGTTATAGAGATTATGACTGTAACTGGGATAAAGAGTATATGAATGTATTTGCGAGTAACACAGCGAATCAGAGGTGGTGGAAAATTTACGATGAATTGGATGAGAGCATAAAGATGCATTGTCGGCTCTCGGAGTGGAGAAAGATCGAGCTTTTGTTGGATCGAAAGAAAGCAGAGGAAATTGGAAAACTTGATCAGCATTGGCGTATTAATATTACAGATCCGAGAAAGGATTTGTGAGATATTACAAGGGTAGGGGCACTTTATTTTTGTTTCCATTTTTTGTAGTATGTTGTTTGTTCTTGCTCATTTTAGTTCGGCATATAGAAAAAGAAAAAAAAAATATTCCACAAGCTACTGTTAAAATGGGCATTTTTTTAATTTTAGAGGTGAAGTCACACTTATTAAAGATTAATCCTTTACAACATATGTGTGCAATCATTTTACCATGAAGGTCTTAACAAAATATACTCTTCTATTGAAAATTACCTGGTCACTTGGCCAGTGGCCAAGAACGATTAGAATAAATTATGACGGAGATAGTGTGAGAATTGGTACGTAGAAGTCTAGCCGCTCTCCCCTAATAACTAATTACTTTTGAAGCTGCTAAAATTTTTTTATCACAAAGTCTTATTAAAGTTGGACTTAAACCATCTAATCCTTTTATCATCGAGTTTTGTTCTTTCTTGCTCCGGAATATGGACATAGCCAATAGACTCGAAAACCATCAAATGCTTCACACTTGACTTCTACCCGCTCCATGCTTGTTGAGAGATTATCTTCTCAAAACTTCGAACGGTTTGAGAGATAAACCGCACATGCAACCGCCTCGGTCCGTATCAGAAGTTGTACGGGTGGTTTAGGTTCACAGGACAGTTTAAAGTAATTCAGTTCAAGATATGCTCGCATGAATTTCAATGCAGATCTGACATTTAAAATTTGTCCATAACGCTCCGGACACCCAACTCCCTTCTTAATAGGCCCTCTGATCCAATAGAAATTGGTAGTTCTATTAGAACCTCAAAACTGTAGCTAGAGAAAATCTAGCCTTAAATGATATGTTGCAAAATCCAGTATTCTTATTTGTTTCAAAATTCTTATTTTTAAAAATGAATATATTAATTTGTAAATCAAAGGTTACGTTTTTGTTTACAACTTAAATATTAATATAAAAAATTGATATTCCATAATGTGATTAAGATTTAAGACCTTTAAACTATGCCAAGTTATCTATTTTCGATCATTGAATTAATCATTAATTATTTTCAAATTTAATTTATTAGTTGAAAATAATTTAATTTTTATTAATAAATGTTCATTAATATTTGGGATATACCTAATTCAGTGCATGAAATTATTTATTTTGTTAAGGAGAGCTCAAATGACCCATTGCTTCATTCTCCAATCGTACCATGGAGATCATATTTGGGACAAATTTGGTCTCCAAGCATATTTTAACATGAAGATCATGTTGAGCGGTTCGGATCAACTGTTTGAACTTTAAAAACGAAGATATAGGATATGAGGCATGAATGAAGTATGAAGAGATGAGGCATTGGAACCTCCTCTTATTTTAAAAATACAAGTTATATCATTTTAATTAAATTTCCAAAATCTTCCTTTGTAATTGAGCATTTTGCAATACTAGCTTCTTGTTTTTTTCCCCCAAATAATCGGACCGCATGCAGGGGTTCTTGAATTTTTTTTTTTTTTTTTTTTGATATACTTGGTTGTAGCTACCAAGTTTGCTCCAGGCTTTGGGTTCTTGAATTAAAACTATAAATAGTTTGGTTACAATTTTTATCCATCAGTAATTGTAAACAGAGGCATAGATTGAGTACTACCTGCCCAATACAACTTCAGCCCATAAACTGCAGCCAGGCCCAAGAACCAAAGCATGGAGCCCAGGACCATGTACATGAGTAGAGATGTAAATTTGTATTGGAGCCCAAAGCATTGATGAGCAGAATTTGGAAAATTGTTAAAAATTGAGAAAACTTTGGGACGAATAGTTCGGATATTGGTTGGCGAATGGTGACTTTGTGTGATACTGTGATCTATGAATCAGCAGTGGTTGACTAGTAGCTGGTAAATCATTTAGATTAGAAAATTGTATGCTTCAATTATATTTTGGGCTGGGGATCACTAACTGAGTAACTGGGCATCAGCTGTATTGCACACATTTCAACCACTTGATCACGTCAAAATTCGTAGAACACCAATATCAAAATCTTAAAAATCAACTCGTTCAAATATTGTACAGCGGAGATGCTCCGTGGAGTTCGTATGCACAGTATCTCAAAATTTATGTTTGAAAATCATACCGTTGGATTAAAATTCGGACTATTTCGGTTCAATTTAGAAATTTATGGAACTCCTTTAATATCATTAATATCAAGGTGATGCAATAACTCGAAAATTTGAGTTGCTGCAGACAATTACGAGTTTCTACCAGTAGCCTGACTAATTGGTCAATTAATATTTGGCAGTGATTAAACTGTTACAAATCGTTCATTTTCCATTTATAAGACCAACTAGTTAGTCATTTTTATTAATTTTTTTTATTTTGCATTTATCTATGGATCCTTCTAATTATACCCAAGAATTTGTACCCACTTTTTATCCAAACCAACTGTCATTTGACTGGCGAAAATACTATAACAATAAAATATAATACTATAACAGACAATATCGAATACTGTAAAAGATGGGATTCATATTTTAAAAAATAACAACTTCCAACATCTTTGTACTTTCAAATTTGTTGTACTCTGATAGTTAATGACAGTTAACTGTACTTTATTATACTTTAAAAACTGACAACTTGTGTACTTTTTCCCTTCTAGAAGTTTTTATTTTTTTTTTCAAAGTTTTTTCTATCGTTCTAGACATTTTCAATATTAATTTTTTCGTATTTTTTTAAATTTCTCATTTTTTTAGTTTTTTAAATAATCTTTGAAAATTACAGTTTCAAACTATCAAAATTGAATACAGTAAGAAATAGCTACGTAAACTGCATAAATAACGAAAAAAACTACATAAGATGAATACTGTAACAATGAAGTATGAAAACTGTAATAATGACGATCAAAACTATAACAAATATAACTTTGTCCAAATCACAGCCATATTCACAGTGATAAACTAACTAGAAAAATAATATTTTGTCCAAAAAATATTCTCCAACAAACAACATTACAAACTTTGTCCAAATAACAAATTTTCTCCAGCAAACAACAAACACAAATTTTGAAACAAATTCCTTAAACTGAACTTATTTGATGTTTATTGGTCGGATGCATAAGAAGTTTCATCGCTAGAATAAGATACTCCTTTGATATATATTCATGCAATACAAAATATGAGAAATCTTACAGTTAAAACTACAAATATTACAAAGAAAATAATACTGCAAAAAACCAATACTGTAACAAATGACAACCAATACTGTTACAAATGTAAATCAATACTACAACAAATCTAAACCCAATACTGTAATAAAAGTAAAACAAAACTGTAATAAATTGAAACCAATACTGTAACAAATTTAAACTCAATACTACAACAAATCTAAATCCAATACTGTAACAAATGGAGACCAATATTCTAACAAAGGTAAAACAAAACTGTAACAAATGCAAACCGATTATGTAAGAAATCTAAACCCAATACTACAATAAATCTAAATCTAATACTAGAACAAATGGAAACCAATACTGTAACAAAGGTAAAACAAAGCTGTAACAAATTGAAACCAATACTATAACAAATTTAAAACCAATACTAAAACAAATCTAAACCCAATACTGCAGAAAATGGAGACCAATACTCTAACAAAGGTAAAAACAAACTGTAACAAATGCAAACCGATACTGTAACAAATCTAAACCCAATACTACAACAAATCTAAATCCAATACTGGAACAAATGAAAACCAATACTGTAACAAAGATAAAACAAAACTGTAACAAATGCAAACCAATACTATAACAATTCTAAACCCAATATTGTAACCAATGGAAACCAATACTGAAACATAATAATTCAATAATACTATAAAATATGAAAACTAATACTGTAACATAGGTAAAACAAAACTGTAACAAATAGAAACCAATACTGTAACAAATATAAATCAATGCTACAACAAATCTAAACCCAATACTATAACAAATGCAAACCAATACTATAACAAAGGTAAAACAAAACTGTAACAAATGCAAACCAATACTGTAACAAATCTAAACCCAATAATCAATTTTGTCAATCCAGATTGAGTAATATTATTCTTTCAAAGTGAGATCTAATACTGTAAAAAAACGAATCTAGTAAATTTTTACATCAAAAAATTCAAATCAACGACAATAAAAAAATTATTTATGATATTTTGATTTCACATATCAAATTCTAAATAAAAATTCAAATCAAACATCAAATTCAGGTTGAAATGAGATAGAACTTTGGTGAATTGATAATAACTAAACTACAACAATATATTGCACAGTTTTCAAACTGCTAAGTAGCTAGAGAGGCAGTGAGAGATATAGAGCGAGAGAGACTTCAAATCAAACAAAAAATTCTTCAGAAATGAAAATGCAAATATAATTTCATTTAGAAAACTACATGCTAGCTAGTTCCTAAACGAAATCTAGATCGAACTAACAATTTTCGATTTCTTAATGAGACATTCATCAGATCAAATGAAAAGGAATACAGACACTACTGATCAATCAACCAATGTTACGCAATTCAGTTATAACTATAGCGATATTAATAATCGGTAATGAAATTGCAGAAGTCGGTACCGGATTAGTACCAGCCTCCATAACAGCACATAGCACAACCATTCAGAATTTGATCAGGAATCTTACGCCATGTCACTATTCTCTTCATCTTTCGAGATCGCAAGTGTTCTTCCAAGTGTCGTTCAGGTCAAGCATAGTTGCGCGCCTTCCCGGCAGCTCCTCCAACAAAGAGAAATCTCAACTCGAATTAAACTGCAAATACTTAAATTAAGTCTAAATTAATAATCTAAAGTGAAAAGAAAAATAAATAAAAATTCTTACTTCCAGTGGCATCGTTCTCAAAATACTCCTTAAAAACACGATCAAACATATTAGCGAAATCAGACTCTTCTGGACTCAGTGTGATGTGTGTTTCGTTAATTAAGGAGAGAGAAAATGGATTTGTCGATAAAGAAATAATGATCTGGATTCTGGAGAGAGTCGCGACTGAAGATCGAACGCTAATCGGAGAAGAACAGCGACTAAAGATTGGAGACTAATCGGAGAAGATAATCGAGATAGAGAGAGATCGCCAATGGAAAAAAAAAGGGAAAGGATGGGAAGAGAGATCGCCAATTTAAAAAATTGAAAATAACAGAGAAAAGAGAAATGACCGGAAATTAAAAAAAATGAAGAGATCCGTAACTAAAGAAAGTTTTTATACATGGTAGTTTGGAAACGGTTAGAACAGTTTTAAGACTGATCCGAAAATAACTTGGGTAAAAACCGGGTACAAAACTACGGGTATAGAAACCTTTTCTCTTTATCTATTATATGTATAATACTTTGTCTTATCTTATTTGATTTTTTCTAAATAATAATTTCATAAAATTTTATAAATTAAAAATAAATCTAAATTTAATTAAGTTTATTTGACAAATTTAATGAGTTAAATTAACCATTTTTAGTAAGAGGAGGAATCAAGTTATAACAATTTTGAGTTACAACAACCGTTTTTTTCATTTTCAAAGTTCAAATCGTCGATCTAAATCGTTGAACATGATTATCTAAATAAAATGTACTTCCATATCAAATTTTACATGTTTTTGAATTTTTTTACTATTTATTAAGTATTTTACAAAAACTAGTCAACTTCAAACCATTGAATTTTGTACCCATCTTAATAAATAGTAAAAAAAATAAAAAAAAAATATGAAATTTGATCTGGAAGCACATTTTATTTAGATAATCATGTTGAACGGTTTGGATCGACGATTTGGACTTTGAAAATGAAAACGTTATTGTAACTCAAAATTGTTGTAACTTGATCTCTCCTATTTTAGTAATTACAAGTACATACAGATTTTAATGAAAATGCAAAATTATCTACAAAATTTTAATAAATCAATTAATCACTTAACGGTACTCTATTTGTCCGATGAACATACTATTATTTACAACACTAATTTTTACTGCGCGTGAGGAGCACGATTTCATTATATAAACTATCAACTGAGATGTGCACATAATCTGGTACCAACAAAAAATACACAAATCTTTGACCATAAATTTGAAATAAGAAAAAATTAAACCGACAGGAACTTATCAAATGGGATTTTAATAACCTGTCCAGCTATAAACTATACTAAATAGGGGTGTCAATGAGTACGGTACGGGTTGGATGAAAATATTTTCATATTCTTATCCGGAATGATAACGGAAAAAAAATAAACCGTTATCCGTTTTTTCGAATACGGTACGGGTCGGGTAACTGAATAAAAAAGTGTCATTGACATCTTGATTTGTGTTTTTGATAAATTATTTTTCAAAACAAGAAAAAAAATAGTAATTAAATAAAATACAAAACTTTATTGTATCATGTATCATCTTTATACAAAATATATATCCTTATATATAATTTTATTTTTAAAAATTATCTTATATGATAACGGATAAGATAACAAAAAAAATCATTACCCTTATCTATATCCGATAAGTTAATAAAAAAAAATCTTATCCTTATTCGTATTTTCAGATACAATAAGAATCAAATAAATGGATAAAATAGTGTCATTGACATTTTGACACCCCTAATACTAAATCACATAATTTGAATTTAAATTTAGCTTACTCGGAGCTACTCACAGAACGCTTATCCTCTGCATTAACTCAAAAGAGAATTTTTTGCGTTAATAAATCTCAACCGTCCGATTTGTTTGAAAATTTGTGCAAACTAGATCCACACTAATATTAAAAGGCACCCTATATCATAAGCAGGAACCGGATTGGCTCCGTTTAAAATCAAACGGTTAAGATTCATTAACTCAATTCTTTTTTGAGTTAATGCCGATTGCCGAGGATACGCTTTCGCTACTCAATTCCTTTTTGAGATCCAATAGTATTATGCTCATCTAACTATAGAAAAATCTTCACGGAAGGTGAGGGCAGATAAGATATCACGTGGGTTAGGGAATAAAAATGAGCCAGTTCTCCCAGTTGGTACGCATGGTTGTAACTTCACGCTTCCCAATTACGAGGAAAATGTTGTTTATTGTTCTATTATGGGGTACGGAACCAAAGTTAATCAAATGTTGAGTTTGGATGACCGTCCAATTAGAATCCAAAACATCCGACTCATTTATAGGTCTCTTTAGTATTCGCATAGATTCTGATCGGACGGTCCGGATCCCAACCCAAATGTTGGGTTACTTTAGGGGATCCAAATTCTCTATTTTGATCATAATTCTTTCATAATCATTTGAAATTGAAATTGAAATTAAAATTTTAAAATATAGGGGGAATTTCACGTGTACTTCTCAAAAATTTCAAAATTACATATTTTCTTCTCTAAAGTTTGAAATTACATATTACCCCCTCTAAACATCAAATTTGAAATTGAAATTGAAATTAAAATTTTAGAATATAGGGGGAATTTCACGTGTACCTCTCAAAAATTTCAAAATTACATATTTTCTCCTCTAAAATTTGAAATTACATATTATCTCCTCTAAACATCAAAAACTCACAAATTTATCTATTTTATTGTCTTTTATATTAAAACTCATTCTAAATTTATAAAATACCCATTTTACCCTTTATTAAAGCATATAAATCCCATCGGACTCCAAAATTTGAATATGAATGGTTCTTCTACTGTCCGAACTGCTTTTAGATTTGTGCATGCAAGATCAGCATGGATCTCAATACAAAAAACATGCATATTGAAGCGGCATGCACAGATCTTAATGCGATATATCGAAATTGCTTTAAGATCTGTGTACATTAGATCAGCACAAATATTGAAGCAATGCACACAAATCTTAATGCGATGTGCACGGATTGGATGGTAGAGGAACCCTTCAGATGAAATTTGAGTCTGATCGGTTTTATATGTTTTTAATAAAGGGTAAAATGGGTATTTTAAAAATTTAGAATGAATTTTAATATAAAAATAATAAAACGGATAAATTTGGGAGTTTTTAAAGTTTAGAGGGAATATATGTAATTTCAAATTTTTGAGGGAAAAATACGTAATTTGAAGTTTTTGAGGGGTATACGTGAAATTCCCCCTAAAATATTTGTAAATCGTTGATACTGGACCATTAAAAAAAACAGTGATTATTTATTCATAAAAATATATTATAAATATTATAAAAATATAAAATTTAGTTTACAAATACATATTCATAAGAAGTCCATATTAAACAGTTTGGATTGACCATTAGAATTTTAAAAATAAAAATATTAATTTATAGTATGAACTAATTCCCCCTAAGCATAATACCATAGCCTCACTCAAACAGTAAAATATGCGTCAAACTAAACTTTTATACGAGTGATGCACATATTATGTTGATTTTAGATATTACAGTTTTGTCATATGTATGGTGATGTACACATCTAAATGATCTAATATCTATCTGTTATAAATGCATTTGAGGACTACGATTCTTTGCTTTAGCCGTCTTCAAAATGCATTTTAACCTTGAGAATTAACTCTGTTTGTATTAAAATACAGGGCTCACTTTCATTGCATTAAAAAAATTATAAAATTTTAGAACTTTTTCAATGCAATAAAATTTTAAAATCCGTGCGTGCAGCATTAAAAAGCATGGTAACCCTTTGTAGTATTTTTTAAGCACGATAAGTATTAACTCTTATCTAAAATATAATGGTGCAAAACGCTTTTCATTATTTCTAATAAGATCTTCACAAATGACAATAGGCTGAAAAGTTAAAAACATTTCAAGAACATTTGCACGTAAAATTCAGTAAGAAATCATATAACCTGCATACCTTAAGCTATAAAAAAATTAAGATATCAGATTGTAGACCAAATTTTATTTTCTTGTATTATTGGAAAAGATGAACAACACAAATAAAAAATATATCATCAGCTTTCTTTGTTTCTTTTCCACTTTCAATAATAAATATACACTAAACAACTTTCTCATTGTTATACTTTCATTATTTCACATAATACACTGTGACCCAAGTACCCACGATAATTACCCCCAGTACCTGACACCTAAAGAAAAGTCTGTAAATATCTAATCCCACCAAATAAGAAAAAGATTAAAAAAAAAAAAAAAAAGGAACTTTCAGACTAACTAAACAAAGTAACAAACTAACAATAGCAGTTAGTACTTTACATGATCCGACAAATCCCACCTATGCCGGTAAATGCAGGGATTATCCCAAATATCAATAAGCACCTCATTTCAAACAATCAAAGTTGAGATGACACCAAATCGGCTTATTTATGGTGGGTCACAAACAGCAGGACTAGGCATCCTGACTCGATGCAGCGAAGGCCTGCCAACAGCCTCCAAAATTCTACTAAAAACAATTTTGACTGGTACACAGGTGACCAATGGCACACCTTCATCCGGTTTGATCAATCCACCCAGAATACCACTTCCACCAAGTGATGATATTGCTTTTGTTTTCGTTTTCGATTTTGATTTCTGTCGGGCATTCACCTTTTTCAAGGACTTCTTATGTGACTTGCCCGGTACTGGCTTCTTCCTTATTGGATGATCTACCATGGATCGGGGAACTCTTTGCATGACGGTTCGTCGGCCAGTACGCCAGACAGGAGGAAGGCCAGAGCTGTCGTCAGGTCCTGAATCCACATCAGGTAGAAACACAGAAGTTGACCCATCTCCTACAATCTCAATCTGTACGGGGTGGCCCACGATTGCCTTACCATTCAGCCGGCTCATGAGAGAGACGAGTGGAACCCGCTCCCCCTGGTAACTTGCTTTAACCTGTAGGTCCACGTCAATCAAAAGAGGCTCAACATTACCCCTTCTGATTGTGGCATTCTCATAATATTCATTCCAACACAAGCTTTGGTTTGAGTGGTAATCATGCTGGCTATCAACAAATCCTGCAAAATCCTCATCCAACTCCTCTTTCGGTTGGTAAAAGTCTTGACTTGTAGTGGTATGTTTCAGCTGACAGGTGGACTCCCTATATGATGTACCACCATTGCACCTATCAGGCCAGACTGACCCACTATCAGTAATCAATTCTGACGGACGCTTGGCTGTGTTTCTGATGTTGCGCTTGCCTTTGATGTTCCACTTGGATACACTGGCCTCTTGGTTTGGGTTGGGTTGGGTGTCGTACTGTCGAGATGTATCACTCACTGTATTTGGGTAGTTGTTGGAAAACTGAAACGGTGGAAGATCTTTCTCCATTTCTTGTGTGGCCTTCTGTCTAGTATCTATATTTGCCAATAAAAGAAATACTTAATAACAAAATATGTACGTGCTGTCTTACAAACAAGATAAAACAGAAAAAATCACTAACTTCAGGGTTGACAATGAAGATTTTGGTGCTTAAAGATCAGTACCTGTACTAGCTTGAACCAAAATAAATTACTCTCAGTTTCTGTCATTTTTACCCAGTTCCGTAGTTGATCAATTACACATTTAGTTGAGGCTTTGTTGGAAAGTTTAATTTAATTGCGGCCTAATTGAACAGCCGAGAAGTAATTATTCGCTCATATTGAGACTTAATTGTATTGGTCATGCTGGGAACCAGCTAAAACTTCGACAATACCAACTGATTACAGTCTTAATCCAGATTAAGCACGTTACTGATAGATTGATTACCTAGTAAAAATTCAGGCCCACCCTCAACGTCAGTATCCGTCTCTTCTGATGAGCCACTTGGTGATGCTTCTGTCTCAGTCTCGGTTTCAGAATCAGGGTCAGCTATGCGCTCAGGTTCCGGTTCAAGACCAAGCTCAGGTCTGATCTCAGTCTCAGTTACAGGTTCCAGTTTAGGCTTCTTATCAATTAACCCATATGACTCAAAGTCATTATCAAGAGGCAATGGCTCCTGTAGAAAATCATCAAATCCTGAACCAACACCAGATACACCCCCTTGTCCTGACAAAAACTCTCCATGGTTAAAAGAATCTTCCTCTGACTCTGCTGGGAGATATGCACACTGGCTCTTGGCAGGGTACGCAGCTCCCACAGGGATGCCGCGCGACGTCTCCTCAAGTAGTACAGCACCAGTATCAAATGCATGCGAGATGGTTGTTTGAGTTGGCTGGAGAGCTGGTGGGGACAGGGGAAGGGACAACTTGGGGCTGCTCTGCAAAACCTGATGTAGTGGCCTCCTTCTGTCTTTCTTTTTCACAGGAGGTTCACCACCTGCATTCTCTAGTGGTCTTTTCTTGGAATTAGATAACCCATTATATGATAAAGAGCTCCCAAACACATCCCAGGATGAGGCTGCTGCTGGTTTCTTGCTCTTGTATCTATGTGACACAACATCGGCCTTTTTGCCTGCCCCATGAAGTTTGTAAGGCTTTGACGTGCGAGGTTCATCACTCATTGAGAAGACCGGTGCAGGGCCAGGCGGTGGCTGGTTGGGGAAGCGGCTCTCAAGCTGCTTTCTCTCCAGTTCAAGTGCATGCAGGATGGCGTCCTCCCTTCGTGCATACTTCTCACGTTTCTTTATTGGCACGCCTTGAGCTGCCTCAGCTCGCTCTATACATGCATCAAACTCACCACATCGGAAAGCCTTTACACGCTTTGATTTCTCCAGGTTGTACCAATCCCTGCAAGTATATGAGAAAATTATATAACGGCTAGTTTTCTTATATTATTGTACCAAAAAACTGGAAATAATTATCTCATGTACCAGCCCCCATGTAATCATTGAAAAAAAAAGTCTAAATATAAACAGAAATTTCAAAAGAGAAATAAACTAGAGATCAATTGGTAAGAACTCTGTATGCACTGGCACGATACCAGTACTATCCCAGATCAATACAGCATTAGAATTCATTTGATAAAAGACATCAGGAAGCTCAGAGAACTGGATGCCAATACCTAATTATAACAGTTTTAACTGTTTCATCATATCATTCTCTCCAGGGTCTCATGGCAAACTTGGTTATATTTATAAGAAAACTAGCCGTTATAGCCGTTATATTTGTAAGAAAACTTGCTTATATAACATAAAAGTTTCACAAAAGGCAATTTTTTTTTCTTCTATGTTAGGTATCAAGCATACATCATAATCATCGTGTCTAGATTTGTATTTTAAGAAATATGTTAAAAGAATAAGGGAACTAAGTAAGAATCACAGTAAAATCTAAGGGCTATTTTGGTAATATATGGATTGCTGAGGACTAACAGAGATAAAAGGCAAACAATTGGACAAAAATGAAAAGGAAGGTGAAGGAACTTAAGAGCTTTTCGGTATCAACTGAAACTATGTGACACAAAAGAAGAATGAACTGAGCTATTAATGCATGAAAAGCTCTCATTAACTTTTCACCCTTCTAGTTAGTAAAGATGGGATTCAATTATTTCCTCACAAGTGAAGGTTCATAAAATAACACTAACAGTCACTAAATCTTTAAAAAACCTGATTTTACCATGGTTTTGCATCATATATTATGACCACACAGCCAAGACATTCAATTAAAAATACACTATAAAAGAGATAATTCCTTTTTCTCATTTTCTTTTACACTCCAAACAAGACTTCTTTATCATTTGAATTTTGATCTCCTGATTTTTTTATCAAAGCTTAATATGGTACAATTTTTATCTCTCTTGAGTCTTGATCCTAACAAGATTTCTTTCATTCAAGTTATTCTGGTTTTGCATCAAATTGACCTGCACAAATACAAATTTTTTTTATTCCTTTCACAAACCTAACTCATCTATTTTCCAACGTTTTTGTCCCATTCTTTTCTGATAATGCTTCATCAAGTGGACCTAAACAACAAATTTGGGCGTGACAGGAAATAAAGAAAAGAAATTATCCCAAACTCGTCTTATTTTCTTTGTTTTTCACTAAATCCAAGCGGTCAAGAAAACAAGACACTAAGTACAAAATTAATTTAACAGAGAAAGAAGACTTACACGCTAGCATCCTCCCGACCGAGAAGCTTAACGGGCGTGCCGGATCGGGGAGACAAGAGATGTGACTCCGCTAGTTCATCAGGTCCAAGAATCCGACCCGGCCACCACGACCCGTTTCGCCTCCGGACCCACACTATGGTCCCAACAGACGCATCCACCACTCCTCCCTCCCCTCCCTCATCTCCTCCTTCCATATTTTAACCAAACCCTAGATTCTACAGTACAGGTCGATTAACCGCCTGAGAAATGGACTCCGCGTACGAGCCTAACCGTGGAGCTTGATCCGATCGTAAGTATGAAGATCTTTTCTAGGTTTTCCATTCACAACCGGAGAGATTTCTCACCTTTTCTTCCCTCTCGCACCACTGGACCGGAGATCTCCATCGCCGTCCGTTGATCTCTTGTCAGATTCCGTTGCTGATTCTCCTATATTTTTTTGTTTTTGTATTTTCCTTCTCTTTTTCTCTCTCTCCCTCCCTCTTTTTCCTTATTTTTTATTCTTTTTATTTTTTCTTTCTCGCTCCTCTCGACAGAAAAAAAATAATTAAAAATTTAAAACTCGGACCAAGAAGAGTTACCAGATCCGATTAGTCTCTCTCCCTCTTCGCTCTGTCTCTCTCTCTCTCTCTCTATTAAGTCTTATGACGAGGATAAAACGGACGCCTCAAGTCTCTCAATCAGGTAATATACGAATGAATTTGCTGTCTGATGCTCCTTCGGTACAATTTAAGGAGATACACGAACGGAAAGATAAGAACCTTTAGACAAGGATCCAACGACGCACAATGGTTGAAAATCGATTGTATGGCATGATTCAGAGTAGGTCCGATGCCTATCGGACCTACCTTGGTTCGATGGTGTAGTAACCATTGGATTACAATAAGAATCGTGCGAAATACATTGAAATTCGTGCAAGTCCGTTTCAATTTCCGTTTGCAGATCTTAATGCTGATCGAACGGTGATAAAGAGAACTAAACCTAAAAGTTGCCGATGCCCATCGGACCTACTCCTATGTCGTATGGCACATAATAGTCAATTAGTCAGCGAGGGACTGTAGAGTGTACGAGAGGAGAACCGCGGTTTAGCTATGGAAGAATAGAAACCATTCGATTCTGATCCTGTGGTGTGTATTGTTTAGGTGGCAAATGCAGAGTTAAACGAGTCTTAAATTAATCAAATATCGAAAGACCGTATTAGGCGATGACAGTGGCTATGTTTCAGTTCTCCAAAATGTACCAGACCGTTATTATCATCCTATGATCCCTGTAGCTGTAGATATATATATGACGACCAAATCCATATGCATTTATTGACTGTATCTTAAAGAATTATTGCTTATTATCATATAATAAGAAAGTTCTTAGTTTATCAGAAAGAGATCTATCCTTGTTGGTGTGGTTATCTTAGAAATTTTGGATTGGGAAATGATTTTTACTTGGCCAAGCAAACATTGTGTGTGTATGTTTCTCATCTTATCATATATTTTCATCAGACTTGATTTAGTATAATGTCATAATAGTAGGCTATATGAAGAATGATTAATTTTGTATTTTAGTAAATGATATTTTAGGACGTGTCATTTATAGGATTTTTTTAAGAGATTTATGTTGCTATAAATTATGTCATTTGTACTTTATATAATTATGAAGTCAAGAATATAATTAAATTTTCTTATAAAATTATGTCTCTTGTTTCTGGCCTCTTTTTTGTTTGGAAAATCCTAACCTGAACTCTATATAATTTTAACAACTGTTAATCCAATACAAATTTAAATTGTTTACATGAATTATGTGTTAGACTATTCAATAATCTACTTAGTATGTTTAACTAGATTTGCAAAAAATATATATATCTGTTGAATTTTACAATTTCTTGTCTTGAGATATTATGCGGGTTCATGATGATATAAATTGCAATACATATCAAGGATGGAGTATTAATTACTAGATATATCAAGGATGAATCGTGAAGAATCAAGCATTGGACCTTGAAGAATTAGCTCAAGATTAGTATAAGTTAGAAATCTGTGAAATTTGTAAAATATGTTTGAGAATGAGGTATAATACATCAACCGTTGCAACGGTTAATAAATTGTCACTACAGTTTAATTTAAACATTTCAAAATATATAGAAATCGATTTATTTCGTTATAACGATTAAGAAATTATTGCAACGGAATAAATTATTTCAGACTTTTTCAGACCTCAAAACTCACAGAGTCAATCTTTGTGATAATCGTTGTTTTTTCCATCGTTGTAACGATTAATAAGCGTTAAGATTTCTTGCACAACCAAACCCTACATATTGGGTCAATAGTTGTAACGGTTAATCAACTGTTGCAACGATTGATGCCAAATACCTAGTTTTATTTCTCTATATAAATAGAACAAAATATACGTTTTGGGAAGAGATCTAGCCACCTCAAATTGCAATATTTCGTATTTCTTTGAGATATAAAATTTCCCATTGTTGCTTGTGCACAAAACTTCAATATTTTTATAACAATCTCAATTGTAAGATCTAGAGTGTCTTGTGTGAGAAATCTGATTTCCTACAACACTAGAGCCTTGTGTGCTCGTTTCTTATAATTGATACTATTTGTGTACTTGGGCTGTGTGATTTTTCTAGGTTTGTAAAGGGTTCATCGGTTCCAATTTGTAAATCTTTTTCACTAGGTATAGAAAGGCGCACCATCTCGAAAGTCATGGAGCCCCGGAGACGTAGGCGTTAGTGCCAAACTCTGTTATCATATATCGTGTCAAGTGTCTCTTAACTCTTCCATTTATTTTACATACACTTGCTTAGTTTAAGTTTTCTTGTTTCTGCCAAGAACAACTTACGTACATGTTAAATATTTAAACTTGTGGTGAATATTAAATAAGATTAATTTAAAATTATAAAAGGCCCATATTTACAGGAGAGGGGGGTGTCTGATGCCCATCGGACCAGAGTTTGTTCGATGGGTGGTTTCGACCGTCCGATTCACTTCAAGATCCGTGAGCATTATTTTAATATCCGTGATGTTTGCTTTAATATCCGTGCGCACAGATCTTGAAGTAGATCGGACGGTAGAAACCACCCATCGAACACTGTTCTGGTCCGATGGGCATCAGACACCCCCTTCTCCCCATATTTACCTCCCTTTAGTGCCTTTGGAGACCAACATTATGTTCATTGTAAGGGGTGAATATCTGAGCAATTGACAGTGGCCTCTGTTGCATATATTAACAAAAATAATGAACAGGTTGTGCCTTTTCAATTACTTTTAATTCGATTATAAGTTTGTTGATAGAAGGACAAACTTGCACTGATATCAAATGTCATCATCAAAGGCGGACCTAGTGGAATTTAGATCCAGTGAAGTTACCTAAAAGTTGGGTTTTAAATCGGGACCGTCCGATTCAAATCCGAGACCATCCATCCGGTAATGAGTGCACATATTCCGAGACGCAAATTCGGATCCCGAGATGATTATGAGCGATGGATTAGAAAAGGATGGTCCTGATCCAAAACCCAAAAATTGGGTTACATTAGGGGATCCGGACCCGACCTAGTGTGTACCGGGGGGTGCTCCTCCTGGATTTTGAGTTTTACTAGAGATCTATCGGTTCCGACTAACTTTGCCCCTCTCCCCTGAAATTTTTTCTCCCCCCTTCGGGTGTTTAATTGGTAATTTGGATTAAATTTATGGCTAAAATTAAAATAAAATTCTTGAATTATGATTGATAATTATAATTATAAGTCAAAATATCAGAAATTACAAGTCAAAACATTATAAAGTATAAGTTAAAGTATTATTTTTTATCGAATATCTAATTAGTTAATGGATTTAAATTCAGTTAGCTATTTAAATCTGATTCGATATTTTTTTGTCCCTTGATGATTATCCTTATGAGTATTTCACATGTACCGATATTCTCATTAGTGACGATTGTACAACAGTCACTGATGCTAAAATTATTTGTGACAGTCAGCACTGACAGACTCACTGGTGAGATGTTCTGTATTAGTATAATTTATATCTCACCTATTAATCAGTTTATTTGCTGATTGCTTAATAAACATCCTAATTAAAAAATAACTAAGAGGATGGGGCCCATATTGGATGATAACTGATGATATCTTGGGGCTATGAAGTGGAACTTAATTAGTTGGATTAGAAGCTCCTCTGATACAGATACAAAGTATTAATTTTTTATTTTTGGATTTTTGAGTCCTGTAATTAATTAATACACTCGAAAAAGAAGATTGTAAAAAATGGCAAGGGTCTTTTGGTAAAATTATATGCTGAATATTATAATGTTCTGTCATTTGTTTACATGTACATAATGCGTGTCTATATATGGAGCATCTATCTGTTTATTCTGTTCACATAAGAAGAACGAATATGCTTTGGTCAACTGACAATTTGTTTGTAGTAATAGAAAAATGATGGTTTCGGAATCCTCAATAATATATGAGGAGGGATCTGATGCGCCATTGATTCATGTTCTAATTGTACCTCAATATTTTTATTTTCAATTTTAAAATTCAAACAGATGATCTGAACTACTCAACATCATATCCATGTTAAAATATAATTGAAAATTAAATTTTATATTTTAAAAAAAAATTATACTATTTTTTAAGATATGTATACAATTATTACTTTTAGATGGTTCACAATTTTCTGAAAAATAGTGATTTTGTACGTGTCTTAAAATTTGATATCTAAGCACATTTTAACATGGAAATCATGTTGAGCAGTTCAAATTTTTTATTTAAACTTTGAAATTGAAGATAAATATGTTAGAACATGATTGAAATATGAAGCAATGGGGCATTTGAGTCCTCCTCACAGTATATATAGAATTTTGATTACAAATTACAAAAGTATATGGACATCTATATATACAAATATTAAAGGATGGTGGAAACAATTGATCACTATAATAATTAAAATAATAGAAAATGATCTACTAAAATCTCACTCTTCTCTTTGCTTATACTAAGTGCTCCCATCCGGATGTTACTGTAGAGAAAGTATTGACACATATATAATATTGCTTTCAATATTAATTTTAACATATTATATAACTCAAAAATTCAAACAATATTCATTTTTCTTTAATAAAATTTTATATAGAATTCGCACATGTAGAACCGCCTAATTGGGGAGACCCTGGGTCGAAATGGTCTTGGGTGAGAAAATTCGTCCCTGAAAACTTAAGCTATTGACTTCGGATGTGTTTAATGAGTGAAAAATAGTCACTAATTTGAATTAGCACTATTTTGAGTTATTATTCTACGTTTGTGTGTGTTTAGATTAGCAAATATGAACTATTTTTTGTTTGTTTTTTGTGAGTTTTCTTACTATTCTATTAACCTAAGAAAATTTTGGACTAGCTATTATTCTCAATCTTGAAATTAGCTCTATTCTTGTTTTATTTCTTTATTCATCCAAACGTCTCCTTATAGTATATTTGGTTGGATTGAGAATATATTATTATTGGAGTTAAACTATTTGGAATAACTTATTCGGTGTTTGGTTGGGTTAGAATAGCTAGAATAGTGAATCCAATTTTTTTATCTTATTATAATAAGTTATTTCTAAGGATTTTGAGATTTGGCTATTCTAACAAGACAAACAATAGCTATTTTTGATTTGACTATTATAACTATATTTATTTTGTATGTAAACACATCACTTGTAAGGTAGATGGGTTTCAACAGTTCAGATTCGTCATTTGAAGTCAATCCGATAAGTTTTAGAGTTGGATTCATAAAGAGACTTGGTGAACTTAGAAAAATCCTAATTTTTCTCTATATATTTAATCATAGAGAAAATTTTTGGTGTACCCATTCAAACTTTCAAAATAGTCAATTTCCCATATATACGACATAATATCTACTATCTCCATATAAACTTAACTTTCTTTCTTCTATCTCTATTTTTTATTTAATTATTTTAAAAATTATATAGACCAATATATCTTTTTTCCCTCTCTTTCACATATCCAAATGTTATTTTACTTGATTTCACCCATATGAAAGAAAATTAAATTCTAACAACTATTGCATATACTTTAGGCAATCAAACTAGATAAGTTGTTTATTCGTGTGCCAGCTAAGTTCTTTTACATATGTACCAGATAATTATCTCAAAAATTATCTAAAAAAATAGAATTCTCACTCTTTAAAAAAGAGGGTTCCATCTGGTCCTTGAAAAAGAAGGAGAAGAAAGGGGAGGGAGGGAAGATATACTGGCCAATATATTTTTTTAAATAATTAAATAAAAGATAAAATAAATGAATGAAGATAGAAGAAAGAAAATGGATATTAGATATTATGTCGTATTTATGGGAAAATAGACTATTTTGAAAGTTTGAATGGGTACACCGGAAATTTTCCCTATGATTAAATATATAGAGCAAAACTAGGATCTTCCTAAGTTCACCAAGTCTTTTTGTGAACTCAATTCTAAAACTTATCGGATTGATTTAAAATGACGAATCTGAACTGTTAAAATCCATCTATCTTATGAGTGATGCATTCACATGCAAAATTCTAAACTTTCAAATTAATTTAGTATAAAATCAATCGGTCAAAATTAGAAGGCTTATAAATTAATTTTAATGTATTCATTTTTTTTTAACGTCTTTTTTACCACTTGACTATATACAAAATGAATGAAGATAGAAGAAAAAAAGTTAAGTTTATACAGGGATATTGAATATTATGTTGTATTTATGGGGAAATTGGTTATTTTGAAAATTTGGATGAAATATACACCGGAAAATTTTTCCCTTAATCATAGTATGAATTGCATGTTACCTGCTGCTGATGAAAGGTTTAATAATCATTTTATCACAGAAAAAGTCAGGTTTAATTTGGTCTTTGGATTAAAACATAATTAATTGGTTTCCAAACTTGTATGTGCACAAAATTGATTCTTAATTTTTTTTTAACAGAAACAAATTTAGCTCATAAACTTTGAAAATAAATAAATTAAATTAGTCTCTATAACTTTTACTTGGACCAACATGATTATTAAACCTTTTAAAAAAATTACCAAATTAGTATTTGAATTTCTCTCAAAATAACTAAATTAATTATATTGAAAAGAACTAATAGGAATAATTTCATTATTCGAAACAAGTTTAATGAGCAACTTAATTTTATCACGGTCGCTAAAAATTTGATTCAGAATTTGGAGTCCCATGTAATAAATCAGCCAATGAAAAAGAAAAAATATTGTTAAAATATTTTGAGCATTAATGGAGCCCTCAATTACTTTTATTTTTTAACTATAAAATTGAATATATTTTTTAATGTTGTTTGAAAAATTGCATATTTAAATATGCATCATATGTTCACAATCACAATTATGAAACTTAATTGTATAGTTCAAATAAGCACACAAAAAAAATCAATACTATGAATTAATTGGTCTAAATTAAAATTGTAAAAAATATTATAAGGTCTCTAGAAGCCAACTGCAATTGCTTCAAGATGGAGCTTTTCCATTGCTTCAAGAAGCTTCTTAGCTACTGAACTTGCATACACTGATGCACCTTCATATATCTATATTTCCAAAGAACAAAATTTTAAAGAGGAAAGATTATTTACTAATTTGAGCTAACAAAGTTAAGGTCCTGTAAAATCTAAAATTTTATTGGGCACACAAATTTTAGATGACTAGAATTATAAATGGCATGATTTCTGAATGAATTGCTGCATTACTTCACTTCAGAAGTCAGCTTATATAATCTATACCCACAGGCATGAGCAAACACTTCAATCTAGTGTTTTTTTTTAATATATGAAACATATCTATCTTTTTTTATTTGTATGAACAGAGACTGCTACCACTTCCACCTTCATTGATCACAAGCAGGTTAATTTCGTTTTTATTTGTTTTAGTTAAGAATAGAATGTTTGATCAGTTATATATATGGCTAATTTTCAAAAACATTTCATATTCACAAAAAAAAAAGATAAATTGTAGAATGAGACTAACCTTTGTATTAAACATGAAAATGTGGTGATCTCCAATGCTCCCAACAGAGACATGCATAAGCTCTAGTTGTAATTCATCCAAAGCCTTTGAGGCATAAAGCAAAGAGTTAGGTCTCTTCTTTTGTGTAAGCCTAATGTTTACCTCTTCGTCTACTATTCTGACATCGACCAAGCTCTCCTTCGATCTTCTTTGTAGCCATGAGCTCCTCAAGGTGCCATTGATGTTGTTTTCTTGATCAACAGTTGGTCCGAGCGTCGAACTCTCCATGTCAGCTGTAGAGTTTTCTTCCATTTTTGCTCTTCTCCCGAGTTTTTTCTTCTCGAGCAATAGTTTGAGCTCTTTAACCGTTCTGTTCAGCTCGTTAATGTATTCGATCGCATCTCCAACAATGGAAGCTCTGTCTGACTAAAAATGTTGGACCAAAATTAACATCAATTTAAGCACAATTAATATCAATTTCTAGAGTTGGTCCCTCCTTCAAATATTGTACGAATTTCATTGAACTGATATAGACGGGTACAGTTTGTTCATTTCAGATCAGGTGGCCTGGTTTACATAAATTCGCATCGTATGCTTATACACCCTTCTGGTACAATCTGCCATAGACTGTCTGGTTTAAAATAAAGGTCAAATTTGTATGAGACAGCCCTATGAAGTCCATGCATAGCTACAAGAAATTAAGGAGCTTTATCCAAGTTCTAAATAACTGAATTTTATATGTGGATTGAGATGTACTAAGTTACAAAGACAACTGATATAAAATTTAAGTAATAGTTATTAAAAGAGAAACAGTAAAATAATTTTAATTGCCAATAGACATTAAATTTGTTTTAGCAATTCAAATTTTGTGAGGCCATTTATTTCCAAATTTGTGGTAATATGAACAACAACTAATAGTAGAAGGAGCAGCACCAAATATAATAGAGCGTACTTTAGAATACTAATTATAGAAACATAATAATATATGAATGTGCATATTATACATAAATAGTACCATAAAATGAAATAAGCAAGGAGGTAGATTAACAGAGATAAGAAAAAAACAAAGATGAAGTTAAGTTCTATTTGTTTCACCTTTGTTGGATTCGGGAAAAGCGACTTGAGGGCTTTGTACTTCTCATTCAATTGCTCTCTCCTTTGCCTCTCGGTTGCGAAATTCGCCTTGCCTCTGCCTCTGCCAAGCTCCCTCTTCCGTTCCAACATGGTGTTCTCAAATGGAACTCCATTCATCTCCTGAAATATATCTCCTCCTAACCCAATCATAGCATCCCTCTCATCATCACTCGAGAAAATACCATTCTTAGGCAAAGAATGGAACAAATCTCTCAACAAATGGGATTGAGTAGGGTTGTACCCCAATGGCATTGACACATTGGTATTTAGCATTAGCCCGGTATCGCCCATCGCAACTCCTGGAATCTCATTGGATATATCAAATGAATAATTGCTTGGCCTTAGAGCGGCCGAGAATCCTGGAGGCGGTGTGCACCTCGGGAGATGTATTAGGTTTAGTAAATCAGGTGTAGCAGTAAATTGAGAGTTTGTGAATGGAAGATTTGGGCATTGCATGCCGTTGTAGTCTTCGACTACTTGTTGGTGATTTTGGCCATTTTGCTGTAATGTGTGATCCCAATTTGTGGTTTCAATAGAAGAATGTAAATTAAAATTTGTATGACCATTTATGTCTATATGTTGATCTAAAGATTCAAGCGGGACCATCGATACAGCTTCATCTGGTAATGGGTTCTTACTCGGGTCATACGAGATATCTTCTATGGAGAATGAGGCAATAATGTTATTTTCATTAAGATCGTTGTAGATTGGCGACTGAACGACAGTATTGATCATGGATTGTTGCATGTTAGAAGCAACAGAAGGATCGAGGAAATCATTTTCATCATACATTCTCCTCAGAACAAATAAAAACCTAAAACAAAACAATGAAAGAAAACAATTCAATGAGCAAGCAAAAATTATTTAGGTATAGTTTTGAAAATTGAAATAATGATTAATTAGCCCCTAAACAGAAAGAAGATAATACCAGAATATTACTTGTGTTAAGCTTTGTAACTGAGCTCTTTCTTCTTTTATTTCCGTGCAGAGAAGAACTTAGACAGAGAAAAGTGAAGCAAGAAACAGTTTTGCTGCCTCTAGCTCCAACAAGCTATAAATATTCCCTTTTGGGCTCAACTTAGTACTCTTTAACCACATTAAGGAATCAGAAATTTTCAAACACCTACCCTGTTTTTAATACAATTGCAACTGTGCCCTTGAGAAAAAAAACGGCAAATGTGACATTAACCTTTTTCTAATAAAAACATGTCATTAACTATTTTCCTTTTTTATATAAACACTTTTGATAATTCATTGGGCCATATTGTTTGAGCATATATCCTCCAAAGATTTATTTTCCAATATTCTGGGTTGAATTATTCTAACAGTATCATTAAAACAAAATTATGTTGCAGGGGTTGATCAGATTCAATATTTAAACAACCATGGATCATTGTGTAAAATTGGATTATTGGGGGCCCCGCAAATGAAGATCCCTGCATGCAAATCCAACAACTTGCAACTAACAATTCATCAAAATTATGCTAGGAAAAGCAAAAAATATGATTAAGAAATAAATAGCATGACTAGTGAAGTAAGTAACGACATCAATTATTAAGCTTTCATACAAAGTTCATGAAACCAAAATTCGCTATTTTAATACGGTGAGATGCTTCATACACCCAAGTTGCACCCAGCTTTAATGCTACAATATTTTTATGTTACAAAAATAAAAAAAATGTATATATTGAGTGAACTTCCATTTTGTTTTCATCATTCAAAATTGGTTAGAGCAAAAGGACTATAATGTGATGTATTATTAGAGAGAGAGAGAAGGGGGTCAATTTTCCCACAATCTTTCAATTCGGGGCGCCTGTGTGATGTCACCGTTAAAAAAAATACAAGTCATGCTTTCTGTGTCTTTCCAAAATTTATTCATTTGGGATAACAACTTGACTGGCTTATCAATATTTAATTGTTCTCTGCATCAAAAATTACGGATGAAAAGTTTTTTATATTTAAAGCATATGCATCCCCAAAATTAAGACTACTTATTGAAATTATTCTGTTTGACAGAAATAAATCTGATGCAATTTTTAAAGAATTGCAGGACTCTACTTTTTCATATTGAATTCTTAATTTTTTTTAGATTCGTGCATAAAAATTAATTGATTTAGAGATTCATGCATTTTAAAAAATTAAAACTTAGATATGGAAATGTAGGATCCTGCAATTTCTTAAGAATCGCAGCAAATTTATTTCCATGTTTGACAGGTTTAAACTGTAAGTCAAAAGCCAATTTGTTTTTAATTACTATGGTCAATTTATTCGCGAGATAGAAACAAAGGTTTTAAAGGGATCATTTACCATGGAAAAGCTAGCATAGTTTATGAGTTTAAAATCGTCCCATTCATTTTGGATTGAATTGATTTATTTCTGAATTTTTGGAAGCAAAAAATTATTTTTTTTACAAAAAAATAAGAGAAATGATTGATCTCACAAAAAAAGTTTGTCCTTGACTTGTCCACTGACAACTGCATATTGCATCATCCCGCAAAACTCTCACAAGTGTAGCATTGTACAAAATCAACTTCCTATTAAGTTTATACTGAACAAAACAAAATTTGTACCTAATTTGTCATCTTATGGACAGAAAGTAGAAGGTCAACTCATCCAACTATTTAATACGTCTGTTGTTATAATAAATAATTTTTCTCATCTGAATATTAAACTCATAACCTCTCACATCAAACCTAAACCAAAAACTAGTTATTACATAATTTTCCATTAATAAGCACACACCTTGTTGATTTTATTTGTCAACTGATAATGTATAAATTTGATTTTGTGTACAGTTGACACACATTGGCGATTGCAAGAAATCACGATCGATGGTTAAGTCGAGGGTCAAAATGCTCTAAATTATAGATTATTTTTAAGTGAAAAATCCCCTAAACATTACCATGTTCTCTAAAAAAAAAAAATAGTTACCATGTCTCAAAAACTAAAACAAAATAAACCAAATCATGTTAGTTTGATCGTACTCAAACAAGTCATACTATGCAAAAAGTAGCTTAAATTCATAAAAATAAAAAATAAAAAAACTTTTTTCTATGTTTAAATTATGACTGGGAATTAATTAAATTTTCAATAACTTCTATTGTCAAAAAGTAGCTTTATAATTTTGGTTTTAATTATGATGTCCAAACCATCTGATTCTGATATGGCTTAGTAGTCCCTACCAAGTTTTCCAAAAAAAATATAGCTGAGAAATTATTCAATTTCTTAATTTTGGAAGTTTTGGGTGTTGTATTCCCAAGAAATAGCTTCCGAAATTTTTATTAATGGAAATTAAATAAAAAAATATCGAAAAGAGGAGAGATTTCAGAAAATTTCGAAATCTAAGTAGAACGGGTTAAATTATCCCGTCTCTACGGACGGGACAATTTATCCCGTCCCCAAACTCAATTAACTAAACTAAACTAAGAAGTAAACAAAAAATTAGATGAGGGACGATACAAAGCATCCCGTCCATCTAAAAAAATAAAAATAAAAATAAAGTCCAGGAACGGTACAGATCTTCCCTAAAGTCAGCATTCCGTCCGTTCTACTTAGATTTCAAAAAATTTCAGAATCTGTCCTCTTTTTTGATGTTTTTTTTTTTAATTTAATTTTGATTAATAAAAATTTCGGAAATAGCTCTCTGCCCTAATATGACGGTGTACTGGACCAACATGGCTTTATGTTTCAAGAAGAGTAAGTGTGTACAGATTCATCTCTCTTTACTTTCTTATCTGGTGCCATGTGAAAATTATTGTAAAACTTGTAAAGAGAAATTGTGGTGAAGTCATCTTTTTGGTTGGAAATAAAAAGAATCTTAGTTGAGATTTAGAAACAAAAGCTTTACAATCATGGGAAGAACATTGCAAAATCCATACAGCTTTAGGTCTCTTATTCACTTGTGTTGCTAGTGTTATGAGTTATAAGTTATAACTGCAGCCTTTTCCTCTGTATTTCATTGCTTTTGCTAGTTTTTGTTGATGACGATGGATCTCTTTGTTGCTCAAAGCATAATAACAAAAGCATCTCTTGTCGACTGTGGACAAATTGAGATATCCAATTCTCAGGTCAGTCTCTTTGTTTTCAAATCATGCTTTTTTGGTTGTATTGGGCTTACTAAGTTTGCTTGTTAATTGTGATATCTAATTAGTGAGCTGCTTGACAGCTACTGTGTACCTATTTAGTTGAAATACTCAGTCAATGTTTATATTTTCTAATTGTACAAGTTTATTATAAGTATGTGCAACTAAACTCCTTAATTTTTTTTCTGCTAATTTTTTTTTTTGTTTTCACTGGACTGGATAGATTTGTTAAATGTAAGCTTTGATGGAGAATTTGCTCTTGATAGGATACATGCCAAGTCTGCTTTATCAAGATAAGATTTACCGTTTGTACCATTTTTTTTAAAGAAACTTTCTGTCTTTCCAATTAGGGAAACAAATCTATTGCGATTTTTTGGAATCGCAGGTCCCTGCTTATCTAAATCAAATCATTCATTTTTTTTAGATTCGTACATAAAAATCAACTACTTTGAAATTTGTGCATTTAAAAAAATTAACTAGTTTGATTTGGAAAAGTAGGAACCCTGCGATTCTGCAGCAGATTTATTTCCTCCAATTAGATTAGTTGATCAATGCCAAGTACATTTGTCTAGCCACTAAAACCTCACAAGTCACAATTAATTACAATACGGACCCTGCAGTTTGATATAGTTTTTTTTAAGTTCTATTTCCCTAAAAGTTCGATCATTAAATTTTTTATTGGTCAACATATAAAAGTTTGAATTTGATGGGGGAAAGTGCGGGTGCGTATCCTCTGAGATATCTCAATTTTTGCGTGACCTACGTGTCCGGTGCCTATTCAAGGGGAACGTAGGGGCATTATATATTATTTGAACTTTGAGATTCGTGCATAACGTATTTGAACGATTGAGATATTCCAAAAAGTTACGCAAAATTTGAGATGGATGCGAATTCGGAAAGTGCGGTCAGCCGAGGCCCCCACTGTGCAATGCGAAGCATATAACACAGTCACAAAAGTATATCATCCTCAAGGTAATTTAGAAATTAATATATCTTTCAAGTGTCAAGTGTGTTTGCTGTCAAACTGTAACTTGCTTGCTCATGTAGTAATTCTGATTCATACGGTAATGCCTAACGTGATGAAAATAGAGATTCCTGTGCAGTAATTATGATTTTAAATACCATATATTCTCAGCTGGTACTGTAGAAATTTTCTTGATTGAGTTGTTATTTTGACAGTTCATTCAACATATGTTGATTTCTATGTAGATTCTAGTGCGAGGGCAGGGAGACTTCGAGGGACCCGAATCTGCTGAAATTTGAGACCTGAAATTCCTGAAATTCGAGATCTAGCTGTCAAATTGTACCGAGATGTGTGTGTAGAAAATTAGCTGTTTCAAGATACGTGCATAAAAAAGTTGAATTGTCGGGATCTCGGATTTTAGAGATTTCAAGAAATCTCAGATTTCAGCCGATTTAAATTCAGCTTCGAAGCATATGAAACTAAGAGCGGACTGAACAAAGAATGCTAAATAAGAGGATGATTAAGTCTAACAAAGAGGATTATTTGCAAGACATGGCTGATTTGACACTAGAGATTCCTGTGTTGGTACTGGAATAATATGGTGTTTGGTTCTTGACTTCTTGCGGTCCTCGTGGATTTTATGGGATCATCTCTTTTTTTATTTATTTCTAACTATCTGATTGCATCGAAACTGTTTTATGAGAAACACAAAATTCACTAAGGTGTAAAAATTGCAACCTATTTTACTCTTTTAGCCATATAGGAAGGCACTCTCAATAGTCACTGATAATGTTCAGAATTAAGATGTAAAATTTGCAAACTGGACCTTGAAAGTATCATATATTCCATTTTTTTTTCTTTTCTTTTTGCTTTATTTAGTTTGATAACAATGATAAAAAAAGTTGAGTGAGTGATGACAAGAACCTGGAATCATTGAAACCCTACTAAATTTCTTAGTAGATAATACTTAATTTGTCCGAGAAAAGGAAAAACAAAAGAGAAACACAATGCAATCAAGTCCTTTTAATTTATTTGTTTTTACAAATTGCCAAGTTCTTTCTCAGTTAAAGAAATAAAATATAAAGTGCCACTCGTTGACCATCATTCTTACAATATTTAAGAACAAAAATGAGCAATGTGCATTAAAATAAAAATAAAGATATATAACAAGCAAAAGTTAACATAATTCTTTAGAACACAACAAGCAATACAGATTCTTGAAAATGAAGATAACAGATTCTTCAAAAATTAACATAACAAAATATCATCCTTAGCAACTAGTGGTTACTTTAAACATCCTTAGCAATAAAAAGCAAGCACTAGCATCTTCACTCTCATAATCACTATCGTATTCAACACTCTTATTACATGAAACACATCAACAGTTACGCCTTTTATAATAATTGATAAGGTTTAGGCACGACAAAATTACAATCATGGAAGCAATTAGCAAGAAACACCTTTTCATTATGCTGGAAGCGTCTCTATCACAAACAAACAAACCTACAACAAAACATGGCTGCTTGCTTTAATCTATTGTACATTTTTTTATGGTCAACAGTGACAGCTGTTGACAATTATATTTATAAGAAAAAAGTTTATGTACACAAAAACGATCATCTGTACCCAACCTATACAACACTCCCGAATATGATGCTTATTGCTCGAACTAGAAGATTATACACAAAATAAAAACAAGAAATAGATTAACGCTATCCTTCTAGGCAAAACGAGACCAAAGTGATATATTCATTGTCGTCTGATAGATCAATAGATTAATCGGCCTGTTTTTATCGGTGAATAATTTTCTATTTCTCTTCCTCCATAGTGCCCATGCACCTGTAATCTATTGTACATTACTGCATACAAGTATATGAACATAATTTTTTTTGACAAATATAACACATCGTCCGAAGCTTGAGGCACTGTTTTAATCTATTATACATGACTGGATACAAGTACTGCACCAGACAAAATCTATTGAACCATGTGATGAATTTATTGACTTGATACAAGTACTGCACTGTTTTAATCTATTGAAATGATTCAGATTTAACTAAAATCGTGTGATGAATTTTGAACGATTCAGATGAAGAAAAAGAGCAGATTTGGTTCAAACGTACTGTATTTATTGAACTGTGAATCCCGCCGAGGCTGTTCGGCAAGCGTGAATTAAGCCTCCTTAAGGCTTAATCCGCTTCCTTTAGCTTCCTTAGCCGCTTAATCCCACCGAATACCAATTCCTTAGCACGGATTAAGAACACCTCATTTAGCCTCTTTTTGCCCGGATCTTAATCTCCTGCCCCAAATTTTAAGACGCATATATCTCTCCTTAAGCACTTAATTCTTCACCTACGGATTAAGACAACCGAACATCGTTAGCGCTCCTTAAACTCTTAATTCTTTGTTGCCGAACGGCAATAGTGCGATCAAAGTTGTCAAATGCCGCTCTCCCTTCATCGTGGCCCCATGGTGCTGTTCGGTTGGAGAGGATTAAGCCTCCTTAAGGCTTAATCCGCTTCCTTTAGCTTCCTTAGCAACTTAATCCTGCCGAACACCGATTCCTTAGCGCGGATTAAGATTACCTCATTTAGCCTCCTTTTGCCCAAATCTTAATCCTCTGCCCGAACTTTAAGGCACCCCTCCCCCTTCCTTAAGCGCTTAATCCTTCGCCCACGAATTAAGACAACCGAACATCGGTTCCTTAGCGCTCCTTAAGCTCTTAATCCTTCGCTCTTAATTCTTTGTTGCCGAACGGCCCCCATGGGCTTAAGCTCCCTCTCAAAGCAGTTCTATTCCTCTATTTGCCGATGGCAACGAGATTACTTCTCCCAAGGGCAGCCAAAACCCTTGCTCAGCTTCGCCACCTCGACTCCGCTCCTACAACCTCAGAGTCCATTCGTGGCCTCCAGTCCATTATCTCCAGTTCTTTCTTCGCCCATGGCCGCTTCGAGCTGCATGGTGCTAGACCGATGGTCTCCAGTTCGAATCCCACGTCGGAGGCTGCTTTTAGTGCGCAGGACATAGATACACGTGTCGCCACCACTGTTATTACTGGCTTCCTCGGCTCTGGAAAAGTGTGCCCCTTCTTCTCTATTAATTTTAATAACTAGTAGCATGATAATTCATATTCTCTTTCCATTTCTATATAGTCATGCTTTTTAATTACTGATTTGGTAAACGATTGCTGTCTAATTGAGTGTCATGCATCATTCCATAAACCGAATTACAAAATATTGAAAGTGGATCCATTTAATTAAGTCCAGTTTAGTTACATCCAAGTTGGATGATCCAACCCAGTATAAGCCTTTTTTTAATATGCGGTTTGTAATTTGTTCCTCTTAATTCTTTGAATTGACTCACAGCTTAGTCATTCAGATTCCTTTTTACTTTCTGGATTGTAGTTGACATATTTCTTGCTGTCATTGAAAATTAGGTAATTGGGTGTTTCCCATTTGTCAGGGAGATGTTCATGTAAGCCCTGCTTCAGTAAGGACCATACTGGTATATACTACTGCTTGTATGTATTTGCTTGACTACCAGTTAACATAGCTCTTTTCTGTAAAGTCAGACTACTTGGTGAAATTGGGGTTAATTGATTAAACTGAGACTTAGTTAGAAAGTTGATGAATATTTTAGGTTTAATTTCATATTTAAGTATTCATTGGGGCATAAGCTGAAGAAATGTATGTTCGTCCTTTCGAGAATATAAAACTGCAGTGATAACCCAAGAAGCTTTCTTTACAGCAGTTTATTCATAATGTTTCCATTATTGATAACTAGGTATGAATTGACCATTGTTATTTTATTTTCAAAAAGTTTGGAGAGGTTGATATTGACGGTTCACTTGTTGCCAGTCATTCGTCAGTAGCAGAAGACATTGTAATGGTTAGCAATGGCTGTCCTTGTTGCACTGTCAGAGGCGATCTGGTTAAGATGCTTCTCAAGCTGGTTAAAGAAAAGAAAGACAAGTTTGACCATATTATCATATATCATACAAAGTACAGGTACTGTTTTTTCACGTTCCTCATTTTTTAATTAAAATTGCTCTCCAGACAAGAATCAACAAGTCCATTAAATATTTATAATGATCCAGATCTGGCAAAGCCTTCTCCAGTGATTGAGACATTCTGCTCAGACGAACTAGTTTCGCATTATGTGAAGCTTGATGGGGTTGTCACTTTGGTGGATTGCATGCCATGCATCATCTAAATGAGGTGAAGCCGAGGTGGGTTGTGAATGAGGCTGTTGAACAAGTTCCCTATGCAGATCATATCATTTTAAACAAGGTCTGTACTTTGGTACCATTGATTTTCTTTTTAACAAATTTTAAAAGGACGGTCGCAGTGGAAGCATTTGTGTACTAATACATGGGTCTACTTCTATCATCCTCATTTGGCAGATTGATTTGGTGGGTGATGCCGAGTTGGATGCATTGACCAGAAAAAATAAAGGTTTAGTACAACAGATTGTAAATGTTGGAGCTATTTTCCTTTTTTTATCTTCTCTAATTACAAGAGCTTTTTATTGGTGGCTTCAGCATATAAATGGAATAGCACAAATAAAACAAGCAATATTTGGAGAGGTTGATATGAATTTTGTTTTACTTGTGAGTGGTTATGATCTTTGACAGGTTTGCTTTCTTGTCTTACATCTAGTATCTTAGGAATGTAAATATTAGACTTAGATATGTTCTACTTCTTTTAACAAAAGTTGATGATGTTGCTTCGTCTCATTATAAAATGACTGATTTTGAATTAACTAGGATCGAGTCTGAAGTACAGTTGGAATCAAGCCATGTTGAAAATCAACATTGCAATGATGAGCATGGTATGTTCTTTCTCCAAAGTCCAAATATTACTTGATCACATGTAAAGACCCTTGAATGTTTATTATATTGGTAGAGTTTTAGAGTAGTAGTTATAATTAACAAGAAATTGCAATATGTTATTGGCCTTTTTGTTATTTGCAAAAAAGCTGACATTCTCGGAAATTGAAATTATAGCCATGTTTACTCAGTCCTTGACACAGTATATTACAAAATGAAGAAACTTAAGTGCAATAAAACAAAATCAATGACCTCAATTTCAAGTAGATGAATTATTTATTTATTAACTTGACAAAATTATCCTTATTTTGAAGTAGCTTAAATATCAGTATATCTTTTATTGTGTCATTTGGCTTCTGTTTAAATGGGCTGTTATGTGAATAATATAAATGTAAATCTTAGATAACAATGGCATCTTCTTAATTTCACTATTTTGATTTTTTTAATTTTTAGGGCATCACCACCACAACCATCATAATCATGAACGTAAGAATGATACAGCTGTGACAAGTGTGAGCATAGTCTCTGAAGGAACGCTTGATCTTGATGAGGTACTATGATTTTGTTATGGTATTAGCAACATAAGAAGAGTAGCAACTCTTAACTAACAGCTCTGGTTTGACAAAACTGATTCACACTTCCCCGTCTTCTTTTGTTTGGTGAACGATTGGCTGGAGAAGTTAGTAGATGAGAAAGGAGAAGATCTTTATCGGATGAAGGGTGTCATTTCTGTTAATGACTCCACTGGGCACTTTATTGTCCAGGTCTTATTAAACTCTTTTTGAACTACTTTTCCTACTTCTGCATGGACAAGATATGGATTGACAATATAAAAAGAACATTTTTTTTTTCCTACTACAACCATTCCATTTTGTTAATTTTATATGCTTGCTCTATAGGGGTCCATTCAATGCTGGAAGGGTGCCCAGGGAAGCCGTGGGGCCCTGATGAGAAATGAATCAACAAGCTTGTATTAATTGGAAGAAATTTGGATGAAAAATCATTAAGGCAGGCCTTTAAGGGTTGCTTGCTATGATTATAAAGAGTTCTCCTTCGTGTTTTTTTTTTAAATATTATTCTTTGCTTGGTGCTGTTTTGTTAGGATTTGATGCATGTACTTTAGGGTAATTGAGTTAATTTGTGGCTAATGAAGTCTTTATTGAGTTTTAGGTTTAAACAAAGCAAACTAAATCACTCCACATATAACAAATGCTGGAGTTGGTCTAGTTTTTAACTTTATTGCAAGGTGGGTCAAGAGTATGATTTCAATAAGGAAAAAAACAAAGCACAGAAAAAAGACTTGCTGTAATTAAAATCCAATATAAAATGTCAAACAATGGATAGCATGAACCACGAGCCTGCATTTGTATTAGTGGATGTGTCCTCTGGAGATGTGAAGTCTGTGTCCTTTTATTTTTTCCCAAACTATTTCAATATAATCAAGTCTCACAAGAGAAAAATTAACTAAAAACCATGCCTCTTCATTTATTAGACTACGGATGAAATCCCAAAATAAAAATATTTTATTTAAAAAAAAAAAATCTTCAGAAGAGATATTGATTGTTTTTCTTTTTCAAATATTGAATGGAACTGTACCAATAATATGGTTTCATCCGGAGTTTCTGGTGTAGTCCCAGTATTTTTCAGACATTAAATCACATCTTAACCACAAATTTGTCTGAAAACAATGTACTCGTACCAAATTTGTCTGAAAACTATGTGCTCGTACTATTGATGGTAGGGTTCCATCTATTCTTCCAAGTAGGGCTGCACAAAAACTTCGTAGTTCGTGATTCGATTCGAGTTTGATTCGAAAAAGTTTCTAAAAAATTCGATTCAAAATAGTTCGAAATTAATTCAAACCAAACTCAAACTGGACTTGGTTCGTTTAAAATAGGTTCGCAAACTATTTTAGTTCGAATCTCAAAGTAACATGAACCGTTAATTTCCGCTAATGACTTATGTTTACTGATGACTTAAAAGTTAAAACATAAGGCCGCTCAGCCATAAGTTAACTCGTAAGTTGTTATCCTTGCTCTTAGTTCTGAAACCCTAGATGACTTTCACCTCTCGCTCTCGACGACTACGATCACTCTTTCTTGTCGTAAAAAAGTTCGTAAAAGATTCGAAATTGAGTTCCTAAAAAATTCCATTCGAAATTAATTCAAACCAAACTCAAACCGAGGTAAGTTCAATTCGGATCAATTCGTTTGCAGCCCTACTTCCAAGCAAATTAAGCAAACCCTTTTTGAATTTTTTTTTTTTATTTCTAAAAAAGATTCCAAAATCAACAGCAGTCCCTCTTATTTGAAATATTCTCAATCGATGCGCTTCACTTAAACTTTTTTTTTTTTGGTCTTTGAATATGTGTTCTTTATTTCATATCCTGCATTATAAGGGATTTTTTTATACTTACAAGTCCATAAGATTCCAAAAGGGGGTACGCAGAGGGAGGAAAAGGAAAAATCACTATGTCGGAAGAGAATTTCGTCAGACCGTGTTTGATCGGTGTCGCTCACTCGTTTCAGAAGAGGAGAAATCAGAGAGAAATAGAAGAACTCCATCATACCAAGGGGAACCGAAGGTAACTCACGTACAAAAACGTTGAGATCTAGGTACAAAACAATGACACATGAGGTTGCTAAGCACAAGAACAATGAGAAATGAGGTTGCTAAGCAGAAGCACAATGCAAATGAAACTGCTAAGCACAACAATAATCACAAGACTAATCACCAATAAGTTTATGAACAAAAAGAACAACGAACAATGAGTGCTAAGCACAAGAACAATGACAAATGAGGCTGCTAAGCACAAGAACAGTGTAAATGAGGCCGATATGAACAAAAACAATGGCCAATGAGGTTGTAAAGCAAAAGTACAATGACCAATGAGGTTGTTAAGTATAAGGACAACACAAATTAGGTTACTATGCATGGGAACAATGCAAATAAGAATGTTAATCACAAGAGCAATGACCGATGATGTTATTAAGCAAAAGAACAATGACTAATGAGGTTGTAAAATAAAAAAAACAATGACAAACGAGTTGCTAAGGAAAAGAAACAATAACTAATGAGGTTATAAAGCACAAGAACAATACAAATGAGGCTTCTAAGCACAAGAGGAATAGAAATGAGACCTCTAAGAACATGAACAATGGTGAATAATTTGCTAAGCACAAGAACAATGGTAAATGAGTTGCTAAACACAAGAACAATGATAAATGAGGATGTTAAGCTCTCGAGCAATTCAAATAAGGTTGCAAAGAACAAGAACAAAAACAAGACAAATTGAGAACGTTAATCATAAGAACATTGGCAAATGTTGTTGTTAAGGAAAAAAACAATGGCAAATGAGTTCCTAAGCATAAGAACAAAGACAAATAAAGTTGCTAAGCACAAGAACAATGTCAAATGATGTTGCTAAGCTTGAGAATAATGCAAATGAGACTGCTAAGCACGACAAGAATGGCCAATGGAATTGTTAAGCAAAAGAACAACAGAAATCAAGTTGCTAAGCACAAGAAAAATTATAAATGAGGTGGCTAAGCATGAGAACAATGCAAATGAGACTGTTAAGTACAACAACAATGGCCACTGAATTTGTTAAGTAAAAGAACAATGGTCAATAAGTTGCTCAACACAAGAATAATGACAAATTAATTTGCTAAGAACAAGAATAATGACAAATAAGGTTGTTAAGCATTAGAACAATGCAAATTAGGCTCCTAAGCAAAAGAAGAAAGAAAAATGAGGTAGCTAAGCACATGAACAATGACCAATGATGTTGTTAACGAAAAAACAATAGCCAATAAGGTTGTTAAGCAAATGAACAATGGCAAATGACTTGTTAATATAAGAATAATGACTAATGAGATTGCTAAATACAATAACAACGCAAATGAGTTTACTAAGCACAAGAAGAATGGAAATGAGGCCGCTAAGCACAAAAACAATAGCGAATAAGTTTGTTAAGCAAAACAACAATGACAAACGAGTTGTTAAGCACAAAAACAGTGACAAATGAGGTTACTAAGCATATGAACAATGCAAATGAGAATGTTACGCACAACGACAATGTCCCATGAAGTTGTTAAGCACAAGAACAATGGCCTATGAGTTGCTAAGCACAATAACAATGCAAATGAGGCCGCTAAGCACAACAACAGTGACCAATGGGGTTGTTAAGCAAAAGAACAATCGAATAGAAGTTGTTTAGCACAAGAACAATGATAAATGAGGTTGTTAAGCATGAGAACAATACAAATAAGGCTGCTATGCACAACAACAATGGGCAATGAAGTTGCTAAGTAAAAGAACAATGGCCAATAAGTCGGTCAGCACAACAACCAATGCAAATGAGGTTCATAAGCACAAGATCAAGGGCAAAAGACGTTGTTAAGCACACGAACAACGCCAATTGAGATTGTTAAGCAAACAAACAAGGTCAAATGAGGTTGTTAAGCACAAGAAGAAGTATAAATGATATTACTAAGCACAAGAACAAGGGCAAAAGAGGTTAAGAAGCATATGAACAACGACAATTGAGGATGTTAAGCACACGAACAAGGGCAAATGAGGTTCCTAAGCACAAGAACCAACGCAAATGAGGTTCATAAGCACAAGATCAACGGCAAAAGTGGTTGTTAAGCAAACGAACAATGCCAATTCAGGTTGTTAAGCACACAAACAAGGGCAAATGAGGTTGTTTAGCACAAAAACAAGTGTAAATGATGTTACTAAACACAAGAACAAGGGCAAAAGAGGTTAAGAAGCATATGAACAACGACAATTGAGGTTGTTAAGCACACGAACTAGGGCAAATGAGGTTCCTAAGCACAAGAACCAATGCAAATGAGGTTCATAAGCACAAGATCAAGGGCAAAAGAGGTTGTTAAGCACACGAACAACGCCAATTAAGGTTGTTAAGAACACAAACAAGGGCAAACGAGATTGTTAAGCACATGAACAAGTGTAAATGGTGTTGATAAGCACAAGAACAAGGGCAAAAGAGATTAAGAAGCATATGAACAACTTAAGCACACGAACTAGGGCAAACGAGGTTCCTAAGCACAATAACCAATGCAAATGAGGTTCATAACCACAAGATCAAGGGCAAAAGAGGTTGTTAAGCACATGAACAACGCCAACTGAGGTTGTTAAGCACAAAAACAAGGGCAAATGAGGTTGTTAAGCACAAGAACAAGTGTAAATGATGTTGCTAAGCACAAGACCAAGGGCAAAAGAGGTTAGAAAGCACATGAACAACGACAATTGACGTTGTTAAGCTCACGAACTACGGCAAATGAGGTTCCTAAGCACAAGAACCAAAGCAAATGAGGTTCGTAAGCACAATATCAAGGGCAAAAGAGGTTGTTAAGCACACGAACAACACCAATTATGGTTGCTAAGCACACAAACAAGGTCAAATGAGGTTGTTAAGCACAAGAAGAAGAGTAAAATAATGTTGCTCAGCACAAGAACAAGGGCAAAAGAGGTTAACAAGCTTATAAACAACGGCAATTGAGGTTGTTAAGCACATGAACAAGGTGAAATGAAGTTCCTAAGCACAGGAACCAATGCAACTGAGGTTCATAAGCACAAGATCAATTGCAAAAGAGGTTGTTAATCATACGAACAACGCCAATTGAGGTTGTTATGCTCACAAACAAGGGCAAATGAGGTTGTTAAGCACAAGAAAAAGTGTAAATGATGTTGCTAAGCACGAGAACAAGGGCAAAAGAGGTTAACAAGCATATAAACAACGATAATTGAGGTTGTTAAACACACGAACTAGGGCAACTGAGGTTCCTAAGCACAAGAACTAACGCAAATGAGGTTCATAAGCACAAGATCAAGGGCAAAAGAAGTTGTTAAGAACACGAACAACGCCAATTTAGGTTGTTAAGCACACAAACAAGGGCAAATGAGATTGTTAAGCACAAGAACAAGTGTAAATGATGTTGCTAAGCACAAGAACAAGGGCAAAAGAGGATAACAAGCATATGAACAACGACAATTGAGGTTGTTAAGCACACGAAAAAAGGGCAAATGTGGTTCCTAAGTACAAGAACCAATGCAAAAGAGGTTCATAAGCACAAGATCAAGGGCAAAAGAGGTTGTTAAGCACACGAACAACGTCAATTGAGGTTGTTAAGCACACAAATAATGTCAAATTAGGTTGTTAAGCACAAGAAGAAGCGTAAATCATGTTGCTAAGCACAACAACAAGGAAAAAAGAGGTTAAGAAGCACATAAACAACGACAATTGAGGTTGTTAAGCACACGAACAAGGGCAAATGAGATTTCTAAGCACAAGAACCAATGCAAATGAGGTTCGTATGTACAAGATCAAGGGCAAAAGAGGTTGTTAAGCACACGAACAACGCCAATTGAGGTTGTTAAGCACACAAACAAGGTCAAATGAGGTTGCTAAGCACAAGAAGAAGTGTAAATCATGTTACTAAGCACAAGAACAAGGGCAAAATAGGTTAAGAAGCATATGAACAACAACAATTGAGGTTGTTAAGAACACGAAAAAATGCAAATGATGTCCCTAAGTACAAGAACCAATGCAAAGGAGGTTCATAAGCACGAGATCAAGGGTAAAAGAGGTTGTTGAGCACACGAACAAGGGCAAATGAGGTTCCTAAGCACAAGAACCAATGCGAATCAGGTTCATAAGCACAAGATCAAGGGCAAAAGAGGTTGTTAAGCACATGAACAACACCAATTGAGGTTGTCAGGCACACAACCAAGGGCAAATGTGGTTGTCAAGAACAATAACAAGTGTAAATGATGTTGTTAAGAACAAGAAGAAGGGCAAAAGAGGTTAAGAAGCATATCAACAACAACAATTGAGGTTGTTAAGCACACGAACTTGGGTAAATAAGGTTCCTAAGTACAAGAACTAATGCAAATGAGATTCATAAGCACAAGATCATGGAGAAAAGAGGTTAAGAATAACGACAATTGAGGTTGTTAAGCACACGAACAAGGTGAAATGAAGTTCCTAAGCACAAGAACCAATGCAACTCAGGTTCATAAGCACAAGATCAATGGCAAAAGGGGTTGTTAGGCATACGAACAACGCCAATTGAGATTGTTAAGCTCACGAACAAGGGCAAATGAGGTTGTTAAGTACAAGAAAAAGTGTAAATGATGTTGTTAAGCACAAGAACATGGGCAAAAGAGGTTAACGAGCATATGAAAAACGACAATTGAGGTTGTTAAGCACACGAACTAGGGCAACTGAGGTTCCTAAGCACAAGAACCAACGCAAATGAGGGGCAGAAGCACAAGATCAAGGGCAAAAGAGGTTGTTAAGAACACGAACAACGCCAATTTAGGTTGTTAAGCACAAAACAAGGACAAATGAGATTGTTAAGCACAAGAACAAGTGTAAATGATGTTGCTAAGCAAAAGAACAAGGGCAAAAGAGGTTAAGCAGCATATGAACAACGACAATTGAGGTTATTAAGCACACAAACAAGGGAAAATGAAGTTCTTAAGCACAAGAACCAATGCAAATGAGGTTCATAAGCAGAAGATCATGGACAAAAAATGTTGTTAAGCACACGAACAACGCCAACTGAGGTTGTTAAGCACATAAACAAGGGCAAATGAGGTTGTTAAGCACAAGAACAAATGGAAATAGTGTTGCTAAGTACAAGAACAAGGGCAAAAAAGGTTAAGAAGCATATGAACAACGACAATTGAGGTTGTTAAGCACATGAAAAAGGGCAAATGTAGTTGCTAAGCACAAGAACCAATGGAAAAGAGGTTCATAAGCACAAGATCAAGGGCAAAAGAGGTTGTTAAGCACACGAACAACGCCAATTGACGTTGTTAAGCACACAAACAAGGTCAAATGAGGTTGTTAAGCACAGGAAGAAGCGTAAATCATGTTGCTAAGCATAAGAACAAGGGCAAAAGAGGTTAAGAAGCATATAAACAACGACAATTGAGGTTGTTAAGCACACGAACAAGGGAAAATGAGATTCCTAAGCACAAGAACCAATGCAAATGAGGTTCGTAAGTACAAGATCACGGGCAAAAGAGGTTGTTAAGCACACGAACAACGCCAATTGAGGTTGTTAAGCACACAAACAAGGTCAAATGAGGTTATTAAGCACAAGAAGAAGTGTAAATCATGTTAATAAGCACAAGAACAGGGGCAAAAGATGTTAAGAAGCATATGACCAACAA
This sequence comes from Carex arenaria, assembly GCA_964058825.1. Taxonomy (NCBI): domain Eukaryota; kingdom Viridiplantae; phylum Streptophyta; class Magnoliopsida; order Poales; family Cyperaceae; genus Carex; species Carex arenaria. The sequence continues at coordinate 241,176 of CAXKVW010000014.1, read as the reverse complement.
CAATTGAGGTTGTTAAGCACACGAAAAAATACAAATGATGTTCCTAAGCACAAGAACCAATGCAAATGAGGTTCATAAGCACAAGATCAAGGGCAAAAGAGGTTGCTAAGCACACGAACAACGCCAATTGAGGTTGTTAAGCACCCAAACAAGGTCAAATGAGGTTGTTAAGCACAAGAAGAAGCGTAAATCATGTTGCTAAGCAAAAGAACAAGGGCAAAAGAGGTTAAGAACAAGAGCAAGTGTGTTGCTAAGCACAAGAACAAGGGCAAAAGAGGTTAAAAAGCATATGAACAACAACAATTGAGGTTGTTAAGCACACGAACTAGGGTAAATAAGGTTCCTAAGCACAAAGAACAAATGCAAATGAGGTTCATAAGCATAAGATCATGGGGAAAAGAGGTTAAGAAGCATATGAACAACGAAAATTGAGGATGTTAAGCACATGAACAAGGGCAAATGAGGTTCGTAAGCACAAGAACCAATGCAAGTGAGGTTCATAAGCACAAGATCAACGGCAAAAGAGGTTGTTAAGTACACGAACAACGCCAATTGAGGTTGTTAAGCACACAAACAAGGTAAAATGAGGTAGTTAAGCAAAACAAGAAGCGTAAATGATGTTGCTAAGCACAAGAACAAGGGCAACAGAGGTTAAGAAGCTTATAAACAACGACAATCGAGGTTGTTAATCACACGAACAAGGTGAAATGAAGTTCCTAAGCACAAGAACCATTGCAAATGAGGTTCATAAGCACAAGATCAATTGCAAAAGAGGTTGTTAAGCATACTAACAACGCCAATTGAGGTTGTTAAGCACATAAACAGGGGCAAATGAGGTTGTTAAGCACAAGAACAAGTGTAAGTGATGTTACTAAGCACAAAAAGAAGGGCAAAAGATGTTAAGAAGGATATAAACAACGACGATTGAGATTGTTAAGCGCACGAACAAGTGCAAATGTGGTTCCTAAGCACAAGAACCAATGCAAATAAGGTTCATAAGTACAAGATCATGGGCAAAAGAGGTTGTTAACCACACGAACAACACCAATTATGGTTGTTAGGCACGCAAACAAGGGCAAATGAGGTTGTTAAGCACAAAAACAAGTGCAAAATTATGTTGCTAAGCACAAGAACAAGGATAAAAGAGATTAAGATGAATATGAACAACGACAATTGAGGTTGTTAAGCACACGACAAGGGCAAATGAGGTTCATAAGCACAAGAACAAATACAAATGAGGTTCTTAAGCACAAGATCAAGGGCAAAAGAGGTTCAGAAGCATATGATAAATGACAATTGAGGTTGTTAAGCACACGAACAAGGGCAAATGAGGTTGCTAAGCACAAGAACCAATGCAAATGAGGTTCATAAGCACAAGATAAAGGGCAAAACAGGTTGTTAAGCACACGAACAACACCAATTGAGGTTGTTTGGCACACAAACAAGGGCAAATGTGGTTGTCAAGAACAAGAACAAGTGTAAATGATGTAGCTAAGAACAAAAACAAAGGCAAAAGAGGTTAAGAAGCATATCAACAACAACAATTGAGGTTGTTAAGCACACAAACTAGGGTAAATAAGGTTCCTAAGTACAAGAACTAATGCAAATGAGGTTCATAAGCACAAGATCATGGGCAAAAGAGGTTAAGAAGCATATGAACAACGACCATTGAGATTGTTAACCACACGAACAAATGCAAATGAGGTTCCTAAGCACAAGAACCAATACAAATGAGGTTCATTAGTACAAGATCAAGCTCAAAAGATGTTCTTAAGCACACGAACAATGCCAATTGAGGTTGTTAAGCACACAAAGAATGGCAAATGAGGTTGTTAAGCACAAGAACAAGTGTAAATGATGTTACTAAGCACAAGAACAATGGCAAAAGTGGTTAAGAAGCATATGAACAACGACAATTGAGGTTCTTAAGCACACGAACTAGGGCAAAAGAGGTTCCTAAAAACAAGAAGCAATGCAAATGAGGTTCATAAGTACAAGCTCAAGGGCAAAAGAGGTTGTAAAGCATACGAACAACGCCAATTGAGGTTGTTAAGCACACAAACAAGGGCAAGTGAGGTTGTTAAGCATAAGAACAAGTGTGAATGATGGTCCTAAGCACAAGAACAATAGCAAAAGAGGTTGACAAGCATATGAACATTGACAATTGAGGTTGTTAAGCACACGAACAAGGGCAAATGAGGTTCCTAAGCACAAGAACCAATGCAAATGTGGTTCATATGCACTAGATCAAGGGAAAACGAGGTTGTTAAGCACACTAACAATGCCAATTGAGGTTGTTAAGCAATAGAACTAGGGCAAGTAAGGTTTCTAAGCACAAGAACAAATGCAAATGAGGTTCCTAAGTACAAGAACAAATGCAAATGAGGTTCCTAAGAACAAGAACAAGGGCAAAAGAGGTTAGAAAGCACATGAACAACAACAATTTTGGTTGTTAAGCACACGAACTAAGGAAAATGAGGTTCATAACCACAAGATCAAGAGCAAAAGAGGTTGTTAAGCACACAAAGAAGGGCAAATGAGGTTGTTAAGCACAAGAACAAGTGTAAATGATGTTGCTAAACACAAAAACAAGAGCAGAAGATGTTGTGAAGCATATGAACAACGACAATCGAGGTTGTTAAGCACCCGAACTATGGGAAATGCGATTCCTAAGCACAAGAACCAATGCAAATGAGGTTCATAAGCACAAGATCAAGCGAAAAAGAGGCTGTTAAGCATACGAACAACGCCAATTGAGGTTGTTAGGCACACAAACAATGGCAAATGAGGTTGTTAAGCATAAGAACAAGTGTAAATGATTGTGCTAAGCACAAGAACAATGGAAAAAGCTGTTAAGAATCATATGAACAACGACAATTGAGGTTGTTAAGCACACGAACAAGGGCAAATGAGGTTCCTAAGCAAAAGAACAAATGCAAATGTGGTTCATAAGCACAAGATCAAGGGAAAAAGAGGTTGTTAAGCACATGAACAACGCCAATTGAGGTTGTTAAGCACTAGAACTAAGGCAAATGAGGTTCCTAAGCACAAAAACAAATGCAAATGAGGTTCCTAAGCACAAGAACAAGGGCAAAAGAGGTTAGAAAACATATGAACAACAACAATTGAGGTCGTTAAGCACACGAACCAGGGCAAATGAGGTGCCTAAGCACAAGAACCAATGCAAATGAGGTTCATCAGCACAAGATCAAGGGCAGAAGAGGTTGTTAAGCACAAGAACAAGTGTAAATGATGTTGCTAAACACAAAAACAAGGCCAAAAGTTGTTAGGAAACATATGAACAACGACAATTGAGTTTGTTAAGCACACGAACAAGTGCAAATGAGGTTCCTAAGCACAAGAACCAATGCAAATGAGGTTCATAAGTACAAGATCAAGCTCAAAAGAGGTTGTCAAGCACACGAACAACGCCAATTGAGGTTGTTAGGTACACAAACATGGGCAAATGAGGTTGTTAAGCACAAGAACAAGTGTAAATGATGTTGCTAAGCACAAAAACAAGGGCAAAAGAGGTTAACAAGCATATGAACAACGACAATTGAAGTTGTCAAGCATATGAATAAATGCAAATGATGTTCATAAGCACAATATCAAGGGCAAAAGAGGTTGAGAAGCATATGAACAACGACAATTGAGGTTGTTAAACACACGAACAAGGGCAAATGAGGTTCCTAAGCACAAGAACCAATGCAAATGAGGTTCATAAGCACAAGATCATGGGAAAAAGAGGTTGTTAAGCACACGAACAACGACAATTGAGGTTGTTAGGCACACAAACAAGGGCAATTGAGGTTGTTAAGAACAAGAACAGTTGTAAATGATGTTGCTAAGCACAAGAACAAGGGCAAAAGAGGTTAAGAAGCATATCAACAACAACAATTGAGGTTGTTACGCACACTAACTAGGGTAAATAAGGTTCCTAAGCACAAGAACTAATGCAAAAGAGGTTCACAATCACAAGATCATGGGCAAAAGAGGTTAAGAAGCATATGAACAACGACCATTGAGGTTGTTAAGGACACGAACAAAGGCAAATGAGGTTTCTAAGTACAAGAACCAAAGCAAATATTTTCATAAGCACAAGATCAGTGGCAAAAGAAGTTGTCAAGCACACGAACAACGCCAATTTTGGTTGTTAAGCACACAAAGAAGGGCAAATGAGATTGCTAAGCACAAGAACAAGTGTAAATGATGTTGCTAAGCACAAGAACAAGGGCAAAAGAGGTTAAGCAGCATATGAACAATGGCAATTGAGGTTGTTAAGCATACGAACAAGGACAAATGAAGTTCCTAAGCACAAGAGCCAATGCAAATGAGGTTTATAAGCACAAGATCATGGACAAAAAAAGTTGTTCAGCACACGAACAACGCCAATTGAGGTTATTATACACACAAACAATGGCAAATGAGGTTGTTAAGCACAAGAACAAGTGTAAATGGTGTTGCTAAGCACAAGAACATGGGCAAAAGAGGTTAAGAAGCTTATGAACAACGACAATGGAGGTTATTAAGCGCACGAAAAATGGCAAATGAGGTTCCTAAGCACAAGAACCAATGCAAAAGAGGTTCATAAACACAAGATCAAGGGCAAAAGAGGTTGTTAAGCACACAAACAACGTCAATTGGGATTGTTAAGCACACAAACAAGGTCAAATAAGGTTGTTAAGCACAAGAAGAAGCGTAAATCATGTTGCTAAGCACAAAAACAAGGGCAAAAGAGGTTAAGAAGCATATAAACAACGACAATTGAGGTCGTTAAGCACACGAACAAGGGCAAACGAACTAGGGCAAACGAGGTTAAGCACACGATTTACGCATATGAACAACTTAAGCACACGAACTAGGGCAAACGAGGTTCCTAAGCACAATAACCAATGCAAATGAAGTTCATGAGCACAAGATCAAGGGCAAAAGAGGTTCTTAAGCACACTAACAACGCCAATTGAGGTTGTTAAGCACACAAACAAGGGAAAATGAGGTTGTTAAGCACAAGAACAAGTGTAAATGATGTTGCTAAGCACAAGAACAAGGACAAAAGAGGTTAGAAAGCATATGAACAACAACAATTGAGGTTGTTAAGCTCACGAACTAGGTCAAATGAGGTTCCTAAGCACAAGAACCAATGCAAATGAGGTTCATAAGCACAAGATCAACAGTAAAAGAGGTTGTTAAGCATACAAACAAGGCCAATTGAGGTTGTTAAGCACATAAACAAGGGCAAATAAGGTTGTTAAGCACAAGAACAAGTGTAAGTGATGTTGCTAAGCACAAAAACAAGGGAAAAAGATGTTAAGAAGGATATAAACAACGTCAATTGAGGTTGTTAAGAACACAAACAAGGGCAAACGAGGTTCCTAATCACAAGAACCAATGCAAATGAGGTTCATAGGCACAAGATCAAGGGTAAAAGAGGTTGCTAAGCACACGAACAACGCCCAATGTGGTTGTTAAGCACAAGAACAAGTTTAAATGATGTTGCTAAGCACAAGAACAAGGGCAAAAGAGGTTAAGAGGCATATGAACAACGACAATTGAGGTTAAGCACACGAACATGGGCGAATAAGTTTCGTAAGCACAATAACTAATACAAATGAGGTGCTTAACCACAAGATCAAGGGCAAAAGAGGTTGTTAAGAATACGAAGAACGGCAATTGAGGTTGTTAAGCATACAGACAAGGGCAAATGAGGTTGGCAAGCACAACAACAAGTGCAAATGATGTTGCTAAGCACAAGAACAATGGCAAAAGATGTTAAGAAGCATATGAACAACGACAATTGAGGTTCTTAAGCACACGAACAAGAGAAAATGAGGTTCCTAAGCACAAGAACAAATGCAAATATGGTTCATAAGCACAAGATCATGGGAAAAAGAGGTTGTTAAGCACACCAACAATGCCAATTGAGTTTGTTAAGCACTAGAACTAGGGCAAATGAGGTTCCAAAGCACAAGAACAAATGCAAATGAGGTTCCTAAGCACAAGATCAAGGACAAAAGAGGTTAAGAAGCATATGAACAACGACAATTGAGGTTGTTAAGTACACGAACAAGGGCAAATCAGGTTCCTAAGCACAAGAACCAATGCAAATGAGGTTCAAAAGCACAAGATCAAGGGCAAAAGAGGTTGTTAAGCACACAAGGAAGGGCAAATGAGGTTGTTAAGCATAAGAACAAGTGTAAATGATGTTCCTAAGCACAAAAACAAGGGTAAAAGATGGTAAGAAGCATATGAACAACGACAATTGAGGTTGTTAACCACACGAACAAGTGCAAATGAGGTTCCTAGGCACAAGAACAATAGCAAAAGAGGTTCATTAGTACAAGATCAAGCTCAAAAGATGTTCTTAAGCACACGAACAATGCCAATTGAGGTTGTTAAGCACACAAACAAGGGCAAATGAGGTTGTTAAGCACAAGAACAAGTGTAAATGATGTTACTAAGCACAAGAACAATGGCAAAAGTGGTTAAGAAGCATATGAACAACGACAATTGAGGTTCTTAAGCACACGAACTAGGGCAAAAGAGGTTCCTAAAAACAAGAAGCAATGCAAATGAGGTTCATAAGTACAAGCTCAAGGGCAAAAGAGGTTAAGAAGCATATGAACAACGGCATTTGAGGTTGTTAAGCACATGAACAAGGGGAAATGTGGTTCCTAAGCACAAGAACCAATGCAAATGAGGTTCATAAGCACAAGATCAAGGGCAAAAGAGGTTGTTAAGCACGCGAACAACGCCAATTGAGGTTGTTAGGCACACAAACAAGGGCAAATGAGGTTGTTAAGAACAAGAACAAGTGTAAAATTATGTTGCTAAGCACAAGAACAAGGGCAAAAGAGGTTAAGAAGCATATCATCAGCAACAATTGAGGTTGTTAAGCACACGAACAAGGGTAAATAAGGTTCCTAAGCACAAGAACAAATACAAATGAGGTTCATAAGCACAAGATCATGGGCAAAAGATGTTAAGAGACATATGAACAGCGACAATTGAGGTTGATAAGCACACGAACCAAGTCCAATGAGGTTCCTAAGCACAAGAACCAATGCAAATGAGGTTCATAAGCACAAGATCAAGGGCAAGAGAGGTTGTCAAGCACACAAACGACGCCAATTGAGGTTGTTAAGCACACAGACAAGGGCAAATGAGGTTGTTAAACACAAGAACAAGTGTAAATTATGTTGATAAGCACACGAACAAGGGCAAAAGAGGTTGTTAAGCACACGAACAAGGGCAAATGAGTTTCCTAAGCACAAGAACCAATGCAAATGAGGTTAATAGGCACAAGATCAAGGGCAAAAGAGGTTGCTAAGCACGTGAAAAACGCCAAATGTGGTTGGTAAGCACAAGAACAAGGGCAAAAGAGGTTAAGAGGCATATGAACAACGACAATTGATGTTTTTAAGCACACGAACAAGGCCAAATAAGGTTCCTATGCACAAGAACTAATGCAAATGAGGTTTATAAGCACAAGATCTAGGGCAAAAGAGGTTGTTAAACACACGAACAACGCCAATTGAGGTTGTTAAGCACACAAACAAGGGCAAATGAGGTTGTTAAGCACAAGAACAAATGTAAATGACGTTGCCAAGCTCAAGAAAAAGGGCAAAAGAGGTTAAGAAGCATATGAACAACGACAATATAGGTTGTCAAGCACACGAACAACAAGGGCGAAAGAGGTTCCTAAGCACAAGAACCAATTCAAATGAGGTTCCTAAGTACAAGCTCAAGGGCAAAAGAGGTTGATAAGCACACGAACAACGCCCATTGAGGTTGTTAAGCTCACAAACAACGGCAAATGAGGTTGTTAAGCACAATAACAAGTGTAAATGGTGTTGCTAAGCACAACAACAAGGGCAAAAGAGGTTAAGAAACATATGAACAACGACAATTGAGGTTGTTAACCACATGAACAAGGGCAAATGAGGTTCCTATGCACAAGAACCAATGAAAATGTGGTTCATAAGCACAAGATCAAGGGAAAAAGTTGTTGTTAAGCACACGAACAACGCCAATTGAGGTTGTTAAGCACTAGAACTAGGGCAAATGAGGTTCCTAAGCACAAGAACAAATCCAAATGTGGTTCCTAAGTACAAGAACAAGGGCAAAAGATGTTAGAATGCATATGAACAACAACAATTGAGGTTGGTAAGCACACGAACTAGGGCAAATGAAGTTCCTAAGCACAAGAACCAATGCAAATGAGGTTCATCAGCACAAGATCAAGGGCAAAAGAGGTTGGTAAGCACACAAAGAAGGGCAAATGAGGTTGTTAAGCACAAGAACAAGTGTAAATGATGTATCTAAACACAAAAACATGGGCAAAAGAGGTTAAGAAGCAAATGAACAAGGACAATTGCGGTTGTTAAGCACCTGAACTAGGGCAAATGTGCTTCCTAAGCACAAGAACCAATGCAAACGAGGTTCATAAGCAAAAGATGAAGGGCAAAAGTGGCTGTTAAGCATACAAACAACGCCAATTGAGGTTGTTATGCACACAAACAAGGGCAAATGAGGTTGTTAAACATAAGAACAAGTGTAAATGATGGTGCTAAGCGCACGAACAATGGCAAAAGAGGTTAAGAAGCATATCAACAATGACAATTGTGGTTGTTAAGCACACGAACAAGAGCAAATGAGGTTCCTAAGCAAAAGAATCAATGCAAATGTGGTTCATAAGCACAAGATCAAGGGAAAAAGAGGTTGTTAAGCATACGAACAACGCCAATTGAGGTTATTAAGCACTAGAGCTAGGGCAAATGAGGTTCCTAACAACAAGAACAAATGCAAATGAGGTTCCTAAGCAAAAGAACAAGGGCAAAAGAGGTTTGAAAGCACATGAACAACAACAATTTTGGTTGTTAAGCACACGAACTAGGGAAAATGAGGTTCCTAAACACAAGAACCAATGCAAATGAGGTTCATAAGCACAAGATCAACGGCAAAAGTGGTTGTTAAGCACACAAAGAATGACAAATGAGGTTGTTAAGCACAAGAACAAGTGTAAATGATGTTGCTAAACACAAAAACAAGAGCAGGAGATGTTAAGAAGTATATGGACAACGACAGTTGAGATTGTTAAGCACATGAACAAGGGAAAATGAGGTTACTAAACACAAGAACCAATGCAAATGAGGTTCAAAAGCACAAGATCAATGGCAAAAGAGGTTGTTAAGCACACGAACAACACCAATTGAGGTTGTTAGGCACACTAACGAGGGCAAATGAGGTTGTTAAGAACGAGAACAAGTGTAAGTGATGTTGCTAAGCATAATAACAAGGGCAAATGAGGTTAAGAAGCATATGAACAACAACAATTTAGGCTGTTAAGCACGTGAACTAGGGTAAATAAGGTTCCGAAGCACAAGAACAAATGCAAATGAGGTTCATAAGCACAAGATCATGGGTACCTAAGCACAAGAAACAATGCAAATGAGGTTAGTAAGTACAAGCTCAAGGGCAAAAGAGGTTGTTAAGCACACGAACAAGTGCAAAAGTGGTTGTTAAGCACACAAAGAAGGGCAAATGAGGTTTTTAAGCATAAGAACAAGTGTAAATGATGTTGCTAAACACAAAAACAAGAGCAAAAAATGTTAAGAAGCATATGAACAACGACAATTGAGGTTGTTAAGCACACGAACTAGGGCAAATGAGGTTCCTAAGCAAAAGGACAAATGCAAATGAGGTTTCTAAGCAAAAGAACAAGAGCAAAAGATGTTAAGAAGCATATGAACAACGACAATTGAGGTTGTTAAGCACACGAACTAGGACAAATAAGGTTCCTATGCACAAGAACTAATGCAAATGAGGTTCATAAGCACAAGATCAAGGACAAAATAGGTTGTTAAGCACACGAACAACGCCAATTGAGGTTGTTAGGCACACATACAAGGGCAAATGAGGTTGTTAAGCACACGAACTAGGGCAAATGAGGTTCCTAACAACAAGAACAAATGCAAATGAGGTTCCTAAGCAAAAGAACAAGGGCAAAAGAGGTTAGAAAGCACATGAACAACAACAATTTTGGTTGTTAAGCACACGAACTAGGGAAAATGAGGTTCCTAAGCACAAGAACCAATGCAAGTGAGGTTCATAAGCACAAGATCAAGAGCAAAAGAGGTTGTTAAGCACACAAAGAAGGGCAAATGAGGTTGTTAAGCACAAGAACAAGTGTAAATGATGTTGCTAAACACAAAAACAAGAGCAGAAGATGTTGTGAAGCATATGAACAACGACAATCGAGGTTGTTAAGCACCCGAACTATGGGAAATGCGATTCCTAAGCACAAGAACCAATGCAAATGAGGTTCATAAGCACAAGATCAATGGCAAAAGAGGTTGTTAAGCACACGAACAACACCAATTGAGGTTGTTAGGCACACTAACGAGGGCAAATGAGGTTGTTAAGAACAAGAACAAGTGTAAGTGATGTTGCTAAGCAAAAGAACAAGGGCAAATGAGGTTAAGAAGCATATGAACAACAACAATTGAGGCTGTTAAGCACATGAACTTGGGTAAATAAGGTTCCGAAGCACAAGAACAAATGCAAATGAGGTTCATAAGCACAAGATCATGGGTAAAAGAGGTTAAGAAACATATGAACAAGGACAATTGAGGTTGTTAAGTACACGAACAATGGCAAATGAGATTCCTAAGCACAAGAACCAATGCAAATGAGGCTCATAAGCACATGATCAAGGGCAATAGATGTTGTCAAGCGCACGAACAAGGCCAATTCAGGTTGTTAACCACACACACAAGGGCAAATGAGGTCGTTAAGCACAAGAACAAGTGTAAGTGATATTGCTAAGCACCAGAACAAGGGCAAAAGAGGTTGATAAGCACACGAACAAGGGCAAATGAGTGTCCTAAGCACAAGAACCAATGCAAATGAGGTTCATAGGCACAAGATCAAGGGCAAAAGAGGTTGCTAAGCACACTAACATCGCCAAATGTGGTTGTTAAGCACAAGAACAAGTTTAGATGATGCTGCTAAGCACAAGAACAAGGGCAAAAGAGGTTAAGAGCATATGAACAACGACAATTGAGGTTGTTAAGCACACCAACAAGGGCAAATAAGGTTCCTATGCACAAGAACTAATGCAAATGAGGTTGATAAGCACAAGATCAAGGACAAAAGAGGTTGTTAAGCACACGAACAACTCCAATTGAGGTTGTTAAGCACACATACAAGGGCAAATGAGGTTGTTAAGCACAAGAACAAGTGTAAATTATGCTGCTAAGAAAACGAACAAGGGCAAAAGAGGTTGTTAAGCACACGAATGAGGGCAAATGAGTTTCCTAAGCACAAGAACCAATGCAAATGAGGTTCGTAGGCACAAGATCAAGGGCAAAAGAGGTTGCTAAGCACATGAACAACGCGAACTATGGTTGTTAAGCACAAGAACAAGATTAAATGATGTTGCTAAGCACAAGAACATGGGCAAAAGAGGTTAAGAGACATATGAACAACGACAACTGAGGTTGTTAAGCACACGAACAAGGGCAAATAAGGTTTCTAAGCACAGGAACTAATGCAAATGAGGTTCATACGCACAAGTTCAAGGGCAACAGAAGTTGCTAAGCACACGAACAACGCCAATTGAGGTTGTTAAGTACATGAACTAGGGCAAATGAGGTTCCTAAGCACAAGAACTAATGCAAATGATGTTCCTAAGTACAAGATCAAGAGCAAAAGAGGTTAGGAAGCATATAAACAACGACAATTGAGGTTGTTAAGTACACAACCAAGGGCAAATTAGGTTCCTAAGCACAAGAACCAATGCAAATGTGGTTCATAAGCACAAGATCATGGGCAAAACAGGTTGTTCAGCACACAAAGAAGGGCAAATGAGGTTGTTAAGCATAAGAACAAGTGTAAATGATGTTGCTCAGCACAAAAACAAGGGCAAAAGATGTAAAGAAGCATGAACAACGACAATCGAGGTTGTTAAGCACATTTACAAGTGCAAATGAGGTTCCTAAGCTCAAGAACCAATGCAAATGAGGTTCAAAAGTATAAGATCAAGCTCAAAAGAGGTTGTTAAGCATACGAACAACGCCAATTGAGGTTGTGAAGCACACAAACAAGGGAAAATGAGGTTGTTAAGCACAAGAACAAGTGTAAATGATCTTGCTAAGCACAAGAAAGAGGGCAAAAGAGGTTAACAAGCATATGAACAACGACAATTGAGGTTGTTAAGCACACGAACTAGGGCAAATGAGGTTTCTAAGCAAAAGGACAAATACAAATGAGGTTCCTAAGCAAAAGAACAAGGGCAAAAGAGGTTAGAAAGCACATGAACAACAAGAATTTTGGTTGTTAAGCACACGAACTAGGGAAAATGAGGTTCCTAAGCACAAGAACCAATGCAAATGAGGTTCATAAGCACAAGATCAAAGGCAAAAGAGGTTGTTAAGCACACAAAGAAGGACAAATGAGGTTGTTAAGCACAAGAACAAGTGTAAATGATGTTGCTAAACACAAAAACAAGAGCAGGAGATGTTAAGAAGCATATGAACAACGACAATTGATGTTGTTAAGCACACGAACAAGGAAAAATGAGGTTACTAAACACAAGAACCAATGCAAATGAGGTTCATAAGCGCAAGATCAATGGCAGAAGAGGTTGTTAAGCACACGAACAACACCAATTGAGGTTGTTAGGCACACTAACGAGGGCAAATGAGGTTGTTAAGAACAAGAACAAGTGTAAGTGATGTTGCTAAGCAAAAGAACAAGGGCAAATGAGGTTAAGAAGCATATGAACAACAACAATTGAGGCTGTTAAGCACATGAACTTGGGTAAATAAGGTTCCGAAGCACAAGAACAAATGCAAATGAGGTTCATAAGCACAAGATCATGGGTAAAAGAGGTTAAGAAGCATATGAACAAGGACAATTGAGGTTGTTAAGTACACGAACAATGGCAAATGAGATTCCTAAGCACAAGAACCAATGCAAATGAGGCTCATAAGCACATGATCAAGGGCAATAGATGTTGTCAAGCGCACGAACAAGGCCAATTCAGGTTGTTAACCACACACACAAGGGCAAATGAGGTCGTTAAGCACAAGAACAAGTGTAAGTGATATTGCTAAGCACCAGAACAAGGGCAAAAGAGGTTGATAAGCACACGAACAAGGGCAAATGAGTGTCCTAAGCACAAGAACCAATGCAAATGAGGTTCATAGGCACAAGATCAAGGGCAAAAGAGGTTGCTAAGCACACTAACATCGCCAAATGTGGTTGTTAAGCACAAGAACAAGTTTAGATGATGCTGCTAAGCACAAGAACAAGGGCAAAAGAGGTTAAGAGCATATGAACAACGACAATTGAGGTTGTTAAGCACACCAACAAGGGCAAATAAGGTTCCTATGCACAAGAACTAATGCAAATGAGGTTGATAAGCACAAGATCAAGGACAAAAGAGGTTGTTAAGTACACGAACAACTCCAATTGAGGTTGTTAGGCACATAAAGAAGGGCAAATGAGGTTGTTAAGCACAAGAACAAGTGTAAATGATATTGTTAAGCACAAGAACAAGGAAAAAAGAGGTTAAGAAGATATGAACAACAACAATTGAGGATGTTAAGCACACGAACTAGGGAAAAAGAGCTTCCTAAGCACAAGAACCAATAGAAATGAGGTTCATAAGTATAATCTCAAGGGCAAAAGATGTACGAACAACGCCAATTGTGGTTTTTAAGCATAAAAACAAGGTCAAGTGAGGTTGTTAAGCACAAGAAGAAGCGTAAATGATGTTGCCAAGCAGAAGAACAAGGGCAAAAGAGGTTAAGAAGCATACGAACACAATTGAGGTTGTTAACCACACGAACTAGGCAAATGAGGTTCCTAAGCACAAGAACCAATGCAAATGAGGTTCATAAGCACAAGATCAAGGGAAAAAGAGGTTTTTAAGCACACGAACAACGCCAATTGAGGTTGTTAAGCACACAAACAAGGTCAAATTAGGTTGTTAAGCACAAGAAGAAGCGTAAATGATGTTGGTAAGCACAAGAACAAGCGTAAAAGAGGTTAAGAAGCATATGAACAATGACAATTGAGGTTGTTAAGCAGACGAACAAGGGCAAATGAGGTTCCTAAGAACGAGAACCATTGCAAATGAGGTTCATAAGCACAATATCAAGGGCGAAAGAGGTTGTTAAGCACACGAACAATGCCAATTAAAATTGTTAAGCACACGAACAAGGGCAAATGAGGTTGTTTAGCACAAGAACAAGTGTAAATGATGTTGCTAAGCACAAGAACAAGGGCAAAAGAGGCTAAGAAACATATGAACAACGACAATTGAAGTTGTTACGCACACGAACCAATGCAAATGAGGTTCCTGAGCACAAGAACCAATGCAAATGAGGTTCATAAGCACAAGATGAAGGGCAAAAGATGTTGCTAAGCACACAAACAACGCCAATTGAGGTTGTTAAGCACACAATCAAGGGCAAATGAGGTTGTCAAGCACAAGAACAAGTGTAACTGGTGTTGCTAAGCACAAGAACAAGGGCAAAAGAGGTTAAGAAGCATATGAAAAAAGACAATTGAGGTTGTTAAGCACACGGAAAAGGGCAAATGAGGTTCCTAAGCACAAGAACCAATGCAAATGAGGTTCTTAAGCACAAGATCAGTGGCAAAAGAAGTTGTTAAGCACACGAACAACGCCAATTGAGGTTGTTAAGCAAAAGAACTAGGGCAAATGATGTTCCTCAGCACAAGAACAATGGCAAATGATGTTAAGAAGAATATGAACAACGACAATTGAGGTTGTTAAGCACACGAACAAGTGAAAATGAGGTTTCTAAGCGCAAGAACCATTGCAAATGAGGTTCATAAGTACAAGATCAAGCTCCAAAAGAGGTTGTTAAGCACACGAACAATGCCAATTGAGGTTGTTAGGCACACAAACAAGAGCAAATGAGGTTGTTAAGCACAAGAACAAGTGTAAATGATGTTGCTAAGCACAATAACAAGGGCAAAAGAGGTTGTTAAGCACACGTACAACGCCAATTGGGGTTGTTAAGCACAAGAACTAGGGCAAATGAGGTTCCTAAGCACAAGAACAAATGCAAATGAGGTTCATAAGCACAAGATCAAGGGCAAAAGAGGTTAAGAAGGATATGAACATAGACAATTGAGGTTGTTAAGTACACGAACAAAGGCAAATGAGGTTCCTAAGCACAAGAACCAATGCAAATGAGGTTCTTAAGCACAATATCAAGGGTAAAAGAGGTTGTTAAGCACACAAAGAAGGGCAAATGAGGTTGTTAGGCACAAGAACAGGTGTAAATGATGTTGCTAAGCACAAAAACAAGGATAAAAGATGTTAAGAAGCATATGAACGTCGACAATTGAGGTTGTTAAGCACACGAACAAGTGCAAATGAGGTTCCTAAGCACAAGAACTAATGCAAATGAGGTTCATAAGTGCAAGATCTAGCTCAAAAGAGGTTCTGAAGCACATGAACAATGCAAATTGAGGTCGTTAGGTACACAAACAAGGGCAAATGAGGTTGTTAAGTACAAGTATAAGTGTAAATGAGGTTGGTAAGCACAAGAACAAGGGCAAAAGAGGTTAACATGCAGAAGAACATAGACAATTGAGGTTGCTAAGCACACAAACTTGGGTAAACGAGGTTCCTAAGCGCAAGAACCAATGCAAATGAGGTTCATAAGCACAAGATCAAGGGCAAAAGAGGTTAAGAAGCATATGAACAACGACAATTGAGGTTGTTAAGCACACGAAGAAGGGAAAATGAGGTTCCTAAGCACAAGAACCAATGCAAATGAGGTTCATAAGCACAAGATCGAGGGCAAAAGAGGTTGTTAACCACATGAACAACGCCAATTGAGGTTGTTAGGCCACAAACAAGGGCATGTGAGGTTGTTAAGAACAAGTGTAAATGGTGTTGCTAAGCACAAGAACAAGGGAAAAAGTGGTTAAGAAGCATATCAACAACAATAATTGAGGTTGTTAAGCACATGAACTAGGGTAAATATGGTTCCTAAGCACAATAACAAATGCAAATGAGGTTCATAAGCACAAGATCATTGGCAAAAGAGGTTGAGAAGCATATGAACAACGACAAATGAGGTTCCTAATTAAAAGAACCAATGCAAATGAGGTTGCACAAGATCAAGGGCAAAAGTGGTTTTCAAGCACACGAACAACGCCAATTGAGGTTGTTAAGCACACACCCAAGGGTAAATGAGATTGTTAAGTACAAGAACAAGTGTAAATGATGTTGCTAAGCACAAGAACAAGGGCCAAAGAGGTTGTTAAGCACACGAACAAGGGCAAATGAGTTTCCGAAGCACAAGAACCAATGCAAATGAGGTTCATAGGAACAAGATCAAGGGCAAAAGAGGTTGCTAAGCACACGAACAACGCCAATTGAGGTTGTTAAGCACAAGAACAATGATAAATGAGGTTGCAATGCACAAGAACAATGATAAATAAGGTTGTTAGGCGAAAGAACAATGCAAATGAGGCCTAACACAACAACAGTGGCCAATGGGGTTGTCAACAAAATGAACAATGGCAACGAAGTTGCCAAGCTTGAGGACACTAAGCGCAAGAACATTGCAAATGAGACTTCTAAGCACAAGAACAAAGAAAATGAGGACACTAAGCGCAAGAACAATGATAAATGAGGTTGCTAAGCATGAGAATAATGCAAATGAGACTGCTAAGCACAACAAGAACAACCTATGAAGTTGTTGAGCTATAGAAAAATGGCTCATGAGTTGCTAAGAACAAGAATAATGACAAATGAGGTTGCTAAGCACAAGAACAATGACAATTGAGGTTGCTAAGCGGAAGAACAATGTAAATGGGGCCCGCTCAGCCGAACAACAGTGGCCAATGGGGTTGTTAAGCAAAAGAACAATGGCAACGGAGCTGCTACGCACAAGTGCAACGACAATTGAGGCTGCTAAGCACAAGTACAATAACAATAACAAATGACGTTGTTAAGGACAAGAACATTGAAAATGAGACTGCTAAGCACAATAACAATGAAAATGAGGATGCTAAGGGCAAGAACAATGGCCAATGAAGTTGTCAAGCAAAATGACAATGGCCAATAAGGTTGTTTAGCAAAAGAACAATGGAAAATAACTTGCTAAGCATAATAACAATGACTAATGAAGTTCCTGAGCACAAGAACAATGCATACTAGGCTGCTAAGTACAAGAATAATGAAACTGAGACCGCTAAGCACAAGAATAATTGCCAATAAGTTTGTTAAGCAAAGCAACAATGGCAAACGAGTTGCTAAGCACAAGGACAACAACTAATGATCTTGCTAAGCACAAGAACAATGCAAATGAGGCCGCTAAGCACAGCAATGATGGAAATGAAACTGCTAAGCACAAGAACAATGGCCAATAACTTTGTTGAGCAAAACAACAATGACAAACGAGTTGCTAAGCACAGGAACAATGATTGACGAGTTGCTAAGCACAAGAACAATGATAAATGGAGTTGCTAAGCTTGAGAACAATGCAAATGAGACTGCTAAGCTCCAAAACAATGACCTATGAAGTTGTTAAGCCAAAGAACAATGGCTAATGAGTTGCTAAGTACAGGAATAATGACAAATGAGGTTGCTAAGCACAAGAACAATGACAAATAAGATTGTTAAGCGGAAGAACAATGCAAATGAGACTGCTAAGTACAACAACAATGACCTATGAAGATGTTTAGCAAAAATTGAAAATGAGACCGAATGACAAATGAGGTTACTAAGTGGAAGAACAATGCAAATGACGCCGCGCAGCACAACAATTATGGCCGGGTTGTTAAGCAAAAGAAACAATGGAAACGGAGTTGCTAAGCGCAAGAACAACGACAAATGAGGTTGCTAAGCATGAGGACAATGCAAATGAGACTACTAAGGACAGCAACAATGGCAAATGAAGTTATTAAGTAAAAGAACAATGGCTGGTGAGTTGCTAAGCAAAACAACAATAACAAATGACATTGTTAAGGATAAGAACATTGCAAATTAGACTATTAAGCACAAGAACAATGAAAATTAGGACGCAAAACGCAAGAACAATGGCCAATGAAGTTATTACGAAAAATAACAATGACCAATAAGATAGTTTAGCAAAAGAACAATGGCAAAAGACTTGCTAAGCATGAGAACAATGACTAATGAAGTTCCTAAGCACAAGAATTATGAAAATGGGACCGCTAAGCACAAGAAGAATGGAAATGAGACCGCTAAGCACAAGAACAATGACCAATAAGTTTGTTAAGCGAAGCAACAATGACAAACGAGTTGCTAAGCACAAGAACAACGACTAATGAGGTTGCTAACCACAAGAACAATGCCAATGAGACCGTTAAGCGCAAGAAGAATAGAAATGAGACCGCAAAGAACAACAGTGGCCAATAAGTTTGTTAAGCACAACAACATTGACAAACGAGTTGCTAAGCACAAGAACAATGATAAATTAGGTTGCTAAGCATGAGAAAAATGCAAATGAGACTGCTAAGCACGACAACAGTGGCCAATGGGGTTGTTAAGCCAAAGAACAATGGCCACTGAGTTGCTAAGCACAAGAATAATTACAATTGAGGTTGCTAAGCATAAAAACAATGACAAATGAGATTGCTAAGCGGACAAACAATGCAAATGAGGCCGCTCTGCACAACAACAGTGACCAATGGGGTTGTTAAGCAAAAGAACAATGGCAAAGGAGTTGCGAAGCACAAGAACAACGACAAATGAGGTTGCTAAGTATGTGAACAATGCAATTGACACTGCTAAGCACAACAACAATGGCAAATGAAGTTATTAAGCGGCCGATGAGTTACTAAGCACAACAATAAACAATGACATTGTTAAGGACAAGAATAGTGCAAATGAGACTGTTATGCACAAGAACAATAAAAATTAGGACGCTAAGCGCAATAACAATGGCCAATGAAGTTGTTAGGCAAAATAACAATGGCCAATAGGGTTTTAGAAAAAGAACAATGGCAAATAACTTGCTGAGCATAAGAACGATGACTAGTGAAGTTGCTAAGCACAAGAACAATGCAAATGAGGCTGCTAAGTACAAGAAAAATGGAAATGAGACCGCTAAGCATAAGAACAATGGCTAATAAGTTTGTTATGCAAAGCAACAATGTCAAACGAGTTGCTAAGCACAACAACAATGACTAATAAGGTTGCTAAACATTAAGAACAATGCAAATGAGGCTGCTAAGCACAAGAAGAAATGAAATGAGACTGCTAAGAACAAGAACAAGAACAATGGCCAATAAGTTTTGTAAGCAAAACAACAACGACAAACAAGTTGCTAAGTACAGGAACAATTTTAAATGAGGTTGCTAAGCACAAGGACAACGACTAATGACCTTCCTAATCACAAGAACAATGCAAATGAGGCTGTTAAGCACAACAAGGATGAAAATGAGACCGCTAAGCACAAGAACAATGACCAATAAATTTATTAAGCAACACAACAATGACAAACGAGTTGCTAAGCACAATGACAATGACTAATAACCTTGCTAAGCACAAGAACAATACAAATGAGGCTTCTACGCACAACAAGGATAGAAATAATACCGCTAAGCACAAGAACAATGGCCAATAAATTTGTTAAGCAAAACAACAATGACAAATGAGTTGCTAAGCACAAGAACAATGACTAATGGGTTATTAAACTGAAGAACAATGCAAATGAGGCTGCTAAGCACAAGAATAATGGAAATGAAGCACAAGAACAATTGCCAATAAGTTTGCTAAGCAAAGCAACAATGACAAACGAGTTGCTAAGCACAATAACAATGATAAATGAGGTTACTAAGCAAGAGAACAATTCAAATGAAACTGATAGGCACAACAAAATGGCCAATGAGATTGTTAAGCAAAAGAACAATGACAAACGAGTTGCTAAGCGGAAGAACAATGCAAATGAGGCCCAACACAACAACAGTGGCCAATAGGGTTGTCAACCAAAAGAACAATGGCAACGGAGTTGCTAAGCTCCTGTACAACGACAAATGAGGTTACTAAGCATGAGGATAATGCAAATGAGACTACTAAGGACAACGATAAGGGCAAATGAAGTTATTAAGCAAAAGAACAATGTCCAATAAGTTGCTAAGCACAACAACAATAACAAATGATGTTGTTAAGGACAAGAACATTGCAAATGAGACTGCTAAGCATAAGAACAATGAAAATGAGGACACTAAGCGCAAGAACAATGGCCAATGAAGTTGTTAAGCAAAATAACAATGGCCAATAAGGTTGTTTTGCAAAAGAACAATGACAAATGACTTGCTAAGCATAAGAATAATGACTAATGAAGTTCCTAAATACAAGAACAATGCAAATTAGGTTGCTAAGCACAAGAAGAATGAAAATGAGATCGCTAAGCACAAGAACAGTGGCCAATAAGTTTGTTAAGCAAAACAACAATGACAAATGAGTTGCTAAACACAACAACAATGATAAATGAGGTTGCTAAGCATGAGAACAATGCAAATGAGGCAGCTAAGCACAGGAATAATGGAAATGAAACCGCTAAGTACAAGAACAATGGCCAATAAGTTTTGTAAGCAAAATAACAATGACAAACAAGTTGCTAAGTACAAGAACAATGATAAATGAGGTTGCTAAGCACAAGAACAATGATAAATGAGGTTTCTAAGCATGATAAAAATACAAATGAGGCTGCTAAGCACAACAACAATGACCTATGAAGTTGTTAAGCCATAGAAAAATGGCTAATGAGTTGCTAAGCACAAGAATAATGACAAATGAGGTTGCTAAGCATAAGAACAATGACAACTGAGGTTGCTAAGTGGAAGAACAATGCAAATGGGGCCGCTCAGCCCAACAATAGTGGCCAATGGGGTTGTTAAGCAAAAAAACAATGACAACGGAACTGCTAAGCACAAGCACAACAACAATCGAGGCTGCTAAGCACAAGTACAACAACAATAACAAATGACGTTGTTAAGGACGAGTACATTGCAAATGCGACTGCTAAGCACAACAACAATGAAAATGAGGATGCTAAGGGCAAGAAATGACCAATGAAGTTGTCAAGCAAAATAAAAATGTCCAATAATGTTGTTTAGCAAAAGAACAATGGTAAATGACTTGCTAAGCATAATAACAATGACTATTGAAGTTCCTAAGTACAAAAATAATACAAACTAGGCTGCTAAGCACAAGCAGAAAAATAACAATGCAAATGAGACTGCTAAGCACAACAACAATGGCCTAAGAAAAAGAACAATGACAAACGAGTTGTTAAGCACAGCAACAATGACAAATGAGGTTTCTAAGTATGTAAACAATGCAAATGAGACTTCTAAGCACAACAACAATAGCCAATGAGTTGCTAAGCACAACAATAATAAGAAATGACATTGTTAAGGACAAGAACATTGCAAATGAGACTATTAAGCAAAAGAACAATGAAAATGAGGATGTTAAGCACAAAAACAATGGCCAATGAAGTTGTTAAGCAAAATAACAATGGCCAATAAGGTTGTTAAGCAAAAGAACGATGAAAATGACTTGCTAAGCATATGAACAATGACTAATAAGATTGATAAGCACAAGGACATTGCAAATGAGGCTGCTAAGCACAAGAAGAATGAAAATGAGACCGCTAAATACAAGAACAATTGCCAATAAATTTGTTAAGCAAAACAACAATGACAAACAAGTTGCTAAGCACAAGAACAATGACAAATGAGGTTGCTAAGCATTAGAACAATGGAAATGAGATTGCTAAGTACAACAACAATTGCCCATGAAGTTGTTAAGCAAAAGAACAATGGCCAATGAGTTGCTAAGCACATGAAAAATGACAAATGAGGTTGCTAAGCATAAGAACAATGACAAATGAGGTGCTAAAGCAGAAGAACAATTCAAATGAGGTGGTTAAGCACAACAACAGTGGCCAATGGGGTTGTTAAGTAAAAAAAACAATGGCTAAAGAACTGCTAAGTACAAGAACAACGACAAATGAGGTTGCTAAGCATGACAACATTGCAAATGAGGTTACTAAGCACAACATCAATTGACAATGAAGTTGTTAAGTAAAAAAACAATAGTCAATGAGTTGCCAAGTACAACAATAATGGAAAATGAAATTGTTAAGTACAAGAACAATGCAAATGATCTGCTAAGCACAAGAACATCATAAATGATGCCGTTATGCACAAAAACAATGACCAATGAGGTTGTAAAGCAAAGATACAAAAGCCAATGAGGTTGTTAAGTACAAGAACAACGCAAATGAGGTAGCTAAGTACAGGAACAATGCAAATGAGAATTCTAATCACAAGAACAATGACCAATGATATTGTTAAGCAAAAGAACAATGACCAATGAGGTTGTAAAGCAAAAGAACAATGACCAACGAGCTTCTAAGAAAAAGAACAATGACTAATGAGGTTATAAAGCACAAGAACAATGCAAGTGAGGCTGCTAAGTACAAGAATATTGCAAATGTGGCTGCTATATGTTTTTATAACTTTTCTAAATTTTTTATATATAATTCAGCCTATCTACTATATGTTTGATTATAGTTTAGTAGTTAAAATATTACTTTGTGAAAACTTAATTTTTTTTTTTAAATATAACCCGTCAATCTTATTTTTTAAATTTCGTCCAAGTTGAATAGTACTATCATGTTCACTTATTTCAAATCCACAATAGAGATAAAGAAATTTTGGCTTTTAAATATAGGGGGAATTTCAAGTATACCCCTCAAAAACTTCAAAATTACGTATTTTCCCCTCTAAAGTTTGAAATTACATATTTCTCCCTCTAAATTTCAAAAACTTACAAATTTACTCATTTTATTGTCTTTTATATTAAAACTCATTCTAAATTTATTAAATACCCATTTTACCCTTTATTAAAAAATATAAATCTCAAGAGACTCAAATTATTTGAATCTGAAGAGTTTTTCTACCGTCCGATCCGTGCGCATCGCATTAAATATTTGTGAGTGTCGCTTCAATATTCGTGCTAATCTAACATGCACAAATCTTAAAGCAATTTCAATTAACGCGTATCGCATTAAGATTTGTGCATGTTGCTTCAATATGCGTGTGTTTTTGCATCAAGATTCGTGTTGGTCTTGTGTGCACAAATCTAAAAGCAATTCATACGGTAGAGGAACCATTCATATTCAAATTTGAGTATGATAAGATTTATCTGCTTTTAATAAAGGGTAAAATGGATATTTTATAAATTTAGAATGAGTTTTAATATAAAAGACAATAAAATGGGTAAATTTGTGAGTATTTGAAGTTTGGAGGAGGAAATATGTAATTTCAAATTTTAGAGGGGGAAATACGTAATTTTGAAGTTTTTGAGGGGTATATGTGAAATTCCCCCTTAAATATATGTCCATTTACTTATTTATTATTTTTAATTGTTGTATTTATTGAGTGTGACTACCGTGGTATTAGTGATATTTCAGTTTAATTATCACTAATTCTACATCCTATCAAATCAATTTTAAATGATGAATTCAACTCAAACTCATCTACTTTATGTGCTTTTACATATAAAGTTTATATTGTTTCAAATTTATTTAGTATCAAGTCCAACAGACAAATATGGGAGTGTTTAAGTTAATTTAATATATATATATATATATATATATATATATATTTTTACCATGACTTCTTACTAAAATAACTTGAAAAATTATAAATTTTGCATTTACATGCATCACTTATAAATTGAATCGATTTAAACAGTTTGAATACATCAGTTGAAGTCTACCCGACAATTTTTTGGAATTGATGACAAATACCACCAATATTATGGTAAAGTTTTTGTAGCATTTTTTTTTATCGTTAATAACATATATATATATACTTATTTAATAGATAACTAAATATTATAAATAAATGGGTGCACAGCTGAATGAACACGAGCACTATTCATATAAAAATTTAACCGAACTCGAAACAGAATAAAAATAAGTAAACTATTTTTTACTTATGAATTATGATGTCCGTTCCTTTTTTTTTGTACATTTAAATAAAGGATATGACTTGGTTTGTAAATACGCATTTTCAACAAGTTAATTGCCTTGATTAAACTATAGAAACAAAATTTAAGTTGTCGAACAAGTTAAATACGCATTTTGTACATTTAATCGAGCTGGACAGTATAAAATGCGCACAAATTCATACTAATTCACAAATTGATGCCTAACCGTGCTAGCTCACGAGCTGGCAAAAAATTAGGCCCTAGCTTAAACTCGTTAATTATGGACCGAGCTAGTGATGAGCTGACTTGTTAACAACTTAGTCCAATAGCGAACGAGCGAGTCAGATGCAGTCACGATCGAGCCACGAGCTACGAGTTTTTTTTGCCACCTCTAGCCTAGATCATTTGCGGCGCAATAAAGGAAAGAAAGAAAATAATAATAATAATAATAATAATAATAATAATAATAATAATAATAATAATAATAATAATAATAATAATGTAAATTGTGCTTTTGTCAAAACTATTTGGTTTTGGATGGGGTCTTTCCAAGAGGTTTTTATGAATTGGCACTCTTTTGATGATGTTCTCGAGTATGTCCATTCCTTACCTTCTAAAAAGCGTCAAGCTGCTCTCATAATAATAAGTGCAATTTGTTGGTCGCTTTGGAAACATCGAAATGACATTTGTTTTACAGGGGTTACACCTAAATCGAACCGTTCTATGATCTTTCTAATTTTGTCTTTAATTCAATATTGGTCAGGAAATATCAAGGAAACAGTGGTGCAAGAGATGGTGATGTGGACTCCTAATGAGATTGAAGACATTCCGCTGCGGGAATGGGCTGATGCAAATGCTCTTGTGGTGCTGGATGGGGATACTGCTGCAGCTACTTAGTAGATATTATGCTTTTCACTGGCTTTTAGTTTCGGTCCTGTTCTGTTCTGTAATAACTTGCTTCCTAGCAACTAGTTTTGCAGATGGGCTGCATTTTATCTGTTGGGATGATAGTCTATAGACTAATTTCTGGGGTTTAGGTTAACAAAGGTACAGGAGATTATCCTGATGTCTGTTGAGAGTTTTAGAGAGATTTTTGGCGTTGGTTTCTGTGTAATTATGACTATCTTTTTGCTAATGCAAATGGGCATTTATGCCTCTTTAAAAAAATAATAATAATAATAATAATAATAATAATAATAAATGAAGCAAAGATGAGTTTTCTCTTCTCTGATCGGAAAGCTCTTCTCTTTCACCAAACACGATTCAGAATCGGATTTGAAAGAAATTCGCTGATCGGAAGAGAGCAATGAATGAGACTTGAGTTCATTCTATGCGATTTGAGAGGGTCCAAATTGCGTGCTAAAATCCGACTCCAAAGCAAGAGATTTGGCAAGAAATGGATTGTCACTGGTGAAAGCTCCTCCCTGCCCCTTTCTTCCCTTTGTGTTGCCGTCAAATATCGAGACAGTGAGCCAACAAATTCAGTGATCGATTAAAGTGTCGATCAAGTTATCTTCTTCTTAGCGAGAGTTGAGTTTATCCAATAGAAATGCTGATTTTCTATTCTCCGTTTTCTTTTTTCCAACCCTAACTTTTACGATATAATGACATAATCAATAAATTAGATGAATTTGAAGATTAGTTTTAAGAAGATCGACACTAAATTATCTTCTCCACTTTAAAGTTTTCGATCAATAAACTTCAATTCACAATCTTCTTTTTTCATCTCATTTCTTTTGAATTGAACTCAATTTTTGTTCATCATTGTTCCGATCAGAGCCTTAGGCTGTGGTAAATTGTAATTCCCGGGAACCTGCCGCACAAGCAGCTTCACAGAAAGCGCAACAAAATCTTTTTTATTCTAAATCAGCCTCAAGATGAGTAAATCGGACGATGAAGAGCTGCTTCCTTTTTCCAAATTCTAAGTAATCGGACGGTTCTAAAACGATCAAGCCCGCCATGTGCAAGATGTGTTCTTTAACAAAAGATGTACCTTTCAAAGATTTAACAAGGAACATTTCCAGAATTAAATAAAAACAAATTGTCGATTGCTCGCGCTGGTGCGGGGACCACCTTCGAAAGAGAATAGAAGAGAAGAGGAACTGAGGAAGGCGGTGGATTCTTTTATTCCCAATCCCAAGATTCCCTCTGTCTCCTCTTCGTTTCCCCTTTCATTTTCTTTTCTTATTAATTTGTTGTTTTTTATTTTTATTTTCAATTTCTTTAGACAATGCCAGCAAATTTATATCAGCAGCTAGTGTCCTTTTATCAGAATCTGTTGGTACTATTATTACACAGATCGTACCAGCATGTTCGGATCAGCTCAGCTCTCTCTGCATCTTTTCTGTATTTGCAGTGTTGCAGAGAATTATACCATTTTATTTCATTAAAAAAAAGGGGAAATGAATCATGGATTCATAATTAAAACAATCTGATGTAAAAGGTTATCAGTCTTCAGAATTACTGCAGCGAGCACACTTGTTTAGTTTTACTGGTAACAAGTCAACTGTCATTTTATATTTGCAGTAGTAGCACCGACGGTTAAGTGAAACTGGCATTTAATAATACCCAACGAAGAAATACGAATAATTCAAAATGGGTATGCGTTTAAAATATGAATAATTCTGTTATGAAATATTAATAGTAGACATTTCACCTTCTCCACCTCATCCACTTTCTATTAGAATTAATTTTTGTATTAACTCTCTTGTTAATTGTATGGCTTTTTATTTGCTTTCTCTAGCCTATAAATAGAAGTTTGTAAGATATTGATAAAAACACTAATGTTGTGATATAATAGAGAAATAAGATTTAGCATCTCCCCAATATTATTTTGCTTTGTTTTATAATACGTTATCAGCACGAGTTTGCTCTAGTCAAGTTGCGACGAGATTTCATTTTTAGTAGAAGCACGAGTTCGCTATAGTCAAATTGCAACACAATTTTCTCTAGAAGAAGGTACTCTTTAGATTATATTTCATTAACCTTGTTGTTAGTAATAATTTTTATTTCTTGGATGAAATTTTATTATTTTATATTGAATGAGAGTAATATTTTCATTCCCTGAAGAGAATGATAAAACAAGTACATGATAATGGCCAGAAGCTTTTGTACATACTATAGTTAGAAGTTTTTCTAAGAGAACCTGAAGTTCTTAATCGTAATATTTTATACAAGAGAACCTGAAGTTCTTAGCCAAAACCTGAAGTTGCACGAATTACTCGAAAAAAGTTGCAAAGTTGTTATGTAAGTAATTTAGTTGATTGATTATTATATCTTTCATTAATTTTCATTTAAATTTTTATTATATTTGTTTTAGTTTATAAGAATCATTCCTTGAAGTGAATGATAGAATGTTAACTTGAAGTTATTATTGAAACAAAAGTTTATCAAGAACTAGAAGTTCGTATTATCCGAATAGAATAATAACCAGAAGTTATTATAATTATTTAGAACTTGAAGTTCTATTCAAAATTTTAGTATAAAATTAATATAATAACCAGCAGTTATTATAGGTCACTGGATGAATAATAACCTGAAGTTATTTATAATTAAAAACCTGAAGTTTTATTAGAATTTTTCATATAAAATTAATATAATTACCAAAAGTTATTATAGGTAACTAGATCAAAATATAACCAGAAGTTATATCAAACTAAATTTTATAATTGCGTAGTCAAGCAATTTAATAACCAGAAGTTATTAAATAAGTATTATAACCTGAAGTTATATAAAAATTAATCCGAAGTTATTGATACATTTAAATTTATTTATTTAATTTATATATTCTTTTATTTATATTTATGTCTCTTTTTATTTATAATAATATGAAGTTATGGCATTTATAACCCGAAGTTATGGCATTTATAACCTGAAGTTGTATTATGTTATAAATATGTATTAATAGAAATAAGAAGGAAATCATTCCAAAGATATTTGTTACACATGTGGGATGATAAATTATTATTCGTGTACCTGTCGTACGCCATTAAAGAAAAAGAGGAAAAGTATAGGAATGAACTTTACTGAAAATGATCCCAAAATGAATGCCATATGCATACACATCTTGATGTATATGTTTTTTTTTTTTTTTTTCATAATGTGGATGAAGAAATAGACATTTTTACTAAGAGAGAAAATAAAATGTAGAAGTTTATGTTTAATAAAAGTTTAATTTACATTTCAATTTTTATATTGTATGCAAATAAAATTAATGAATAAAGATATTTTATTTTATTCTTGATTTTTTTTTATGTTAAAGGAAAATGACTGATGAAGTGGTAAGTAAAGAAGATCCATGTCTAGTAGACAGCGGGACCACAAATACCATATTGAAAAGTAAGAAATATTTTTCACAATTGCATCTTGGTGAGATTAATATTCACACTATATCTGGCGCAAGTAATTTAATTGAAGGCTCCGGAAGAGCTTGTATTTTGTTACCTAAAGGAACAAAATTAATAATAAATGATGCATTATATTCGAGTAGATCCAGAAGAAATCTACTAAGTTTTAAAGATATTCGAAAGAATGGTTATCACATTGAAACTATGAATGAGAGAAATTGTGAATATCTTCATATCACATCTATTAAAAATGACCAGAAAATTATAATGGAAAAGATACAAGGATTGTCTTCTGGATTATATGGTACTTATATAAGTACAATAGAATCGAATATGGTAACTAACCAGAAGTTAGTTGATCCAAAATTATTTACATTGTGGCATGAAAGATTGAGTCATCCAGGAAGTATAATGATGAGGAGAATAATTGAAAGTGCAAATGGGCATCCCCTAAAGGACCTGAAGATCCTATTATCAAAAGAATTGACATGCGAAGCATGCTCTCTTGGAAAACTAATTATTAGACCATCTCCAAATAAAGTTGGACCTGAAGCTCCTTCATTTTTAGAAAGAATTCAAGGAGATATATGTGGGCCTATTACACCATCATGTGGACCATTTAGATATTTTATGGTATTAATTAATGCATCAACACGTTGGTCACATGTGTGTTTGTTAGCAACAAGAAATGTTGCATTTGCTAGACTATTAGCACAAATTATCCAATTGAGAGCTAATTTTCCGGATTATCAAATTAAAAGAATCCGACTCGATAATGCAGGTGAGTTTACTTCTCAAACTTTTAATGATTATTGCATGTCTATTGGAATTACGGTAGAACATCCAGTGGCCCATGTTCATACACAAAACGGTCTAGTATAATCGTTAATTAAAAGGTTACAATTAATTGCTAGACCTTTACTTATGAAATCTAATTTACCGTCTTCTGTATGGGAACATGCCATATTACATGCTGCTGCACTAATTAGATTAAGACCAACTGCAGATCATAAGTATTCTCCGTTACAATTGGTCTCCGGAAGAGAACCAAATTTGTCCCATCTAAATGTATTTGGTTGTGCAGTATATGTTCCAATTTCTCCTCCGCAACGCACAAAAATGGGACCACAAAGAAGATTGGGAATTTATATTGGTTTTAACTCTCCTTCTATTATTAAATATTTAGAACCATTAACAGGAGATGTTTTTACAGCAAGATTTGCTGATTGTCATTTTAATGAATCAATATTTCCAAACTTAGAAGAAGAAAAACATAAGCTGGATAAACAAGTAACTTGGAATTCATCATTTTCTTATCTTGACCCCCGAAGTGGTCAATGTGAACTTGAAGTTCAAAATATTATAAATTTATAAAGAATTGCAAATGAATTGCCTGATGCATTTACAGATACAAATAGAGTTATTAAATCACATATTCCAGCTATAAACGCACCTGCTCGAATTGACATTACAAAAATATCTAATGAATCTAATGTACGTAGAAAATGTGGAAGACCACTCGGTTCCAAATATGTAAATCCACGTAAAAAAAAAGAGCAGAATAAAGCAGTTGGTGTAACTCCAGAAGAGGTTACCGATAAAATCCCAGAAGAGATTGATAAAATCCCATAAGAGATTAATAAAATCCCAGAAGAGACCCCAGAAGAGGTTGATGAAGTTCCAGAAGAAACTCAGGTACCTAGTGATTACGAGATCTCAATAAACTATGTACAAAATGGTACAATATGGAACCGAAATGAAACATGTGTTGATGATATTTTTGCATATGCTATAGCAATTGATGTGCTAAATGAGAAAGATTATGTGCCAAAAACTCCTGAAGAGTGTATGCACAGAAATGATTGGCCAAAATGGAAAGATGCCGTGAAGGCTGAATTAGATTCGCTTAAAAAGCGCAATGTTTTTGGACCTGTAGTCTTAACCCCCAAAGATGTTAACCCTGTAGGTTACAAGTGGGTATTTGCAATAAAAAGGAATGAGAAAAATGAAATTGTGAGATATAAAGCAAGGCTTGTGGCTCAAGGTTTTACACAAATACCAGGAGTTGATTATGAAGAAACATATTCACCTGTAGTGGATGCAATAACTCTTAGATTTTTAATCAGTCTCACAATCACTGAAAACCTTCAAATGCGCCTCATGGATGTAGTCACAGCTTATTTGTATGGATCACTTGATAATGATATCTATATGAAAGTCCCTGAAGGATTAAAAATGCCTGAAGCATTGAAATCAAAACCTCGAGAAATGTATTCTATAAAGTTAAAAAGATCTTTATATGGACTAAAACAGTCGGGTCGAATGTGGTATAATCGACTTAGTGAATATCTTGTAAAAGAATGATACATATCTGATGTAATTAGTCCATGTGTTTTTATTAAAAGATCAATTTCAGATTTTACAATTATTGCAGTATATGTTGATGATTTAAATATTATTGGGTCTCCTGAAGAGATCGAAAAGACTGCAAAATTATTAAAGAAAGAATTTGAAATGAAAGATCTTGGTGTAACAAAATTATGTCTCGGCCTGCAGATCGAGCATTTGTGTAATGGTATTTTTGTCCATCAATCAAACTATATCCAGAAGATGTTAAAACGTTTTAATATGGACAAAGCTCATCCTCTAAGTACACCAATGGTTGTCCGATTATTTGATATAAAAAAGGATCCTTATCGTCCCCGAGAAAAGAATGAAAAAATTCTTGGTCCAGAAGTACCATACTTAAGTGCAATTGGGGCTTTGATGTATCTTGCTAATAATACGAGACCTGATATTGTTTTTTCTATAAATCTACTAACAAGATATAGTTCTTATCCAACACGCCGACATTGGAACGGAATTAAGCATATATTTCGTTACCTTTGCGGGACACGTGATATGGGACTATTTTATCAAAAAGATACAAAGTCCAAATTAGTTGGGTATGCAGATGCAGGATATTTATCAGATCCGCATAAAGCTCGATCACAATCGGGATATGTGTTTACATATGGCGGTACTACAATTTCATGGCGATCGACAAAACAGACACTCACAGCAACATCATCAAATCATGCCGAATTAATAGCTCTATACGATGCTGGTCGAGAATGTGTCTGGTTAAGGTCAATGATCCAACACATCCAGGAGGAATGCGGGCTTGAGTCAATCAAAGGAAACCCGACAGTACTATATGAAGATAATGCAGCTTGCATTGCTCAAATCAAAGAATGATATATTAAAGGTGACAGAACCAAGCATATCTCGCCAAAATTCTTCTCAACTCATGATCTACAAAAGGATGGCCTGATAGATGTTTGTCAAATTAGATCAAGCGACAATTTGGCAGACCTATTTACAAAGTCATTGCCAAGAAAAAATTTTGAGCAACTTTTACAGAAGATCGGCATCCGTCGCTTAAAAGATGTACATTAAAATGAGGGGGAGTATTATACACGCTGCACTCTTTTTTCCTTCACTAAGTTTTGTCCCACTGGGTTTTCTTAGTAAGGTTTTTAATGAGGCAGCATAACTGATCTGGAAGTATCAGTTAATTCAAATTAGTCCTGAAGTACCAAATTAATATTTGTCCTGCAGTACAATATTAATAGTGTATAATATAAGGTAAAATGGCTAAGGGGGAGTGTTATGAAATATTAATAGTAGACATTTCACCTTCTCCACCTCATCCACTTTCTATTAGAATTAATTTTTGTATTAACTCTCTTGTTAATTGTATGGCTTTTTATTTGCTTTCTCTAGCCTATAAATAGAGGTTTGTAAGAGATTGATAAAAACACTAATGTTGTGATATAATAGAGAAATAAGATTTAGCATCTCCCCAATATTATTTTGCTTTGTTTTATAATAAATTCAACGGTTCAGCATAATTTTTCTTTTTTCCAGTTTTCTGACAATGTTATTTTCTCAGTAGCCATTTAAAATATGAATATTCAAACAGACTATGTGTTTAGAATGTTGAGGCACGAGCAAGGGCAGAATCAGACTTTCGAACAATAGAGGTCAAACACATATGAGGTCAATCATATAAAAAAAATTTGAATTATGAGAGTCAATTATATAAGAAAATTATCTGAAGAATGGAGGTTACCGTATCATGAAATTTTGTGCTAAATTATATAGAAAAATTAAAAAAATAAAATTGAATGGGATCAATCCCCCCCCCCCCCCCCCCCCCCACACACACACACACACACTCAATTTTTCTTCATACTAATTTTTTTTGGTCTATAAAGCACCAAAAGCAAATGCCCAAAAAAAAGTAATAAACATTGGCAACGAAATTTACATTAGAGGATAAACTACTTTTCTTTGTGGGAACAAAAGATAGCCAGGAAAAGAGCTATCAAGCTTCACAATTTTTGGATGATGATATAATGGTTTTCAAAAAAAGGAAACAATCACTTTAAAATAGAATATTATTGTTATTCCATATATCACGAAAGAAATCTAACTTTTTAGCATATCAACCGTCATTTTCAATTCAGAAGAAAAAATTTAAACAAAGAAGTCCACATAATTAAAAATATATATTGTAGTAGTGTCAAGCATCAAATAGAAATTAAATTAAGTTTTAATTTCTAAACAATTAACTTTGAAATATTTTTAACTGTCACATCAACAACTATTATTAAAAACAATTAGAACTGCATAAATGAGAGCCAACAAATTTAAAAAATTAAAATCATAATTAAAAATTATGCTACATCTCAAAAAGTAGAATAGAAAATAGCAACGTATGTTTAGAAATAAAAATAAAATCTCAATACAAATATTCTTAAGAACAGACCTAAATAAAATTGTTATCATTCTCTTCTCTTCTTTTCACCCTTTGTTCGGTTCTCGTTGTCAGCATTATCAGACCTAAAGTGACAGAATATACCAAATTCCATTTTCTTATAGATAAGGGGATTGAGAGTGCCATATTGAAATCATGAATGATGTGAATATATGTTACCTTTTATATAAATTATTTAATTTTATATCAGCTAAAGTGCCGCCATTATATTGACATCAAATGAATCTCATTCATTTCTTGAAAAAACACTATTACACAAATATAATAATTGATTTCTTCAAAAAACACTATTGCATATATATAGTATTAAAATGTATATTTTTACATAGATAAATGACTGATAATAAACTAGATAATTAAGATATAACCTAAGCTTAATATCCATAATTTTTTTTAGAAATGGATTTTGATTTAGTGACAACATACAATATTTTTAATGTGGAAAACTACAAGCTTAAAATCCGAATCAATATTTTTTTTAATATTATTAAACAGTTTAGTGACTTAACCTTAACATCTTCTAAAAACTATTAAAAACTTTTTGCTAAGTAGGATAACAATTATTGTGTCCCTAGATATTTATTTTCATTATCAATGACAATTTTGTTTTTCTTCCAAATGGGAATCTTAATCAATTACTTGTCATATATCGTGTAAGAGATGAAAGAAATGTTCCCAAACAATTTTTTTGAGTAAAAGTTGGAGATCAAGCTATTCAACTATTTAATATTTATAAGAGCATCTACATCGCTAATTGTTTTTCAATTTGTAATCCGCGCTGGCAGGTTGCTTTTTAATTTCAGCGTTGTACATCATTTTTTAATTTAGAAATTTTTCTTATTAAGCAAACGTTTTCTTTTGAACACCTGGCGAAACGTTTTATTTCTATTCGTTCTGTCTGTCTGCTCTCTTCGTGGCTGATGTGGATAAAAAAGAAATCAATAATAGTTGCGGGGATGTAGGATCCAAAATTGGACGATCAATCAGAAGCAGTGAGATAAAGCACAGTCATCTAATTAATTTATTTTAATGACTATACAGCGGTAGTTAATTTATTTTTTATTCCACCGCTGTAGATGTTCTAAGAGATTTTTTATCTGAATTTCAAACTTGTAACTTTCCACAAATAATGTTCTTGTGCTAATTTCGGTTTCAAGGACCAAGAGTTGATTGCTGATAGCAACTAATCAACCGATGAATGTCGACTCATTCAATAGTGTGCTAACGTGGCAGATTCTGATTGGTCTGAAATATTGCCGTTTGTTTTTATGCAAAATTATTGGAGCATTAGAGTGGCAAAAAGTGAAGAATAGTGCTTTCTCTTCTAAGATGATATGATGATAATATGAATTTTTGTAATAAAATGTAGGTAAACAAGACAAAATAAAATGATATAGTTTCAGAGAAGAATTTAAAAAATTGAGATGAAAAACTGAATAAATAAGTAGCTGATAATTTTATTTCATGAAAAAGGCTAAAATATTAATTATTGTAAAATTTTAAACTTTTATTGGATAAAAACGAAAATTTTCAATTTATTAGATAGCTCAGCCAGCCTTTTTCTATGCCTTCCTTGTCCCCTGCATAGAGTGGGACAGGAACTAACATTTAAAATGCGATATAATTTATATATATTTTTAACTACAGATATTTAAAAAAAAATTATTAACAAATTATAATATAAGAAGCATTTTTTGAAGATATTTTATAGTAAGAGGAGGACAAGTACTGCTGCTCTCAATTGACTGCGATTGTGTAAATAGAAATTTTTTTTTTGAAATTACTGATAGAAGCTATCAGATAGTACAACAGTCACAGTACACAAAAAGAAAAAACAGAAAAGAAAAAAAATTATACAACCACTACTGATAAAAACAAACAATTAACATAACTTAAACCAGAGTTGGGCTTCACTTCTGGAATGGTGCGCAATCCACAACAGGTTAGTTTCGAAATCTTCAAAAATTTTCCTATTTCGCGCCCTCCAAAGAAACCAACACACTGCAATGAAATAGGATGCCCATTTTTTCTTAGAAATCCATCCCTTGCAGGCTTGCCATGACTTTGCCATTGTTGCCTTCACTGTATCTCCTACCTGTGAGATTTGTAATCCAAGTAGAGCATTCATCATTGTCCAGCATCTTCTTGCCTTCATGCAATGGAAGAAAGCATGTGTTGCAGTCTCCAGAGTAGGCTGTTTGCAAACTTCGCAATGTGAATTACACTGGATACCTCTGTATAGCATCACATCTTGAGTTAATAGTCGGCCATGTATCAGGAGATAAGCAAACACACGAACAGTAGGCGGGATGGGGAGTTTCCAGATGAAACGGTATTCCCATAAACTTTTTCCTGTTGTGACCTGCATCCTATAGAATGAGTTTGCTGAGTATTCATTGTCTGCCGTCCATATCCACTGTATTCGATCTTCTGCGAATTCATCTGACTGTGGCATTTGACAAATCCCTACATTGATTGCCATCCGCAGTGAAAATTTCCTGTTTGCTGGTACAGGGGTATGTTGGGAAGCCATTGTTGGGTATATCCAAGAATCAAACCAGTACGATATTGCCGATCCTTGAGCTACATTCCAGGAGACACTTCGATCAAAATCATGTCTAAGTCTCAATAGCTGAACCCAAAAAAAAGAACCTTGTCTCTTCCATATATGATGCCCTTGGTCAGATTTGGTTAAATCATAAAGACGTATCACTGTTTGGGACCATAAGGAGTTTGAAGCCCTGTAGAGTCGCCACCACCATCTGAGAAGAAGGGCCTTATTTCGAACTATCAGATTTGCACCTCCCATGCCCCCATAATCCTTTGGAGTAGAAACCATTTCCCAATTAATTAGTGATATACTGTTTTTTGTTTCAGATTTTCCCCACAAGAACCCCCTTCTAACTTTGTCAATTCTTTTAATCACCCAATTTGGTATTAGAAAAGAAGACATAAAGTAAACGGGAATCAAGCTCAAAACCGAATTCATGAGTTGTAACCTTCCACCACGTGAGATTAGTCGACCTTTCCATCCTTCAAGCTTAGCCTCTATTTTTTCAATCAGAGGCATAAACATGGTTCTACTGGGGCGTTTCAAAGTGAGCGGCAGCCCCAAGTACTGAATTGGGAAGGTCGAAATAGAGCAACCAAGCACAGCAGAGATAACTGGGGTATGGATATCACTGATGTTGATCGGTATCCATGTGCTCTTGTCGAAATTAATCTCTAGTCCGGATACAGCAGTGAATAATCTCAAAAGAATCTTAAGGGTAATTATTGTAGCCCGTTCCGCATTGGCAATGAATACCGTATCGTCTGCATATTGGTGAATTATAACTGCCTGATTCAATTTCTTGGTTAACCGGGCCTCTACCAGAGTATTTAGAACCTCCATCATTCTACTAAGGACATCCACAGCTATGTCGAATAACATGGGTGACAATGGATCCCCTTGTCGCAACCCTTTCTTGTGGACAAATAAATCAGATTCACCCCCATTCAGAACAATTCTCGATGATGCCGATGAAAGTAAATTTTCAATCCAACGAATCCATCTTGTCGGAAAGCCCCTTGCCTCCATTACCCGATTAAGATACGCCCAATTAACTGAGTCAAATGCCTTAGCAAAATCAATTTTAATAAAACATGCCGGCCTCCCACTGTTGGAGATGTGGTGCAACATTTCCCTCGTCGAATTAAAATTCTCAGTGATCTGCCTCCCTTGAACAAATGCTGTTTGATTGGAGGAAATTAAGTTTGGGAGTAGGCCCCTCAATCTATTGGCTAGTATCTTTGATATCAGTTTAGGTATAGCGTTCATGACACTAATGGGTCGGTAATCACCAACTTGAACTGATTTTTTCTTTTTCGGAATCATAATGATATTTGCCTGGTTAATTCTAGATAAATCCAGAGAGTGATCATAGAAGCTGTGTATGATGTGACAAACCTCTTCCCTTACAGTTATCCAATGTAGTTGAAGGAATTCATTCGGGATGCCATCCGGACCCGATGCCTTATTTTTCGCTAATTGCCGTACCGCAGTCTCAATTTCCAATACAGAAAAGGGATCTTGGAGAGAGGATAACACCGGATTATTTGGATACATAATACCCGGATTGAATTCCAGAACCGAATTAGTTGTACCCAATAGGTTTTGCATCTGATCTTTGAAAACATTTCTGATTGCGCCATCATCCTGTAGTGTTTGGTCTCGATGAGTAAGAAAAGATATTTTGTTCCTGCGATGCCTTGCCGAAGCGATTGCATGAAAATACCTTGTATTTTGATCTCCCTCTTTGAGCCATCTACAATGAGATCTATGTCGCCAGCGGGATTCAACTATACATGCTAGTCTGTAAGCTCTTTCGCGCACCATAAGACGAAATTTAAATTCATATCCTTGTAATGCTCTTCTCTCTTCAATTTTATCAAAAAATAGCAAGGTACTCTTACAAAATGCTAACTGTTGCTCTACTGCTGAAAAATTGTCAGAATGCCATTCTCTTAACCTGTGATGAACCAAATCAGTGAAAAGTCGAAATCTGTGTACTCCCTGGAAGGCATGGCTGTCCGAAATCTCATTCCATGTAGAATTAATTATTTCTGTAGCCTTGGGGTTTTTGAGCCAAAATAACTCCATTTTGAAGGAGCGTTTTGCTGTTGGATTGTTGGCAAAGGTTAAAGACAGGGGTGCGTGATCAGAGGCCAACACATCTAAGGCTTTTAGAGAAATGAAGGAAAATTGAAGGGAGATGTCAGGTGAAATAAGAATTCGGTCTAATTTGGAATGGGTCGGGTCGGGGCGGTTATTGGACCATGTATATCGCCTATTTGTTAGCTCCACATCTACTAATTGCAAATCCCTAATTAAATCATTAAACAAGGCCATTAGTCTAAAACTTCGCTGATGTCCGGTTCGATCAATTAGCCACCTGACAAGGTTGAAGTCTCCTCCTAATATCCAAGAGTGGTGAACCAGAGATGAGATGGATCTGAGTTCAACCATGAAGGCCGGTTTGAGATCCTCTGTTGAAGGCCCGTATACATTAGTAACCAGTAAAATTGCACCCGTATTAGTCTGTTCCAAAAGTGCTGAGCATGTGTGCCTTGTTCCCCAAGAATTCAGCAATTTGTAATTGTGTTTCCAAGCTATTAGTAACCCTCCTGCCGAGTTGTTAGCATGAACCACCACACAGTTCTTGTCAAAAAAGGAAGGAAGCACACTCGAATAATTCAAACTTAATTCATTTAGCTTCGTTTCTTGCAACATACAAACATCACATCTAGAAAATCTGATAGTATTTCGAACTACATCACATTTGTCTAATCTCCCCAGCCCTCTACAGTTCCATGATAGAACTTTGAATTTTTTAAATTTGTTTAACATTAAAAATAAAAAGACTACAAGTCTGCTTGATCACAGTCCATCCGTGATGTCAACCTTCCTCCTCCTCCGAGGTTAGCTCATCATTTGAATCTGGGTCGAAACGAGCTAAAGCAGCTTTTTCCTCTTCAGATAATGTTGCTGCCACAGGGTCTGATTGAGATGCACTAATTTGTCTTTGAGCATTATCAGCCTTGATAACCTCTTCAATTGCACAAGTTTGGAATCCACAGCCTGCACCCAACTGAGAAACGTGTTCATAGTGGACCTTAACTTCATAAAAGCCTTCAGAATTGAGAAGTGCCGCAGCCTGTTGTTTTTCTTTTCCTTTGCCATTAAACTTCTTTAGAGGGACGGATGGTGGGCTGATGTTATTTTTTCTTTTTTGACCTGCACCAGCTATAATTTTCTTGGTCCGATGCGCAACATTCGGTGCAACTGGCTTGACCCATTTAAATTTCCGGGCATAAGGGCCACTTTGGGCTTTCTGGCCTACCTGGGCTTTACCCTTTGACTGGAAAATTATATCTTGTTGTTGAGCTGGTGCCACGTGCCCCTTTCCTCTTAATTCCTGAAAGTTAGGAGCACCATTCTCGGAAATGATAACTCCCTGATTGTTGTTTCCCGAATTAATTCCTATGTTTTTGGAATTAACAACAGTTCGAGAAAGAATCCTTCTCTGATTGCGTGCCATATCTGCATGATCTGTTGTGACAGCTGTTGCCTTTGGTTTATATGATTCCCCTTGGAGCAGGATTCTGTGTGGTTTGCTATGGTGTGGCACCTGGTTGGATCTTGGATTTTGGAGCATTTCTGAACCCGTTACATGCAAATTATTGTGAGTATGTGCCGGGGCCCTATCCGTCTCAGATCCCGTTCCTGTTTGCAACAATTGTGGAAATTGTGTGGTCTGTTCAGAATGGGGAACTATTGCCATAGGCTGACCCGCTACAAACACACCAGCCATACTTTGCCGTAGCTGATCTGACGGAGGAGATTGTACGTTATGTACGTTTAAGGAAGCCCCCTGAATTTGTGCGATTGGATCTGATGTGCCATCTCCTTGTGTGGCCATGTGTGTGAAATCTAACTCCATCTCCTCCATTGTTGCAAACTGTCGGAGCTCCGGAGGCAACTTGTCGGCCGTCCGTCCCCTACACAACTCACGAAGAACATTGGAACTCAGTGGAATAATATCATCATTCATGGATTCAGAGTCTGACTAGTTGGACGAGGACGGTGGTGGCTGAGGCCGGCGATAAGTCTTCGGATGTTTTGGCATATCATCCACTGTGTAAATAGAAATTTTGAATTCTTAAATCTATTATACATAACGAACATGCCATGCATGAAGCGAATCAAAAGGCTATAGATAGTAGATACTACTAAAATAATACCCACAAGGCCACAAGTTAATAAAATGTTACATTAAATGGCTTGCCTATGGACTTATTTGCCAAAATTAGAATTATATTGTCTCAATACTAGAGGTGAAAACGGTATGGATAATATCTTATCTGTATTTGATCTGTATTCGAAAATTTAGATGTGGATATCTGATATCTGAATATCCGTGTAGATAAGAATACTGATATGGTTTTACGTTTCAATTATCCGTATCCAAACAGTAGATATACCCTATATTTGAATATATATATTTTAATATATATTATGAAAATTTATGTTACTCACCATTATAATTAGATAAATCTTATGAATTTAAATATTTTTTTAATATTTTAATAAACATCCGATCTGATCTGAATCCATATTCGTATCCATCTGATATCCGCTCTGTATACAAGAAATATGGATATAGTTTTACCACTATACGTCCTTATTACACGTGACTCGCGTGACCACGTGCAGTGCCATGATAGGATTTTTAGTGTGACGTGCCATGCCGTGTCAAATTTTCAAAAGATAATCACGGCACGTGACGCGAATCACAGCACAGAAAAGTCACACGTATCGTGTTGTTCCGTACCGTAACTGTACTGTTCCATGACGAAATCAACTCCACCGTGCCATTTTTCTCACTCTAGCTAGCTCAACACTTCCACGGTTGAATGGTTGATACAATATTATTAATTTTTTCAATACAAAATAAAAAGAAATGCAAAGAAAAGATTAGCAATCATGGTGTTTTGGAGAGGATACTTTTTGGGGGCGGTGAACCGTACCTAGCTCCTTATCAAGCGATGGGGAATATTCCCTCGGCGTCTTTCTCGGCTCGCTTCAGGCCGTACGTGTCGCTCCCCCGGGACCCACCACGTCCCTTCCATCCTTCGGTCGGGTGTGCCTGGACCTGGATCATTGCACCATTAAATATTATGCCAACTAAGTCTTAAAACATATACTTGGAAAATAGTATTATGGCCAACCCAACCACAATAATTTTTTAAATAATTATTAAATTTTTAAAAATCACAAATGTTCTCTAAAGACTGTAGCATAGAATATAGATAGGTTATGTATTAAATATGATATAATTTAAAATTCATTTGTCGACTAGTTATTAAATTATATTTTACACAATATATCTAAACTAAAAATAAGGTATAAATAATTTTGATAACATTTTTGGTTGATTGTCACTTGTCATGATTTTAAATAAATTTGTTGTCAATTTAAAATTGTAAATTGTCTAAAATTCATATTTAGATAATATCTATAGAATTATATAATGTTGCACTTAATTTATAGACTCTTAGGCTGTGGCGGATCCGCATACAATTAATGGGGGTCAATTAACCTCTATTCATTTGCAATTTTTTTCTTATTTATACTCTATTTTTAATAAATTTAAATTAAAATATTATGAATAAGGTGAAATTGACTCCATTCGTAGTAGAAAATTTTTATATACTTGACCCTCATAGCCTGAAAGTCTGGCTTCGCCTTTGCTCCTAGGCATTAAGAGATTCATATTAGTTATTTAAAAATCACTAATTTTATTTTATATAATTTACAATCTGCTATGATTTCATATTGTTTTATGAAAAATTAATCAATATGCCAACCCAACCTTCACTCCAATTCTTTTATAGCAGGTGCTCCAAGAGCAATTCATATAATTCCGGAAAAACGGTGCACATGCCAGTGAAATATCCTTAGCTCAACCCCATCAGCCTTTTACTTAAATCTGGCCGTTTATTTCTCAATCCGACGGCCTGATGTCCTCCTCCGACATCACTTAATTTAACATGCTCTGGCGGGCAATTAAACATGAATTCAGATCCAGTGTATTACCTGAAAAGAGAATCTTTCACAATTAGTGGATCCGGACTGTTCTTTTTAGCTTGGTACGAATCTCAAAGCCCAATAATACTGCCTCCTATTTACCCCGAATCTCAAACCGTTTGAGATTTAATCTCAAACCGTAAAGTGAGGCCCATCGTCTACGGTACCTGAGAGGATATTGGGCAATTAAACATTACCTCACCGTCAACCATGTGGTGTTCTCTAATAGGTCAAATATTGCTCAAGTTTTAATTCCAGATTCCCTTCTCTCTCTTCCACTCTTCTCTACTCTACTCGTTAAATTTTGTGTTCCCACCAATAGCTTCGTTCTCCTACGACTAGTCTCTTTCGATTTACCACGATCCCCATTAATTATATGATCGAACTGTCGTTATTGACTAATTAAACCATATACAATATATCAAATTCGAAGGGCAAACAATTCAGGAGGGATTCAATAAGAGAGCTCTGATAGAAACATTGATACTAATTTCCAAGTTACTATATACAATTCCGCCACAAGAATTTGCTTCAAGGTAAAAGAGAAAATGTACGATGAGATGGAGAAGAGCTCTTCTGGTGTGCTGATGTCTCGAGATCCTAAACCGAGGCTGAGATGGACGCCTGATCTCCATGAGCGTTTCGTCGATGCCGTCACCAAGCTCGGCGGGCCCGAGAGTAAGACTCCGTGTTTGCTTCCAAAAATTTATGCTGTTTATGGAATTATATTGATATTTTACTGTTCTAACTCTCTAGTTGATTATTTGAAACGATATGAAATTACTGTGAAAAGCTGCAAAAACCTGGTATAATTCTTCTGGAGATTTTTGTTGGGATCTCAGCATTGGATGCTACTGTCAGACAAAAGCTGTCAAATGAGCCTTGCTCTCTCTTTATGCGTGTGTTGATTGGATTAGTATTTTTTGCTCTGTTTAGGCATTTGTTAATTTATTGCTGTTATACAGAAGCTACGCCGAAATCCGTGCTGAGATTAATGGGGATGAAAGGCCTTACGCTGTACCATCTGAAGAGTCATCTTCAGGTCACATCCCATTAATTTTTTCTCCATAATTAATCTCTTCATATTTTGTTTTTAAAGCCAGAAAATATTCCAATTACTTTTTAAAATTGATCTCTCTGACTCTCTCCTCCACTCCACATGTAGAAATACAGACTTGGAAAGCAATCTGGCAAGGACATGGGAGGCATGGGAGTAAACAGATCAGGTAAGAAATATAATTTAATCAAAAGGGATAGCATTGTATTTCATTAATTTTATTTCTTGTAATTGTCTAATGAAATTTAAGTTGGCTGGAATTTCATTAACAATTAGTTTACATTAAGTGCTGGTATAATGGTATTGTACATGTACTGAGAAAATAAACAACAGATACATCCCTGTACAAGCATCTAATCA
Organism: Carex arenaria; assembly: GCA_964058825.1. Taxonomy (NCBI): domain Eukaryota; kingdom Viridiplantae; phylum Streptophyta; class Magnoliopsida; order Poales; family Cyperaceae; genus Carex; species Carex arenaria. The sequence continues at coordinate 197,934 of CAXKVW010000014.1, read as the reverse complement.
TCTAATTCTTTAATTGCACTATGCCAGTACAGTTGTGATTTTGACAATCTCCTGCTAATTTTCTTTTGTCCCAGGACATAATTCAAGTGAGATAAGCTACTCTGGAAACAACATACTTTCTGGAAATGGCGTAGGGTATGTATCTGTTCAATTCTTGAATTAAAAAACTAACATAGTACAGTGACTTGTGTAATTCTCGTATCGTTAATCCTTTTTTTTTTTCTATTAATATTACGTATGGTTCAGAGAAATACCACTAGCGGATGCTTTAAAGTATCAAATTGAAGTTCAGAGGAAACTCCAGGAACAGCTTGAGGTGATCTCCTTTTAAATAAAGCTTAATATATATATATATATATATATAGAGAGAGAGAGAGTAATGCTATTATGCATTGCAAATTAAAGCGGGTGCTTTAATTCGCGCTCATATCGCGATTTCCAAAGTTCAAATAGCCGATCCGAACGTTAGATGTGTTCTCCATATTGAAATGTGCTTGGAGACCAAATTTTATATTTTTTTGAATTTTTTTACTATTTATTAAGCCACTTTGAAAATCGCTAATCTAACAGTTTCATTGTTCAATATGAGCCACCGTTGAATCAGTGATTTTCAAAGTGGCTTAATAAATAGTAAAAAAATTCCAAAAAATGTAAAATTTGGTCTCTAAGCACATTTAAATATGGAGAACACATCTAACAGTTCGGATCGGCTATTTGAACTTTGGAAATCGCGATATGAGCACGAATTAAAGCACCCGCTTTAATTCGCAATGCATAATAGCATTACTCTCTCTCTCTCTCTCTCTATATATATATATATATATATTTTTTTTTTTTGGTTGCTACAAGTACCCGTAGGAACACAAGGCATAATTTCGTTTTCTTTTATTTGACCTTTCTCTACTTGACCTTCTTGGTTTTCAATATTTGCAATAATGCCACTGCCACGGTCTCACTTTTGAAAATGTACCAGCAATCCAGCATTGCTTCTTTTAGTATGGAATAATGAAACTGTAAAATTAAAGAATGAGCAGGATTTTTTTAAGCTTTTTACATGTACATGCATAAAACAAGTCTAATATATACCCCGAAGATCCGATGCAATTAGTGAGTCTATGGTACTATGCATATTGCGGGTCGATCCGTAATACGGATCAAAATTTTCATTTTCAAAATCTTAATGGTCGATCCAAACCATTCAACATGATCCCCATATAAATATCTACTTGCTGAACAAATTTTATATTTTTTTAGAATTTTTTTACTATTTTTTAAGATAGGTAGAAAATCAATTAATCTAAAAATTATGGACCATCCAAAAGCAGTGATTCTCTACCTATCTTAAAAAAAGAGTAAAAAAATTATAAAAAATATAAAATTTGGTTTGCAAGTATATATTCATATGAAAAAAATTTTGAACGGTTGGGATCAACCGTTAGGATTTTAAAAACGAAAATATTAATCTGTATTATGGACTAAATAGTGATATGCATAGTACCATAGACTCACTCAAAAAATAAAATAATTCCTTATAAAACCTGCAGGCCATGTTTGGTTGTGGAGTAAAATTAATGAGGATTAAATTATTTACTCCATGTTACTCCTCATATTTTATATCTTGTTTGGTAGTTGGAAATGTAACTTAAATTAATTTATTTTGTTGAGTAAGAAGTTGGGAAATATTTATTTTTTTATAACAGTGAGTTATACAAGTAAAGTAAATGTGAAGTAAGTTAATCCATCTAGATACGTGAAGTAATTAAGTTACTCCAGATTAAGTCACTTCTTACTCCATCATACTCTTATTTTATTCTTTATTTAGCTACTTAAGTGTAGAGTAAAGAGTTTACTCCACGACCAAACATGATCGTAAAGTTGAGGGAGTTGCATGTAATTTAAAATATCTCAACATAGTTTTTATGCAAAGCCTGTTCTATTCTTAGCTTAATTGATATTAAATTGACCTCATTGTATTTCAGGTGCAAAAGAAATTACAAATGAGAATAGAAGCCCAAGGAAAGTACTTACAAACAATCCTAGACCAAGCCCAAAAGAGCCTTTCCTTCGATAATAGATCAACAGTCACAAATTTTAACCTTGCTCTATCTGGATTCGTGGAAACAGAAGAAGAAAAGGAAAAGGATAATTCAGAGATGGAAATGGAGCTCAGAACGGGTGCTAATGAAGGAGCCCCAGATGTAAATGGAAAATTTGGTGCAAATCAAAGCTCGGGTATTTTGGATTTGAACATTAAAGGGGAATATGAATTGCATGGAGGGATAAAAGCTAGTGACTTGAATTTGCAAATAAACCCCCAACGGAGATAGAACTTTCGAATTAGGTCCTTCTAAGATAGAAATTTTGAATTGAGTTATTAGTCATGTTGACGATATTGGTTATGTTATTAATTGTTGTTGCATTATATTTTGTGAAATGCATGTCAAATCTCAATGAATGTAACTTGACATGGAGGAATACATGTGAATTAAAAAAAAAACCTAGTAATCTTGTACTAATGCAAATATCTGTTTTGATACAAATTTTCTTGATTATAATCAAGCTAATTTTACAATGTCAAATGCGAGCTCGGTGTATAATATTAGCTCGATATATGTGTACATGCTGCTTGGATAAAGGTTGGGATGGGATCCGACTCCCCTGCTCTCCAAATAGAAGAGCAAGAGATTCATGCATGAAAAAATTGAACGGTTAGATTAGGAATAACAGGGTTCTGCTCTCCTATTTTGGAGAGCAGCGGAGTCAAATCCTAAAGGTTGACTAGTTCTAAATAGAAACTACTAAATTCTACAACAGAGTACTATTTTGCATAACTACTGGCTACTGCACTATGTTGGATATAGTACGGTGGAACTTCTATTACTTTTTTAATGCTAAGATTACAAAAAGAAATTTAGTTCACAATGTCTAATTTCCCATCAAAAGGCCAAGAATCAAAGGCATACATAGTATATTGCTATTGAAAATAATAGTATTTTTGAGCAAAAGTTGAGTACAAGATCAGGTTTAACTTTTCCTTTTTAGAGAAGCAACCACAAACCATTGATAGCTAAAGTGAAATAGGGACAGCAAATTTACAAAGACATTAAGCAAATAAATTCAAATTCAGGAGGAAGCTTAAGCATTGCAATTATAATAATAATAATAAAAAACTTCAACAAGGACCATAGTTTATAAAGCCTATTTAGTACCTTGTGGGGGTAAATAACCAAGGTTCTATTTGAAATTTTGAAAAACCTAACAGAATACAGATACTTGGATCCCAACTTTTATCAATACTCATTAATTAATTTTTATGTGAAACAACTTTTGAATTACCCCTTACAGATTAATTTTAAGCATGTGAATCCAGTTAATCCGAAAAGCTTAACTAGGGGTTGCTCGATCAGACAGTTTATATTTCACCAGTTCATACAAAAATTGCACAGTACTATCAGGGAAACACCAATGATTAACACCTTGTTTATTCTCAAATAAAAAAAAGAAAACACATTGTTTCAATTCTATTAATTTATTTTGCTCAAACATCCTAGCTTAGCAACTAATACAGACCATAATCCACCCAAAACCCCTAATGTAACACGTAAAGAGAAAGATAGCCTACTACTTCAACAAAACACATAAAAAAAAAATGGCTCCATAAAATGATTCAGCTTGACATAGAAGTGAACAAGTAAATACAATACAACAAACAAAAAAGGGATATGTAGTTTATTTACCCCATCATGAGAGAATCAACAATCCAGCAACACTGAGGCACGCTGAACCAAAAATACCAGCCACAAATGCAAATGCATATACAATGCTGGGGAGGTTGAGTTTCTCCTGGATTCTTTTTAGAACTTTGTTGATTGCCGGTGCCAGTGCAGCAGCACCAGCCACTCGAAACGGTCTTGTCACGTTGTTTCCCGCCCACATCAGCAAGACTATCTAGTCCATTCAGAAGAACAAGCTTTGTGATATACATCCATTCTGCTGATATAAAAATGGGGCAATTTCATGTATAACCATGGAAAATGACAAATTCCATGTATACCCGATGAAATGCAATTGATGCCTCAACTCAAAAAAACATACTAGACATCCCATGTAAACCCCACACCCCCTCCTCCCTCCCTACCATCCCCATGCAAGTTAGAAGATGTCAAATTTACCTCCTGCCCCTTCCTAAGTTTTTTTTTCTTTTTTAGATGTTTGGGAAAAAAGGGGGGTGTGTTAGAAAAAGTGACAATAATGGCAGAAAGATAGTTATATACTTTGCTTTCCATACTGTGGTGGGACATGTGAGATGCATTTTACTTTGTAGTTTTACAAGGTCTTCTTACTGCCCTTCATAAATGGCAAGTCCCCAGAACTGATACTCTACAACGGGTTTAGTATTGTATTAGTCTGGTAAGCAAAAGCAAATATAAACAACTTTAAAAGGCAAATATTACTCGAGTCAAACATTCTTCAACCGAGGATAGGATAGCAGTACCTGAATGTTAATTCCGCATCACTTCATTTAAACAAATATTTATATCCGTGGCAAAGCTGACGTTTCCAATGTGAGTACTCAAACTGAGCATAAATCTTAGCACGTATCACAATTAACCTATCACATTATAGAGTACACAAAGCACTGGTCTGTAATCCCATTCTTTCCTTTGTTGTGAAATTTAATCAAAAGCTCAAACCTTCCAATCAATTAACCCTCATTTCAGAAAGTTATTACTGAGCCAAAAGTCAATGATCAAACACTGGCTTAGTTTTACCATACCTATGCAAATAAAATACAAAAAGGAACCTACAATTTAGTCAAATGAACTGTTTCACCTATGTCCCTGCCATGTTATTTACATGCTTGTATTGAAATCTAGCACAAATAGTACTAGGCTACTCGCTCATTCAATCCTCAATTACCAGAGAAATACATCATATTTTTATCTTCAGCTCTTCAAAGGTAGAAGTTCCTGATATTTTTTTATTAGATTACATTACACAAATGGTCTTTAAAGTATCACTCATTTGCCAATTTGGTCCTTAAAGTTTCAAAATACCATTTTAGTACTTAAAAGTATCACTCATGTACTATTTTGGGCCTTCCAAGTATCACTCATTTACCATTTTGGTCCTCAAAATTTTTTATTTACAACACATCAGTCCTATGATTATCACCGGTAAAGAAACCTGGACGATACATGTTTGCATCCATGTCATAATTATACTTATGGTAAGTAATATGCAAATATTATTTTCAATTAATTTATGATGGCACAAATATTATTACTTGGATCAATTTAATTGATATTTGATGCCATAAATAATTCTATTTGTTTCATATTATTTTTATTGTTTGATGACTACATCTGTATTAGTTTCAATGCTATAAATGAGATTACAATAGATGAAGTATCATTTTTTCAATGGATGTTAAATGTAGGACCAATTTGGTATACATTAATTTTTTTTGAGTAAAATGATACTTTTGAAACTTTATGGAACAAAATGAGTAAACAAGTGATACTTTTAAGGACCAAAACGATACCTTTTAACTTTTAATTCCAAAATGATAAACAAGTGATACTTTCAGGACCAAAAAAGATACTTTTAAACTTTTAATACCAAAATGATAAATGAGTGATACTTTAAGGACCATTTGTGTAATTTACTCTTTTTTTAGGAGTACACTGCAACATGAATATGCTTGTTAATTAAAGGTTTTGCAAGAGAATACATGAAATTACCCAAAATAATATTAAAAATAGGCAGTTGATACTGTAACCATATTTAAAATTAAAAACATGTTATAAAAAAACAGACAAACATACCCCCAATAATGCTTGAAGATTAGCAGCGGGATTTTTTCCAGTGCTCTTCTCATATCCAAGAAATGCGAGAACAAAAAAGGTAGTGTAAGTCACACCATCAAACAGGCCATATGCTAACACAGCCGCTAGTCCAAGCTTCGCCACTTTTGCTCTCATTTCCGCAGAGTGTACCTAATCAAAATAGCCAATACAGTAGAAGAAAAATACTTTATTAGTAAGAACTTTGGAAAATAGGTGAAGTTATATTTGAGCAAAGAAAAATAGAAAGCAAAACAAAACAAAAAGGAACTATCATACACCTAATGTGATCCACAGAAGAATTGCATGACAAAACCAGCACTAGAGAATGGAACATGAAAATAGAAACTCACCATCCATTTTCCCAAGAAACCAATATCCTTTGAGCTTGATTGTTCCTACAAAAGGAAATCATTCAATTAATCGAGAAAAACAATTTATTCAATATTGATCTTTACGAGTAACAAAAACTCATCCAATTTACCAGTTAGATTAAGCATAAACATATAATCAGATCAAATTTCCATATGCTACGCTTGTTAATGCAGTATATAATAAAAATTATTCCAAATTCAGCTAGCAAGGACTACATTTGGTTTTATTAAGCACGTTCCTGAGTAGCATTTTGACAAAAAAAAAAAAAAAAAGTAAATCCATAAATAGAATAAAATGAAACCCGAGAAGGTTGGTTGTTGGAATCGAACTGTCCGACAGCAGCTTGGCCAGAGGAGCAACGAAGGATAGTGTGCGTGCGTGAGGACTTGATGAATGCCTTGTTCCTCTGGAACTGGAAGGGTAAGAATTCCTGTTCTCTCGGACGAGAGAAGAGACTGGGAATAGCTACGCCTACGCTGCACATCAGATCTCACTACCGCTACCACTGTTACTAGACTGGTATGTGCTTGCTATTTTAAGGCAAAGGGACAGAGAAGAATAAAGGGGACGGACTGACTGTTACGGTATTGTTTAGTTTCTAGAAATTCCCGAGCCCACCGATTCGTGTTGACACGGAACTAGGGGTGTAAACGGAGCGGATTCGGAGCGGATAATGCTAATACCATATCCACATCCACATTTTAATGAGCGGATACGGATATGGATACAGATACGGATAGCAAACGGATGTCAAAATGTAAAACCAAATCCACGTTAAACGGATACAGATACAGAGCGGATATGAATACGGATTCGGAACGAATAATTGTCGGATAATTGAGTTATATGAACTTTAAGATATAATAAATAATTAATAAAGTTTAAATATGAAAATAAATGAATAATTATAAGTTGATGGAGAGATTGATATTGGAAAGATGGGAGATATAAGATATTGGAAATAAAAGAGATATAAGATATTCCATTTATATAATATATAAAGAAAATAAAGAAGTAGTACATAAAAAGTAGTGTGGTGTAGTGGTTTGTAGCTTGGAAGTTTAACCATAGGGCATGGGTTCGAATCCCACTGGAAGCAAAATTTTCTTTTTTTTAAATAACGGGTCCGAAAAAATTAACGGGTAGAGGGTCTGAAACATATTCATACCAAACCGAAAAAACTAATGGGTAGGGGCCTAGCGGGTCCGAAACATATTCATACCAAAATAAAATGAAACGGGTCCAAAAAAATTAATGGGTAGCGGGTCCGAAACATATTCATACCAAAATAAAATGAAACGGGTCCGAAAAAATTAATGGGTAGCGGGTACGAAACATATTCACATCAAAATAAAATGAATTCGGATACATGCGGATATCCGCTCCGTTTAGAGTTCGCGGATATTATCCAAATCCGTATCCGGAACAATTGGCTATACACAGAAATTATCCGAATCCGTATCCGGAATTATCCGAATCCGTTTAATCCGGATACGGATCTTGCTCGGATTCGGAGCGGATTCGGAGCGGATTATCCGGCTCCGTTTTCAGTCCTACACGGAACCAAATCTGCTCATTTCTTTTTTCTTTTTGGATTTATCAAAATTCATCACACTTTTAATTAAATCTGAATTATTTCAATAAATTAAATTAATATAAAAAATAAAAATTGAAGCCGTGTGAATATATCCGGGTGAAAACGGAGCCGGATTATCCGGGTGGATATCCGCTCCGAATGCACTTTAATCCGAATCCGGATTTAAACGGATTCGGATAGTCCGGATACGGATCCGGATAATATTTGGAAAGTTGCAACAGTATCCGGATACGGATACGGATTCGGATAGAAATGTTTAAACGGATCGGATATCCGCATGTATCCGAAAAGTGTTTTAAATTAAAATTATTCAAAACCCATTTAAGGATTTCGGGACCCGAATCCATTACTCATTATCTGAGTCCCCAGTGCAATGGACTGCCTCCCCCAGCTTCTTTTATAAAGGTTCCAGCGCAATCAAAGCTTTTGTTTTGATGTTGTGGGACAAATGACGAATAAACCGGAATTCCAGGTTGTGAGGCATTGGGCGCTGGGTATTGGGCTGCTTTAATTCAAGTTTTCAATTTTTTTATTCGGGACGTGGCCCAAATTAAACAATAAACTAACAGAAACGAAGAAATGAATAAACAATATTATAATGCCATTTAGAGTTTAGATCTGGACCACTGATTGAATAAAGAAACGAAAAAACTTAAATAAACTATTCAATTATGATTTTTTCATAGATCTAAATTATAAACTTAAATAAACTAACATAAATTATTCATTTCATATTTCAATTTTGTTAATTAGTATTTGTATCTTAAAGTTCAATTATCCGACAATTATTCGTTTTGTATCCGTATCCGTATCCGTATCCGTAGATTATCCGCTCCGTATCCGTATCCGTTTGACGTGGATTTGGTTTTACATTTTGATATCCGTTTACTATCCGTATCCGTATTCGTATCCGCTCATTGAAATGTGGATATGGATATGGTTTTACCACTATCCGCTCCGTATCCGCTCCGTTTTCACCCCTACGTGTGATAGATTTTGAACAATTCCGATGAAAAAAAACAAGAGTGCTCTTTTTCTAAAAAAAAAATATAAATTTGTCTCAGACCAGATTGACCTAAATCATGATCAAACGGCCCAAATGCATTAATGAAAAAGATGCGCCAGTGTATACTGATGCATTAACACAAATTCTACTGATGGCTTAAGTCGGCTTATGTGAATATTGATATTGTTGCTTGGGGGTTTTTTCGGCATATAATCAGAATTTTGTCAGGTCCAGATATACCACAAATCAATGCGTTACATGGAGATCAGTGATAGGGATCTATATGTCATGAATGAATTACATGGGTATTATCGAATTAGAGAGGGGGCTGTCCGATGCCCATCGGACTGAGTTAGGTTCGATGGGTGGTTTTCACCGTCCGATCCATTTTAAGATCTGTGCGTATCACTTTAATATCCGTGTTGTTTGTTTTAATATCCGTGCACACAGATTTTGAAGTGAATCGGACGGTAGAAACCACCCATCGAACCCAACTTAGTCCGATAGACATCGCCAGAGAAGGAAATTTGTCACGGAGTGACTAGTCACGTCACGGAACGTCACGTCACGTCACGTCACGTGTGTCGATTACGTGACGTGACTCGCGTGACGCGTGACGTGATCATTCGCGTGACGTGACCACATTCTAGTAAAAATATACGTCACGCGAACCAGTCACGTCACGTGATCACGTTACGTCACGTCACGGTATGAAACATAGAGTATCCAACTTTTTTTATATATATAGAGTATTCATATTTTTATTATAGTGTAAGTTCAGTGATATTGGTACTAATGTAGTACTGATTTTTATTTTCTTTAGTTTAGTTTAATGAATGTTTGTAATTTGAATTTTTAAAGTAATGTCAGATGCAACATTTTCTAAAAAAAATAATCTTTACAATATTATTTACTTATTTTAGAATTTTTTATAACTTTTTCCTAAATTTTCAACAATTTAAATTAAAATATTAAAAAAATTGACATGACTAATTTACGTCAGGACACGTCACGTCACGTGTGATCACGTCACGTATGGTCACGGCGTGACTACGCGTGACGTGACCATTCGCGTGACGTGATCCTCCGCCACCATTTTGGTCACGTCACGTCACGTCACGTGAAAAAAAAAGTTGATCACGTCACGTGACTAAATCACGGCGTGTTTGTCACGTCACGTCACGGCGTGTCACGTATTTCCTTCTCTAGACATCGGACAGCCTCCTCTCCCTTATCGAATAGGGACTAATGTGTCATGCTCATGCATGCTGTAATATGCCTTTTCATGTGCTGGTAATGCACAAAACTGATCTAACTTTGTCATAATTAATAATTAATAGCATGTTCCTACGGGCTTCTTGCGAAAAAAAATTATACGTTCAACTATTTAAATAACATTTAAATATATGTTCTTCGACATTTAAGTATGACACTTATCATATTATAACTAAATTGAAAGTCACTTAGTATCAAATTATTTGAATTTTTCAACAATTAATTATTTTTAGCAATCACATTAATATTTAATCTATTATGATCACATTAATTTCTCTCAGTTCTGAATAATCAAAATGGTGCTCTCAAAATAACATCTCCTTAAATTTAAACATCTGAGATCAAGAAAAAGAAACCACAAAAAACACTCGAAAAACATTCCGCATTCTATATATTTTTTTTAATGTTAATTGACGATTATCAACCAATGATGTCATTAAACAAAAAAATGAGTTTAGTAAATATTACAAATAACTGAAATGGGAACAAAGGATAAAATTTCCCTCGCCTTTTATAATAAAACTACAAAATATAAATGTCATTTCAACACAATAATAACAACAAAATACTTGCTCATAACGTGCATCAACCAAAGTTATACACAAGATGGTGCCTTGAGAAACCAAAAACAAAAATCCAATCCATACATCATGACTTATATTAACACAAACCAGTTACTTAATATTTTTTTAAGAAGCAAACCAGTTATTTATTTTTAGATATAAGATATCCTGATCAGGTACTAGATCTCCTATATTGCAAGACATGATTAGTTAGTTTTAGTGGTAATGCAGGGGTGCTGGAGTCTGGCTGAGTTGCATTCCTTGATGATGAATGTCCTGTAATAATAAAAAATTTGCATTACATTTTCATTCTGTCTTCATATTTCACACAACTGACAATATTAATTCTTGGTCTTATTAAAGGTGGGTATAAATTATTGACACTTTGCTATACAAGCTCCTGTTATTCACTCAAGGAAAGTTGTTTTATGTGGAAAAATTGTAGTAGATAGGAAAACCAAGAAAAACAAGACACAAATTCAACTAAAAGAACAATTAACTTAAGAAAATGTTCACAGTAATAAAGAAATTAATGTAAATGGTATAGCTAAAGAACAATTAACTTAAAAAATATCCAACTCAAACTTACCGAGGCAAAGTGATTAACATCACGGTGGTGTGCCTCATCAGCTCTGACAACAGTGACAACATCCTTCAAAGTGGCATTAGCTGGTAATTGCCAGTAATCAATGGCAATAGCTGGTGCTGGCGTATTCTCCATCTTTCCGTCCTCAAGGTCCTTGAGGAACTCGGTGTAGGAGTGAATGGCCTCCTCCTCTAGGTATCCCGTCATACGGTGAGCAAACTTTGGGGAGATTAGATATCCCAAGAAGTATGCATTGAAAAATACTCCCTGCAAGTTGCCGTGTTAAATTGTTTAGTTCTCAGTGATGATATTTATTTAAAAAAAAAATTGGTATATTTGACATGTTGAAACAAAACCAAACAAAACATTAACAAATATGTCCAAGATCGAGATTGCTTTTATTTTTTATCTAATGGAGAAACTACACCTATCACAAGTTGACATTTTTGCCCTTTAACTAATAATTAATACGTAATGTTCTCAAGTTCAATTCCATTGAAATCCAATCTAAAGATGTCCTATATACTACCAAAAAGTTTAGCAAGTGATGTGTTATAATTACAAAATCAGAGCGACTGGTAAATTTGGAGTTGTCTCGATCTCAATATGAACTATCCAGTGTTATTTGTAAACAACCAGAAAAAATTCACACATTCCATACCTGAACAATCATGACAAGAGCCCGTTCGTACCAGTGAGGCTTGGCAACCTCCATAAAGGTCATCAGATGCATGCGCTCATTTTCAGCCTCCTCCAGTAGTGCACGGATCCATCCACCACTCTGTTCGAAGCGGCGCAGTGAACGCAAGTGCAGCAGCATCCCGCCGACCATGCCCGGAACAGCTGCTACCGTTTCCAACATCATCGCACGACAACCGTACCGCCTCTACAAAATGAAGCTAATAGGTTATATAAAGCAAGTCAAGCATTGACAGTTTCAAATAACAACAATCTTCACAACTAAATGGCATATTATTCTAATATCACTTTATATTTGAATGCTCCTGAATATCAGTTCTAAAAACATAAGAAATAAGAAACACTGATTTGCCAATTTAAACAAACATATAACTGTTTGCGATCCTAAAACTTGTTACGAGCTTCCAACCAAATGTTCATAATGCAGATCAAGCAAGAAAAAGAAACTTGTTGACTTGTTCCTAAAACTGGCATAAAGTAGAATACATGGATAACGATCTGTTAAGCAATTGGATCTCATAGAAGTAGTGAAATATCCAATTTTAAACTACAAATGAAGGAAGAATTAATGCTAAACTTCTTATGAAATATTTAACTTTTGTATGGCACAATATTCCCCGGAAAGCCGTAGGGGACAAATACTATCAAAGGAAAAGTTAAAGTCACTTGATTTCCTGTCTTTTCATATATATAATTTCCTTAAAATTCCGCCCATTTTGTGAATAAGTTTATACTATTTCCAAATCCTTTGTATTGCAAAAACAATGATGCATATACTAAAAAAAAAAACTTTGATTTATTGTCTGCTCGTGTATAGGAAAGTAACCAACATTAGCAATATTATTCACTAATGCCCTAATTAATCCCCATAGGCCCACGGGCCCAAACCCAAACAAAGCAGGTTATGGAAGTTAAAATTACGCGTCGGGTCCCGCGAATACTGCCACATCGCCAGAATCGCAACCGTAAACCACATTCTTAAGGAAAGAATCAATTACACGTTTCTAACATGAGATTGCCACACTGAATCCTTATTGATCGCACCGGATTTCTCGCAACCTCCGTAGAAAAGTCAATAAATTCAATTCCCAGTTTCTTGGGGAAGGGGACAAAGATAAAAAGATCCCTTCGGCTCAAAAAAAAAAAAAAAAAAAAAAACAGCTCTCCAACTTCCTTCCCACTCGGATAGAAAAACAATATTTTTTTTAACTTTTGGTAGAAAATTGCTGTAGGCTTAATAGACGCTAAAACTTCGCATGTGATAATTTTTTTAAATAAATGAGACGTCTGTATCGTCTCCAGTTAGCAACGAAATGGAACTCTATATCTAACCATTGACGGAGTATTAATTGTACCAATGAAAATGGCAGGGAGGTGTACCTGGAAGAAGATATCGGTGGGTACACGGAGTGATTTGACTGTCCAGTATGCGACCTTGTCCATGAGAGTTGTCGGGGCATGGTGCTTCGTTAAATCTATCGTCACATCAGCTTTATATGTGTCCCATGGCTGTAATTTACACACACAGATCAAACACCGATCGATCAGATAATTAGAAGTAACACTGGGGAAATCTTAATGGCCATTTCACAGGAATCAAGCACGGATCAGAAGCAAATTTGATAAAAGTTCCAAAAGAAAAGGATCTGTCGTTAGTTTTTTACCTTGAAGCAAGACCACCTCCACTCGGTGCCATCTTCCTTTACAAGCTTAGTTGGAGGAATCCCCCAATAGCTAGTGATATCCTTAGTAGATGGTTGTGCCGGTTCAGGGGCTGTCGCTGCCTCCTTCTTTGCCACGGTTTCCTCTTGTGCAACAGAGGCAGATGTGTTAGCAAAGCGCATCCATACCACCGAGGATCTGGTGGCAGCGCCGTTGATAAAGGTGGTGGTGAAAGTGGTGGTGGAGGAAGGGGAGAAGTGGTGTGTGAGGTGCCTGACGAGGAGGGAACCCGCCATTCGTGAGCTATTCATGATGCCAAAACAGAGAGAGAGAGAGAGAGATCTTTGATCGAAAAAGAGAATGAATTAAATTGATTGAATACGAAATTGATGTTTGGTATCTGATAGAGGATATATATTGATATGGTTTTATGCTTGTGCGGTGTTTTCTGATTTTGTTTCTGTTTATGGATGGAAGGAAATGGGAAAGGAAGGTCAGGCGGTGTAATATAGGAATCTTGATCAATCTACATCTGGATTTTCTGTGCCATCTGGTCTAACCCGTCAAACCCGGAATATATTGAGACGATCAATGAAATGCAACCTGCGACAAAGTCAACACTTACGTCGAAGACACAGTCAATCCTGTAGCTGGATCAGCTATGTCGGTTTATGTGTAGAGCTGAGTTGTGTCACGCTGCGTGCGAGTTGATCCGCTTGCACATGACTTTGGCTGGAGAAAAGTAAAAGAAAAGAAAAAATTTGTTTGTAAAATGAAAAAAGTTCCGCGTTAATTATATGTTTTGCTCCATCTATTCACCAATATATCCAGATGGAATTTTCTGTTACGCAAAAGTCCAGAACGTAAGTAGGGTGTGAATTAAAGAGCAAAATATAGGAATTGGATTTGCTGCGATCTAAATGATATGAACCGTAATTTTAAAATCTCTGTTTTTTTAGATTTAATCATCTAATAATTTATATTCACGAATTTCAAAACAACTAATTTTTCTGTGCACAAATCATTAAACAATTCAGCAGTTAGATTTTAAAAAATAGAAATTATAAAATACTGTTCATGAGTAAAGAATTGCTGTAGATTCGGATCCCAAAATGTATGGGGATGGTTCTCAGAATTCACATCCTCTCCAATATTGCACAAGGAAATCTTTTACAATTAGTGAATCCGGACCATTCTTTTTAGCTTGGCATGAATCTCAAAGTCCAACAATACTGCTCCTGCGCTAGCTCGAATTTCAAAGTGGTGAAATTTAATCTCAAGCCGTAAAGTGAGGCCCATCCTCTGCAATATTGGAGAGCTTGAATTCACTGTTTTCATGGGTTTGAAACTCATCTGGTGTTTTAAAAAATTAAAAAAATATATAAAAAATAAAACAGATTTTTAGCCGGAATTTTTTTAATAACTAAAAAAACAGACTTAAAATGTAAAAGAAAAAATTGTTAAATTGAGAAGGACGTTAATACAAAGTCCACTGGACGTGAAATTTCTAATCTTGACTGATATTTGACTTTTTTCTTAAATTATCATATTTTAAAATAAATATAAAAGAGATACAAATTTAATTTAAAAATTGAACTTTTTTCTCAATTTATGTAATTAAAATTTTTGCAGGGGCTTGCTTATAAAGCGACAATCTTAAGTAGGGCTGCATAAAAAATCATAGTTCATGATTCGATTCAAGTTTGATTAGAAAAAGTTAGTAAAAAGTTTGATTCGAAATTAATTTCAACTAAACTCAAACTAGACCTGGTACGTTCGAAATAGGTTCGCAAACTATTCTAGTTTGAATCTCAAAGTAACGTGAACCGTTGATTTCTGCTGATGACTTAAAAGTTAAAACATAAGACCCCAGCTATAAGTTATAACTCGTAAGTCGTAACCCTTACTCTTAGTTCTGAAATTCTAGATGACTTGCACCTTTCGTTTTTTAGGACTACGATTACTCTTCTTTGTCGTAAAAAAATTCATAAAAAATTTAAAATTGAGTTCATAAAAAATTTAATTCAAACTCAAACTGAAATAAGTTCGAGCCAGTTCGATTCGTTTGCAGCCCTCTTCTTTCAAGTGCAACCGCAACCAGACACCGTCACACCAGTGTTGGTGCGTTTTTTGCAATGAAAGCGGAATCAATTGTGGCGACTGGACTATGAAACATAGTAACAAATGAATAATTCGGGTTCGGTTCGGCGGGGTCAAATATTCGTGATTCGGGAATAATTCGGGTATAATTCGGGAATGATTCGGAATTATTTTTAAATTTTACAATATTTTTTTTTTTTTTTTTTTTTGAAAATCTTCGCAGAAGCTGCGAAGTCGTGAGGGAGAATCGAACTCTCGACCTTTGGATAACCAACAATCCTATGACTTTTTTCCTAGCCAATTGTGCTACCTCCCCTTTAAATTTTACAATATCAAATAGAAAGAATTAAAACAAAATTTCAGAATATAACACACAAAGTTATATATATTTGTCAACATAAAATCTGTATCTATGTTTGGTGTGGAGCAATTAATGCACGGGAATTTTTTAAGTTAAATTTCAGACACAGTAACATAAAATGGGCCTACGGGCTGTAATCAAAAAAAAAAAGAAAACATAAAATGCAGAGTTTTGGGGATCCGTATCCTCTCTATTACTACACTTTATGGTTTCGGATTAAATCTCAGGTAGTTTGAGATTCGGGGAGAAATATGGGGCGGTATTATTGTGCTTTGAGATTCGTGCCAATTTAAAATGAACGGTCCAGATTCAATAATTGTAAAAGATTCCCTCGTGCAGTAAGAGAGAGGATGTGAATTCGACTTTTGGAGCGTCCTTTGTACAGCTGCACGTTACTCTGCACGAATTATCCGTGATTTCAGCAAACGCGTAAAAATTTCAACTTCTCCCGCGTGAAACAGCGACGAATTTTTCCGAATGCTACGCGTTTAATTCGTAAAATACGTTAAATATGCGAATAATTCGCGAATGAAACGTTTAATTCGTGAATTGCTGTATTATTTGCGGATTGATCCGCTGTTGGCTCAAAAACGTTTAATTCGCAAATAATTCACGAATTAAACGCGAACCGTGTTACTATGCTATGAAATATGAATTATCTGAAAGCTCTGGTAGTCAATTGATTCACGAAAGATAACCACAAGAGATCTGAACCGACAACATTAGGGCCTGTTCGGCAATAGAGTGGGATTGGGTATAGGAATGGGATTGAAAATTATTGAACTAAAAAAATATTGTGCGCGTGGGTTCTTTCACACGAAGTCTGAGTGAATTTGTTTTTTCCCACGCACACAGTGAAATCCGAAGAGGCCCTAATGTGTATGTGTTGCCTCTATCAGTTGCGCAGCCCCCCTTGGTTCCGATGAGCTATAAACATACAAAATGATCGGACCAAATAGCGAATGGATTTAACTCATTTGAAAAGCCACGTGAAAATCGAACTTGAGAGAAAGAAAAAAAAACATAATGGTTCGTATTAAATTGAAAATAAAAATTAGAATTTTCTTTTAAGACCCATTCAATCACTCCGACACCCGTCCGAAAATAAAGAACAGGGAAAACTTTTCTTCATAGACGGCAATTAACAGCTTTGTTCACGTTTTTTTATTCTTCTTCTGATACAGTCAATACTGTATCAAATTAGCCTTTTAAATTAAATAGAAGATATTAATCAGTATATTACCACAGTAATAATACTCACATTTTTGTTCGTGAAATACTGTATCGGGAATAAAACATTTGACTGACCTTTTACCTAATAATTCATGAATAAAACGTGAATCACGAATTATTCGCGATAAAAACGCGAAAAAAACTTGTTTTATTTTATTTTTTTAGAAAAATTGGTTTTTATTTATTTATTTATTTTAGGGGTATTTTTTTGGGATATTTTTTTTTTGTTTGTATCAAATTATTTCCGAATTATATTCAAATTATATCCGAATCACAAATTTTTAACCCCGCCGAACCGAAGCCGCACTATTAATTTGTCACTATGTATATTATGAAGCAACACAAATTGATACACAAAGGATTATACAGAAGAGTACAGACGATGACAAATAGTATTGCGCGTCAGTGTTTACATCCGCAAGTCGCCTTGACTCTCTGAGGCTGTCAAGATGGAACAGAATTGTGGCCCCTTAATTTTTTTTTTTTGGAGGTGGAGTTGTAGCGAGCACGTGGGTGTATGAAAGGTGGGCCCCCGTGAATTCAAGCCGCCTTAAAATTAAAAAGGCTGTAGTACTGTAGTACTGTACTACTATAGCCTATAATAATTTTTTTATATGGCAAATTAAACATCTTTGTTTAATCCTAGGCTGCTTGGAAGATTCTTTTCTACAGTTTCGGTATGTTAAATCACGATCATTCAAATAAAGTTTATTTGTCGATGTTATCTTGTGTTTTCTGTAACAAATGTTATGGTCTGAACGTTAGTTTTATATATATATATATATATATTCGTGATTTTTCAGTCATGATTTTTAGTTGTTTTCTTTTCTTTTTTTAATATCAATAAGAGAGACTTTTTTTATAGAACCCAAATAAAAAACTTCGGCCGAAATTTTTATTAATATTAAAAAAAAATATTAAATTTCAAATCTACTCTCCATGCAGATGAATTTCAAAATATGTCAAAACCGCAATTTTGTTTGGGTTCTATGATTTTTTTAATTAAATAGAAATGTTTATAATTTATTTATTTTTTATATTGAAATATTAGAAATATTGTATATATTTTTTCAAAATAGATAGAATACTATATAATTTGATTTATTAGAAAGACTACAACAAATAATCGGATCAACATTTTTCAGGCCGGATTTTTTACAGTTGTAAAAAAAAATTAAAATATTTATTTGTGTGTTATTAGAAAAAAATAAAAATATTTTAAATCTGAATTATTGATCTCGGTTCAAAAGTCATTTTTAGATATATACAGAAAATATTTGGATTCTTCTATTTTTGAAAAAATAAGAAAATTTGTCAAAAAAAAAATTCAGAGAATTTTGTCAGAGAATTTTTTAGTTTGGATTAATTATTGTAGTGTTTACAAATGTATCATGTTAAAAATAAAATTGAAATACATTCAGAAATAGATTCTTAAACTCTTATAACACTTTTTACAATGCCATTGCCATATCATCCCAATTTTTCCTTCAAAGTTACTTTTTATTTTTTCAATTCACAACCACCTTTAATGATTCAATGTATTACTTTTCTTATTTTGAATCACTGGAACTCCGTGACCGTGGGGAGACGTTTACCTCACAACAATTTATTCATCCAAACTTCTTAATTTAGATAAATTTGGAAAGTAAACGAACGTAGTAGATGTTTCTGTAGAATTAATTCATTTACGATACTATTTCGGTATTTCCAGAAGTACGTACAAAAAACATTAAATTTGAGATGCTTGGGAAACAAGTCAGGTTCAAATTAAATTATTTTAACGGAGACAAGTCAGAGTAGGCGTGTGATCCTCTGTATTGATTCCTTTCTCATGACCGTTAGATCCTCTATAGAGATTCCTTTCTCATTAATGGCAAAGTTCCTTCTAATTATGGTTTTAATTTAATCCGGCCCAGATAATTATCCACAGAATCCAACACCAAATGTACTATGTACATCAGACTCGTTTCAATTGAATAAAAAAAATTAACCTGTTCTAAATTTATTCAAGGTACGGATTCATTTTTAGTTCAAATAAACAGTTGTTTCAGTTGCAATACGTACTTGACAGAACCGAATTGAAATAGGTACTTCTTTGTTTTTGTTTTTATTTTTAAAATTTTGTACCGAATTCACATATACATCGTTAAAGAAATAAAGACACTGGAAGTAACTATAGCATTTTAATTTAATTAAACCGTACGGGAAGAAAAAGGAAAAATCATTGGTGTGGAGAAGAGACATCTTCTACCCTTCTTATTGTTGATTTTTAGACTCTCGTATGAGTAGTTGTGAGATTGAAAAGGAATATGCAGAAATAAAGTAATTTTCATTCAGTTTTTTTTTTTATTACTGAGTGGTATCGCTATTTATATTACAGAGGCTAATATAGTTGTTATTGCACTGTTGGTATTTTTTTTGTCTTTTTCTAAATATTAAAAGAACAAATGTTTTTCTTTGATTTAATCCTAGCCGCTTGATCGATGATGAATGACTTAGATCAATCCTTCAATTATTTTTTATTTTCAACATATATCATGTTTTCCATTTATGTTAATAGTAAAATATCAGTACACTTGTCAGTTGTCACTTACTATTGTTATATTAAGATGGAATGCAAAAATTCACAAAGGAATTCGAGAAAAGTATGGCGTGATGGATGGGATCTAGAATAGCGAAATTTGAAAGTAGTAAACGAAATAGAGAAAAATAGTTTTATTCGGATTAGTAAAAATATTGTTTGGATTGTATATTTGAAAAAAACGAATAGCTGTAACCGAGAAAAAATAGTGTTAACAATGTGCTAATTAAGAGAGAAAAAAATAGACAAATGAGATCTCAAACGAATTGTCATGACGTAAAGATAGCATAAAAAATGTCAACTTTGTCATTTCAGAACTATGTTGGCGAAAGTTCAAAAAAAATATTTTTTCTCTCTTCACACTTCTGAATAGTAGCATTTGCAAATAATAAAAAATAATAACTATTCCGAATTATTATTTAGATGCAATTACTATTTCGAATAGTCTCTATTCTAGAATAATCTCTGTCCTTGAATAATCCAAACATACCCCTAATTGTGCAACACATTGCACTAACATTGTGAATTTTTGAGAGAGATTTTAGCAAGAATCTTAATATCTTGAATATCTTGAATATTGATAACAGTAAAAAACGGTAAAAAATTCTGGACCATTGGATCTGCGATTTTCAATGTGGCTTAATAAATAGTAAAAAAATTCCAAAAAATGTAAAATTTGGCCTCCAAGCACATTTCAATATGAAGAATATGTTGAATGGTTCAGATCGGGTGTTTGAATTTTTAAAATGAAAATATAGTGCCGTAGAGTACCAACCCGTTTTACTCTATAGAGGACCATAGTCGGACTACATATATATAGTCCGACTATGGTACTCTATAGAGTAAAACGGGTGGTACTCTATAGAGTAAAACGGGTGGTACTCTACACTATATCTCCATTTCCAAATTTCAAATAGCCGATCTGAACCGCTTAACATGTTTTCCATATTGAAATGTGTTTGGAGACCAAATTTTACAGTTTTTGGAATTTTTTACTATTTATTAAGCCACTTTGAAAATCGCAGATCCACTGTGAACAGTAACAAACAGTAAAAAATTCTGGACCATCGGATCTGCGATTTTCAATGTGGCTTAATAAATAGTAAAAAAATTCCAAAAAATGTAAAATTTGGCCTCCAAGCACATTTTAATATGAAGAACATGTTGAACGGTTCGGATCGGGTGTTTGAATTTTTAAAATGAAAATATAGTGCCGTAGAGTACCAACCCGTTTTACTCTATAGAGTACCATTGCCCAACTCTCTCTCTCTCTCTCTATATATATAAAGAGAGAGATAAGCTAACTTGCTTTGGGAAGTAAAGAGGGTTCTTTACTTCCCGCTTGTATCTCCATTTTCAAAGTTCAAATATTCAATCCAAACCGTTAGATATGATCTCCATATTGAAATGTGCTTGGAGACCAAATTTTATATTTTTTGGAATTTTTTTTATTATTTATTAAGTCACTTTGAAAATTGCTGATCCGATGGTCCATAAATATTTACCGTTCACCCAAATTTGCAGATTTTCAAAGTGGCTTAATAAATAGTAAAAAAAAAATCCAAAAAATGTAAAATTTGGCCTCCAAGCACATTTCAATATGGAGAACACATTGGAAGTTTCAAATTGACTATTTGAACTTTGAAAATGAAGATACGAGCGGAAAGTAAAACACCCTCTTTACTTCCTAAAGCAAGTTAGCCCATCTCTCTCTCTCTCTCTATATATATATATTTAATAATGCAACACAGGAAAATATTTTGGAAAAAGAATTTACAGTCTATTTGATAATGTAACATCAAATTATAACAAAAATTTATAACTAATATTATAATCTGTTATGATCAAATACTGACTAAATATTATTGTTGTTTTGAGATTCGTACATAAAGGGGATTTGAACAGTTCAAATTTTTAACATATCAAACTCAAAATTTGAGATATCTTAGAGGATGAAAATTCCAAGTTTACCTGTTAGGTCGAAAACTATCTAAACGTATACCAAAAAAATAAATCAGAAAAAATACCCAAAAAAATTACAGAAAAGTATAAAAGCAAGTTGATTATCATTTATATAGTTGACACTTTGACATATCACAAATACTCAACATAAAGGCCGAAGCCAGACCATTACTGGTATGAAGCCCATGAAAAATATATTACCCAAATCCAAATGGCCCATAAAAAAAATCAGGATGGCCATAGTTCAAAAGAATTTGCATCCTCTGAGATATCTTAAACTTTACGTGACTATAGTAAAAATTTTAACCGTTTACATAGTTTTACACGAATCTCGAAGTAAAAATAATACTGGGCCCTGCTCTATCCCCGAATAGACACCGAACACGTCGGTCACGCAAAAATTGAGATACCTGAGAAGATACGCACTCGTTCAAAAGCGACTATATATGCTAAATTGCTAATGATTGCACTGGTACATAAAATAAGTGATTCCTTGATTTCCTGGATCCATCTTCTCCCAGGTACTGTTTAGGATCAAGCTCACTTTACGGTTTGAGATTCGGGCTAGCGCAGGGTGTAGTATTATTGGGCTTTGAGATTCGTGCGAAGTTAAAAAGAACGTTCCGCATCCATTAATTGTAAAAGATTCCCTTTTCGGGTAACGGAGAGGATGTGATTCGTGATTTCCTTCTCCAATTTGTTCATAATAAAAATCTTGCTGGTTTCAGTTTTTCCGAAGTTCCAGTGTTCCACCTCCTGCTCTCTCCTCTCAAAATTACCAATCTGTTCAGGGGCTCCAGGGAATGGACGGCCGTGATCTCTCGACATCTCAGTCAGCGAAGGAGACAAAAGGGAACGAAAATAGAGGGGAGCCCTCGTGCAAATCTAAAGAAATCGAGTGCGTTCAAAATCCATCGGACGGTCAGAAGGGGACATCCAACTGCAGCGGTCTCATGGCTGATGAGGCGGGGAAAGAGGTTAGCTTTGAATTTCTAATTTTGTAAGCTGGTAGAAATATATTCGGGCATTAATAAACACCGAGACATATGATATTTTTAATAATTTAATTGAGCATCATATATAGCATTTAGACTGAGCTAAATGGGATAGTATGAAGGTGACATATTGCCATATATTAAATTGTAAGTCTAGGATTTTGCTTCTCCAATGAGTGAAAGGATAAGATTTTTCTTTTTTCTTTTTAAAATAAAAAAATACAAAAAATTGATACACTCTTGAGTCTTGACATATCCACAAAGGATTTCTTAAAGTTCAATCCTGCATTAGTGTAACGAAACAGGCACAAATGCAAGAGAAAGCTCATTAATTGGCAGACTAAGTATCCAAATTGAAATAAAAAAAAAAGAATACAAAAGTACTATTATGACAATCATTGTTATTATAGTTGACACTATAGTTTGCTGTGATCATTGACTTAAATAGCCCAAATGTTAGTGCACAAAAGAAGGTTAAATTTGACATTCCAAAAATCGAATGGTCTTGGATCTTTAAAATTTTTGATGGACCTTCAATATTGATTTGTTCTCTGATGTTACAACGAGATAAATTAGGACTGGGGATTGCTAGCTGGACTGCCCTTACCAGTATCTAGTCTAACAGGTCGTTATGAATTTCCCCAAATCACTATTGGTTCATCATTGTAACAGAATGTTGAACAAAATGACATACCAACTTCTTTTGGTATAATACTATAGCAAGGAAAACTTTTTTTTTGAGTAAATTAATGTTGGAGATCAAGCCACCTAACTATTTAATATCCACAAATAATTATTCTTTTTGAATTTCGAACATACTCTCTCACACACAAAAAACATTGCCGTTGTCACCAAATCAAAGACTGGTTTTTTAAATTTGACGAATAAAATGCTCTCAGGAAATTTCACACCTCACCTCTGGAATCCATGGTAAATAGGACTCAAATAATCTCCCATCTCATATTACTAACCGAAAATATTAATTATTTGGACCCAGATAACTCTCCCCGCACCCCCATCCCCCCTCTATCTCCGCACTAAAAGACAAAAAAATTTGGTTCGGCGTAGTATTAACATCTATATGTAATGTATTTACAGTGCATCAAACAAGTATTTAACTCTATTCATTGGAGTATTAACTATCTGCCCAACAGCGAAACAATATATGTCTCCACAAAAATTTAACATATCTATCCCCTCATCCCCGCACTAAAAGACAAAAAAAATTAGGTTCCGACATTTGCGTCCCCGCACTAAAAGACAAAAAAAATTAGGTTCCGACATTTGATGTTTAAATTTCATGCAGTATTTAACTCTATTCATTGGAATATTAATAGTGCATCGAAGAAGTATTTAACACTATTCATTGGAGTATTAACCGTCCGCGTCCAACAGCAACACAATATGTTCCCGCAAAAAATGACAAACTAATGTTCCCGTGTCCCGCACATCAGTATTTAACTTTATGAATGTTAGTATTTAACATTATGAACTTTAGTATTTATCTTTAAAGTCAAAAGTATTAATCTCTAAAATTAAAAATAAGTTGCATGAATTCTATTTAGCATCCTATATCTTAGTATTTAACTTTATACACATCAGTATTTAACTTTAGGAATATTAATATTTAACTTTAGGGGAGTTAGTATTTAAGAGGGGATGGAAATGTGGGGTTCTATATAATTATTCTTAACAATTAGAGATAGTGGTAATAATGTCTATCAATCTGTAATTATTGTTCCCGCACCACCATCCCCTCATATCCCCCTATTAAAAGACAAAAAAAATTAGTTACCAACAATTTGATAGTTTAAATTTTCTGCAGTATTTAACTTCAGTCTTTAATGTATTTACCGTGCATCGATCTAGTATTTAACTTTGTTCATTGTAGTATTAACCATTGGTATCCAACAACGAAAAATATTGTCCCCCCACTAAAAGACAAAAAGTTAGTTAGCAACTTTTCTTTTTAGGACTGCGGGGATAAATGAGGGATGGAAATGAGGGGTTCTATATAATTATTCTAATTATTTTTGTCACTGTGTACTGGGACCCAACGAACAGAAAAAGAGAACTACAGATGGGACTTTCTAGAGTGTTTTGAGAATTGGAGTATTGGCAAAAACTTAGATGGTCAAATATGAAACGTAGAGAAAGAGAGAAAGCCAAGGCTATATGGTCTCTGGAGAAAATGTGAGTCTTAATATTATTATTTAATTATTTTTTGGGGGGAGATTTGATATATTATAGTGTTATACCGGATAAATATGTGAATTTTTACAATTTTAGAGAATAAATATGTAATTATTGATTTTGGAGGAGTAATACGTAATATTGAATTTTTTGAGGAGGATACATGGAATTCCTCCATGAATTTAAATTTAAACTAGTTTCATTTGCATGTGAATCTAAACTATCTGTGTGAATCTCAATGTAAATCAGATTGCTTATCAAATATCAAATATGATCGAAAATGCAAGTCAAGAAACTCTCCTCTCTCGTAAGAGTCAAGTAGAGTTCTAAATAGCTAGCTATAAATGTATTATAGCTATGCTATAACTTTTTCGGACCATAAAAACTAAGCTATGGGATAAAAATGCGCTAATTCAACTACGACTGTTATTACCGCTGCGCGCTATTGCAGACCGCTACGCTACATGTTTTTCTTTCTTACAATTTACATTGACTTTTGTTTCTATTTGTGATGCTACATGGTCCACTATGCTATGTATACTAAACTGAACTCTGTGCTTCTGTACCTATTTGATTTAGTCTCTCCTTCTATATCATCAAATATTCAAATATTAATTCTTCATTTTCCTTATTCTTTGTATAGTATTCACTTGTAAAATTATTGTCCTTCATTTCAATTATTATAATATGTAAAATAACCAAATAGGTACTGATTTTGTTTCACTTGTAAAATCAATTACTCTTCGTCTATTATAATATGTAAAAAAGTACAAAGTTAGATTAGTTGTTAATTCAATTTTTCAATATTAATAATATTGATAATTAGTAGAAATATATGATATAATTTTTCAAAAGAAAAAAATATTATGTAATATAGTTTGTGCTATAATTAATTTGTAACACATATTTTTTTTAACTTATAATTGCTAAATCTAAGATTCTAAGGTATGACTATATCTGTTTTTATTTTTGGGCCTTGGACAAGTCCAACAAATCCGGCCCGCTATGTTATCCGGATTTGCCAATTCGGATTGCTGTTTGACCGATGTCACCGAACAGTTGTTTTTAGGAAAAATTTATCCGGCAGTCGCAGTGATCGAACAACTATTACGAAACGTAACAGTATCGACTTACGAGTGGGCATGCCGGCGGGATCACAGGTGTCGCTTTCCCTCCAACTCTTTAATGGTACGTGGCTCTCGCCTTTCTCCACCCGTCCCAAAACTCTCTCTCTCTCTCTCTCTCTCTCGCTCTCCATTATAACACGGTGAACCGATTCAGTTATCTACTGAGGGGAAAAAGGGAAAAAAATATAAATAAATAAACATTTATTAATACCACCACCTCGCTCGTCGCTCCTTGCTTCACAAGGAACCACTTGATAGAACAAGCCTCATTCTCTTTCTCTCTCAATCTCTTTTTTACCTCATGTTGGTCATTTACGAGGAGTCTCCTTCTTCCTCTTATCGCGCGTGGCTATTTAGATTCGTTGTTTCAAACGATTCCTAGCACTTCCGCAGCATATTGGTGGGTGTTCTTTCCTCCTATTTGTATTTCCGTGACGGGATCTATTTTGCCTAACGAGATATGGGTTTGTGAGTAATTTAATCGAGGATTGTTCATTTTCTCGAATCTAATTTTATTCTGTTTGCTTCTACTTATAAATGTTTTTGGCGGAGATTTTGTTAGATTTACATTATGTAAATCTAAACTGAATATCATAATCTATGATATATAAAGGATTAATTAGTTGGGTACTGTCTGATTTAATCTGACCAATTGATCCAAGTAGTGTGCCTCCTGAATAGGCAGTCGCTACTACTCTCTGAGAAAGTACATAATTCTTGCTACTTAGTTATTTTGGTGCTAATAAACAAATATATTCATCAGTTGAACTTATTTTTATAATCTAAAATTTTGGAAGTTGATCTCATATTGCTTAGTATCAGTCACAATTTAACAAGTTTGACATGCGACCATTCCAAATTTTTGTTTCTTGCAGAGGCTGAGGCATTCATCTAGCACTGACCCCAGCACCTTGACTTCAGATTCGATGGGTGAAGAAGCTAATGGGTACCATGGTGTTGGAGAAGAACATGTCACACCAGCCTCAAACAATCTCCACAAAGTCTCCATCATCCCCCTCATATTTCTAATATTTTACGAAGTCTCTGGAGGTCCCTTCGGCATAGAAGACAGTGTGCAAGCTGCAGGACCCCTTCTATCAATTCTAGGGTTTTTACTCTTCCCCTTAATATGGAGCATACCAGAGGCACTCATAACTGCTGAAATGGGTACCATGTTTCCCGAAAATGGTGGGTATGTGGTTTGGGTCTCCTCGGCTTTGGGCCCTTTTTGGGGCTTTCAACAAGGCTGGATGAAGTGGCTTAGTGGAGTCATTGACAATGCTCTATACCCAGTCTTGTTCTTGGATTATCTGAAATCGGCCATACCAGCCGTGGGTGGGGGTTTACCTCGGATTTTTGCAGTTCTAGCTTTAACTGTTGTTTTAACCTATATGAACTATCGTGGTTTGACCATAGTAGGCTGGGTTGCAGTCTGTCTTGGTGTTTTCTCCCTCTTGCCATTTATTGTTATGGGGCTGATATCCATCCCCAAGATTCGCCCCTCTCGGTGGCTCAAGGTTAATCTACGTGGTGTTGATTGGAATTTATATCTGAATACTTTATTTTGGAACTTGAATTATTGGGACTCAATCAGTACCTTAGCTGGAGAAGTCGAGAACCCGACCAAAACCCTCCCAAAGGCTTTATTGTATGCTGTTATTCTTGTAGTAGTGGGTTACCTCTATCCTTTACTCGCCGGCACTGGAGCTGTTCCTCTGGACAGGGATCAGTGGACTGACGGGTACTTTGCTGACATAGCAAAGATGATCGGTGGGGTCTGGCTAATGGGCTGGGTCCAGGGTGCCTCAGCCCTGTCAAACATGGGCATGTTTGTTGCTGAGATGAGCAGCGACTCATACCAGTTGCTTGGTATGGCTGAGCGAGGAATGCTGCCGGCATTCTTTAGCAAGAGGTCCCGCCATGGAACCCCACTAATTGGCATCTTGTTCTCAGCCTCTGGTGTTCTTCTTCTCTCCTGGCTCAGCTTCCAAGAAATAGTGGCAGCTGAGAATTTTCTCTACTGTTTTGGCATGATTTTGGAATTCATAGCATTTATTGTGCTCAGAGTGAGGCACCCAAATGCACGCAGGCCATACAAAATACCATTCGGCACAGTCGGATGTGTGCTCATGCTTATACCACCGACGGCTCTTATTATGGTTGTTTTGGTGCTCTCATCTCTGAAGGTGGCAGTGATTAGCCTTGTGGCTGTTTGTATTGGGTTTGTGCTGCAGCCTTGTTTGAAGCATGTGGAGAAGAAGAGGTGGATGAGGTTTTCAATTAATTCGGATTTGCCGGATTTCAGGGAAGAGGAGGATGAGGAAGAGGAGACATTGGTTGCTTAGGTTGTTTTTACATATAGGTTTGTTTGAGGGAACTGAATAAGGCAACAGTTTGCATGTGAAACCCTTCCACTTACCTGGGAAGTCCTTGTACCTCGCATGAAGATCATCCCATATTATATTAGCCTTTCCTTTTTTTTCATCTGGTAAATGGGGTTTCTTGTTTCTTATTGAAATTAGTCTACTTTACTATAGGTTTCTATTACTATACTGGCAATAGAAACAAATGGTCATGGTTAGAAACTTGCAGTTTGCAAATTACATCCTCACCGTGTACCCTATCTCAGAATATCCAGTGCTGGCACACTGTTCTGCCTCAGTAAAGCCGCAAGAAAAGGAAGCAAAAATGTCAACGATTATTATCTGTCCTTAACCCTAAACTCAGTCCATTTATTCTTATAATGGTTACTGGTACTGTTGTCTAGTACCCTTTCATATCATGCATTATCTGTGAAATGTTGTGTTAGATTTTCAGAAACCCTACCTTTTCATATGCGTGAGAAGTCGCATTGAATGGAAATGTTCAAAGATTAATGGATGAATTTCTCTTTTGTATTTCATGGGCTTTCTTTTATCTTATGATGAAAATTCCCTGATTCATCTGTTGTATTGATTATTTGTCAGAGATGCATGGTTGTTCATTTACTACTAGAAGGATGAAAATCCAGAGAAGGTAGATAAGATCATAAGAGGAAAACCAAATTAATTGCTTGCTCATATATAACAAAAGAAAACATTTAATATCTTAATCTTACACGTAAGTTCTCATGGATTTATTTTTTTATAATCAAAACTATGATAAAACTGTGAAAAATGATAATGTATTTTATCAATAGCGGCCTTATTGCTAGTTGATATTCGGATATCAGTATTATAATAAGAAAGATAGTTGAATCTTCTTTGAAGGTCACTGATCATGCCATATTTTTTATGCCTTAATTTAATTAGTTAAGACTTACTAAATAAGAGTTGAGATCTATTGACAAACAAAATAACTTGAAAATAATTTGTAATTTAGAATCTGTTAAAAATAATTTGCAATTTAAAATTCAACAAACAATCTAATCTACACATTATGAATATTATATTCATGAAAAACAATGAAACTTGATGTAAGTTCTACAGTTTATTAAATGATATGAAATTTACAATAGTTGATATTTACTGATGTTTTATGAATTATCATAAGATATAAATTAGTTAAAATTGATACATAACATATCTATATAGCAAACAATATGTTTGTAATTTTTTCTCTGTGTAATTTTTCTTTTCAAATTGATTTGAAAGGACGTTATTAGAATTTCCGGGTTAATTAATTTTAATTGAATCTAGATTTTGAAATGAAAAGAAGAAAAATTGACCGTACTCAGCAATGTGAGAAAACTCTTTCTATACACTGCTATATTATAACATTTTCACATCCATATAGTTAGAGAAGGAAATTTGTCACGGCATGACTAGTCACGTCACGTCACGTGTGTCGATTACGTGACGTGACTCGCGTGACACATGACGTGATCATTCGCGTGACGTGACCACATTTTAGTGAAAATATACGTCACGTCACGTCACGTGATCACGTTACGTCACGTCACGGTATGAAATATAGAGTATCCAATTTTTTTTATATATATAGAGTATTCAGATTTTTATTTTAGTGTAAGTTCAGTTATATTGGTACTCATGTAGTACTGATTTTTATTTTTTTTAGTTTAGTCTAATTAATGTTTGTAATTTAAATTTTTAAAGTAATGTCAGATTCAATATTTACTAAAAAAATAATCTTTACAATATTATTTACTTATTATAGAAGTTTTTATATTTTTTTTTTCTAAATTTTCAACAATTTAAATTAAAATATAAAAAAATTGACATGACTAATTTACGTCACGACACGTCACGTCACGTCACGTGTGATCACGTCACGCATGGTCACGGTGTGACTACGCGTGACGTGATCATTCGCTTGACGTGACCATCTGCCACTATTTTGGTCACGTCACGTGAAAAAAAAAAGTTCATCACGTCACGTGACCAAATCACGGTGTGTTTGTCACGTCACGTCACGGCGTGTCACGTATTTCCTTCTCTACATATAGTTGTAGTAGTTTGATATATGATATAGAGAAATAGTTCAGCGAGGTTTCTTAATTTTGTAAATGTCCAAATTTTTTTTAAAGTAAAGATCGGAGGTTGAACCATCTAACTATCTAATATTTTCAATGAATTCTCATCTGAATTTCAAATTCATGATCTCCACATGAAGAACATTAATTTAGCTTTCTTTGGAAAAATATAATAAAAATATCAATCAAATGTTCATTAACCCTTCTGAGATTAATTGCACTTTTTTTGTTTTATAGTTTAGACAAGTAAAATGCACAATATATCGAATAAATAAATAAAATGATTTTGTGCTTATTTAATTAGTAGAATTTAATTTTAAGATTCGAAATCACATAATTGAGCCCACTAACAAAATGAAATGCAAAGTAAAATTTGTCCATTGAGAGTGTATTAAGTCCATTGATTCCATGTATCATAACTTGACACGTTAATTAAAGATAAGAAGTAAAAAAAAAAATCTTATTTTGTATTGGTTTTGGTTCTTTTATTTTCTTAAATCCAGCTAAACACTTAAACAGCTATAGCTAAGATATTAGCTTAAGCAGACGAATTCAAAAATTAATATAATATGCTAATTATGCTAATTACACCCAAAAAAAATTACGAGAACAAAACAGTAGATGCGCTGAGTACTTTTTTCAAACTAAGGGCGTGTTTGTTTGTTACGAAATTATACGAATTAATGAAATTTAATGGGGATGAAAATCCACTTTTGAAAAAGTGAGAACCTATGGGTATGGATACAAATGGATTAATTATAGGAATGTTGAAATGGGTGTTCGGTTGTACGGTGTGATTAGTTGTAGAAAATTATATTTTTCTTTTTAAAATTCTTGATATTAATACAATTATTCTTATTAATCATTATTAGTGTAATTAAATAATATGAATAACATAACAATAGTTATTATTTTATACCGGTGCTTTTGCTCGTAAACTTGTTATCCAATCACCGAAAATAAATTTAAATTTAAATTAGCAAATTGATAATTAACCATTTTTAATTTATTTGAAATAAAATAAAAATATGTATATTTTTAATTTTTCTTCAATACTATTTTAGAAGGTTGGTTTTTACTATTTAAAAAATGAATTTCAATTTAAATAAGAAAAAAATGTACAATTATATGTTGTAAAAAATAGCTGTAATTTGTAAGCATTAGAAATAGCATAGGAAATTATCAAGCAAATATTTGTACAAAAACGAATATCTATTTTTGTTACTTTCTATTTGAACAAATAACAAAATAATCATAGATATATATTTCACAGTAAAAATCATTTTTTTTTTCTTTTTCTTCTTGTTCTTTTGCATCAATAATTTCTATTAAATTTAAATGCTATCGTAAACTATACTGAGATTGAAAATTCTAACCATATTGAAACAAGATTTGATTATTTTATATGATGATAATAACTTGTGAACCATCAACTTTTTGACCATTTATAATAAAAAAGACACTTATTGCCATTCATAGCCGTGTAGGAAAAAAAAAACATTAGCTCTGAGCTAATGTGCAAATTCCCACAAAATTTTCTTATTTTTTTGGACCTTTCCATGAATTTTACCCATAATCAAAATAGACAGCCGAACGGACAATGGAATAAAATTTCTACTTTTATGAAAATCCCATAAATCCCACCTCATTCCTATACAGTCAGTCTAAGGGCCTGTTCGGCTACTGCATTGTTCAACTGAATTTGTTTTTTCTACGTAAACAGTACTTTTTAGTTCAATTTCCGTACCTCTGATCATTCTCAATGATCTGCCGAACAAGCTCTAAAATAATTTCCTCATAATAAATTTTAGAAAGGAAATATGCAACTTAGAAAATTTCAATTCAAGCAAAGACTGAAATATTTGGATTTTAGACCAATTCTGTTTAGAATTGGTTTTTCACCATGGCAGCCTCGGATTCCTCTTATTAAATTCATATCACCGAAGGTAATAATATAATATATTTTTAGATCCATACCGTCCGATCAGAATATGCACCAATATTAAAGAGACCCTGTACATTCTAGACGGTTCGGATCTAAACAGAAATATTCTGATTTACCTCTATGCGACCTGACATTATTCCCACGATCGACTTAAATTTGGGTCCGATGCCCATGGGACTTAAATTTGCGTCCGATGGGTTCTTTAAACGTCCGATCTGCATTAAAATTCGTGCGCACGTATATTAAAGCATATCCACACGGATATTGAAGCGCTGCGCACGGCTATGGAACCCATCGAACTTAGTTTAAGTCCGCTGGGCATCGGACCCAAACTCATCTCTCCGAGATCAGAATCGTTCGTGCTCACAGAGATTCGTGCAAGTTAGAGATTATGCTTTCCAAGTTCGTGCTCTCCTTCCCCTGAGCTCTCCTCCGTTCCTCCCTCTCTCCTATCCCCCATGGCCATGGCCATGGATTTCATCTGACTCAGTTCTCTCTCTCTCTCTCTCTCTCTCTAATGGATCCCTCTGATCCGTCAAAGGATCGATCCGAGGATGAACAAGAACCCGAAAGAGAGAGACAAACAGGAGTAGAAAGAGGAGATCAAAGAACCAGAAAGAGATCATTGCGAATCCTAATTCGTTGTTTCGTGAGCTTCGGCTTCTCTGTTGTCGGTTCGTTTTTGTTGTCGCTTTTGGTAGGGATTGCAGCTCTTTCCATTGGCAATCTATCAGCGTCTACCTCGGTTTCCGTGCCCTCCACTTGCAAAATCCTCTCCAGTAGTGAGTACTCAATCCTTAGTCCTTCTCATTTAATTTGCGTACTTCGGATTGGATCTTTAGTTCTTCATGAGTTAGCATGGCTTTGAAAGTCCAATTTCCACCTAATATAAAATCAATATATTGTTATGTGCGAGTATGGGTGAAAGGCACTAATTCCTACTTACATTCGCAACAAATTCCTCAATTAAATACTATTACAGATAAGTAATTTCCCAGTTCACTTGAACCCCCGTCAAAATTTTCATTTTTGGTACCAGGAAGTGTTTATCTGTTACTAAATCACCAGGTGTCCTTCTTTCTTATGGTTCTCTTCAGTCTTCAAAACTTTGTCTGTTATCAAGCCGCGTGTTAAATAATTATAAGTTAGAAATTTTCGACGTTTTTTTATTTGCCTACCTTTTGTTTCTGCTTAGATTGACATTGTAGACCATGAGATTGTTTTTCCTTCCTAATTAGATGAAGTGCAAGATAGCATTTAGCAGCAGCAAATCGAAAGCGCAATTGGGTGAACGGGGAGTTTTTATTTAGTCTTTATACAGTACTAGAGAAATTATTTAAGGTATGGTGATAGGAATTGCCTCTCTATGGAGATACGAAGGTTCAATTCCCGCAAAGGGCATCTTGCAAGAAATGGATGCCGAGGTTACAGGAAACCTTAAAAATACTGCTATTGGCATTTAGGGTTGCAACAGGAGTGCTATTTTAATCAGGCTTTTCTTTCCTTTGTTTTTATTAAACTCAGTTACCACATAGCAGTTTTTTTATTCAGTATGATGGCATATGTTGTAGGTGTGGACCTTAGATCTTCAAAAATATGCGAGCTGGGCTTGCTGAATTATAAAGCCAAGCATGTATTTTATCCTTCTGAGAAGAGAAGATTCCGATGCCGTGATGATTATTATTGGGCCTCTATCTTTCAGGTAATAATTGCATTCTATACATGGTTGAGTTCTTTATGGGTTGCAATTCTCTATGTGAAATTTAGGAAGGACCATGGCTTCAGTTGGTTCCACATTGTCAATCATATGTGGTTGGGTTTAGCTGAAATGCCCAGGACATTGTTAGATAGTTATATTGTACGCTTATCTATAATTTTCTTAGTCTGGATACACATATGAGATATAGTAAGTCATAATCTGGTTCAGAAGTTGAAGCATGCATATGCTCAACATGTGGAATTCTTTGCAAACTCTTGGACTTCATCCTTATTTGTATTGATCCAGATAGAGATAAATGTCACTACCAGTCTCTATCATTTCTTGGCTAGATATACTGCCATACTTGGGAATGGACAACATCCAACCTGTTTGCACCTTCCCTAGAGTCAGTCCATTACCTTGTAATATGGTTATC
The DNA here is from genome assembly GCA_964058825.1 of Carex arenaria. Classification (NCBI taxonomy): domain Eukaryota; kingdom Viridiplantae; phylum Streptophyta; class Magnoliopsida; order Poales; family Cyperaceae; genus Carex; species Carex arenaria. The sequence goes on along the minus strand of CAXKVW010000014.1, from coordinate 163,222 downwards.
CTTTGTGCTGGAAGTTACCCCAAATCTAATAACTTGTGGGCTCCATCTTATTGATCGTGGGGCTGGGAACAATTTGCACCTGTGGAGATGGCGATGGGTTAACATCTGTCACACCCCAGAATGTCAGATTGATCCATGCATTTCTTCTGCTTCGACTCACGTATGGCCAATCTATGTCGTAAACAAAAGAAAATAAGCTACAAAGAAAGTCAGCCGAAGGCTCAGTAATTATTTATTTTCCAATGCTGCTTCTCTATACCAGGTTTAATATTAAATAAATGCTGCTCTCAACTAAATGCCACATAGCAAATATGTAAATTTCTTTTGCAAATTTACCGAGATAATTGGACAGCAACCTTTTGGATTTAAACTACAAAACATGTGTGAATCCCGTACCAGATTCCACACACTACTTCAAATAAACCATAAGACCTGCAATCCAAACCTTCTACATATACCATCATAAACCACAGATTTTACTTTTATAAATGAAGAACCACAAAATAATAATAGTAATATTTAAAAGTCAATGATAATACCTTTTAGATGGTAGTGCCGTAGATTGACAAACACTAAAGCAAATCAATTGAAACATATGGTCCTGAATAGACAATACACAATGAAGGCTAATGCTTTGGGGGAAATATGGTGATATTTATTAAAATCAGATTATAAAGTCCTTACAGTTTCGGTGGGAAGGTCCCACTTTTGTCAAAAAATGAAAATAAATAAATAAAGCCTTACAGTTTGCTGCTCTTACTTGGTTAGCATGGAGAGGGGTAGAGCAAAGAGTGTGTTAACTTTTCATCCCCCCTTTTGTACAAAAAATAAATGACACAATGATCTTTGGAGCAAGGGTGGGACCAATGGGTATAGACCAAACAGATATAACAAAACGGTCTATGGATCAACGGTGGGAAATTTTAAAACGAACTATTGGAGAACTTTAAAATATTGCAAAAAGGTCCTCAAGGTGTTAAGAAATTTCATCTATGTGAAAATTCAGGATATAACAAAATCCCTCCCTTCACATTAGTGTGGCGATGGAGACGGAATGGTTATTGCTTTTCCCATTTTCATTTCCCTGTTTTGATAGGTCCATTTGTTTAGTTACATAGATGGCTTACATCACATTTCTGTTTGTATTATTGTTATCAACAAAATTTAACCCATGTAATAACTAAATATTTCTCCACCCAGTTGTAACCTTCATTCTTTAATACAATTTCTGTTTATGTAATTGGTACGATCTATAATATACTTATTGGGGCGCCAAATTCCTATCCCTTGTGAACTTGAGGATGGTGATGGAGAGTGGGGGTGCAGTTTTAACCTTGGGGATGGAGATGGTATTATTGTCCCCTTACCAACTAGCCATGCTGTCTTCCCCATTACTCAGCTAGTCCCTGGTGCTGTTATTAAGCCATGAAACAATTCTCAGATTATATTGTTTCCATTATTGTCATCAAAATGTAGATTAAAAAAAAGCATTTTGTGCTCCTTGATTGGTGTTGAATTATGTTTTATATTGTTTATAGGTGGAATATAAAGAATATTTCTCAGGCCAAACATTTCAAGCAGTCTCCGAGGCTCCAAAAGAGGCTCTTCCTTATTATTGTAGACCAGATTTTAACACTGCTTGGTTGGCACAATCAAAATTTAAGGTACATTATATTGTTATATTGTGCAAAAGATGTGGTGTTAGGATAGGGTGGTAAGAAATCAAGTTGACTTTGACCTGTCAGCTGGTAAGGTGTTGACCAAAACTGGTTAATTGATTGGATCATGGGTAATTTTCGTTCCTATACATTATTATTACCAAATTGCCCAATAATATTTTCTATTTGTCAAATATTGAATTTTTTATTTTTCATTTTATTGTTTGCTGGAAATTGAAATTGTGGACATAGATCTGTTACCTAAAGCAAAAGCATTGAGGGCAGGTATGCTCTAATAGAACCAGATGGAGGGGGGCGGGGGAGTCCACAAGCTGCCAACTTAATATTTTTTTGGTAGTAACCTTCGCTCTCCTTCCGTTGACACTTGGAATACGAAATAAAATCCGAAACATCATGAAGGGTTTCAACAGGGCCACTCCCTCGCCAACCATATCCTCCCCTTCTACTGTAACCTTAACCTGGAGACACGATTATTTTGGTCCCAATATACTCCAGGTTTTGTTTTTTCTTTAATTCGTTATTATTTTCTCTTACTTTTCATAGGTGAATGAGACATACAACTGTAGATATACACTAGGTAATTGGAAGGCCGACATTTATTCAGATGATAATCTTTTCAATTGTCAAGCAGAGGAACCTTCTCTTATAGAGTTGATCAAAAGGCTTTCCATTTTGTAAGTCTCTATCTCTCTTTCTCTCTCTCATGTTTTGGTTCAATAGCATGACAGATCAGAGAAATTACTTTTGTAAAAACATGTTTATCATAATTACCCTTGTCAATAAATCCATAATACCTTAAAGACAATAATTGACAAGAGGGCCTAAATTAATTTGCAAGTTCTTTGTTTACTTCTGAAATTAATAATTCCATTTTTGTATCAGATTCATCCAATCCTCCTTATCCTACAATGTGGATTCAAGACAGATGCTTCTATACGCATTTATCGGTGTGGTAGCTGGTATCTTGAGTGGTTTGTTGGCTTCATTTTTCGGCATAGTTTTGCGCAAAAGCATCCATGGTTTATTCTTATGCATCTCCAGTAAGCACTGCATAGATAGAGCCTTTGCAACATGGGTTAAGCGCATTTGCCTCTTTGTTGCATATTTCTCTGCCTTAGGGTGGCTTACAATACAATATGGTCAGTTTATCGGCTTGAAACAACTTGTACTGGGTTCTGGATTAAAAGATTGGCTCATATAATTATATCTAGGTCGCTATTTTTGGATTCTCTAGAGTCGCAGGTAATAGTGTGATGTGCAGCTACCGCTAGTTTGGATAAGTTGCCAGCTGATCTTTTCAAAGAAAAAAAAAAAAAAAGGTTCTTTTGTGAGACATGCTGATTGTAAAACCTGAGATATCTGGAGATTTGTAGATAACAGTAAGTGAAGGGGATGCCCTGATTTCTCAACGCCCAAACCCAATTATGACGGTCTACATTGATTCAGTTCTATTAGATTCTCACGCAGTGTGCACTATCCAAAATATAAGCTGGTCTTACCATATATATTTTTTTTCATCATTGATAATTTGAGCTGCTTGAGGAAAAAAAAGAAATCGTCCAAACATAAAGCAACAATTAGATCAGTAAAAATGACCTTGGTTTACTCAGTACTGAACTTTGATATTGTTTCCCGTGGTAGACTTGTACTGAGAAGTTTACATTACCAAACAACAAATGATCTATTTTGTTGATTTTGTTAAAAAACGATGACTTAAACTTGGGAGAAAAATTATGACTGAAGCCAATCTTTTCCTCTGTTGGTTTCTATGAATCCAAAGGAGCATTGTCAATAGCCTTCCAATAAAACACTTGGAGACTGGCCAAGCTTCATCTAACAATTTGGTTAATGTTTTGCGCACTAATTAACTAGCGAATCAACCAAACAATTATAATATTATACCAACATAGTTTAAATGCCAAACAACTGACAGTGCATAAATATTTTTATAGCAGTAGAGTACATTGATAATTGAGGGTAACACCCGGACAGCTAATTAACAGAAAACACCCATTTAGGAAAACTGATAACCACCCAAGTTTACTAGCCATAAATAACTAACCCTGATAGTTCGCTCTAATTTTTCTCAAAATCTACATAAACAGCCATAACCCACCTGTAGGTATACCTTTTCTAACGATTACAAGTACGATTCCATTCAATCAAAAATGAAAGGAGGAGAATAGAACATATAAATCACAGAGGCAGAGCACGCACTCTTTCTTTCTCTCTATTGCATAAACAATGGAGGGAAAAGTTGTTCTTCTATTCTCGCTGCTCTCTCTTTTTCTCCTTCCTTCGACAGCCCAATTTTTCGGTTTGTCTGGGCTTCCACCATGCGTACCTGTATTGTCGCCATGCTTGAGTTACTTGCACTCGGATACACCACCTCCTTCCTGCTGCATTCCTCTTGAAAATGCAATGGAAGAACAGGGGGATTGCCTCTGCTCAGCTTTCAAGGACCCGAATTTGCTTACTAAGATAAAGATGACACAAGATGAGATGCTTAAATTCCCTAGCAAATGTGGTCTCTCGATGCCGGAGAATTCCAACTGCTCAGCTTTATCCAGTGAGTCCCATTTTCTTTGGTTCTTGTTTACTAGACTATATATATCTGATTGTGTTTCATTTGTGTTCTTGTCCAATTAAACAAACTCAGATACAAAATGACAATCTGATTTTTATGTAATATAGAAGGGAATTGTCCAACAGTATCCTCTATCAACTAGTTCTCAGATTCACTATGTCATCTATAACACAAAGTTTGAATGTAAATCAATGAAAGAAGATCATTTAAAAAATTGAGCACGAACGGTTTTAAACTTAATTTTTTTTTTTTTCATTTTGAATTATTGCCTTCTATGGCAATCCGCCTTCCAAACTTCATTAGAAAAAAAAACCTTCATTCTATTATCTTCCTGAATATATACATGAACTAGAAATCATTTAGATGCACCGAAACTGACAAAAAATAATAGAAAAGGTATGGTGGATTTGATGTCCTTGCAAACATCAAAATATAAGAAAACCAAAATGGAAATTTATTAAAATAAATCTTTTATACGGATAAGAATATGCACAAAGATTTGCAGTTTCTGCTTTCTTGCAAGTAATGCATTATTCTAGGTTTTTATCTAAATTATTTCAATTGCAGGCCAACATGACAAAGTTTCATCTGCTCCTAGCGACGTTCCTACTGGTAGCAAAGCTGAACTCACTCCCCCACCTGCCGGTAGCCTCTCTCTCTCTCTCTGTCTGTATTTTTTTTTTTATTAAAAAATCTTTGCAGAAGCTACGAAGTCGTGAGAGGAGCTCAAACTCTTGACCTTTGGATAACCACAAATCCACAATCCTAGGACTTATTCTCCTAGCCAACTGTTATTAAACCAAGATGTTCCAATCTTTTTATAGATTAAAAGATGCAATGACATCCTCTTAGAAACAGAACTCTCATAAACTCCTGCCAATCAAAATAGTTTTATCTAGTGAATTCATAGAAAAAGTAAGAAATGGAGATGTATCACATATGTCTCTATTTACTTGGATCTTTTATGAATTTTCTCCTTCAATGTATGTATCAGGAATAATAGCTTATTAAGTAAGATGATCTATAGTTCATTGGTGTAACATTACTTCACCCTTTTACATTTACTAACATTAGCAACCACTTTGATTTCTTGAAGCAGAAGCAGCACCCTCAGATGAAAGTAGAGCTCATGGGAAATCATTGCAAAGCTTGACAATATTGTTTTCGGCAGTGATCCTTCCAATAATTGCAGTTTTTCATGTTTAAGCCAATCTGCTTCTCAGTTTAATCTATTTTTTTTCTTTTCGAAAAGCCTTCCCGGGACCTAATTTGCAGTTGCAACAGTCAATTCATTTCTTCTAGCACAATGTGCTACTTATTTCAGTTTATCTTTTTATACTGGAAATTGTAAGTATACATCATTCTTTGTTGTGTTCAAAATGAATATCCAAAAGATGATTTACTGTTTTTTTTTGTTGCACAGATCTTGGCAAATTTTGGAACTTGTTGTTTTTTCTTTTTGGTGTGTGTGTGTGTTGTCATAAATTTAAAATATGTGGTGGAAAAAATACTAGGTTACAAAGTATCTAAAAGGATATCTATTTTGGGACTTCATGTTAGAAAAGATAACCATAGGAAAGGAAAATAACATATTACCTAAAATTTGGCATGAACAAAAAAAAAAGAGAACCACTGCATTTAACTAAAAAAAAAAGGACTATCAGATCCTTACAAGTACATAGGACCATCAAGAAAAAAGAAATTAATGACTTCTCCCTTGCGTACATGATCTCAAAGTTTACAACAATACGTATATTTCCCCGTCAAAACCGAAATCTAGACAATGTATAGTATGCCCAAGGCATTTGCATGCTGAGTAGGGGAACTTGACTTCTTCCCCTTCTCCTTCTCCACCTCTTTTGCACCATCAGTTCTCATCCTCTCTATTCGGCATTCATCAGAACAGAACCGCATATCACTGATTAACAATTAAGAAAGAAAATGCTTATAGATAGAATATGGAAAATAAAAATCACAACTTAATTTGGATTTCCTCGCATAATTTGAAAAAAAAAAGAACAATAAATAACACAATACTGTATGTTCTGGTATGGTAATGGTGCTGTTCACAAACAGGCCTGTGCTGAATTCATCTGATGCTGATTACCAGTAAAAGAAGATAGCTTTATTGGCTTGGAGCCACTTCTCACAAAAGGAACATCCAAATTCATTAAGTAATAGATGCAAATTATCAGCAGCCTTGGATGAATGCTGATCAAAGATTGTGGGCCCTGTTTCAAGATCTGGTCCATTGAAGGGAATAGCACGGTTGCAGTGGTCAAATTTTATCCAATGCTTGCTCAAATTTATCACAACTGGGAAGAAAACCATTGTGCAGCTCAGGAAGAAGAAAATCATGACTATTTCCATATTTTTTAAAAGCTTCCTGTAAATTATCACAAAAATGTTACTCCCTGAATTTACTGCATCTTCTTCTGTTAATAATTGATGAGATAATGTGCATTGTAAAAATTTTAGGTATAAACAGAGAATAGTTCAGATAAGAATACATTGCTATTCCTTTGATGGAGGTGAAAAAGTAAACAGCTATATATTATATAACATATGACTGAATTTAGATGTTGCCTATGAATTGGTAATAAAAGAATTCATGAAATCTCCTCCTTCTAAAAAACAAGTAAGATTAAAGAACAACACAGAGAAAGAAGATTTCTCTGACATACTAAATTAATGGCTCACTTATTGCTATTGCATTGAAGCTTTCCAAAAAGAAATATAGTTTCGTAATAAGTACCTAATTAAACTATCCAAAAAGAAAATTTTCATCTCAACTTACAATATATATATTGTCGGTAGAAGAACAGATTCTTTGATTGAACAGACCGTGAGAAAGGGAGAATTCTATGAAATTGAGGAACAAGAGAGAGGAGGATTAAAGGATGGTTAGTTACTCTGAGAGAGAGGATTAATGGTTTATATCGAGCTAACCTTGTACTCTCTTTCTTTATTCTCTATTGCTCTTGTTTTTTCAATTTTTTAAAAGCTTATTTTTTCAATGGCCAACTAGGCGTGAGAACTAAAACGACTGCGCTTAGGGGTGCAAACGGATCAGATGTGGATCGGACAGTGATAAAATCATATATGTATCCGTTTTTATTTTTTAGATACGGATACGGATTGGATATTAGACGAATATGAATATCTACTTTTATAACAGTGAATAACATAATTTTTTTTCATAATATATATTAAACTATATACTATATATTTATTATTTGGATGCAGATAATTAAAATTTAAAACCGTATCTATATCCGCACGGATATTCGTATTTAATTTTTGGATACGGATTCGAATAAAGTCGGATAATATCCGACCCGCCCCTAAATGCGCTCAGTAGGATCATGAGTAGAGATGAGCAGTTCGGCCCCTATTTATTATTTTATGTAATTGTACCGTTCATATTTGTGGGTGATATTTGTATTTTTTTTTTTGGAGGGTGAAGGGATGATTTCATATTTTCACGTATAGTACCATTTAAAAACCCCAAAATTACGCACTTTTTCTAGATTCATAATATCATATTTATCCTTCGAAATTTATAAAACATACAAATTTACCTAATTTATTGATTTTTTATTAAAAATTAATTTAAATTTATAAAGTTCCACTTTATCCTGTACATTTTTTTTTAAAAAGATGTAGAATGTTTGAGAAATATTTAGTTAAATTTTAGTTAGTCGGTTTTGAGATCAAATGTCATTTAAGGAATGTTATTTACGTATAGAAGTCATTTAATATGTCATTTGGAAAATATTAACTATCATTTAGTCTATTTTTTTTATAAAAATATATTAGTTTGTTTGAGATACTTTTTTATTCTCTTATAACTTACAACGCAGGGAACGATACTAAGTAATTAATATAGCCTCACTATTTTGATCTGTTTATTTTTCATATGAACATACGTGAAAAAGGGATTATTTTTTATGTATAGAATCATATTTAAATATTTCAACAAAACATGTATACTAGATTTAATTTTTATGAAAAATAGCTCCACCGATTCTGTGGATCGGTGAAGGCAGTTTAGTATGCAACCTAGAGTAAAAAAAAATGTTTTGCCTCCACTGATCCATGTACAGAATCAGAATCGGTGGAGCTGTTTTTTATAAAAATAAAATCCAGCATACTTGTTCAGTTGAAATATTTAAATTTGATGATATTTAAAAAAAAAATCTGAAAAATGATATATACCACTGAAGATCCATATGCTGCGGTATAAATGGCATGCACTAAATAATAATAAGTAATTTTTTTTAATAATTTATGGCAGTAGGATTGTGCGAGAAAATAACATGATGGGTAAATATAGTCAACATTAAAAAAATCATGAGGAAATATGCAACATGCGAGGGTAATGGTTGTTGGCTTAACACCGGTTCATGCCTAGCAAGTTAACGTATTCTAGTACAAAGAATTGTAAAACATACAAAATGCATTGTGCTACGTACAACACGATAAATATAATTACGGTCAATTACGTACGGAACATATTAGATACAAAATTCTGCACCAGCTGAGTTTATAAATTTTTTTTTTTCGAGTAAAAATTGGAAGTTAAGCCACCCAACTATTTAATACCACTGTTATTATAACAAATGATTTCTCTCATTTAGATTTCGAACTCATGATCTCTCACATAGACAGTGGTGAAGTCATGATTTTTATCAGGGGTAGGCAAAAAAAAGTTGCAATCTCCGCATAAGTCACACAACCGCAACTTGTGATCTGTCTTTGTATGCTGTTTTTCCTTTTTAGACAGGAAATTGAATACGGAAAAAGAGAATCTGAGAGAACACAACGTGGTGGCTAATGAGAAGAAGATTTTGCATCAAAGCGCTAAGGTCTAGCACGGTCCAGGACACTGGTGCCAAAAATCTAGAATCATGACGTTAAAAATCGGAATCAGAATTTGAATCGGTAGAAATCAGACAAATTAAATCAGAAACTTGAATTTTTTTTTCTAAGAAAACTTGTTTTATACTAAAATAAACAGAGAAAGAGTTGTAAAAAAATATTTTTGTAGAAAATTATATTAACTCAAAAGAATCTACCGATATAATATAATACGTTTAGTTTGTAAAATAACGGTGATCTGTCCACTCAATAACTCAATCCCTTCTCTCACTATTGTTACTGTATTCAATATTTTTTAATATTCTACTTTTCAAGTCCATAAATATCGGCCTATTCACTTGAACCATCTAAACAATGACCCTATTTGTCAGATTCACCATCTGTTTTAGTTCTTTTTATTTTCTTCCTCTATGAAATGACAGATCGACGGCAAAGTCGACAACTATGAAATATGAGTTGCGAATTTTTAGAGAAATAGGCAACGAACTTTATCAAGAGTAGAAAACAACACTTATCTAAAGTAGACAATGGGTCAATCTCCATATATACTCGGCACAATTTTTGAAAATCACTTGCCTACCTCTGGATGAGTGTAGCTTCATCTCTGCACATAGAGATCATGTACGTGCTTTAGCTATTAGACCAAATACTAACTCTCAGCTGAGTTTATATTTAACAAAAAAAAAAAAAACGTAGCTAGGTTTGTTTTCCTAAAAAATATAGCTCTTATAATTAAGAGCTAATATTAATGCACCAATGTTGTTCATTATTCTACTTACATCTGCATGTATCTTTGACTCTAGATATATGAACCTAGCTTCGATAACAATAAACAACAATTATTTTTTATGTTCGCCCACTGATTTTTCTCCCCCCTTTTTTATAATATGATATTTATGTGAAATTAGATTGGATACTAAATTATATGAGGAATGAGAGAGCAGTTTGGGTCCGATGGACTTCATAACCATCGGATCTGCTTTAATATCCGTGCACACGATTATTAAAGCAAATGTATACGGATATTAAAGCCACATGCATAGATTTTAAAATAAATCGGACGGTTACAGAACCCATTGAACTCAGTTTGAGTCCGATGGACATCGATCAGACCCAAATTGCTCTCGAGGAATGAGGAATGCTCGCGATCATCCGATTGCTCATCTCTTATCCAGTATACTGGTACGAAAAAAGTGAATTCCATAAATATACGTACATGGGAGACAGATAATATATACCGTCATTTTTATCCATGCCCAAAGTTCACTGAATTTCGCCAACTCTGCCCACCAAACTCAAATTCTGTCAAAAATGTCCAAACCGGCTATTAAATAGCCGGTTCCTAATTTTTATTAGAAACCGGCTATTAAATAACCGGTTCTTATAAAAATTAGGAACCGGCTATTTAATAGCCGGTTTCTAATTTTTATTAGGAACCGGCTATTTAATGGCCGGTTCCTATCTTTTTTTTTTCTTTTGAAAAAGTTATAATTTTTTTTATTAAAATTTAAAAAAAATGATATGTTTCTTTGAAAAAGTTATAATTTTTCGAGAAAATGAATTAATGGGTAACTTGACTAATCTGGGCCGTCGGCAAAAGGATTTTCATGCAAACTCCTAGAATCTAGGCCCACATATATTTTTGTTAGGAAAGTCGGATTAGCAAAAATGTTCATACCACCTTTTTGTAACGAAACTCTTTCTTTTCAATATAAATGTGGGCATGACCCTCATTTTTTATTCAAAAAAAAAAAATTGAATATGTGTAAATACATATCGTCGCTTTGGTTATTGTTTATTAATGATTTAAAATTCGACCCGACTTAAACCACAAAAATTCGAGACTCTATAAAGGTGTGAAATAAAATTGAGTTCAAAATCTCATCAACACAATCACGTTCAAACTTAGTATGATTCTTCATATTACCATATCTTTAGTTGTTACAGTTCAAAATCTCATCAACACAGTCAATTGCATGAAAATCCTTTTGCCGATGGTCCAGATTAGTCAAGTTACCCATTAATTCATTTTCTCGAAAAATTATAACTTTTTCAAAGAAACATATCATTTTTTTTAAATTTTAATAAAAAAAATTATAACTTTTTCAAAAAAAAAAAAAAATAGGAACCGGCCATTAAATAGCCGGTTCCTAATTTTTGACAGAATTTGAAATTTATGGGCAGAGTTGGCGAAATTTAGGTTTTGATGGGCATGGATAAAAATGACGGTAATATATACATAATAAATTCCTGTCCTAATTAACAAAAATCTATTCACAAAATCTGTTATCCTTATTAATTAATTACTACTATATATACCAACCATGCACGTTAACCCACTAACCATACCGAACTAACATCCATCTCGTTCTCGTTTTTCTCAACATTAATTGAAATACATACATTCAAAACCTACCTTCTTACTTTCGTGACAAGTTTGTTTTCAAATCCATCTTCAGAAAATAACAAATAAACACGCACGCAGACAGACACGTACGGGCCCACGTCCCCTTTTCAGATTCTCAATAATATAATTCGCTCACCAATAATAGAGAAATTGTCGGAGGAGAGAGAAGAGTACAATTACAAAATTTCATACATTTTTTTTTTGCTGAATGAAATACAGAAATTTCAAAGGGTGCGTATCCTCTGAGATATTTCAATTTTTGCGTGACCGACGTGTCCGGTGCCTATTTGGAAAACCGTAGGGGGCCAGTATTATTTGAGCTTTGAGATTCGTGCATGTCACACTCCGAGACAACCCGCCACATATTTCTACGTAAGGCGAAATCACATCACATACATTATCAATAAAAACATAATAAAGTCACATTTTATTTCATAATCAAAAGAGTTTTAACAAACGATCACGGCTGACATGGCTAGTAATACAGACACTGCCATGTCTGCTCAATGTGTCACTCATTGAATCATAGAAATAAAAACTAAACAACATGTGGCAATTTGTTAATCATATATCTTCCCGCTTAGTCTCACTCTTGTCCTTCCTCGAATCCTTCTTTTTCGTTACCTGGAACCCACATAAAAGTGGAACGGGTGAGAGATCGAACCTTCTCTTAGTGCAGGATTTAGTTCCAGCCTAGAACTTATAAAACCTTTACATATTCTCACAAATATGAACATATACAATTAAAATGCGTATGCTTCTTCTAGTGCAATGCATATCCTATAATCACTTATGATTTTCATTTACTTTCAAAATTCCGTTAATCCATTTCATGTCAATCCAATGGGAAGTCCAACCAACATTGGAATGTCGCCAACCCACTGGGAAGTCCAACCAACAGTGGGAGGCCGCCAACTCGCTGGGAAGTCCAACCAACAGCGAGAGGCTGTCTCACTAGACGGGGAGTCCACCCTACGCTAGGTATTGACCCGTGACAGGACCGCTTTCGCCTACAGTCACATTATCGAGGGGTCCAGTCTATTGGGTTACGGACGGTCCAAACCGTTGATTAGCTTAATATGTGGAAAGAACGTAAAACAAAAATTTTACTTCTATATTAAGCCAAGGATTAAACGAGATATGTCAGAATACTTTCCAAGGCGATCCGCCTTCAGTATTATTTGGCATCAAAACCCGATTTAATCCTTTTACAGATCTACTCCATAATTGATTTCTAAAACTTTAATCTACTTACAAATTAAATAGATTAATATAACATATTTATACCTTGATCCAAATTCCAATTGGATGCAGCAGACCGAGAAGATCGAATCTGAGCAAACGTCTTGTCTCGGAGTATCAGACGTCTGATACCTCTATCGGTCGTCCACCAGGAACCACAAGAGTGCTGGCTTTCTACTGCCAGTAATACTGACCAGCGGGATTCGCAAAAACACTATTCACCGAGAAAAGGACAAAATAAAATACCGCGACTTTCGGAAATATATTATTTCCGAACTCGTAAACACTATTCACGGAAGGCGTGAAAACACTATTCACCGAGAAAAGGACAATAAAATACTGCGACTTTCGCAAATATATTATTTTCGAATCTCGTAAACACTATTCACGACAACAGTAAAAGCACTATTCACGATAGGCGTGAAAACACTATTCACGAAGATCGTAAAAACTGACTGCGTCTCGCGCAAAATCAGATTCACGAAACTTCGCGAAAACACTATTCACGACACCAGTAAAAACACTATTCACAACTCGTAAGATTATACGTGGATTACGTATATCTTTCTTTTCTAGCCCAACACTATTTGGGAGAGAAAAACCGAAAGTTCTGAAAGACTGACTTTCAGATCGATCAGACTTCGATCAGATTTTTGGAATGAAATTTTATCTAGCCCTACCCCTCTATTTATATACTTTTGAGGAGGTTTAAAATTACCAAAATACCCTTCCAAAACCGACCTTACAAATTACCAAAATGCCCTTTGGGTCCAAAAATCAATTTTGGGCCTTTTTGGGCCTTGATTTGGACTTTGGATTTGGGCTTTGATTTTGGGCTTTTAAATTAAATTCTAAATTTAATTTAGGCCCAAAATATTAATTCATAATTAATATTTATAATCCACTTTATATCTGATCTGATCAGTTATAATTCTTGCGACTGTTGTTGCGATAGCTTTTACACAACGTGTCGTACACGCTTGTAAATTGAATATGTTTAAGCTTGTCATCTTTATGACATTTATATTAATTATACATTTTATAATTAATATAAATATCTTATTATTAATTATAACTATCTATAATTAATTATAAGATTCTCTGATAAGTCTCCTTTGCGGTGTGACCCAATATGATCTGTGTTATGTTGGTAAATAGAATTAAAACTATTTTAACTTTTATAATCATATGAGGCATCTGACATCTACACTATGACCATCCAATTACACAGATGATGCTGTACTATACAGTACCACGATCCAGTAACTATTTTAGTCGTGTTAATTCTTATGTCTCACAGTATCAGATCAGTTTCAAGGTAGGTGTGTGTCATCCTTGCAAACTTAATCTTTTATCGATCTTGAGCAGATTATCAAATATAATTACTCTTGTAATTATACTGCATGCAGATAATCCTACTCTATCAAGGGGCCCAGTGATACCGTAACTCGTATAGAGATACAAGGGACAATAGTACTTTTGGTAAACCATCACTACCTCAGCTAAGCTATGTATACCGAAAAGCTACCGTTATGACTGCGTTTTACCGACAGCGTTAGATAACAATCACACATACACATCTCTTAGTAGGAAAGATGAATACCTCATACTTTAGAACTTAACACTGAATAAAAACATTAATGACACGTACACAATTCCATTTAATGTTTCATTCGGGGTCTGTCAAATACCATGTTCCTAGAACATGTATCTATGTGATTAAAACGACATCTCATGTCAATGGTCTGCAAAACATGACCATCTTTTAATCCACATTCTAACCTTGTAACGGTAAATTAGTGTTCCTGCTAATTACCTCGGTTAGTGACTTTTAAGAGTATTTATATCATTTAATATTATGGAGTTTCACAATTCCAACTATTGACTCTAGTTCAGATAAAGGAATGATCCATAAATTCAATAATACTCAAGACAACAAAATGACAGTTTATTAATCATTCAATTCATGAACAAAGCTTTATGATAATTTATCGTATTATTGACTTCTAGATTATTACAAACTAACACAGTCGAACACTAGACCCAATGTATACATCCCGATATGCAAGCATATCGGCCCCTGTTCACTTTCCATATTCGTTCATTTTGCGTACATTCATTTAATCACAAAAATCCATACCATGCTCAACACATACAAATCATGCAAGTCCATTGGTCAAAGTATGAATTCTATCATTCCATGCAATTTATTTATGTTCTACTTGGTCATACGAATGGTTCGAAAACAACATGCATAAATCCAACTAATGCAATGATAATAAACAGTTGAATGACAATAGACAAGTAAAATAGTTTTATAAAGTCTAGGAAACCCGCACCTGTTGTCGTGGGACAGTTTACTCCTGCCTCTACGTTACTTCTTGCTTCAGAATTCGTACCTAGACCATATTCACGGATTCTAAATTAATATCTATATATGTTTCTATTTATCTATTTCTAGTCTTACTGTTGTTACTTATAACAAGGGTACTATTTTGTTATGTTTTTCATTATAAGAAATATATAACAATTACATGATTAATACAAAAATAAGACTAAGAAAAATTCTTCCTGTCGAGATATTAAATTATGAATGCTTACTATTACTTTTCAGAATATATATAATTAATTTGAATCAACAATAAACATATTAATGATCACACAATATTTCTATATATAATAAGATTTTCAGAATATATTATAATAAGTTATTTATTAAATATATGATCATAAATGAATATCAAATTAACTATAATCAAAATAATATTCTCAGATTTTAATATAACTAAAGGAATTATTATAAACTACAAAAATTTCGGATTATAATATCATAAAGAGAGATTTTCAGTTTATAATTTAAATAAATACAATCATGAATCCCTAACATCTAAGAACAATACTTATCATAATTTAGAGTACCTTAATGCAGACGACTCTCGGTTTAGGGCCCTCTTTGATTGGTGTGAAGAATGAATGAGAGAAATGGGGATGGTCTTGAGACAAATTAGAAATGACAGCATTTAAAAAGCAGATTTGTGGTTTTAATTAAAAGGGGACTCGGATATAATAATTATAACAGGGACTTGATCAAGGGGGCGGGGTTTAAACAAATTAATATAGGGAACGGTTATATCTGAAAGGGCGGCTGATGTAAGGGTGTGATTTATTTCTAATTGCAGATGGTTATATTTGGTAGTTACTATTTCCATTTTAGTAATCATCATGAATAAGATTTTTGACAGATTTTTGACTGCCGAAATATATGCTTAATCGATAAATTTACAGATGCATACTAAATTATATATGTCATATTGTCATACTATACGGATATCAATCAATCAATCGGCCAGTTTATACATATACATACTAATATTTATATTCTATATGTATTATACGGATATCAATCGGACCCCATAATTTCTATTCTTGGAGGTTAATTGTGAGTTACTTATTACAGTAATCTATTTAACAAAAGAAGAAGAAAGAATATATAAACTATATAATTGTACTTAAATTTAGTATTTCAAAATTCAAATACATGAAATTATATAATCGATTATATTGTTTTTTTTAAATAATATTTTCAATTAGACCATATTTCAAAATACATAGCGTTATATTTTTCCCCCCTTCAAAAAGAATTTTGTCTTCAAAATTCAAAAACTAAATTGTATTTACTTTTACTCAAAATACATGGCGTTACATTCTTCCCCCCTTCAAAAAGAATTTTGTCCTCAAAATTCAAATACTAATTTGTATTTACTATTATACATTAAAAATTTAACTAATCGAGGAAGTGTTCTAACTAATTATGTATTTAAAGTATATGGATAATTATGCGTGCTCTCCTAATTCAAGATGTGTGTATATTAGATCGGTTTCTTGTTTGGACTCTTCTTTTACAAAGTGTTTAAACTTTCTAGTATTGATTTGTATAAAATTTATCTTACTTTAAATAAGCTTTAAAATGTACCTAGTCGTAATGAAGTGTTACATGTATACTTATAATAATCGTTATGTTTTCTCGGGATGATTTATGATAATAACTAAAAAAAAGTTGACGTGACAGAATGTTACAGTGCATAATGTATTTGAACGATTGAGATATTTCAAAAAGTCACGCAAAATTTGAGATATCTCAGAGGATGCGAATTCAATTTCAAAACCCTCTCATATATATAATCATGTCAAATTATAAGTAGATACTTCAATTGATGTAGTCTTATTTCAGATCAATATATATTTAGCAATTTAACTTAATTCATTATATATAATTATTTTAGCAAAGACACATGACTCTCATGTGGAAGGTCACAGGATTTGAAAAGTTATACAGGATCAGAACCCACAAAGTGTAATAATATACACAGGGATTTGAATGTGTGTTGGGTGGCTTAATTTAAAAAAAAAAACTATTTTAGCAATTTGACTTGATTCATTATTTCAATTCCGGTAGAATTGAGAGGTTATGATTGGAGCTAGTTGCCGTAATTAAGTTCAAATGTAGTAAATGATAAATTTCAACGATGAATACATTAATTAAATTATTTCTAGTATTTAATTAAATTTATTAGATTAGTTAATATGAAATCAACTTAAGTAATATAGTTTGTTTGAAATGTAGTAAACATAATGTCATTGGGATTGGTTGTGCATAATTGACAAAGTACATTAACCATATGTCATAATTATATATGGTTAATGTTATATGAGGAGGGATCCACTTGCACTCTTTTTTAATGATATCGGATTACACTCTATATTTTCAAAGTCCAAATAATTGATTCAAACTGTTCAACGTGATGGATATATTAAAATGTGCTTGCAGATCAAATTTTACATTTTATTTTTATTTTTTTACTATTTATTAAGATGGGTACAAAAATTCAATAGTTTGAAAACAAAATTTTTATAAAATACTTAATAAATAGTAAAAAAAATAAAAATATATAAAATTTGACCTACAGATACATTTTAATATATCCATCATTTTAAATTGGATCGACTGTTTGAATTTTGAAAATTTTGAAAATATAAGATGTAATCCGGTGTCACCAAAAAATAGTGTATGTGAATCACTCCTCATGTTATATTGTCCTTACTATCTAACATTACTTGTCGTGCATTACATCATTCTCTGAATTGTTTTCGTTAACTTCTAGTCTCATTGAATCTTAAATTTGCAACCTTTTAGAATTGACTCAAAACTAATATTCCATCTTATTTGAAACTCTGTTCTTTGAATGAAAGAAACTAAGTTTTTTTCTTCTACCATTTTATTTTTATTTTTATTTTTGCTTTTACAGGACAGTACACTCCAAGATGCAATAATTTTGCTCTAGAGAGGTGCATTTTACAACACTTCTACTGAATCCATTTTCTAACTGCAGCATCTCGACAAACCAACAAATAAATTCTCTTCAATAATTCAGTCAAATTTCAAATACAAATTAATTAAATCTGGTACAGATAGAACACCACACCACCAATTACAGGACAATTGAGGGAGGAAAGTATATTGAAAAGTCTCAAGGACTTCAATTCACAAAGACATAATGATGAAAACATATTGAATTATTTCTGAGATGTCATTACATTATGAACTATAATTTAAACATTACAAATTTACAATGACTAATTAAATTGTTTGAAGGCAAGCTCCATCTGCCGCAATCTTCCGCACAATTACTTGATCACCGAGCTCTGCCTATTCCGTTTCTTGTGATTTGCAGAGTGCCAAGTGAGAGTTAGCTCCTTAACTTTCTTACCTGATATCCTATGCAGTCATCTTTCTCCATGGTTAGAGATGGAGCAGGAGATGCTAATAATAAGAGTGTGTAACAGCAAGCTTGACTTACTATTACTACAACACTCTCCATCTCCAGCTTAACCGGAAACTCTCTCAAATACGTTTCGTTTCTGAAATATGAGAACAAAAGTTGATTAAAGTTTAATCAAGATGTTAAAATTTTAGATGCCAATAATTGTTAAAAATGTCCTACGGGCCAAATTATTTGGGCCGAAATTAATATGATAATTTCTAAAATTAAATATGGATCGGATATTAGTGGTAGTCTGGTAGAACCATATGCGTATCCATTTTTATTTTTCGAATATGGATACAGATCTGATATTAGAGGGATACATATACGGATCAGATATCCGTAGATATATACACAATTTTTTTCATAATATATAGTAAACTATATGGTATCTCCATTCTTATATTAAGCACGTAAATGTCATGATCCGCCAATGGCTGTGATTAAAAGATGAAATTTCGGGTTGAATATCATCCCTCCAATCAAACAGTCTGCCTATTTTTTATTCTATGCATTTTTTTTATGTTTTTCTACATGTACAAGTCTAAATTTATTTAGACCCGTACTCACCTCCATACTTGCCACATGTAGACGTCATTTCACTGTTTTTTTTTTCAAAAACTTTTCTAAATGCCCATTATTTGACCGCCACAAACTTGATTTTCTTATTGGTTTTGCTTTCTTTTCATTTTTAAAATGTTATTTGAGGATACACAGTAATTGCTCCAATTTTTTATTTTGTTGTATGTCATTTAAGGATACAGATCTACACGTAATAGTAATAAGGATTACATATCTATATTAATAGAAATACGGATACAGATCCACCCGTAATAGCAATAAGGATTACATATCTATATTAATAGCAAAAACTATACAGATTTTCATGCAACAAAACTATAATAGATTGATAAAATAGTAAAAATAACAAATTGCAGTATTTTATTGTAATAGAAAATACCGCACAAAATTATGAATTAAAAGTCTTCCAACTTATTTTCTATGAAATACTAAATTTTGAACATATTTGCTCTCTTATAATGTCTCCGTTCCAATCTATTTTAATATCATTGATAGATATTGTGGAATAATTATTCTTTTCACTGGTTCATTTTTTTTTATGAAAATATGTTATTTTCTATAAGATTTTTTTTTGTTCCATTATAATATGTCCCCGTTGCAATGCACAGGCACGATACTAGTATATCTACTATTCAAATATGGATAATTAAAATTTAAAATCATATCAGTATCCTTATTCACACGGATATTCGGATATCGAATATCATATCTAATTTTTTAATACAGATCCGGATTTATACGGATAATATCCGATCCGTTTGCACCCCCAACTATCTCCATCGTCTCTGTATTAATTTTGATCTACTGAAATTGAAAACTTGTTACCGAAAAATTTGCGACTGAAGAGTGGCAGCTTTTTGGTAAAACCGACCTATAGGGTCGTATATATGCATGTATCAATTCGGATCCATGGTATATAATTTGATAAATCATATATTCCCATAAAACAGATAGAAAGGAGAGAAAAGGGGGGGTCGTCACATCAACTTGCGGCTGCTTTTAACTTGTTCGTGTGAATACTAGTAGAGATGTGGTTATTATTGTTGCGTGCATCTGACACGCAATTAAGTGAGGCAAAAGAAGATTACACATAGTGTTGAGAAGAGCTTCCACTGTGCTGCTTTATCAACCTAGTAGTAATTTCTATCTTGAATTTAATTTTATGCATGGGTCTTAGTTTAAGGAATTCATAACCCCTTTTGTTTTTAACAGAAGTTGGGTATACCCACCGATTTCCATTAAATAAAGCAAAAGAGTTAGTGGAACAGATACCAAACGGCTGGTACCAAATCCACAGTTACAAGCCTTATATTCATCACATTATTACAGACTTAGAAAACCATAAAAGGAAGTTCCTTTATCCAAATGACCTGCTCACACCCAATAGAGGGAATTCACAACACCTAAGTAACTCAATTTTTGAGTTTAGATCCAGACTGTCAAATCTGTTTCAGCACGAATATTAAAGGAACCCCGAGCATCCCACCTCGGGCCTGATTGGCAAATATTCTAATCTTATGGTCCTGATCTAAACTAAAAGTTTGAGTTACTTCAGAGGATCCGGACTCTATTTCAGGTAGGGATTGATTTATTTATTGATTGATTGAAATTGAAATCTCATATCCTACCCGAATTCCCAACAATAACTAAATGAAAAAAAATGCAATCAAGATGTCGATGAGATTATACTAAAGAATTATAGATACTTACTAGCACTGGAGTTGCATGGAGAACCCGTCCAAGATGACCTTCATTTCCTAAGACCACTCATGCTGAGGCAAAAGCTTCTAATTGAATGACAAGGCATTTTCTTGGAAGCTATACAGTAGCCAGATTTGACAATAGAAGAAAAACAAGAGACGATTAATAGTCAATGTAAGGTAAAATCAACAAGAAAATATGAAGTTTTTGCAATCAATTTAATCTGAATCATGTAAAGTTGCTCCTATGAATCCTAAACTTAATTTATGGTACCATAATAATTTCTTAAGATTATTTGTCTACACAAAAAGAACTTGCCATATGTTGTTAATTGCCAAACACACACTATAATAATTCTTACATTGGAAAGAAGAAGTCACTTGCCGATCTGTCATTGTTTCTCAGATGTCAATTCCTTCTGTCAACACTTCAAATTGGTAAAAGTGGAAGCAAGGCAGCAGGAGAGCCGATTTAAGCATAGATCTGCTGCTGGTTGGTTTTGTGCAGAATAGACCAGAGGAGAGGAGTTTGCTCTTTAAGGGAAGAAGGGATGAGGGATAAGTGTGTAAGAATAAAAAAGGGAGGCGCTTTCGGCAGAGTATGGAATTAGGGTTTGCAGGGAGAGGTCTATTTATTATTTTCTCAAGGAAATCACAGCCAATCCGATCTGTTGTATGATTCAACGATAAAGATTCCTTGATCTGTCAACAAACATGCACTAGGGTCATTGCCGACAATGCCGAGTAAGGAGATGCAGCATAAAAAAGGGAGGCGCTTTCGGCGGAGTATGGAATTAGGGTTTGCAGGGACAGGGATATTTATTATTTTATCAAGGTAATCATAGCCGTCCGATTTGGTGTACGATTCAGCGAGAAAGATTCCTTAATCTGTCAACAAACATGGACTGGGGTTATTGTCGAGTACTCATCATATCGAGTGATGCCTATTTCCATAAAAGATTCAGGTTTGATCAATCTAAATAAGCTGATCTATGTCTAAATATAATTATTTGTCTTGTGTCCAGCAAAATGATACATTAAGTCTCAAGCAAGATAATACCTTAATAGTTGAATGCTGGTGTTGAATATTAAATGGAAACTTGCAATAAGATCAATGCTAAAATCAAATTCCTCATGTTACTTTTTGTATGCAATTGTTGTCATGGAAGCTAATTATTGTAATTAAGCCCCAATTGACACAAGATAGCACTTCATCAAGCTAAATTGTAAGTAGATTAATTGTAATCAATTTAAATAAAAATAATTTAGTTTATATGAAATGTACTTGATTAAGCAAAAGTAACTTTTTTAGTTAGACAAAAAACAGAGTGCTGTGGAAGGTTTCCTGTCTTTATTAATTTACAATTAATGTCTTATTATCAGTCATAGACAGTAGCATTTCTTTGTTTGAGGGAGCATATTTACCTTTGCCAAATTTTAGAAGCTGCATTCACTTTGCTTGTTTTTCCTCCATGGATTCTTTCTCGACTCTCGTCCTGATTCAATTACTTCCTGTGGCGGATGCCTCTGCCCCTGCTTTCAGTTCAGTTCTGCATACATCTTAACCTCAATAAAAATAATTTTCAGATTTGAGATATTAGATATGTGATTTACACTATATATATCAGACACATAAAGAATAATGAAATTTAATGCAAGTTTTATCTTTAATCAAAAACTTGAAATTCACATTTGTCCGTGTTTAACAACTTTGTATGGAATCAAATGACATTCAAATTGTATGAAATTTGATGCAACTAAGCTGTAAAGCCGAGAATATGGCTATCAGATTTTTCTATTTAAAAATTTTCTTTAAATAATTTGCAATATATTACCAAATTTGTCAAGTTAACTTATAGTTAAGGCCTTAAGGGCTCGATGCCTTACATTTAACTTGCAACTAAATATAATTTGGAACCTACGCTCCAACTCCCATTGGAAAAGTTCTAAGAATGATACAGAACAAGAATTCAAAGTTCTTCTTTTTCTTTTATTTTAGAAATTCACTCTGACATTCAACAGAATTTTCCCAACAAAGAAGTTTATTTTATCCCCACCTTTTTTTATTTCACATATTCTCTAAACCACAAAAACATACAAGGGGATTGCAGCATCTGAACAAAACAACAAAAAGAATCTGCATAAATAAATCAATTAAAATTCAAATAAAATTTTGATATGGACAACCAAAAAGAGGAACTAGAAGAGGAACACAGAAGAAAAAAGCTTCACCAGCAATCAGCAACAAATGCCAGAACCCTTCTCAACTGTACCCGTCCTGTGGAAGTCAGGCTTGATCGAAATCAGGTCAAAAGCCCTCTGATCGCTGCACCTTTGCCTGCTCTTATACCAGGGCCCCACCACAAGGACTGAACAATTTCTTTCATCAAACATCACTCCAGCATTTCTCTCGTTATCAATGGCCTTCAGCCGGATCAGTTCAGCTCTTGACCCAATCGTTTGCCCAAGAATTGATGCAGCAATAGTAAAAGCCAGGGCAGCCTTCGGCATATTCACCGACTTCCTCAGCATGGCAATGAATGGCACTGCAGCATGAATAGACACAGACCACTGTGGTGAGAATTTGACAGTGTGTTCACGCCAGATTCCGAGAGGAATATTAGCAACCATGCCTAGTAGACCTGTTGATAACATTTTGATTGATAATGACAGGGGTCAGAGGTTTAACACAAAAGTTGTTTTGGCAAGGGCAGCCCGGGCAGCAACTACAGCTGGAGGGCACCGAAGTATCACACCTGGTGGAGGTTTGATTATATTGGATACAAGTGGCACGACCCCGCTCTTGCTGCAGTATGACTTGGCAATCAGGCACTGGCCTTTTTGAAACCACTTGTTGGTTGGTAATTCGTGATTTGATTTGTCACCACTTCTCTGTGGTGGAGATTAACGGAGGTTTAGTAACTAGTTCAAAGTTTGTTTAATGGTATTAGGTATGGATTTCTGGCAAAAAGTTCCTGACAACTGCACCTTTACACAAAAATAATATATTACATGTAAATGGGATCAACTAACATAATACATACAAAAATTTAGGGGTGTATGATTAAAAACACACTGAAACAATGTTATAAAAAATAATAAGTTTTAGCCTTCACATGAGTTGTCAATCGTCATACAGGTCCTATTAAATTATTGAGGAATTCTACAGTAGTTACGCAGCATATAGCATAGTTGTGATTACAAGCATTAGAACTACAATGTGCTTTCGGATACAACACCATTACTGAAAGAGCCTGGCAAATGGGGCTTCTAACCTGATGTGTCAACCAAAATGCTTAACAAAGACACTGATATAGATCTATAGTTTCTTGGAAAGGTGTAGCACGTATTCAATGTTACTAATTAAAGACTTGCTGACAGAATAGGCCTAGTAAATATTGTCTTTACCTTTGATTTCTTATTGCTCTTTTTCTTCTGGTTCTGGGAGAAAGAATCAAACCCAAAAGGGCCACCTGTACCTAAACCTGATAAACTAATGGTTGCCGCTTTAGCAGCCAATGGATTGAATTGTTGAGAGCTATCAGATTTCAGATTGTCAAAGCTCATGGAAGATGAACTTGATAGGGGGGCAACACCACCTCTCCCATGGAACAACCTTAAAGCAATGTTAAAATGGGGCCCATCTATAAAAATTGGGCCTCGCATCCCAAGCACCATAAAGAGAAAACAAAATAAATAAACAGAGTAATTAAAGAAGAGCTCATTATTATGTGCTTTATGATTAGCACTAAGAAAAGTGTTAATCATCTAGTATAGCACGCATTTCCTACTACGGTCCAGTATACCATTTGATTCAAGTAATATTTTGATCCAGTTCAAAAATTGGGATGAATATATTTTAGTCATTGCTGACATAAATCAGTCCTGGTGGGACTACATATCATACGGATAAAACGAACCATTCCAGTACATATAATTATTATTATCATTTTGAGGGAAAGAATTTCTCTTGAGTTAATGAAAGCCGTTTAATACCCAGACTGGTCACATTTCATGTCAGAAGAACTGACGTTGTGCATAAATCGTGGAATAAAAGAATATTACAAAAAACTTACAGGGATACCCATGTTTGTAGAAGAAGAAAAGAACAAATCGGTGGGTTCATGTATGTTTCTCAAGCAAGGGCATCTCTCAATGCCAAATAACCCGTAATTACTATCAGAGCAAGCTGATTCGACAAATATATTTGCAAAGGGGTCCATTTCAGTACAAGCTCTTATGACCTGAAAAAGAAAAAAGTGATGTAAATTATTGTTTACTAGCTATAAAAGTTTTGGCTGGTACAGACCAGTACCAAGTCTGCTTGATAAATTCAATGTTGAATAAGCATTTTGAACCTAATAAACCTTACTTAGCTCCTTCATGTAACTAAACCTCAATTAAGAGAAACGTCTAAGAAATATGAACAATAGAATCTTGGATGATTCGTCTGTTTAAAAAACCTATAGCTAAGAACAGTTCCTTCATGTTATAATACAATCTCCCCGATTTTTATAATTTGAGTAAACCATTACGGTTCAGAACTAAACTACAGTACGCTATAGTTAACGCTCTGAAACTGTAACCGACTTCTCAAAAATAAGAAAGAAGCAATACAATGTCGAAGTGTATAGAAATTGCATTAGAGCTCTAATAAATGGACATTCGAATTGAATGCATTAGAGATTACTGACTCGGAAGAAAAGAGAAATCGTGTGGAGCCCGCGTGCTTGCCTTCTTCCCTTTCTTCTCTAAATTTCTCTTTTCACAAGTCGCATTTATTAATGAAGAAGGCGACTGGTTGAGCCGGTCACCACCTTCTCAGTCGCTGCCTTTTCCCGGTCTGGTTTGGTGCTTGCCACGAGCTGCTTAGTAATATTTTTTTTTTCACCAAAGTGCTTTAGAAATGGCCGTAATCAAATCCTTTCTCCGTTAAGTTGACCGTTGACGCTTTGTGTCAACGACATTTTTTATCCATTTCGTATCCGAAAATATAAGAGTAAGATAGCGATTTTTTTCATTATCTTACTTCTTTTCTTATTAGATAATTTTTAAAAATAAAATTATATATATATATTTGTATGAAGATGATACATAATATAATAAAATTTTGTATTTTATTAAATTTTTCATAATAAAAATTAGTTGTATTTATTATTATTATTATTTTTTATTGTTTTGAAAAATATTTTATCGAAAACACAAATCGAAATGTCAATGGCATTTTTTTATCCATTTATCTGACCCGTACAGTATTCGAAAAGACGGGTAAGGATAAAGATTTTTTTTCGTTATCATAATGGATATGAGTATGAAAATACCTCCACCCGACCCGTATCGTACCCATTGACACCCCTACTTGTACTATTAAATCAACTTGATTTATTATAATAAATTATTCAAAAATATACTAAATCATAAAACCTATAAATGAAATAATAATTGTATTAAATTAATTTGCAAAGTATGTATAGTGTTTGGTTTGAATTGAATTGAATTGCTTCAAGACTTATTCATTATTAAATTTATTGGTCTTTTATCTTTTTATTATTAATTTTTTTCGACTTAGTTATTGATAAAATCATGTCCAATAAACTAAATAATAATATTATTAAGTTAACTTAAAAATAGTAGCGATAATTATAGTAATGAAAAAATGGAAGAGAGAAGGAAGAGAAAATAATAGCGGAATAAGAGAAAATAAAATGGAAGAGGAAAAATAGGAAAAATAGGAAGGTGACTATCTTTGTTTCATATGATTCACACCTACTAGAAATTTAAGTTGAATATAATAGACTTATTATATGATTGTCTTGTAAACTATGATATAATGTACAAGCTCAATCTACAAACATCCTTATGCACCACGAAACAATGTAGATATACAACAGTGAGTGCAATATTTTATAGATGGCTGGAATTTAGAGGAGTGCTTAATTCTGATTACAAAATTATTTGGAAGTCTCATATTCCGTTGAAAATTAAAAATTTCTTTGGTTGGTGTAAAGAGATAAGATATTCACTAAAGTTAACTTAACAGCAAGAGGCTAGCGAAGAGATACCACTTGTGTATTATGTCATCAATCTGAGAGTACAATTCATTTGTTTAGACATTGTTCTTATATTATATCAATTTGGCATTGGATTGCCTTTTATAATAATTTTAATTTTGATTGTGATTCTTTAGATGATATATGGCTCCTTGCTGCAGCCATTTCACTCAAAAATAGATTGTTAGTTGAATTATTAAGAGGGGTTGTTCTATGAATTATTTGGTTGGAAAGAAATAGAGTTTGTTTCAATGATACTCAGCCCCGGCCTCTCAATTAAAGCTATAGGATCTAAGATTATTTCTTTAACATATTTTTGGCGCCAATCTAGGTCTAATAATTATTTGCTTAAATTAAGTCTAATGATTCCCTCTGATTTTAAGGATCTCCCAGATCTAATTCTAGAAGAAGAGCAAAGTAGCCGAGACACGGCTCAGGTAGTGGACCTTCTTTTGTCCATGGCACACGAGGAATCAAGCGAGGAAACACCTACTCCAGTTTCTGGAGCTGGCAACCCAATGTTTGAAGAAGAATTGGCTTAGGAGGATCCAGTTAACTGGGATGAGCTTGCTTGTATGTTATAGTTATATTGATTAGCTAGTTAGTTTGTTATTTTGTGTTTTGTGGTTTAGTTAGTTGTTATTTTGTGTTTTGTGGTTGTTATTTTGTGGTTTTAGATGTCGATATGTTTTCTCATGTATGAACAGCTGTATGACTTGCTGCATTTGGTTCTGGTATATGTTTTAGGTACCATATGAGGTATTTGTTATTTCAATATGAAATCGGTGGATAACTCCACTATTAAAAAAAAAAAACAGTGAGTGCAATATTTACTTTGATTTGCTTTTTAAAACAGATATTTACCACGTAAACATGAACAATTTCATGCAACTTATTTAATTTTAAAAAAATTGGGTTATAATGGAAATCATGTTTAATTTAATGATTAAATTATTGTCTTATATGTGATAATATGTTCGAAATTTAGTGTCATATATAGAAGTGAATTGAGAGCTCTTAAATATCATATCACGCTCATAAAAAAAACGAAAACTTGATCAAGGATAAGTAGCCAATAATTTTCTTTTTTCTTTCAAGGGTGGAGTTTTTGTTCAAAGACTTTATGCAGAAGTATGCACAATTAATGGAGATCTATCGACTTCTATTTTTTTAAAATTGTATTTATGTATAATATTTTATATAATTCATTCTTAGCATGAAAATTTTATATAATTGACTATTATTCATGTTTGATTATCAGAGTTTGAAAATCTGACACTGCCCCTGACAAAGTACAAAGTCATATTCAAAGTCAGATCTAAATTGTTCCATCAGTTTTAAAATCCATGCTGACGGTTTAGCTCACTAGACCTTTTAAATTTATTGAGTTTTACATTATTTGCACGAATTTTAACGTATATCAGACAGCTTGAACCCAGTTTAGAATAAAATTTGTCCGAAATTCTTTGAACAAAACCCAATTCTTCTCTTAATTAACTGTGACTCTAATTAAACAGCCAGTGTTTTTTCTGTGTGCGCCTTGCCAAAGTGCCTATAATAGCACACGGGAAACTAATTAAACAGCCTCCAAAACTAAAAACTACAAACAGTCATTGCTGGTGGTATCCATATTTCCCTGGTCTCGGTATAATTTGCATCTTGATGCATTGATTCAGACTTCATAGACGTCTGCACGTAGATTTATGCGTCATGGTCAACGAGCATTCTATTAGAAATGAAATATTTATGAAAGATAGGTTCTTGTGTAGCGCATTAATTTATTATCGATAATAATATGTAAGTTAGATAAGAAATGATAAATTCATGCATTCTTCAACACATTTTGTGTTATTGAAAATGACAAGAAGGGTTCAAATGTCTTTAATTTTTTGTGTCTCCATTAGTCCATTATGCTTTTATTTTTAAAATGTTAATAACTCTAAATTTAAATCATAAACGTCAAAATAAAACCGTTAGATGTGATCTGTGTTATTTTGTCTATGTGCTCATAAAAATTATCGCATTTCGGTTTTGTTCTTATGTGAATCAATAAGTTGAAAAATCAACATCTAGAAATTGTCTGCATTAGTACATTTTTACAAGAACTTAATGACAATCAAAACAAAATTGTAATATCATAATTTTTTACACTTGCATAGATAAAATAAAGTAGATTATATTCAACGATTTTATTTTGACTTTTAAATTTTATATTTTGAGTTATTAAAGTTTTTAAAAATGAAGACATAATGGATCCTCCTCAAATGACAATAGGTTAACTTTACTATCTTCCTTTATTTAAAGATCCACATCATTATTTTTCTAATATATGGTAATTGTAATCCAGCTCTAAATAGAGCGATGTACAGAAAGAAAATTGGTACGAACGGAAGTAAGAGAAATTATACTTTTACCTATACTATTATTATAGGTAATATTATTCCAACTCCATCTCAAGTTCACTAAATATCCAACAAACAAAACAAGTTATAGGCCTTTTTTCTTTTTCTTTTTTGAAAAAACTTGACTGTTACAGTCAAGGCTGTATAGTAAATATAGCTTTTACATCAGATTATGAACGGAATACAAATGAGGTATGAAATAAAAGGATTGTGGATAAAAACAAGGAATAGAGAGGAGGGTGTCCGATGCCCATCGGACCAAACTCGGTTCGATGGGTGGTTTCTACCGTCCGATCCACTTCAAGATCTATGAGCACGGATATTAAAGTAAACAGTACGAATATTAAAGTAATGCACACAGATCTTGAAGTGAATCGGACAGTAGAAACCACCTATCGAACCGAGTTTGGTCCGATGGACATCGGACACCCCCTATATGTCAAGGTTAGTTTCTAATAGTTCAACCTGAACTGCATCAAAAGGATTCTGGGTAAAATCTATGTATAGAGAGAGACCCAGAATGAAAACCCAAAAGAGTACATCGTTTTTGGGCTATATATTGGGCCATAAAATCCATGTATAGAGGCCCGTGATTCTATTTCAAAATGTATTTAATGCGCTATTTTGGGCTTTTCCTCTTCACATGAAATAGCTCAGTTATTAACAAGGGAGGGGATTTTTTTTTTTTAAATGTAGTCTTGAACTCTTGATAATAAGATATGAATGGAATTGATAAGTGCTTTCATAAAAACAAAAAATAATAGGAAAGAGGTTAATTCAAATAATTTAACAAAAAGTTTGAACTGGTTCTGGTCGAATTAATTAAGAAATAAACATTATTATCTAGTTTAAGAGAGTCATTGTTCACTTTAGAAACTTAATTGTTCAGTTTACCCGAATTTATCATGAGTCAGTCCAAGTTAATGACAGCGATAATGATGAAATGTTTTTTTTTTTCAATTAGAGACAAGAATCATGTTATATTCCTAAAAAATAATAAAATCATAACGCTATATTGAGAGCTATATGTGATATGCAGGATTGACAATAAGCCAGATTAATAATATCATTTTATTTCTAAAAGCGTAAGTCTAGACTCTATTAATAATTTTGTCTTCAACTCTCATTATATATAGAGAGAGAGAGAGGGGGGGGGGAGATGGACTAACTTGTTTTGGTAAGTAAAAAAATAGTGTTTTACTTCCTGCTCATATATTCATTTTCAAAACTCAAATAGTAGATTCGAACTTCTTAACATGATCTTCATATTTATATGTTCTTGAAGACCAAATTTTACATTTTTTAGAAAAAAATTACTATTTTTTCAGAATTTTTTAACATCATTGCTTTGCTGAATTTTTTATTATTTTTTTATTTAATGAAAAGATGTGATTTTCAAAAATTCTAAAAAAAATATAAAATTTGGTCTCCAAACACATATCAATATGAACATCATGTTGAGAAATTCAAATCGACTATTTGAACTTTGAAAATGAAGATATAAACGGGAAGTAAAACACCATTTACTTCCCAAAGCAAGTTAGCTCATCTATATATATAGGTCCGTTTAATGCTTGGTAGTTGGTACGTTATCGCCCAGCATTATAAAACGATAAGAGAAAATGACTACTAAAATTTATTAGTCATTTATGCATTTCTACATTACATAAGAGGATATGCCATTACTTAATTATTGCATTATCTTAAATCAGGTCAGGTTTATCAAATATAAGGACGACCTGAAAGTCTAGAGCCGACAACTCAATTAAACCCACCCCTATTTGTTTTGACCTGACAAGCATGGGGCAACAGCCAACATGGATGGATGAATGTCGGGTCGAATTCAGATCCAGTGACCAGTGCAATACCTGACTGTGTATAATGAAATCTGAGTTGTCCGTTTTAATGTGACATCTTAAAATGGACCCGAATTGATTTTGGCTCACAACCGTTCGGCTGTGCTTTAGAACGGAGAGGTAAACTTTTCATTTAAGGGAAAGAAGAGGTAACCTTCGAATAATAATTTTACATTCAAAATCGGAAGTGATAAAATTCGTCAAAAATCAACACAATGCGAAGCTTTTTTCTCCTTGGAACAATGCTTCTTCACCTCCGGTTCTTCTTTTCTGAAGCAGAAGAAATTGTCGAGCAAAACTGGTCTGAGATGAGTGTCTCCCTCGCACAGTGATTTTCTCTTTTCTTTCTTTCACATCCCTCTGATTGAAACACAGTCTTAGAGATACTATGTGAGATTTGAGGGAGAATCAGGTATGTACCTCTCAAGTACATGTCAACATTGATCATTTGGATCCAATAAATAAAAACTTAATTAGAGAGGCAACCTTGTCCTAGAAGAATAAAACCAGGAAGGATGTTTATGGTTTTCTGAAGGGTAGAACTAAAAGAGTTCCCTGTAGGGTATTATTTGAGCTTTTTTTTTTTCCAAATGATATTACCACTGAATAAAACCCAATATTTGTCATTTTATTTTTTTAATGAAGAAGAAATTCACTTAGTCCTGCTTAATTATTTATGAATATGATAGTATTTGTGTTTATGTTTATAATTAATAGTCGCTATTGCTATCACGTTTCATACTTATAGTCAATCTAAATATTGAGCATTTTTTTTCCACTTGAAGTGATCACAAATCGAAGAATGAGAACATGATAATTAATTTCCTATGTGAAATAAATATTTTATAAATATCATTATTGTTCTGTAGTTTATGTTTGGCTTTTTTAATTAACTTACATGATTAAATGTCAGAAGGATGTCAAAAGGTTGGCACAAAAGACCGAAGAAGCATTTTGTTAGTTCTGATTGGACTTAAACGGTTAAAAGTAGAGATAGCAACGAGCTAGCTCATCATGAGTTGGGTTCAATCTCAACTCATCATAAGCTGGATCGTCCGAGTTATGAGCGAGTTGATTTTAGAGATCTGAACTGAAATTTTAGCTTGAAATCATCATGAACTAGATCAAGCTACCTCACGAACTGGCTCTCTAAGTCTGGTTGGATCTTGTTTTAAGAAGAAAATAAATTCTACAAAAATTTTGGACAGAGTTGGACCGAGTTGAACTGAACTGGACAATATAAAATGCACTCAAATTCATACAAATTCACAAATTCATATCTAATCGAGTTGGCGAGCAAACTAGGTTTCAGCTTAAATTTGTTAATTCTAAGCCAAGCTAGTAATAAGCTGACTCATTAACAGCTCATTCCAACAACAAATGAGTCAGATATGAGTCACAATCGAGCCACGATTTTTTTTTTTTTTTTGCCACACCTACTTGGCTACTTGCGAGTAATTCAAATGAAGTAATGAACTAACGCTACTGTAGGAAATCCATCGGCCGACATTATATATGTTAAATATTTGAGGGATAATGTGAAAATAGTCCGATTTTTAATTTGCTCCACCAAATGGGTAACGTGGCGCCACCATGTCGGCTCTATCTGCCCAATAATGTGGGGCCCACTCCTCATTTAGATTTAGCCTATCCACTCCAGAAACTTATATTCTTAGAAAATTATTAAAAAAAAAAATAATATAGAGAAATGAATGGATGATTTTGATTTTTCATTTACATTTAGAAAAATCGAATCATTATTTAAATATATTTAAGAAATCATATCTTGACCAAATAAATTCTTTAAAATTGTTTAAAGGAACAAATCAATAATTTAGTGAATAAAAAACTCAAAACACTCCATCTATTTTCTGATAATCTTTTTATTTAAGTTTCTAAATTTAATATTATGTATCTACTTTGGCACTCACTTGCAAATTGCTACTATATTTAAAGTAAGTTAACTCAAATCATTTGGGACAAGGAAGTTGTAACAAAATTTTAATTTGACGAGCAAGACGTGACCCAGGTTTGATGAAGTAAATAATAATGATAAATAATAGAAGATTGAATAGTGATAGGGATGGCAACAAGCTATCTCTTCACAAGTTGGGCTCAGTTTGAACTCGTTACGAGCTGGTTAATCTGAGTTACGAGTGAATTAACTTCAGAGGTCCGAGCTGAAATCTCAACTTGAAATCATCACGAGCTGGACCAAGCTAACTCGTAGTTGATGAGCTAGCTCACTAGATTTGGCTGTACCTTGTTTTAAGAATAAATTTTTTTAGATTGAGTTGGACTGAGATGAACTGAGCTGGACAGTATTCGTACAAATTCGCAAATTAATACCTAACTAAGCTAGCTCACAAGTTGGGGAGTAAGCTGGACCGAGCTAGTGGCGAGCTGGCTCGTTAACATGTCGGTTTAGTAACGAACGAGTTGTTAATGAGCAAATCAGACACGAGTCATGATCGACTCACAAGCTACGAACTTTTTTGCCACCCCTAAATAGCGAGGATGTTTAAATCCCATATTTGACATTTTTGGTACTGTAATTTACTTCACCAGTTGAAGTGAAATAAAAATGTTGAAGTATAGAGATTACATAATCTGCTGATCACATCAGCTTACATTACTTCAGTCCGAGAGATTTAGACAATCCTCCACTTGTCAAATAAGAGACAAAAGTAAAAATAGCCAACCTTCTTTTATATACATAATTTTTATGTGAATCAGTTAAAAAATTAATATTTAAAAATAATTAATGTACGTTTTTACAAGTTCTTAATGATAACCAAAATAAAATTAAAATGTCACAATTTTTTACACGTCTATAGATAAAATAATGTAGATCATATTCAACGGTTTATTTTGATTTTTAAGTTTAAATTTTGAGTTATTAAAGTTTTTAAAAATAAAGACATGATAGAGACGCAAAGAAATAAAATATTTGAACCTTCTTTGTATATATTTTTGTAAATTAAATTAAGAGTTTCTAGAAATGAAAAAATGCATTCCGTACAAGTGACAATCGAAGATATTCTAATACAGAGTAGAACTAGGGTGTTCTTAAGCTCACCAAGTCTATTTGTGAGCTTAACTGAAAAAAACTCATCGGATTGGCTTCAAACGACACATCCAAATCATTGAAACCAATTTACTTCACGAGTGATGCATTTACACGTCAAATTTATGATTTTTCGAACTAATTTAGTATAAACTCAAGCAGTAAAAAAATAATGAAAAATGAACATATTAAAATTAACTGATAAATCATTTTTTTAATCGCTTGATTTTATACTAAATTATTCAAAAATTTAAAAATTTGACGTGTAAATTCACCACTCAAAAAATAGATCAGTTTTAATAATTTAAATGCATCATCTGAAATCAATCTGATAGATTTTTAAATTAAACTCACAAAGTAACTTAGTGAACTTAAGAACACCTGAGTTCTACTCTCCTAATACATTCACCAAGCTCCAAGACATTATTTTGCAAGATATTTGTGAAATGGGCCCATGATTTTCATTTTTTTATTTTTTATTTTTTGAAAACCTGAATTTGGTCACTTTACCATAAAAAAGTTCCTTTGCAAAAAAAATCTCACCGCCAGCGCCAGACATCCTACTTTCTCTGCACATGCAAAAACTACGAAACCCATACTAAGAACACGTGGCTCGGTATAAATGGTTCTTATTCTTGAAACAAAACCTACACGACTTTCCACTTCAGTGAACGCCTTATTTCCGTCCATCCCCCTACGAGAAAATAGAATCCTTCTCTTGGGACAAACCAACGCTGACTATTTGGTTGGAAGGACCGAAGGAGCGGACCAGAATATATTGATCTCGCGTATATCAATGTGCATGCGAGAAAATATTTCATGCCATAGCAAAAAGAAATTGTATGGATGTTGTAGGCGGGTCACAGAAGAGAGACTAGACGCCTTTACCTAAGGCGTGGGAGGCGTAACAGAGAGCGAGAAGGATAAAGAGAGGGAGAGAAAGGAATAGAGAAGATTGTTATGCGTGAAGGCCTGTGAGGTATCTGATTCTTTTCTTCTTTCTATTAAATCCGCCAGAGGCATTTGTTTCTTTCTTTCTTTGTGATTTTAGCTCGGTGGTTCGAGATTTATGGTTATATTTTAGATCTCATACAATTAAGATTGGAAATCGCCAGATCTGATCAAGGGTGTACCTAGGGTTTCAATTTTGGTTATTGGATCTGTTTTTCCAAGGGCTGGTTGTTCTCCTTTTGTTTAGACAGATTTTCTATTTAAGTGTGGCAGATGGAAACCTCAAGGATCTCATGTAAGTTTTTTATATTAGTGAATGCTGTTTGTTTGATATGTTGTTTGGATCCACAGTTTCTATGCACTTTAAATTGGGATTTTATATGTTTAATTCGCAACGAATCGATTTGTAAATGCAATTGACTGTGTGCCTTATTAAGGTTGACTGGTGAATTAGTTTTACTAATTAGTGGTTTAGAAAAAAAAGAAGTATTACATTTCAATCTGATAAAGGATCCAATTTAGTTTGATCTGTTCTATTATTGTCAATGTACCTTTGCAAAACAACAAAATGCTGAAGAAATATTGATTAACACAAATAATCATGCGTACTTATTGGATTTAAGCATTTCAGAGAGAAGGGGGGTGGGGATTAGGGAGGCAAATAATCCACCTTCTCCACACCCTGGCAAATTATTGTTGTTTCTCAGAAAGAAAAGTTGGTTAAACCTTTTGCAATTGTATGTGCAAGCTTTTCTGTGCGCTACATTATTATAAAGCAAGTTTAACTTAATTGATCCTTACATTGTGTAGGCTTTGCACAAGTGTGAAATTGGGAGCTACAAATCATTTCTCGAGCTATGGAAAGAGTGCTATGTTGGGAAAGCCGTTTCACATGCCTGTACTTGTTTTCACGTAAAGCCCCTAGTAGGCGCTTCCTAGCTCTTGGAGATATCCATCCTGTATCTCTTGTCAACTATACTTAGCCTTCTCTTTCATGTTCACCAAGGGAATGCTTCTTTCTTGTCTTTCTCTACTTGGTGTTGGGATTATTACTCCATTTCATGCAAGTAAAGACACCTATCTCTATTTTTTATTAGCTTTTTGCTGATAACATATTGATAATTGATGCTAAGAACCTCAGAATAATTATACTAAAGGACAGAAATCATGTGTCCCTCCCATCTCTTCATTGTTTCTTCGGAAAGTCCAAAATGTACAATCTCGCAATTTTTGTATACAGAGAAAGTGAGGATGGTGGGGTTACTGTGGGCATTATCTATGATCAATAGATAAAGGGAAGACATTTGGTGTACTTTTATGCACAGCATATGAATAACAGATTTTCACCTGTGGGTTTCAAATAAAAAAAATATGAATTACAGATTTTACTGTATGCTTTAAGTTAATATTCCTTTTCCTTCTTAATGCAGTGCATTGGCAACATCAACTCTACCAGTAGATTTTGTAGAGCTCATTGATGATATAATCTGTGGGGTATGTTTAATGAACTAATAGTTAATTATGAAGTAGTACTATTACGTTAACATTTTGTGTAATACAAAATAGTGTTCTCTATGTAGGTGAGGGTATGTTTAATAGAACAATAGCTTGGGTAGTTATTTCAGGACAGGCTTGGTACCGGCACCATCGTGGTGGCTACCACAGAAAAGATGTTTCATTTACTAGAATTCCTCTATGGAAATGAGAATATAAGAAAATTCAACCATGGAAAAAATGGTCACTTCACAAAAGGATATTAGTTAATATTGGCATATTTCACTGTTTTATTATTTTGTGTTTTGTGGGATCTATGGGTGAATTGAAGGCTTAAAATGGAAATACATGTGATGCCAAACCTCTATTGTATTAACTACTGAACCATTCTTACTTTGAATAATCCCTGGTGTTGAAAACCTTTTAAGTTTTAACAGATTTTAAATTTAAGATGCTGATTTTTTTATTTTGTAATTTTCAGGATTAAATTTGTTCTTCTTTGTTCTCCATAGTAGTCGCTGATTTCTCCATCGACGAACAAGGAACGTCACATGCATGCTTGAGAACTTTCTCAAAGTTCTGTTCATCTTAAATTCTTGTTGAAAGTTGCCAAAATAGTGCAAGAATTGTTTGGTTGATATACATGTATGATAAGTTTGAGTTTTAGAACCTACTATCTCAGTGAATTCATCGGACTGTCAAGTTTAGTTGGTTTGAACTGCTTGCTGAGTCAAATCTAGTATTGACAGTCTGTTTCATACGGTGAATTGTGAAGTGGTGCCTGTTTTGGAAGTCATACTTGGTATTCTGATTTTTTTAAGCTTAGAAACCCCTCCCTGTCAATCACGTCTCTTTTGATTCTCACCATTCTACCCTTAAGAGAAAGGAGGTGTAGTACTTATTCATCTGAACGACATGGATAGGTATGTTGATTCCTTTCAGAACTTTTTTATGCCTTTGATTTTTTGTTATGTATTTAGTGTCAAGGGACTAGTTTTTGTTGGGTTCCTAGATATGAAATGAAGGTGTGCAGACACACTAACAAAAGCATGAGCTAGACTTTTTGGCTCTGCATTTACCTTCCTATAATGCACCACTACAAAAGAATTTGCCATGTTCAATTTCTCAATAAAAGGATTGAAGTTGTTAAAAAAAAACTGTTATAGACAGAAACCAGTACAGTAATAAGCAAAGGAGCATCCAAATGAAACCAGAAAATTTATCTGACATATCTGCTGTTGGTTTTTACAGATATAAGGTAATAAAGGAGGTTGGTGATGGAACTTTTGGAAGTGTTTGGCGTGCAATTAATAAGCAAAGTGGCGAAGTTGTATGTTTCTAGAACCTTCTTGATATATCTAATTATGAACTTTCTGTTTTAGATTTTCTAACTAAAAGGTTCTGACTGTATTGCTTGTTAAACAATTTTAGGTCGCGGTTAAAAAAATGAAGAAAAAATATTATTCTTGGGAGGAGTGCATGAACCTTCGTGAAGTTAAGGTGCATTTTACATTGTGAATTATCTAGTTCTTTATCAGATATTTTACTAATTTTTGCTAATGTTTTTATTTTGCTTGTTGTCTGTGAAGTCTTTACGCAGGATGAATCATCCTAACATTGTCAAGCTGAAGGAGGTCATAAGAGAACATGACATATTGTACTTTGTGATGGAATACATGGTAAGGATTAAGTATTGCATGTCCAGTGTCTTTGGCTTCTTTTAATGTTTTTGAGTTTCTCACTCTTTCTTTGGCTGCACAAAATTACTTACTGGTTAGCCTATTTCAAGTTCCAACTTGTTCATTACCCCAAACTAACATATAAAAAGTTCTTGAAATTGCATTTGAAGATTTCTTTACTATAATTCTTTTATCTAATTATATACATTTCAGGAATTTAATTATATTTGAAATGTAATATTTCAGGACTACAACTTGTACCAACTAATGAAAGACAGAGGGAAAGGATTTTCAGAGGCTGAAGTAAGGAACTGGTGCTATCAGATTTTTCAGGGTCTTGCTTATATGCACCAACGAGGATTTTTTCATCGTGACCTCAAGCCCGGTATAATTCCAGCCCTTCCCTTATGTCTCATATTTTTTATACTTGAACACACCAACTCGTCTTTCATACCTAAGAATATCATAAATTGAAAAAAATCTGATTATATAATTTACATTGCCATGGGTATTTTGCAATAACTTAATTCTATCACTAGAAAAATGTCATTTTTCACAAACCTGAAAGTCTATCATATTAGTTTTCTTTAGGATAATCTTCAGGTGTATAATGCAAGTATAAGCTTCTGGTATAATATTTTTTAAATTTTCTTTATGTATTACCTAGTAATGTTCTATTTATTTCTGGGTTTCAGAGAATTTATTGGTTAGCAAGGCCACTATAAAGATTGCAGATTTTGGTCTAGCTCGTGAAGTTTCTTCTCTTCCTCCTTTTACAGAATATGTTTCCACTCGCTGGTACGAATCATCACACACACAGAAAAGAAAAGGAACCTTTTTACCATTTTGTTAAATTTCCTTACTATTATCTTTTCCTATACAGGTATAGAGCACCAGAAGTGTTGCTACAGTCTTCCGTTTATGACTCATCAGTTGGTGAGTTTGTTCAAACCTTAATATGGTTAGAAAGCATGTGCATTTAATTGTTAGATCTCATTTTTTTATTCATCTTTCTATTTCCCTGTAGATATGTGGGCAATGGGTGCTATCATGGCCGAACTGTTCACACTGCGTCCCCTTTTCCCTGGGTCAAGGTAGTTCCCTTTAATTCATGTATCGTCGCTTCTTCCTATTGACTTGTACATTTTATGTGATGCACTGTGTTTTAATTATGGAGTGGTGTTTGCGCCAGCTTTTAGTCTGTTGGTGATGTTATTGATGTGTTGACTGCAGTGAAGTGGATGAAATACACAAGATTTGCAGTGTGATTGGCAGCCCATGCCAGGATTCATGGGCCCAAGGCTTGCAGCTTGCTGACGCCATGAAGTACCAATTCCCTGAGGTTGTTTCTTAATTCGACTTAAACTATGTGATCTAAATTCTTTGTTCTTCTTTTAGTAATGATTTTTCATCCTATCTGACATGCCACAGTTGCACATTATAGAACATTTCTTTTATTGTAGGTCATATCAAATCTGATATCTGTATGCAGTATTTTCCATCTGTGTTACAAAATCATAGGACTATGTAATTGTGTGTGATACGGATTGCATATAATAAAGTCTGGTATTTGTTGCGTTGTCTGAAAGTTCAAACTTTCATAGGCCATTATTTTGTGAGGTCTGAAGCTTGATCTATGAAAATTAACACCGATGTTCTCTTTATTGTTGTTTCTAGATGGGGTGTAGTAGTCTCTCGGAGTTGATTCCATCAGCCAGCAAAGATGCCATTGATCTTATCTCAGTAAGCTACACTAGATGTTTCTCTTTTGGGATTGATGTGCACCTATGGAAATTCAAAATACTATCTATAACCTGTCAAACAAAACAAAATATCCTCCATGCCCTCTCTGATTTACTTTAAAATATGAACACATAATCCCTCATTCCTTGCTATTTTTCTACAGAAATAAGAGATGGTATGTATGATGTTTGACACGTTATACATGAAATATGAGATAACTTATCTTGCTTTGCAATAGGGCACACGATTTCGATGTTATATACTGGGATAGCAATTTTCTATAAATGATATATCTGTTTTATTCACGTGATATCATTACTTTTGCTAAACCTAAGTATTTCTTTTTTTCAGTTATTGTGCTCGTGGAACCCTTCCAAGAGGCCAAAAGCCTCAGAGGTCCTCCAACATCGCTTCTTCCTGGTAAAAAATTTCTGATCCATGAGTATCTCCTAACATATAAAGTAATAACTATTTATTTGCATGTGTATCTATTGGTACTCAGATGCACACTGAATCATTACCAACTGGAATTTTGAATTTTTTGTCTCAATTCTTTTTTGTGCTGGAATGTAATATTTTCACGACGCCAATTGAACGCAGTAAATAACATGTTTGGACACTCAAATAATTGTTGTATCTGATACTTGTTTTGAACCAGATATGCTAGTGTAGCTCAAGTTCCTCCTTTATAAAGTCGATTTTTATGAATTTGAATTTGTCCTTACACAGCCATGCTTGTATGTCCCACCCACTCTTCGGTCGAAATCTGTTGGAGTTCCCAAGACACCGCCTTCAGGTTTTTATTTCTTTTTTTTAAGTTTCATTTGTTCGCCCTACAAATCCTATAAATTCCTCTACATAACAGGAGCAATTTATATACAAAAAAACATGGGAACATTTACTGTCCTATTCTGTTGTTTTCTGCAAGTACCTATCCATTCTTCTCCCTCAGTTGTGCAAAGTAAAATGATGGGTGTAGTTTTGGCATCCTTACAAGAACGTAATTACTGTCAGAATTAGTGTCTTAATTTATGAAAATATCTTACTGATTTAATCTGTTTTACTTCTAATCATTATTTTTTATGTATAGGAGTGAAAGGTTTTGAAGGTAGGAGGTTCTCAACTGGGGGTGCCTTATCAGCATCCAAACCTGGGAGCAATGTTTTAACAGTCAAACCTGTCATTTCTTCTTCTAGAACAGGTGCTCTTCTAGTGTGGATGATTCTGATTATTGGATAGTATGATATTTTAGGCATTTATTGTGCTTAGATTTTTATATGGAAGTTATTATACTGATTACTCAATCGAAGGGTAGGATCCTGAAAGGAACAACAGAAAACCAATCAAATCATCAAAAAGCTGCTTTACTTTTACCATATTCTGGTATATTGAGTAGATGCTTGCAAAGACTTGCAGAAATTCTGTGGGATTATAATTCTTTAATACCATTTTTTTGTTAATAGTTGCTTACAGATGATGTGTAATCAACCTTTTTTTTTCCTTTTCACAGCTGTACAAAGAAAACTGCAGTTAGATCGTCAGGTACTCACTCTCACTCTCTCTCTAGAAAACCTGGCAGTGTCTGCCAAGGGCTCCGTCTCTCTCTCTCTCTCTCAAGCTCAAGCTCAGTAATTTTGTTAACATTTTGTTTCTTAAAATTATTGTAGGATTCAAGAAAGAGCTTAGGAGCTACTGAGAACAGAAGTAAACAGCCTAACTACAGATCTCCAGCGAGAAAGAGCTCAGGCAATATTTCCTTTCCATTACCACCAAAAAGACCTTTTGGTATCTGATTTTAAGCATGCCATACTCATTCCACTTAGGTTTTTATCATTTCATGTTTTTGGTTGCAAAATGTTAAATCTTTAAGTAATCCTTGAAACATCAGGCAGACCCTCATAAATTAGCAAATGCTGCTATGCTCCTATACAGGAACACTAGTAGTATGCTTCTCCATTTCTTCAACAGATGCCCAAATTCCTTTTTGAAGTACTGCTCTTATGTACATCTTGGACAGAAATTTTTTATTAGTGTTTTTGTAATGAGTTCAAATCCACTGTGATCCTCTTCCTCTCTCTCTCTCTCCTCTTTGAAGAGAGAGATAGAGAGAAAAGCAGTATTGAAGATATTGAGATGGTGCAATCTTGATACTATTTATGATTCTTAGTTGTGGTTCTGATTGCCCCAAAACCCAAATTTTGTAGGGATATGCTTTATGTTTTGCAATTTTCCGATGGCTCATGATACTACAACTTTTGACTAATATGAAATATGATAATATTGTACAGGAAATACAGTAAGGTCTAAGAATGGAAGTGATGCTACTGGAAAGGGAAATGTACCTGATATACCATCTGGTAAGGTGGTGTCAAGCGTAACACACAAGATGTCGAAGGTGTCTCTTGGGTCAGTAGGTACCAAATCAATACCACCATCCCCTTCATTGATGAAGGCTGGGGGTTGGCATGGTCAATCCAGTGACATCCCCTCTGCTAGAAGGTACACTAGAAAGGCCATTGGTTGATTGGTTCTGGTTGAGTTAAAAAGACCCGCTGTCACGTTACATGTATTATATTTGTTTTATGTATTTTGAGTTGTGTGTTCTAATTTTTGTAGATGTTTCACTAATTGATTCTATCTTATATTTGAGTTGTTGGGTACTTGGAAGGTTTGCTTTACTAGGTTTTTGAAATAAAATAAAAAAAAGACTCTAATTTGTGCTGTTTGTTTGTCGATCTGATGGTTATTTTATTATCTTTTTACTTTTGGTTTAAGCTGCACAAACCG
Source organism: Carex arenaria (assembly GCA_964058825.1). Classification (NCBI taxonomy): domain Eukaryota; kingdom Viridiplantae; phylum Streptophyta; class Magnoliopsida; order Poales; family Cyperaceae; genus Carex; species Carex arenaria. The sequence goes on along the minus strand of CAXKVW010000014.1, from coordinate 120,293 downwards.
TAAGATTTTATTCCTGATTGCTACCCAGTCTTAAAATTTAAATTAAATGATAGGAAAACCCTGCTGTCGACATTTATATTTCCTGCTGACGTTTCAATGGTTGACAATTAAATCGCAGTGCATGATAGGTTTTAATGCAGTAGAAAACATGTACTTTTTTTTAAACTTAAATGAGAGTGCATCTAATTTGTTTTGTTGTCTTGTTGTCTTCTTGACGGTTGCACTAATTGCTGATTTTATATTTTCTTTTCTTTTCTTTTGCTGCACCTCTATAAAGATTAGTAGGTGTGAAGGCACAATTTTCATTTGCTGCACCTGTCCGACATTTGTGGAATTACTGAGTTTCTAGTTGACGTAAACTAACTCGATGAGAAGTTGCATCAGCAAAATTCTTCGTACATTTTTTTGGGATTGTCGTAAGACTTGTTTTCTTATAGCAAAGTTCTAAAACACGACTAATCATTTCGGAACATAAATTAATACAACAAGACATGTTAATAAACACAGAAAAAAAACAGGGGACAAACCAGGACAAGCTCTGGTACTAATCCACACAAGCAAACAGCGTCAATCTAAATCCCATCGTCCGTTTCATCTTTCCTTTTTTCTCTATTCTATGCTCCTATTTCTGTTATTTAAGCAGTCAAAAGCAGGTTAGAGATACTGTGCTTGTATTCTCTCTCTATTTTCCTCCCACCATAGCTTAGCCCGCTCCTCGCCAAATTTCTCCCGGCTGCATTAATTGATCCAAAAAAGTCGAATAATTAAACAAATTTAGAGGGGTTTTTATTAAATTGACAACAAAAAGTCTACATTTTGCAATTAAAAAAAAAACAAGATTTATTGTTACCTGAATCGGATCCGGCGAAGCTCACGAGTACCATCACCAAGCTCCCTGATAGTGACATAAACCCCTGGTTGATCCTCTTCAATCCACTCTGTTACATCCAAATCACTTGCATTGCTCACAGAAACAGACGCTTCGTCTCTTGATGATGTTGTGGCTCTCGAGGCAGCATCCATTGCCAGAGCACCAGTGGCAGAAGCAGAGTTCAGGTTAAAGTGATGGCCAAAGATGTGGTCTGTTGGATCAGGAACTGATCCAGATGGGGCATAGTACATTCCCTTTCCACTGCAAGATGCGGTGGAAGAAGGTCGATATGTGCTCCCAGCACGTGAGCCCAGCTCCTTGCCCAGTGGTGGAGTGATTGCTGGGCTCTCTCTTGTGGACCCCACTCCCGAATAGAACGATTCTCTCTGTAGGGAAAAAAAAATACAATAACACATGTTACAGCGCAAGCACAGGGGGCTGGCTATTACTATTAGCCAGGATTCTGCAAAACTTGTGTATTTGAAGTAATTTGTTTACAGGTGATTGGATTGGTGCGAATTAGAATTTGCCCTCGAGTGTATTTTCCAAGAGGGAATCCCAGGTGTTGAATCCAGTGAAAAACTAGTCTTTTCTTTGATTTCTTATATATACAAAGTTCAAGAATTCAAGTCCTTGAATGTACATACCCATATTATATAATGTAACCAGGCTTGAAACTTTTTTTTTATAAGTTATGATAGAATAACTTAACTACTTTGTCATATGCATGAAATTAAATTAACATCTGAAATTCCATTTAATTTTTACATTACTTGAATGTATGAAGAATTGTACTATTTGCAACTAGAGGATGTGATGCTGGGGAACTAGACAAAGGTATGTGCAAATTGTAGATTCAGACAGAAAAATACAAGTGCAGGTTGAATGTATAATTTGTTTTTAAACTGATCTAGAATTTATTTGGTATATCACTATGATTCATGCCCCTGGGAGTTGCACCTTTCGAGGACTTGACTGGATAAAAGGGAAAAGACATACAGTAAGTATGGGTCAGGCTGCTCCCTAGTTAGCTAACTGTGCTAAGATTGTGATGTTATGTTAAGCCTTACATGTTTATGTTTCACAGAGACAAAGAGAGAGAGAATGGAATAAAGTTACTGAACATGTGGTTGTCTACATATGCATGGTTAGTACAAATGATAAACAAGGAAACAAAGACTAAAAACAAGGGTTGTGCACAGCTGGAGCCAATGTCAGAAGGTTTAGAATATACCCAAGGGAAACACATTGCAACCATGAATATGATGACACAAGTACCATTATATATATCTTCCTATTAACTTCTAGTATTATTTTTATATAATTTCTTACTTGAGAGCAGAAAAAAATTATTGTTTGCAACAAGATATAGCAACGAAGAAAACGGGTAACAAAGAAACAACTCCTTTCGAGGCATGCATCTATGCATATGCCCATCAAGGCAAACCAACTAAAAAAAAAATAATGGTCTTTTTAGTGGTACATAGTGTACTGTGCAGACGTGTGAACTCTTCTAAAAATATACTACATGGTAACTCGTAAGCCCTGCAGAAAAAAACAGCATCTCTATAAATGCATAAAGAGCCAACAGCCCGCTTAGGAGTTTGCTACAAGATGAACATGCAACAGAAAACTTGGCTTGAAGTATGACATGCTAGAAGCAAGATGAAGCAATTACAAAATAGAGAGCTATATGCAACTATATATGCATAGCTATAAGAAGAAGAGCATATGTGTGTTAAAAGAACATGCAGAGTCGATCTGATGAATCAAACCTGGCCATCATCAGAGCGAGGAGGTGTAGGAAGACCCTGCCGGCTGAAGCGCTGGACATTGTATAGCTCCACTATTCGGTCATAATTTTCCCCCCACCACCTCTGTGCTTGCCACTTGTTAAACATCTCCCGGCTGCACCACAATATAATTTTACAGTATACTTTCTTAGAAATAGTGATAATTAACATGACTGTACTTGTTAATATGATGGTTACATGTGGACATGACAGTGCAGAATTCGGATGCATAACAACAGCAATGCAGAGGTAACATGGCACTTTTATGTTAGTAGAAAAGCATTATGTCACCTGTATCACTTACAATAATTATCACTTGTAATAAGTATAAAAACTATATAGATTTGTATAAATAATTAGAAAATGACAAAAGAGCAATGAGAACTTTAATATTACTACAATCAATATAAAATGTATAACAACTATAACCTGAAACGGATGCGCTTCAGATCATTGCCTGCTCCCCCTGGAAGAGAAACAAATGTAATCTGAACACCAGGCTCTATCTGGGCCGTCCATTCCTTCGGCTCTCCATTGTCCTCCACAACCACAGCCTCATTCTCTTCACGTGGGACCAAGCCACTCTTAGTAAACCTGGGATCACTGTTGAAGTGGCTGAAGTCCCACGCAGGTGTTGTGCCCGAGCTTGAACCATGCATGTATGTGTAGCTGCTGCCTGGATAGGACCCAATCCCAGAATCTGACAAGGAACCGTCGTCTGCACCAGAGTATGAGCCGGTACGACGGTGGTGGTACGTTGGTTTGGTTCTAAAAGAGGTGGAACCAATGCCACCTTTGTATTGTCGGCTTGATCCAGAGAATTTTAGTACCATGTCCTTTAGCTGCGTTTTAATGAAATGTTAGTTTTACATCGATCGAGAAGCTGTTAGGAAGTAAGTGATTAGAAACAAATGAGTAAATAAATTAATGAACAAATTAAAAAACACATCCGAAGGTAACCAATTGCATTATATATAATCATTTATCTGCCTGTCGTAATATTTGTATCCTCTTTTCACGAAACATCTCTATATTTAGTTATTATTTTAGATCTTTACTTTATGATCCAGATAAGTTACAATGACTTAGAAGTTAGAAAGAGTGTAAATACAAAGTAGAAATAACAAAAATGGTACGTTCTATATAAATATAACATTGATGGTTGGTTCTAATATTTGCTGTCATCAAAGAGTTCTGAAAAATTATCTAGATTTTATGTTATTGCCTTTAGTTAATAAATAAAAAAATTATATATACCAAGTACCAACTAAAGTTTACTCGGGTTAGAACTCAGCTTTATGTGCAAAGATTCACGTGCGAGAGAGATAAAGCAAAGACATTTGATTCTGTAGGTGGCTTTATTTAGTACCTGTCCCCTTGTTCGAATTCCAATGAATATGGCCTCTACAGCGTACAATAGTAGCAAACGTTATATGTGGTGTGTGCATCTCGCCATAATGTGTAGCAAGTCATTGATAGCACACCTAGCTAGGGATGTTCAAATGATTTGGTTTATTTTATTTTAGTTTGTTAAAACGGTTCATAATTGTTTTATTTATTTTGCTAGATTCAGTTAAGACTATGATAGTTCTGTTATGTTTTCGATGTTAACTTTGATTTTGATAGCTAAAATCAATTAAGCAAATTTGTAACACATCATAATTTGTATTACAATATTACACATGTTAATAGGTGTATTAATAGCAGACAATCTGTAGCAAATTCGTAACAAATCACAATTTAATTGAGTTGATAGGGCTATTTAGTTTATTAGGATTTTATCTATATGCAAATTAAAAAATAATTTAACCGATAAATAAACACCACACCCTCCCCATTTGCTGTGTTCAACAAGATGTGATCTGCAGTCAAAAAACAAGATGTGACTTGTATGTATATACAATGTAACAACTTGAGCATTCTATTTCTGTGCCAACAAGACTCCTGACATGACACCATCCCAACGCTTGCTTTGACCACAATTTCTTTTGGTCTAGTCTACCTCTTCTGTTTTATGTTTGAACAAATAGTTGATTCCGTACGCTAAAGCACTATGCTTTCTCGATCTTTTCCACTATCCACATTAAATAACCCCATGAGTATATATTACTACAGAATAAAGATAGATACTTAATGATACATTCATAAATAGAAAATGTAGTGGTTTACTTTATAATCAACGGCTTCATCAGTTCATCAAATCAAGGAATAACGATTTGAATTTGCAAAATGAAAACTCTGCTTTAGGGGGGAACATTAAACAAACAAGAAATGAGAACTACACTGAATCTGTTCCCTTTCTATTTAACTTTAGTTTCTTGTTATACTTTTAAAGATTGCGGTCCATGAATAATGGAAGAAGGTAACAACGGAGAGCAACAAGACACTGAAGCAATACCTGACAAATGCAACTTATGTCTACTTTGGACAATTAATGGACAAAGAGGAAGGACAAAGGCACAAGGCATCTGGTTCGGCCCAGGCTACGGTCTACCACCTGACATGGGGCCCACCTGGAACATAAGAAGATGGGCCTACCTGCGGCCCAATGCTAGCACGAAACAGACTATCAGAGAGTACATATATGCACGCTTTCTTAGAAGATTTTGCCTCCCCAGCACTTTTTTTGATGCACTTGTTGAGCCCGTTTCAACTGGCCCCACTTGACAACTTTCTAGATTCCTCTCCAGTCTACCCTAAATTTAGACCCCCTTACTATATCTCAAAGACCCTCATTCTTTATCTAATTCCAGCTTGCGTTTGATATTATTATTGATTAGATCCTATTAAAATTGGGAGTCATTTTATTTACATAAAAAATAGATTGATTTGTAGTTTTGTAAGATATTAAGATAATGCATACATTATTAGTTGCTTAATCAAGAATTTACAATGGATAAACTACAGGCTCCCTACAAACGGAGAGGAAATAGAAAGAAAGAACATATACAGGCAACTGACAGGCGTGCCTGTGATGAACAGAACTGGCACTTTGCTTCTCGAGCGACCTTATTCTCCAGAAAATAAAGAGGAAGAAAAAAAAAGGAAACACTAGGCCCAGCCCAGCCTATATCCTACGAATAGATAGATGCCAGACCAGACTAAAGCAAACCTTTGGGCTCTATCGTAGATCTGGGACCACTAAGATAATAGAAAAATAAAAAGAGATGCCAATATAAATAAACCCGGCCCACGGCCCGCTTTATTCTTTCCGTGCTAAATGGGGTAGCATTCCAGGTTTCAGGCTACAAAAACAAGCAAAACAGAACCACCGTGGCGCCACTTTTGTGCTTCTTTAAGGCAAAGAGCATAAATTGGAACGAAAGTGGGGTTTTAAACCCCTTATCTCCCTCTGTCCTTCTCTCATCTCTCTGTTTTATTGTGTCCTTTTTGAGTTTCTCTGATTCTCCCTATTCTCTCTCTCTCTCTCTCTCTATCTCTCTCTTCTTGCCTCGATTGGGATGACGGAAAGGGACCTCCCATCCCGTCCTTCCTCCCTTGACCAACTTTTCTTTTTCGTTTAATACAACACCCAACGTTTTACTTTTGATTTTCATCTCAATATTTTACTCGGATGTAAAAGAGTCAAGTACCCCCTACGACTCCCCCCTATCAGTGGTTACTTTACTTCTGAGCCTTACGTAGAAAATAAAAGCAGAAAATATTGAATTTTAAATAGGTACATTGATTCTCAAAGTAATAATTTATAATTGTAATATTAGTGTCAAGTTGTTCATTTCATGTTACTCTTTTTTATCCTCAGCTTGTGCAATTATTACACGACCGTTCTGTTTTTGGTTAATGAAATAAGCAGCAGCAAGCATTGTTCCTACTAATTAATGATAATAGACAAAGGAACTTACTTGGGATGTAAGAGATTTTACTGCCCCAGGAGTAGCAGCGGATCTGGAGCTGCCTTCTTCAGTTTCTTTCGAACAAGCAATGCACGCCAGCATCTCTCTTTTTAGCGATCAAACCCCCTGTAAAGAGCATAATTGAACTGTTTACGCTTCGGATAAAACAAAACACAAGATCCCGAAAGAGAAACAAGCAATTAAAGAACTAAATAAACAAAGAAGAAAGGGACAAAAAAGGCTCATCTACCGACATTCGCAATACTGCACCTTAACAGCAATAACCCTGCCTACGGGCTTTTCTCAAAAAAAAAAAAAACAGCAATAACCCACTATTCATATTCATATTTCATACCCTCTGAGTTATTCAAATTTATTTTAATGGCTCTGCAATTATTTTATTATAATTATTCCTACAATTAAACTTGATGCTCGCTAAATAAAAAGTTTCGAAGACATTATTCGAGAAAAACTTGTAATCTTCAGATTTAAGTTAAAATTTATTTCTATTAATAATCCGTCTTGGATTCTACGTCATATTGATACAAAATTGCAGAGAAAGTGACATCAAAGTAGAGTTATACATATAGGGGTCCCATGCTTTTTCTTCTTGAGTAATAAAGGACCACTCGCATTTACACATCCTGACAACTTAATTTTGCAATGTAGCAATTATACCAGAATAAACAAAAAAAAATTAAAAAAAAAAACAATAAGCATAATCAAGCAACCGTTTGAGTATATCTATAATTAAGCAAAGAAAATTCGAATTAAAGGCGATAATGGCATCTTGACTTAGGCACTTAAGAATTGACTGGATCAAAGGCCTCCGACAAAAAGAGAGACAGCCTTGAATTAAGAAGAGACATAATTATGATATAACACACCAGGTCTGAATGCACACAGTAGACAGTACACGTATGGATGCACCCACAATAAATAGTACACTCCTACAATTTTATATTAATTTTACTAAATTTAAAAGCAGCAAGAGAATCAGAATGAACGGATGGACGAGAGAAGGTTCTGAAAATAAACATGAGCACTGCACTGCCATCGAAGAGAGTTTGCAAGACTCAAAAATCGTATAGAATAGTAAATTGTGGGGCCCACGGAGAAATTTGTTTTCTCACCCATTTTTTTTTATTTTTTTTCTCTCTCGTGCGGCTGCTCTTGTATGTATTATGCGTAAACAATGTTCTAAAAGCTAGAAAATAGGAGCTATAGCTTGTGCTATGCTAACGGGAGGCAAGAACAGAACCAAACGACAAGCACGTACAGTTCTCCTCTCAGTATGAAAAAACCAGTAAATGCATCAAACAATGATGAAAGGTTTTAGAGTTTGCACGAATCGGGGAAGGTTTTCACAAAATAATCTTATTTCTAATAAAGGAAAAAAAATAGAAAAATATCAATATAAAACAAAGAACAAGTAGTCGGAAATTCTGAGATTTGATATTTGCGATAACAGAGTCGACGAATTAGAGTTTCTACGAAGAATTCAGATAAGGAAATCCTAATTCGAAATTGAAAACATAGCTGACATTCTAAAAGAGTGAAAACCAGAGTACAAGGACTCAATTTGACATAGCAAAATTCGCTTCGCATAGTACTCCAGAATTTTTCAGACTGAGATCCCCAAATTTGAATGCTACTGCTATCATGGAGATTGAAATCGCAGACTGGAGAAGTATATACTTACAGCTCAATTGCTGCAGATTCTTGAAAACCTTCAGGGATAACTAAATTGCAGTGCTCAAAGAAAAGCACAAAAGCTAATGTGAAACGATCCGAATTAAGAATGCAGAGAGAGTACATAATGGATCGAAGTTCAAAGCTGCAATTCAGAGATTACGACTTTGCATTGAATTTAATAAAGTGAGAAATGCATCTCTTACCTCTGTTTTCTCTGTTGTTGTGATAGATAGATAGAGCTCAAGGCGTGCGCCTCTCTCTATCTCTCTCTCTCGTGTATTTGAGTGAAGATGGTGGTAGGCGAATCCAGATCTCAGCAATATACTCGGTGAGATTTTTTAACTTTTAACCCCTCCTAAAACTGGAAAATTGTTCGTACTGAAACACTAGCTTGATTTCCGATCTCCTCCCGAAGTAGCTCTGATCTCACTTTTGTGATTTTATACTCTCATCGCTGTGTTTCTTGCTCAGACGAAATGGGGTCCCAATTAATCTCTCAATCACAACCCTTGCCTTGAGGTCTATTTATACATAGCTCCGCTTCTCCATTCGTCACCTTTTGATGAGTAATCAATCAGAGCCGTCCGTTTTTAATGCAATGCCAGTTACGAGTTACGACCGGTCTAATCGACGGATAGATGGGTCCCATCAACCGTACGGTATTATATACTGCATGGCATGATTCAGTAGATGTTTTTATTCTCTCCAGTTACATCGAGAAGAACCAATCTCTGTAACGAGAATCTTTCCTCCTGTGTATCATACAACCATATCCATATCATGTCACTTCTTTAAATAGCAAATATATAATAAATAAATTGCATAAAAGCTATGAAAATATTTACTAATAGTAATGGATCAGCATGTTAACGCTGAATTAACTTTTTAATTATGACGAATTAATTAAGTTGGAAAAGTAAATACTATTTCAAAAGTATTGCATTAAATTAAAAAAATATTGTTCCTGTATTGTCATTTTCAAAGTCCAAACTGTTGATCCAAACTGCTCAACATGATATCCATACCAAAATATTCTTGGAGATAAAATTTTATAATTTTTGAAATTTTTTTACTATTTTTTAAGATAGGTACAAAATTATTATTTCTGAACAGTTAAAAAATAGTGATGTTGTACCTATCTTAAAATACAGTAAAAAAAATTTCAAAAATTATAAAATTTCATCCCAACATATTTTAGAATAGATATCATGTTGAGCGGTTCGGATCATAGTTTGAACTTTGAAATCAAAGATATAAAATATGAGCTATTGGAACCTCCTCGTATATAAATTACATAAAAGCTATGAAAAGATTTACTAATACTAAATCCTGAACGCTATCTTTATGACGAATTAAGATTGAAAAGTAATTAAGTACTATTTCAAAAGAAAAGAAAACAAGTAAAAAAGTTCATTTAATTCTAAGCTGGCTAATGTATTTTTTTTTTTTTTTTTTTTGCAAAACATAAATTACTGAATCTGTTTTAGCATTTGGCAATCTAGCTTTGAACGAATGTCAATTATACTTTAGATAACTTCGAAACCTTTTCCGTGAACAGTTAGTTTGCATTAAGAAAAATATGACATTGAATCTTAATTCAAAATGCGAGTAATTAAGTATATCAACCAAATTAGTTTCAGGAATTAAAACACATAAAAATTTGAATTTGCACCGTTAATGAAAAAATGTAAACATCTGTGTAACTTAAAATTGTTGCAAATAATTCCTTCCCAGCCATGAAAAAAAATTAAGCAAGAAATTTTGAGCAGACTTGCATGCCTACATTACACGCAATGCAAAAAGAAAAGAAAAGAAAATATCCAATGTTAATAGAATAGTTGAAAATAATGTTGTAAATAATGGTATGCGGTCGTCGGTCGTATAGGATGCCGTCAAGCGATTAATCGGCCATAATAAAAAATAATCGGCCGATTAGTTGAGAAAATCCGTAATTATTTGGTCTCCGCCAACAACTAATCAGCCAATTAATCGGTCTAAATGAACGTTTTTTACAACACTGGTTCAAAGTACGACAATTAATTTGTATACTAGCACCAACGAATATGAAGTAATGTAAAAAAAAATTCAAAATCTAAAAATTACCCACCATCCAACGAACACCTATCCTCTGCATTAACTCAAAAGATAATCTTTTGAGTTAATGAATCTTGACCATATGATCAGCTTCAAGATCTGTGCAGAATATATCCATGCTAATATTAAAGACCTGTGTTAAAATCAGACGGCCATATCGACGCCGTTTAAAATCAGACGACTGAGATGCATTAACTCAAAAGATTTCCTTTAATCTTTTGAGTTAATGTTTAGGATACGTGTTCCCATCCAACGGTAATGATTTCCTTACTACGTAGAAAGTAGTAAAAAAAAAAATATCTAAAAAAAAAATCTAAAAAAAATAAGTAAAATGAATTAACTATACACAGAGTACAGAGACATTTAATATCACACGACATCCTAACTCAACTCTATAAAAAAAATAAAAGAACATTAAATATTTGCTCAAGGAAAAACCGTTCCCATATCTTAATTAATATGCTAGTAAAACCTGTTCGGCTCCAGCAGAATTTTCACTGTTCACGTGGAAAAAAAAAATTCACTCAGACTGAATTTTTTTTTTTCCACATAAACAGCAAAAATCAGTTCTTAAATTCTCCTTTCCCCCAACTCATTTCCCAGCCCATTTAATTAGCTGCCGAACAGGACCTAAAATTTAATTAATTTGGTAAAATTTTGAAAATACCTTTCAATTATTTTAAGGAAAAAATGCTATGAAACTTAATGATACGTATCATTGCCAATGACGTGTAGAAAACTAAAGTTCATGATGAAGGAATTAAAGTTAAGATCATTGATAACCATCACCAAGATGTACACAATTTTGCTCAGGCTAGCCACTGCGTGCAAGTTTGGTGTGCAGAAAGAAAGTTAATCCGCTCCATCTCATGGTAAGTTCACATTTAATTTCTCTCTTCCTCTTTTTTGATATTGCAAAGCTCACATTTCCATACAGCAATTGGTTGTACAGCCAAAATAAATACTGGACCTGAGCAACCCTCGTATTAGGGGTGAAAACGGTATGGATAATATCTGATTCGTATTCGATCTAAAAAATTAGATGTGGATATCTAGTATCTAAATATCTATGTAGATAAAGATATTGATATACTTTTACGTTTCAATTATCTGTATCCGTATAGTAGATATATACCATATATTTTAATATATATTATGAAAAAAAATTGTCATTCACCATTATAATTAGATAAATATTATGAACTTTAGTATATTTTAATATTTTTTAATATTATTTTAATAAATATTTGATCCGATTAGGATCCGTATCTGTATCCGTTTGATATCCGTTCTGTATCTGTATTCGTAAAAATGAAAAAGAAATATGAATATACCACTCCACTCGATCCGTTTTCACCCCTACAGTCATATGTCAAAGCAATTTTATTTAGCTATAAATTTAAAAAAATTCTCAAAATAATTCTCAAACTACATAGTATTCGTCAGTTTTAAATATTATATTTTTGTTATTAAAAAAAAATAATAAGTAGGTCATCTCTCAGTATTATATTTTACTTTACTGACACTCAATAATACATGTTTTGTATTTTATTCTACGAGTGAGCCTAGTGTGTGCTAGTTTCATTAAGAGAGTTTGGTGAATTAAATTCTTAAAAAATTTCGGTCTGTGCGATTTCAAACGATAAATTCAAATTAGTGAAACTAATCTACTTCACGAGTGATGCGTTTATATATAAATATTTCAAATTTCTCGAATTTATTAAGTACAAAATCAATGGTAAAAAATGAAAGTTTATAACTTCTTTAAATCAGTGTAAAATTTACACATGACTATTGCCAAAATGCACGTGTAATGTTTTGAACTTCCACGCTCTGTATTCAAATCACTTTTAAAATGTGTACTTAGTTGTTGTAAAATTAATTGTTTGTAGTACATATACTTTTCTATTTATTTTTAGAAGTTCTAAAATAATTGGAGAGTATTTTTAAGGTCCGAGCTTGAGTTATTGAGTATATTATTCTGAGCATTACACAGTAACTTGACTTGTTTGTAATTTGGCACTCCGAAATTAAAATTTTGAGAAGCTCATGTAAATTCAGAAATATTAAATAAAGTGTGCAATAAATTTACACACAGTCGTTCTTTGTTCAATTATCCCATTTTTTTTTTTGGTTGAAAGCTCATAGTCTCCTAGGTGACTTTATTGATATAAGTTACAAATTAGTGGTTGCATAAGATGAGACTACGAGTATCTTTAATATTATGCAGTTGTAAACAAACTAAAAAACACATGGTGTTCTGTAGACACAAATTTAGTCATTCTTGCTTGATTGTAATGATAGGAGTCTAGTGATTGTTTCCACTGTATGCATAGTTGTTTTGTTCTTGCTGGTAGACTATATCGTAGAGGCACTGAATCAAACTAGAACAGAAACTGAATCAACCGGATTAAGACAATTACCGCTCAGAAGTCCCAATGAAGAAACTAAATCACACCGGACCAGTACATTCACCGCTCAAAGGTCATAAGGAAGAGTTGTCAGTGTAGAAAGAAAGAGAACAACGAGGAAGAGAGACAGAGAGAAGAGAAGAGGCAAAAGGAGGAAGAGCAACAGCAGCAACAACAAAAGTACTATACAAATAAAATAATATATATATACAGTGCGTACCGATGGTTCGTACCTCGTTCTGCCATCGTCAGGAGATAAAGAGAGAGAGAGAACCACACTCAGAACCTCAAACAGTATATATATTATTATTTTTTGTCTGAATTTCTTTTTGAATTTCGCCGCTAAGCTGTTAGTAGGGGTGTAAACGGAGCGGATAATGCTAATACCATATCCGCATCCGTTTTTTAACAAGCGGATACGGATACGGATACGGATAGTAAACGGATATCAAAATTGAAAACCATATCCGTCTTATACGGATACGGAACGGATAATCCACGGATACGGATTCGAATACGAATATGGAGCGGATAATTGTCGGATATTGAGTAATTGTACTAAATTTCATAATTTTAAATTATCTAATTTGATTACCTAAATTTACAAAAATTTAATATACTTTTTAAGTTTGCACAGTGATGATTATGCATGCTAATTGCTTATTAGTTCGGAGAACCAATCTATTATCCTAATAGATTATATGATTTTTCTACCAAGATTCTTGGACTTAAACGAATATGTATGTTTTTTGAGAATTTTGCAAGAGTAAAATGAATTGAAAGCTGCCGAAAGATTAAATTTCGGATCCGGATATATGCGGATATCCGTTCCGTTTATATCCTCACGGAATTATCCGTATCCGTATCCGCATTATTTTTCCATATGCTAAAATTATCTGTATTCGTATCTATAAGTATCTGTATCTGTTTAATCCGGATACGGATAATAAGCGGATTCGGAGCGGATTATCTGCAGATAATCCGTATCGGTTTACACCCCTAGCTGTTAGCCTAAGGTGGTTCCTTCGTTCAATTAAATCCCATTTGGACAAACTGTCCAGTGCCAATTTGAGCCAACTTGACAAGATTTATCAACTGACATGCCATAAGTCCGGCGCACGTGCGAAAGGGCATTTACTGCATATACCCACAAGGACGATGTAGGCCGTTGGTAAGATATTGTGGCGACAAATGGCGAGTGAGAGGCTATATATATGTACCATGTGCAGGCAAGATGCTATGTGGATCTTAGACGTGAACCATAATTGAAAGGAATGAAATCAAATCCGACGGACGAGATGTGATCGATGGACAGGTGTCAGTTAGAAATAACAAAGCATATCAAACGAAAAGAAGAAAACGAAAGGACTTGTTGGAATTGAAACGAAAATTAATTGGAGAAGCGGTACACAAACAGGAAGCGAGATATGACATCCTGCAGCTTCTTTGTTGACCTGACTTGTCCTATCTATCTCTCCTCTCTTCTGCATGGGAGGCCGTGGTGAATTTTGTTATTTTCTGTTTTTAAAATTTTAGAATTAAAAAAAAAATCAAATCTTCATAGAAGATATTTTTTTATTTCTTAAAAAAATGTGAAACCACACTTAGGACAAGCTCATGGAAGAGGAAGTTCTTCATTCCAATACCTCGTGATTTTCATAATTCATCATAACTCATATTATATTTTCACTTTCAAAGTCTAATGTGTCAATCTGAACCGCTTAATATGATATCCATACTAAAATATACGTGGATATGAAATTTTATAATTTTAAAAAAATTTACTATTTTTTAGATCGGTAGAAAATCAATGTTTTTGAACAGTTTAGATATAGTGATTTTGTATCTATCTTAAAAAATAGTAATAAATTTCATTCCAAACATATTTTAATATGGATATCATGTTGAGCAGTTCGGATCGATAGTTTGGACTTTGAAAACGAAGATATACAATATGAGGCATGAAAGACATAATAAGGTATTGGAACCACACCGATTTTACGATTTCAGTACTTTTTGGATAAATTTATAGTCAGGATGAGATTTAATATCTGAAAAATACCGGAACTATTGTGCATGCCTTAGAAACTTCACTTGGCGAAACAAAAAAAAATAATCAATTTATTTCCTGAAGATTATAATTTTTTAATTCTATACAAAAAAAAAATCAGATTCTTTTCTGAACTTGTTATTTTGTTTAGTTCTGTTCTTTTCTTTATGGGTTGGTTAATTTTTAAATAATGTAAAGTTATGGCGGAAGTCCCTTTCAAAAGGGGTAGTGGTGAAACATGGACAAGTACAGATTTGATTGAATTTGGCAAGAAATTTTCTTTAATTAGGAAGTTCATCCTTTTCAGAAGCAATTGTCAGCAAAAGGAATGTTTATAAGTGATAAATAATGTTACTTTTTTTGCGTGCTTTTGTTTGCTTTGACGATAGTCAATAGTTATTAACCTGTGAAATTAATTTACTGGGTCCAAATCACATTTTAGCGGAAGAATGAGAATTTGGCAAAATTCTCTAAATCATATTATTTTGACATTTTGACCATTAAATATTGTAAGCCTTGTAACTATCTGTTGTTCCTATAATTATCATATTATTTTAGTATGTTGTATAATATTAATATTAATTTTCTTTCAAGGTTTACTTTAAAATTTCTAATACATAGAGAGACATAATTTTATAGAACTGAATTTCCATACCGGGAAGCAAGTGTGTGCTATGCTTATCAAGAATATTTGGTAAGCACAACTTCAAAATTAACTTCTGACGATGAATCGTTGAAACTGATACGCTTTACGAGTGATAAGTGTAAATTCAAAAATTTTAATTTCTTTAAATTTATTTAGTATAAAGTCGAGTAGTTAATAAATATGTATTTTTTAATTTTTTTAATGTATTTATTTCCATCATTTTTTAACAGTTTGAATTTATACTGAATAAATTCAAAAATTTCAAAATTTTATATGTACATGCATTACTTTTGAAGTATATCACTTTCAATAGTTTAAGATTCATCATTTGAAACCAATCAGATAAATTTTGAAGTTATACAAAATATGCTGCGCACTAGCGTTTCTAAATATACTTTTAAAAAAAAATTGAAACAAGTTAATACAGCATTAAATATGCATGAAGCAAAATACGAATGATATACTTACTATATTTTCACTAGTTCTGATAAAAACAAAGGCACAAAATCTAAATATATAGCAATCAATTGTTTTTTTTTTTAGGTTTATGAGGATTATTTAAAATTCAGGTCATCATGTGCATATATGTAACAAAAAATTCCTGTATTTAGCTTGTTTTTTTTGTTTTGGAGAATGTTATTTTGTCAGCCAACTAAATTTATTGTAATAATTAGAAAAAAAAATACAGCAAATTTAGGTTGGATAATTGTTAATGTTTGCAAAAAAAAATCATACAAAGCCTTTAAAAAAAAGTTCAAGTTCTTGCACATTTTTGACATGTACATAAAATATTGAATTCTCAAGGGACTTAAATGACAAATTTGTACTTTTCAGTATATGAGCAAATATTACGTGTCAAGATTTAAAAAATTCAGTAAATTGATCATCACCGTATTTAATTAAAAAGATTTCTACAGATATTTTTAACTCAAACAATCTAATTAGGAGAATATTGGTCGAATAAAAAACCTAATTTATGTGACTTGAAAACTATATATAAAACAGAAAAACAATTCGTTCGTCTATTTTTAGTACGAAGCGAATTGGAGACTGTTGCATTATTTTATTAAAGTTTAAAATTAAATTGTGACTTTTTGACCAATTCATTGACCGGTCTGTACATCTTTAATTCTTTTCTAGTGGTTTTTATGGATTGCATTTAAATCCATGATAAGTCCGACACCGCTATACACGTACCCGTACAGAGGTTTATATATTTAACTGAGTTTCCATGGGAAGAATGAATGAGGCACGTTATAAATAAGAGAGAGAGAGAGGGGGCCAGTAGAGTGGCAAAAATGACACGGGGAAAAGAGAGAGGGGGCTAGTAGAGTGGCGAAAATGACACGGGGAACTGGGTCCGTTATTGAAAGGCACGGTTTCGACACCAAAAGTCACGTTGCGTGTGATTGTTACGTGCCATGACTTGTGTGTTGCGTGTTGTGGTCATATTTTTCAAATTTGATATAGTATGTGGTCACGCGAGTTACATATAGTTATGACCGTTAAATCTTAATTAAATGATGAATCTTGAATAAACTAACTTATATTATGAAAAAAATAGTTAAACGTGACCAAACACAACCTGTCACGTTTGGACACCGCACGTTTGGACACAGGGCGACTCGCGTGCCGTGACCACCTTCAACATTTTGGTCAAGATTCACCATTTGATTACGTGAGTGACTGTTCACTTTATCACATCATTTTGGTCACGCAAGGGACTGTTAACTTTATCACAGCATGACACGTTACGATACTAAAATCATGACGTGTTAATCACGACACAACACGGCACGACACTTCACAATTCTTTTCTCGTTTCCTCCAAAGAAAAAATAAGATAAAATGCATAATGATTCTTCCGATTATACATACGACAAATTATGTTTATATCCATTAACTAATTAGCAGATAGATTTAGTGCACAGCTTTATTTTTATTTATTTTTGAAAGGAATGTGTACCGATATGTAGGAGAGCAGTTTGGATTCAATGCTTATCGAATTTAAATTTAGATCTAATGAGTTCCATAACCGTCTGATCTGCTTTAAAATTCATGCACACAGATATCAAAGCGACGTGCACATATTTTAAAGTGGATCAGACGGTTATGGAACCCATCGCACTTAGTTTGAGTCCGATGGGCATCAGATCCAAACTGCTCTCGATATGTAGCCGTTATAAAAAGAAATTAAAACATTTGCAACCGATCTGATGCTATTTTATTACTTAGAATAGTCGCAACTCGATAACACGACGTATCAAAATAATAAATGCATGCTCGGATTCAAGTTTTCAATTCAGCTCAGAACACATAACAAAGTCCGGAGAATATGTATCCGACCTAAAATCAGCTATTGTTCAAATCTATGACCTTTCATTTAGGTATTGTTGATTCAACCTGTCAAATCTCCACATGCAAAAGGCAGTTCATATTGTACTACCACAACTAAAGACAAATTTTGTTGGAACTTGAGTTCTAAAAACTAAAAACTCTCTCTTCAATAAATTTGTTTAAAATCTTCATTTGAGATATTTGGAATTTAGAGGGTTAAATGAATATAAATTAATTAAATTAATTAAAAAAAACTGAAGAATCGTTTGTCAGTTTTTCCTTTAAAAGCATCCTTGTGAGGCGTTTTTTCAGTTCTCCTTGTTCATAACGAGGCACCTTAATCTTTCATTAATTTCTCATTAAATCTCTTAATAACGCATCCCTTGATTAGTCACTGATCTTTGAATATATATATATGTGCGCACCCATGGAGCTCTCCCATCGATGTGTCATTTTGGAGTCATTCTATTTCTCTGTTTTTGTCTCTAAAGGACAGATTAGTCCTATGATTTCGTTTCATATTTCCATCCAAGAAAATACAAAGAAAAACTATGATTTCAACATTCCAATTAAATCCTTCGATTGATTTATGCTGGATATTGCAGAGTTATCGTCAGTTGTTTTCATAGCATGCTTAAGGAGCAACAACTTTGGATTATCTTGGTTGCGGTTCGCCAGTTCTATCTTGCACGATGAGACGGAATACGCTTAAGAACAGTGATTCGCACGATACGGATAACTCTATTTCAATTTGATTTATTTTAATTAATTTCTAGCTATCCAAATATTATGAAAATTTATACCAACAAATTTCTGTACTACAAACATGAATATCAATGAATTAACATATCTGCGTAGGTAATTATATGATATTATTATCATCAAATGGCTCTCTTCTTCTCACTAGAATATAAGCAAATCTTTGCACTATCAAATTCTTACCGTGTTATAAGTCATTTTTGCAGTTTCAAAGTCTAAATAGCCGACCTAAACCGTTCAACATGATCTCCATATTAAAATATGCTTGGAGACCAAATTTTACATTTTTGAAATTTTTTTAGTATTTATTAAGATGTGTATAAAATTGTTGTTTTCAGACAATTCTGAACCATTGAAAAATTGCAATTTTTAAAAATTCTAAAAAAATAACAATAAATTTCCAAAAATGTAAAATTTGGTCTCCAAGCACATTTTAATACAGAGATAATGTTGAACTGTTCAGATCTACTGCTTGGATTTTCAAAATATTAAAAATAACCTATAACCAAGTAGTGTCAAGATGTGTCACCATAAAATGGTGTAATTGGATCTCTCCTCATTATATATATATCAGATTAACTATTTGGTCTTTGAAAATAGAGATATGAGCGTGAAGTAAAACAATATTCTTATTTTGTAACTAATCATAGCCCATCTCTATATATGAAGTAGAATTAGGATGTTTTTAAACTCATTAAATCTCTTGTTGAGCTTCACTTCAAAATCTATTGATGTGTTTTGAGCACTACAAGTAATAATTCCTAAATTGCGCTCAATACGGTTGCAAGTATACAACCTTATCGAGTAGTACTTAGGGATCGTCTCCACAGGGACAAGTCGGAATATCAATTCTAACCTAACAATTTAATTTAGTAAGAGGAAGTAAAAGGATTTTGGTTATTCAATGGTTGGTTTGATTGCAATTAAATTAAATTATACTAAAGTCTTAAAGCGAATTCTAGGTTTTTAACAAGAATGAGAAAGTAGGGTTTCTTAGGGTTCCTATCCACTAGTGTTATGATCAATTGATTTGTTAAATTTGTTCTTGTATTTATGAAGGCACAGTTGGATGTTGTAGGTACAAAGTGATATCTCTATATTAATACCATCTTCAAATTAGAGTAAACGTCACCTCTCGGTACTTGGCTACGCTAATCTAAAGTCATTAAGTTCTTGACTGTCCTAATTGATTTAGAAATTATATTTCACCTCTCGGTACTTGGCACAATTTTCTAAGCAATTAGGTAAAGCCTGTATAAGACAAGCGTCACCTCTCGGTACTTAGCCTATCAAATATCCAATTCTTTATGGTCTGGACTTAATATTCAGTTTCTCAATTAAAAATACCAAATCCTCAGATTTCATGCAATTTCGGTTAAGTCCTCACAATCAAATAGAATAAAGGATTGGTCATAACAAAGAACATAAAAATATGAGATAAAATCAACTAAATCATAACAAAAGTTTCAAGTACAAATCCTAATTAACCCTAGAAATACCTTTAGCCGTTCATGGCTAAAGCACAAATCAAATAAAACAAGTCAAGGAGTTCCAAAGGATAGAAAATAATAAAACCCGATCAATGATGTTCTCTTCTTCCTTCTTCTCTCCTCTCTCTTTCTCTTCTTCTAAAAGTCTAGAAAATTCTCTCTAAAAAAACGTCCTTGTTCTATTCTACAGGTCTCTATTTATATGGCCCAGCAAAGCCCAGTCTGAATTCTTAAAAATAACCAATTCGCGCTCTGTAACCGCCTTATTGCGGGCCGCAAGAAGTTTGGTTGCGGGCCGCAACATATGAGGTTACAGCTTTGTCCAGAAAATTAATGCTATTGCGGGCCGCAATGGATCCATTCCGGGCCGCAAGGGAGGAGACAGAAAAAACCAGAGCGCGCAGAAAATACTGTAGCTTCTGCGGACCGCAAGAAGAAGTGTTGCGGGCCGCAAAAGAAGAGGAAAAATGCTGGAGAAGTTTTGGACTTGCTGCGGGCCGCAATGGGTTTGATTTCGGGCCGCAATAGGTTGTCTGAAAGCTGCGAATCACCCGTTTTGCTCCGTTAATCTTGATTACCTGTAAAATAAACATAACTAGGGCAGTAACTTGAACTTTTGGATATTTCTAACCTAATTAAACCTAATTTCAACAGAACTTGGCTTAAAATACATATCGAACCCTAGGTTTCAATAGATACCATTTCGGCTTATCATCTATCAGATTGATTTCAAACGATAAATTCAAGCTGTTAAAACTGATCTATGCTTACATTCAGTTTAATGTGGATATTCAAATAAGAATACTTTTTTGCTTTTAATTAATGTTAGACAATTTTTTTTTAAACAAAAAAAAACCAAGCAAGAAGAATGAAAAGATAAAATATGAACCAATTAGGCTACTTTTTGGTTGAGATTTATCTTTAAACAAAAGAATTGTGAATTGACTGATACTTTTTCTTCTAGCAATTACACAACAAGGACAACAAATGGGACCAAAATCATTACTAACCAAAGAAGCATCTCTCTCTACATCTCCGCCATTTAATTTAATAACTACCAACTTAAATTCAAACTGGACAAAATGTTACTTTAGCCACCCTGGCACTTGATTAAACTTGATTGATTGGTTTCTGAGCAAAACTAGCTTTGATAAAGAAAGAAAGAAAGAAAGATAGAAAGAAGCAAAAGCTAAAGAAAAAAAAAGGATCTAGGAGAGCGCCTAGAGAGAGTAATATCCTGAGAGAAAAACAAAAAGAACCTCTTCTGATCTCATATTCTGATGGGTTTAATTAATACGCCAGCTATTAAGTGTATATGTAGTCATGTAGGTGGTATAAAGGCAATCCCTAGAGAAGCAAGAGCAATAAATGCTACTTAATTAATGAAAACAAAAAAAAGGCAAAGCACTTCATACAATTAATTAATTAATTAATTATTTGGTGAAAGAGACTACTGTCTACCTTAGTCTCTAGAGCGGCGTCGCTTGCTTCATTCGGCTTCCTCTCGTCTTTTCTTTTCTTTTCTTTTTCTTTCTATCCATCTATCCATCTATCTTTCTCTGGAATTTATACCTCTCTGTTTTTTGCGCCCTTTAAACAACATTTTAAAATGGGGAGCAAAGAGAAATCTGTCAATCCTAAAGAAAACAAATAAAAGAATTACGATAGAGAGAGAGAGTACGATAGGAAAAAGAAAAAAATAATAATGATCATATTGTTTTTAAACATTCACAAGAGATTTTTTCACATAATTATGTGGTTTTAATATTTTATTTATTTATGCAAATTGTGATTAGAGCAGACACTTTTTTTACATTTTTTTTTAAAATATACACTTTATTTATCTTCTTTTATTTAATAAATATAAAAAGCTGACCGCAAAATGAAAGATAACAAAAAAAAGTAGGTTTTATAACTTGCTTTTGTATTGAATATGACCGTTGATAACAACTAAATTGATAATTCATGATAGTAGTTAAGTTTAAGATCTCTAAAATATGTCAAATCATCAATATTTTCAATTACTGAATTAAATTTTTATTATTGTCAAATTTAGTCATACGAAAAAAAGTTTTTTTTTTTTTTTAATTTATCAATGTACAAAATTGATTGCTTTTCTATGTATATGAACATCTATAGATATGTTTATTTTTTATGTTGTATATTTGATAGAATTTAATATAACTAAAAAAATAAATTTTATTTCTTCAAATGTATTTTTATATTTAAGGTGAATTTCAAAAAATAATTTTAATAAACTAAAAGATTAGAAAGCGTCACTGAAAAGGATCTGAAAGGAGTACGCTGATAAAGAAATTTTACCCATTTTCTATGTAAAATATTAATTTCTTACATTAAAAGATGTGATATATATTTTGTATCTGCGGCATATCTTATAAAGAACACAGAGATGCAGCCCTTTCAATGTTATTTGGGTTATTAAAAGATATTTAAATAGTTACTTAATTTGTCTTCCTAAATTCTCTAAAAAAATTATTTCAAAGTTATTTGGATTATTAAAAGATACTTAATAATTACTTAATTTGTCTTCCTAAATTCTCAAAAAAAAAAAAAATCTATTGACATATTTAAAATTATGTATTGAATATGACCGCCCCTCTCTGGACAGTTGAGGCATATTTAAAATTATTTTAAATCTGAGGGCATATTTAATAAAAAAATTTGGGGTATTAATAAAAAAAGCGATGAATAACAATGGAACGTTTTTGGTGTTATAATTTTAAGAAAAAATATTATTGCAACTCAGGTTATACTTATGTGTCCCTTAACTACATTTTAAAGTTACTTGCTCCTAACATACTCGTTTTTCATTTCTAAATTTAAATATATTTATATATAATCTAAAAAGTATTTATTATTTATTTCTTTTCTGAATAATTTTGAGAAAGAACATCCGATTAAAGACTTTATAGAATTAGTAAATATACAACATTTGCCGAAATTATTATTAATATAAAAACTATTATATCTTCTAAGAAGACCATATAATTAGTTGTCAGTATAATTATATCTTCTAAGAGCACAGAGTAAGTCCGATGGGCATCATACGTACTTTTAGATTTGATGAGCACCGAATGTGTCGATCGCAGTTTAAAATCTATACACATAATTCTTAAAACACATCAGACAGTTCTGGTGCCCATCAAATTTAAAAGTACGTCAAATGCCCATCAAACTTACACTATTCTCATTTTTTAAAACCAAAATATCTCGTATCATTATTATTTTTTTCCGGCTCCTTCTCTTCATGTAGACATAAAAAATAATCTCTCTATGACATAATCGTTTGTATAATTGATATGTGCAAACTATCTTTTGTGGCAACTAATTCGCTGTTATATTATATGCAATGCATCAATCTTGTGTGTTTTGCTTTCTGATGGGCCTTTGTTTGGTCTGGAAAAACTCTACAGAAACAGAAAAGGACAGTGCATGTGTAGTACTAAACTGCGAATAGAGCAAGACATAAGGGGAAAAAAGAAGAATATCAGAAGATTCTTTAAAAAACAGAGCCTCCGATAAGACGTTTTCAAGATTTTCTGATCCCCAAGTTTATTTTTTTTTGGCTTCTCTACAATTTGCAACATATTCATTTATTTCTCTGTTGAACAACTTTTTTATTTTCCTTTTTCTTTTTATTGGGTTGGACCGGAATTCGTATTCTCTGCGTCAACTAAAAAAAAAATAAAAAAAAATTGAGTTAATGAATCTCAACCATCTAATATATTTTAAGATTTGTGTAGACTAGATATGTACTAATATTAAAAGACCCCTATGTAATAGGAGTAGCCATATTGGTTTAAAATATGACATTCATATTCCCTTTTGAATTAATGCAGAGGATACGTGTTCGTTGGGCCGGGGGACGAATCCATATCCTGTGCAATACTTCATCGGTGTATAATGTTATCTAAACTGTTTGTTTTAATCTGACACGATTCTCAAAACAGAATCCTCTATATTTGAAATAAGTTTCGAATTAATTTATTATCCAATCAATCCGATTTTATTCTAAATAAATTGTAGAATGAGTTAATTACATACAGGTCTTAACTTTATAATTTAATCCGATATGATATATTTAATTGTGATTTGTTGATTTTAGTTGGGAATTTAAGACTATTAAGTTTTAGTATACATTAATAAAAGATTTAGTATATATTAATTAAGACAGAAAAAATAACTGAATAAAATAATAAATAAATAAATAATTAAATTACATGGGTATGGTTTATCGATCTTAATGAGGCGAGAATCATTTGGTATCTGATGGTTAAACGTTAATAAAATGTCGATAAACTTTAAAATCGAAAATGTATTTTTTTTTTATATTTTAAGCAATATTAATAATGAACATAACACCAGTTATGTCAAAGAAGATAAACAAATTTTCCAATCATATGGATTGATAATCTAGTACATTTTTTAGCACTAGATAAGGGTTAAAGATATTAAATTATAAAGCATGATATTTAAAGGCTTGTTTGGCCTACAAAATCTAAAAGATTATGCTTGTCCGAGAAAATTTGAAAATAACGATCTGATTCTCAATCATTAAAGTCGACAATCTGATCCTCAGTTCAGTTTTCGCCAGAGATTAGGACCACAAACAAGTCAAGTCTAGAGTGGGAAAAATGACATGCCGGAGATGGCTTCGTTACCAAACGGTACGGCACGTGTGACTATTACGTGCATTGACTCGTGTGTTGTGTGACGGGACCATTCGTGTGCCGTAGTCATGTTTTGAAAATTTGATACAACTTAGCATGTCATGCGAAAGATCTGATCACGGTACGACACAGTATGTTGTCACACGAGTCACGTGTAATTAGAACCGTTAGATCTTAATTAAATGGTGATTCTTGAATAAACTAACTTAAATTATGAAAAAAAAAATAGTCAAATGTGACTAGCCACATTTTGACACAACGCATTTGGGCATGACGTGACATAACCACCTTCGACATTTTGGTAACAACACAGCACGTGTAACTGTTTACTTGATCATAGTATGACACATTTTTACCACTCTAGTCAAGACTCAAGTCTAAGTCGAGTTAAGCAAAGTTTGAACTCGACACATAAAATAAACTGAGCTAAACCGAATCAAATTTGATCTTAAACGAGTTAATTATGAATTGAGACGAGCCAGCTTGTTAATAGCTCATTCATATCGTTATAAAATGAGAAAAAATCTTCAATTTAAATTTCTCGCAACAAAATTTATAATCACGAATAAAATAGTTGTAATAAAGAAGATAGTTTCATCATCTTTTTGTAGTGAGCTAATGTATAAATATAATTAAATTAACATAAGTTAAACTAAAGCACGCTTGAACTCAATCACAGCAATACGAATCATAATCAAGCAAGCTAATTATATATTATTTTTTGTTAGAATTATTGACAATTATAGAGGATTTTTGCCCATTTGCAGAATTACCGCTCAATCATACCAACTCTGTATATGTAGTTTGTACATAGCCTGTTTCAAGTAAAAAAAAAAGTTGTAATAGGCATAGCGAGCCAATATAAAATACAATTTTATTTTATGAAAATATAACCTTCACTGATTAAATTTCATTTTTAGCTTTCTCAACATATTTGGGACTAAAAACTTTATTATTATTATTGCATAATTACCGCTCATCATATATGTTAGAAAAAGAGATTGGTCAAAATCCTTCATTATAACTTTATCTGAATTTGTTTTCGTATATCCGAATGTGTGGTGAAGTATCCTTTAAATTTTCTCTGATTTTTACAATATTTATGACACTTATTATTATTATTTTTTGACAATTATCTCTGCATAATGCATTGGGTAATGGATTCGTTTTGTTGTTCTCGCGGTGAGCAACAGAAGATCCTATAATAAAGACAATAGATTTCTGTAATGATTTTATGTTTCCCCACCCCTGCAGTAAATTTACCGAAGCGCGGAAATAACTTATAATAAACCCGCCACACGAAAAACACAGAGTCATACACCTTGACGATCCTCGAATATTAACAAAATCCCCACCCAAAATAAATCTGCTGTGATTCTTAAGGAATTGCAGGACCCTGCTTGTCCATATCCAACCATTAAGATTTTTCGAGATTCGTGCAGAAAAATCAATTTCTTAAAGATTCGTGCTTTATAAAAAATTAATGGTTGGATATGGACAAGCAGGATCCTGCGATTTCCTAGAGAATCGCAGCAGATTTATTTCCAAAATACTCGGCCCATAAATAGTATTACTCCAGGCCCAGGATCTAGTCGGAATTTGTTAACTAGCCCAAATTAGTATAATAATGAACCTCATCAGATCACCTAGAAAATTGGGTGATGTTCGGTTGGAGCCGTTTGATATACATTAAGATTCGCACAGACAGATTTAAGATTTGTATTGGTCAAGTACATCCGACTCTTGATGTATATGGACGGTTTACTCATAAAATTTTTACTTGGATAGTAGGAATTTTCGACCGTATGATCTCGATCGTATGGTTTGTCAGAATCTATAGTTGATTTAATTTGTGTTTATCAGAATCTACATGTCTCTGAGATTGTAACTAGATAGGGGCAGAGAATAATTAATATAGGTAATTCTTCCATGACTCATAATCTTTACTCCTAAAATTAATAAATACAAATATACCAGCATTTTTTAATTTAACAATTATAGGCAACAATATGTCACCTCATACAATTAGTAGCAACGCAATGACAAAGATCATTACCATCTTTCTAGTAATCACAATTAGACATGACTAGACCTCAATATTTATTGTTTATCGAACGAAAAACAGTCATTAATTTTGAAGAAAACTTGCTAGACAACTCAACAACAAATTATATACTTAATTAAGAAATAACGAGGAATAATCGTCGCAGTCGATAAGCTGGTCCAGTGCACTGAGCTGTGATTCAAAACACACCTCATTTTGTTGCCACGCCAGATCACCGTCATTCGGACATGCAAAGTTGTAATCCTCTACTCCTAACTGATCAACACTGCTACTTTGGCTGTTCCTTTGGTCGGCGTCAGGCATTGATGAAAAATTGAAGAGCTGAATGAATTCGAGGTCGAATCCTAATAGCTCTGTGCATGAATTATCGGGCTCTTGTATGTTTGCGCATGGCTCAAAATCCATAGCTTGATTTATTCGATGAGGAGTTTCACAACGAATGTTCATGTTACCGGTGAATGATCGTCGGAAACCTTCTGAAATCTGTTGATTAATCTTGCTGTTCAGATCATCAATTGTAAGGGGATTTTTGCTCAAGTGAGTATTCCAGTGGTTTTTAATCTCGTTGTCAGTTCGACCTGGTAGCCTTGCAGCTATCAGTGACCACCTGTAAAGAAAAGAGTCCAAATTCCAAAATAAGAATCATTTTCAAATACTACACAAAAACCAAATTTCTCAATCATGTCAAGGGTAAAAAAAAATAAAACATGGGAAAAGAGCCCACCCCGTATGATGGCCCGGCCCAATTGAGTTCTAGTCCGGATTTGGGGTTTTTCTCAATTACAGGTTTTTGGGGTTATATATTTGTAGGTGAAATTGGTTGCATAGAAAAAAATAATTTGTATTTTCGTCAAAGGTAAAATTTATGAGAACGGAGTGAGTCCGATGTCCATCAGACCTATTTTTAGTTTCAACGAACTCCATGACCGTCTTAAGATCTGCGCGCACGAAATTTAAAATATTGCGCACAAATCTTAAAACATACTGAACGATGATTGAACCCGTCGAACCAAAGTAGCTCCGATGCCCATCAGACCTACTCTCAGATCAAAATTTATATGTTCACTTTATGTATTTAAATCATGGCATCAACTTGTAATAAAATTAAATTTCAAGAGGTTCTTTCTCAATATATAGCTAAGCTAATTAAATGTATGGCACTAACTGCAAGGATAAAATAAATATTTGCTAAGCGAATTGAGTAAATTAATGTTGTTATAGATGATTAAAATTTTGCTTTCTCTCTGTTTTTTTTTTTTTACCTATTGCCAAGTAGGTTGTGGAGGCGAATGATGAGATCTTCCTCATCCTCAGAGATATTTCCTCTCTTGATTCCTGGCCTCAGATAATTTAACCATCTCAATCTACAGCTCTTACCGCACCTATTTAGACCTAAGATAAATATATATACATCATCATATAAGAAACTTGGGGGAAGTTTGGTCAATCCAAGAAATTATTGTCTATCATCTCATGGCAAATGTAATTATGCAGAAAACATGCATTATATATATATATGAGTATATATATTTAAATAGGCATGTTTACACTTACCAGCTTTGGTTGGGAGAGTTCGCCATTTTCTATCTCCATGTAACCTAACAAAATCCATGAGCCTCTTATCCTCCTCAGCTGTCCATGCGCCTCTATTCACCACCTCCTTATACTTATTGTTTCCTTTCTTATTCACGCTGCTACCTCTCTCTACCTTCTTCACCATTGCCTTAATTTCTTAATTATTTTTGGAATTTAATTTAATTATGAAAGGGAGGAGATCGAAATAATATATATATATATATATATAAATAAATAATTTGTTGAATGAATAAGGGAAGAAAGGGAGGGTGAGATATATATGGGCAGAAGGGAGCTAGAGACAAATAAATCAATCATACCCTCATATGAGATGCGTCTCTAGCTCTTTCGTCTCCTTTTATACTGTTTGAGAATCTCTCTCTCTCTCTCTCTCTCTATGAATGCATGTGCATCTTATCCAGCTACTCTTCTTCTCCCGTATGACATCACATGCATAGCTAACATCTGATCACTTAATTTCACTCTCAGGGAATTAATAGTGCGCATGTACGTACCAAAGAATTGAAACAAATAGTCCAAGAAGACGGGGAGATGGAGAGACTTCATCAGACACCATTTTTGGCTGCATATATATCACCTTACATTCAGTTCAGAATTGGATCTCAACTTGTTGAATTTAGGGTTCCTAGGCAATAATGCACATAATTTCTTTTTTGGGTTTCATCGCCGCCTTTATTTTATACACAACAAATTAGAGAAATATTAATTGAAGGTTCCTGTTATCATTATTTTTTTTCCTCACAAAATAAGAAAACGTGACAAGAAGGTAAGTTTCCTTGATGAAAAGAAGAGAGAAAAAAATTAACTTGCTAGCGAATGCTTTGATAGTCGTGCTTTCAATTTGTATATAATAATTGATGGGCAAACATATATCCAAACAGGATCTGACTCCGCTGCTCTCCAAATAGGATAACAGAGTCCTGTTATTCTAAATTTAATCGTTGAATTTTTTTCATGCACGGATTTTGACATGGATAATGGCTAAATTTGAAATAACAGAGTCTTGTTATTCTATTTGGAGAGCAGCAGAGTCAGATCCAAACATATATAACGCACTCTCAACTGCAAAAAATAAAAACAAATATACACACTTAATGCAATCTAATTGTAGGTTGAATCCATAGGAAAATTAATGATCCAGACATTATTACCACCCGTCATTAAGGTAATTAATAATATTCACAAAATTGAAAGCAAAATTATCAAAGCATTTGCTATAGTTAAATTAATTTGTCGCTCTTCTATAATTCATCAAGCAAACTTACCTTTCTGTCACGTTCTCATTTGAGAAAATATATATAATGACAAATTAACGGGTTTATTAGACATAATTAATAATTTGCAGTGCGTTATTGTGTCTGTTCTAATTTTAATTAATTTTGGGCATATATACTGATTATTCTAAAATTATCAAAGCTAACAGATAAGTTTTAACACACACATATATATCCTTTCACCAATGTCAAAATTTTGTAGTGCTAAATAAAAAAGATACATTAAATATTATGTATTAAGTTCTACTTGATATGCTTTTTTTTTATTTTTTATAAATTCCAACAGAGGCTGTTAAAAATAAGAAATCTGAATATTTTTGTTAATTTAATAATAAAGGCAAAAGATAAAGCATTAATTTCTACTATAACATGAATAATGTTTAGATTTATTGGTAATTATTATGTGCTTCTTTGCTCTTTAAGTGTGAATCTGTTGATGTTTTTTAGTTGATTTCGGCCATATCTTTATATGCTAAAATTACCAAAACCAATACATAATAAGCTCTAACATACGTCCTTTCTCGCTTGTTAATAAAAATTTATTCGGCTCTATAAATCAGATAAACCAAATATCATGCATTAAATTCTACTATACACTACTACATAAAACGTTTCCATATACAGTTGAAAAATGAGTTTATAAAAAGTTTTGTAACCATGTTTATGGGAGTCGTGTATAAATAATAGAGTCCTTAAATTATACACGGTTCTAGCTAGAACCGTGTGTATGTTTTTCTAAAAATTCAACTGATTTTTTTGGCCAAAACACATCATACACAGTTTTTAAAGAAAACTGTGTATGAAAACCGTTATTCTACAGGGTTTTTGTTAATAAAATCCGTGCATATTCTATATATATTTTTTAAAATCCAATATATTCTAGATCTAAATTCAAATTAAACACTAAATCTGAATACTAATAATACTAAACTAAATTGCAATAGTTTAATAAAACTATGAATATAAACACAACACATACCAAAAACACTACATTTACCAATATAAACAACATTTATAATTACATCACAATCTGTTTGAATGGTTGTTAATTAATTAATTAAGCCAATTATAAAAGAAACATGTTGCTAAATAACCGATTATTTAGCTTTGTAACTAACTCCGTATTATTTTGTGTTTGTTTTTGTTGAGACATAGATTGACGGACAATAAATGAATGCGAGGGTGCCGTTGTTGTTGCGGTACCTGGCCCAACGGCGAAGACCTAACAAATGCATTTATAATGCGTTGTATGCAATGTGTCCGTTGAAACTCTCCACATTTTCTATACTAGTTGCCTACAATGAATATAAAACAAATACATGTATGTTATTAATCCAATTTTGTTATATTATTTTTTGTAAAGTTTCTATTAAATATGCACATTTGTTGGTAATATATGTCAATTAATATTATTGGTCATATTGATTGATCCGTATTTGTCAATAATCATTCCTTATATATTTAACCATTTAAATGTTAATTTGATTTAAATTTTAAATTTTCATCTCCATCTAAATATTAGTAATATTTTTAACCGTGTATGTTTCCACTAAATAAAATACGGTTATATATATAGATTTTAACACTATCACACGTGTGAGTTCTGAATCTATGTTTTTTTTTACTAAATATATTAGAGTTACATAACTCTTACTTAAACACACACACACACATATAGGCTGACTTTTTAAAAAGGTACTTCTTTCTCTGGTGGCGTAGCCAGAATTTAAATCAATTGTGGGGAAAAAGTTCCGTGTTTCTGGATTACTGAGTTACTGGACAAAATTAACTTGTATACTTGAATCATTTTAATCAATCTCACAAAATTCTAAATCATATTTAAACAGAAATCAAGAAAAAACATTAACACACAACAATTTTAGTCAATTATTAGTCACAATTTGCAATTTAATTCATTCAGTTGGATTGTTGTATTGAATTGTAAAAAAAAAACAGCAGTTGGCAATTTAATTTTTCAGAAATAGACAGACCAACATACTTACACTACTTCATACCAGATTTTAAAATTTCAACGGTAGACAATTACCTACCCACCCTTGTTACATGGTGGCTCCGCCATTGTCTTTCCCAATAATTATATAGGTTATACTATAGCAATAGTGTTTTTTTTTTTTTTTTGGGTGTTTCTCTAAGTTTCGTCTTTGGTGCCCTGTAATCTTTGCGCTGAAAAAAAAAAGTCGACTTTAAGAGTGCGCGTGTGATACTGTGATTGCGACAAAAATTTGGTTGATGATTAATTTGATGATAACGGCCATTTTAAATTTATAGCACCGCTATTTTTTTTTTTTTAATTTTTTTATTTTATTGAAGGTAGTAGCCCCTCTTAAGAGTTCATTATTATTAATTAACTCTTTAGGAAGGAGCTATTTGATGTGCAAGAGTATATATATGAAGGATTTTAAAAAATATTAGAAAAATATTTTGTTTATCAGTTTTTATTTATTTATTTTAATTGAGATATTTGATATAAGGAAAAAGTATAAGAGAGGAGGAAAAAAATTCTGTACGTCTCACTTATAATGACGGAAAATTGTATTTTCGGGCAAAAATTAGAAAAAATGAAGAAGAAAAATTTGAGGATAATTATAAGAATCCGACATGATCTAATTTTTTTCGAACGCCCTTGTAAAGAAAATAAAATTTGAATATAATTAAATACTGGACAGAAAATATTGATTGATGCATTTCATGTCGATAGAATTTTATCATTCGTCCACATCGAAGTGTATAGTAGATTCACGGAGGGAGGCAGGGCGGATCTACGTGTATGTTAGAGAATGCTAACTTGCTAAGCCATCCTATGATTTTAAAATTCTTAATCATATATATTAAAATTTAATTTAATTTTTTAGTTTTTTGAACTTTTATATAGTCTAACCCTCCTCATAAAATAACAAATATGTTTTTGTAGTCTAGTGGTTTGAGTTCTAATTGGTATGTGTAAGGTCAGAGTTCAGATCCAGTGAACTCAATTTTTGGGTTTTAGATCGAGATCGTCTGATTCGAATCCGATACAATCTATCTAGATCTGGAGCGCACCAATTCCAAGAACGAATTTGAATTCCCAAACCATTCCAAGCGTCAGATTCGAATTGGACAGTCCCAATCCAAAACTCAAAAATTGGGTTACTTTAGGGGATCCGGACCTGTAAGGTCATGGGTTAAATTCCTACTAACCACAATATTTGTCTTTTTCATTTATTACATTTTATAAATTAGTTTTTCTGTTAAAATTTTCTAGTTCCGCCCCTACATTGGAGTGCTATAAGATTCGTGCGGAAACATAATTAATGGTTCGAATCTGACCTGAGGGCGTTAGGTACTTGAGGTGTACGTACACCACCTTTAGACCTAATTATTAGCTGTTTTGGGGACAAGTTTGGGTCCGATGATGCCTATCGGACTCAAATTTGGATTCGATGGATAGAATAACCGTCAAATCTGCTTTATAGGATCCGTGTGCACAGATATCAAAGCATTCTTGCACTGTTGTTAAAGCAAATCGCACAGATCTTAAAGCGAATTGGACGACTTTGGAGCCCATCGAACACAGTTTGGGTCCGATGCCCATCGGACCCCAGCTGCTCTCGTCGTTTTGAAAGAGTTGCAGGCATAACCTGATAGTCTCTGTCAGGATATAAAAAGAAAAAGAAAAAGTTGCATGCATTGTTTTTGTTTAGCCAACTACCCAGTTCGCTGGAGAAACAAATCCCCATGCCATGCACGCCATGTAACTCTTTTTGGTAGGACCATTAACAGTATTTAATTAATTTCTATTTGGCGTTCGTTTATTTTATACTGCATCAGAGTTTCGGGGAAAAAAAAAAAATTTAAGTGCATTCCGTTCTTTTATTTTTCCATCCATGCACACGAAACAATATCGAATTGCCATGGTTCTAATCAATTATTATTTTTTAGTAAAGGGAAAATTCCAAATAGACACACACAATGTTTTGTATTCCTTAATTATCATTGTTTGTGTGTGTCAGAATTAGAGAAATAAATTATTTGCTCTCACAAACTGACTAAATATGTCTTTTATATATGCTACAAATTTTTTATTTTTTTAATAAAGAGTAAAATTGAATACTTTATAAATTAAAAATGAGTTTTAATAAAAAAAAAAAGATGAATAAATTCGTGAGTTTTTGAAATTAAGAAGGTATATATAATATTAGGAATTAATATTTAGAGGGGGCAAAAGCATAATTTCAAGATTTTTGAGAGATATACAAAAAAAATTTCTATTAGTTAATATCCACAGTGAATCTCTCATTGGATTTCAAAGTTGTGAACACATAGGATATTACTTTTATCACTAAATCAGAGGCTAGTTCACATGACTCCACTCTTGGAGTTACAATTGGCTAAAAGTATAAGGAGTAGGGCTCAAATACCCATTGCTTCATGTCCTAATCGCACCCAACATATTTATCTTCAATTTCAAAAGCCCAAACACAAGATCTAAATTGCTCAACATAATCTCCATGTTAAAATGTGTTTAGAGGTCAAATTATATATATTTTTTTTGAAATTTTTTTACTATTTTTTAAGATAGGTACAAAATTACTATTTTTCAGGAAATTGTGGACCATCTAAAAACAATGATTTTATACCTAAGAAAATAGTAAAATATTAAAAAAAATATATAAAATTTGGTCTTCAATCATATTTTAACGTGGATATCATGTTGAATGGTTCAGATCGTCTGTTTGAACTTTAAAATTGAAAATATAAATGTTGGAGTACAATTGGAGCATGAAGTAATGAGGCATTTGAGCCCTCCTCAAGTATAAGAAAGGAGTAAATTGCCATTGTAAAAGTAAATTTTTGAGTAAATGTTGGAGGTCAAGCCACCCAATTATTTAATACATTTGTTATTACAGCAAATAATTTTTTCTATCTGAATTTCGAATCCATGACCTCTCATATAGAGATTATGTGCCTGAGCTACTAGATCAAATACATTCTCAATTCCGAAATTCAGGTACTGACGGAGTCGAAGCCCAATTATATATGAATTTAAATCATCATAAAAATCATCATGCGAGTAATGATAAGCTGCATGAGTGGGGGTGAACTCGATCGGTGATTGTAAGTGGTGATTGCTCATGCTAATGTAAAAAGAAATATGCTTTGATGATTAACATGATTTCCTCCATACATTATTTACACCCCCTGCATGCGGTCCAGAAATAACCTGCTCAGTGTACCTTACCGCATGATTTAATTTACCCCCTGCATGCGGTCTAAAATGTACCTCTCTATCATAACCAGGACCACTGCGAATATTCTCGAGTCCTGATTTAATTTGCCCTGGATTTTTATTTATAAAATTACGTAAAACATTAGAAACCAATAGCATCAAAAGTTTTCACAATCAAGAGTTATATCAAGTAAGAAATCAAGTTACTTTGAATAAAAAAAAATACAAAATAGGAAACCATGAAGGTTTTCAATTGCTTAATCACTCACTCACTCACTCACTTAATATTCGTTATAAATATTTAATTGTCAAGTAAGATTAGCTAACCGTTTATTAGAACAACTAAGAATTAGTCTTTAGTTTAGTGATAAAGACACACAGTCTCTATGTGAGAGGTCGTGGGCTTGAAATCAAAATAAGAGAAATCATTTGTTATAATAACAAATGTATTAATTAGTTAGGTAACTACTTCCAACTTTATTAAAAAAAATAATAATATAGCAGCTTAAAATTTATAACTTTACTAAATAAGAAAATTGTTATGTTAACATGACTTAGCTATATGTTTCTAAGTAATACATACTTATTAATCAAATGTATTTATATATTAGTCAAAACGTCAAAGTTTCTAATACAATAAAAAAATTAATTACAACATATAAGGTAGCAAACAAGATTTGTATTTTCATCACCATCCTAGAACAATGATGACCAAGCATGTGTAATTTGTATAATACAACATCACTTTATTTGTTGTAATTTTTTGCAAATTTTAACCATTGTATGATTGACAAATATAATCAACCAATTAACTATTAGCTGCTAATTCTTAACATTAACTGTTATTAACATATAACCATCTAATTTTAACAATTGAGATGTTCAAAAGGTGGACACAAATTTGGATGCACTCAGGTAAACTCCAAAATAATCATATAAACCATCTTCACAAGAAGGTTGAAAAGAAATTAACCAGTAGGATGATATAATCACCTTCTCGTACTCTTTAACTTTGTTAATTTTTTTACATAGAAAGATAGAGGTCTAGCCTACAGTTTATTCACTTTCATTTAATGTCCATAAATTGCTCTCTATCTGAATTTCAAACTCACAACCTCCCACTTGGAGGTGTTACCATTTGTCACTAGATTCAAAGCTGGTTCTTACTCTTTAATGTGATGTTTGGGTGATGTCTAAAAATTCAATATATATAACAAAATGAAGTTAAAATTCGATTTTCTACATATTAGTCTCTCCTGATTAATGTTACACACCAGCGACAAAAATTGGGGAAAAAAAAGTTAAAAAAATTCTTATTAATTTAAGATAGAACATAATTTTACAATTATTTTTACAAATTAAGTATATTTTTAGAAAAAAATGTACAATTTGCCCTTGTTTTTCAAACCAACAAACAAAATACCTCTTTTCATAAATTATTAACAAAATGCCCTTGTGGACCTCATTTTTCCACCCTCTTGCTTTTCTTTGTTCACTCCTATAATATTTTATTTGAAATGGAGGGTTAATACTATATGGAAATTTTGTGAACTTAGGAGTGCATATATAGCCGGCATTTTTATTCATAACCAAAAAAAAATATTATTAATAACCCGACTCCCGACGATTTTCCACCCATACCCAACCCGCCCCCCGTGGGGCGGTTTACCCCCCCCCCCCCCCAACCCGCCCCCCAGTGGAGCGGTTTAGTAATTTTTTTTTTTTAAATACCCTCCCTCCCCAAACCAAACCCTACCCGCCCCCCCACAGCCCCCCACCCGAAACCACCCCCAACCCGCCGGTTTTGGCCCAAAAACGTCGTTTTTTCGTCCCGAATGCGACATTTCGCATCTCTCAACCGTTCCCGACCCCCCTCTCTCTCTCTACCGCCCTCTCCCTCTCTCCCTCTCTCTACCCGCCACCCTCTCTCTCTCCATTTCATTTTCATTTTTTCGCCCCGTCACCGCCGCGCTGTCGCTCCGAATTCATTTTCGGGTATGAAGTTATTTCTTTAACTTGTTTATAAATTATTTAGATTTTTATAAATTATTTGGAATTTTGTATAAATTATTCGAAATTACGGGATTTATATGAAATTGTTAGAAATTGCGGAATTTGCTTGAAATTGTTGTTATTGAATTTAGTAGAAATTGATTGGAATTGTTTAGGGTTGTTATAAAATAGTTTGAAATTTTTGAAAAATGGTAGAAATTTTTACAAATTGTTAGAAATTGTTAGAAATTATTAAATTAGAAATGTTAGAAATTGGAATTGTTAGAAATTATTTGATTGGAATTGTTAGAAATTAGTTGATTGGAACTGTTAGAAATTAGTTGATTGGAATTGTTAGAAATTATTTGATTGGAATTGTTAGAAATTATTAGAAATTGGAATTGTTAGAAATTATTTGATTGGAATTGTTAGAAATTATTTGATTGGAATTGTTAGAAATTATTTTATTGGAATTGTTAGAAATTATTTGATTGGAATTGTTAGAAATTATTAGAAATTGGAATTGTTAGAAATTATTTTATTGGAATTGTTATAAATTATTAGAAATTGGAATTGTTAGAAATTAGTTGATTGGAATTGTTAGAAATTAGTTGATTGGAATTGTTAGAAATTATTTGATTGGAATTGTTAGAAATTAGTTGATTGGAATTGTTAGAAATTATTTTATTGGAATTGTTAGAAATTATTAGAAATTGGAATTGTTAGAAATTAGTTGATTGGAATTGTTAGAAATTATTTTATTGGAATTGTTAGAAATTATTAGAAATTGGAATTGTTAGAAATTGTTACATTGGAATTGTTATAAATTGTTTGATTGTGAATAGAAATTGGTTATGATTGAAATTAGGTTTAAAAATTAGATAGGAATTTGAGAAAATAACAGAGTTGAAATTTAATTGAGTGGAATTAAGTTGTACAATCTCATAGGAATTTTTAAATAGAATTGTTAGAAATTGGTGTTGTAATTTATAAACTTGATATTTTCAAATGCAGCATGACTAGACATCGACGTGAGCGACCACGAGATACGTCGGAGCCATCACCAGCTCACGCCGATCCCACTGCGGAGGGTGTCGATCCATGGGATGGCGCACCACATCGTGCAGATACATTCAGTCCTCTCCTGTGGGTCCCTCACAGGATTCACCGTGTCTCACTTGCATCGATAGAGGTACGTTTCAAACAACAAATAGTTATTCAGTTCCACTGGTCTAAAACATTGATAAATGCAGGATGAGTCCATGTTGATGGTGCGGCACTGCTCGCCGGAGATACCGTATGTCGCAAATCCACTGATGGATCGGTACCTCATTAACCTCGGGTTATACCAGCTAGCCACAATGAAACAACCACGGCGGATTGACCAGGCACTCATGTGCGGTCTCGTGGAGAGATGGCGACCTGAGACTCATTCATTCCATCTCCCAGTGGGGGAGATGACAGTGACCCTACAGGACGTGAGTGCCTTATGGGGTCTGCGGATCGATGGTGATCCGGTAGGGGGTGTCTCGGATCATCAGACACTCCAGACGTTGATCCCAGAGCTGTTGGGTGTGCATGTGGAGGGGGTGGCAAAGAAGCTAAAACGGAAGAATGAGGACGATGATGAGGAGTTCTCCCAGTACTGCATCAGTCTTAAGGCTCTCCGCCAATATGCCGTCGAAATTGCCATTACCCCATTCACGTCTGACGTGGAGCATGTCAAGAGGTAATTTCTAAGTCCATTACATTACATTAAAAATATTTTTGAAAAGAATAAACAGTTATTTACTTTCTCTTGAAACTGTAGGTATGTTAGGGCATTCGTGCTTGACTTATGTGGTACCATGATGTTTGTCGATTCTAGTGGCGACTCGGTTCCGATTATGTTTCTCCAGCAGCTAGAGCTACTCGATAAGCAATCGCGGTGGAACTGGGGTGGAGCCGTGCTTGCATGTTTGTACAGAGGACTGTGCCACGCTTGTCTGGTAAGTTTTCTTCAATTAATGTTATTTACGTTTTTTTTTATTTGATAATAACAAATACACATCTACAATTTCAGAAAGGCAGCCAGCAGTTCAATGGGCCACTCCTTCTACTACAGCAATGGTCCTGGTCGCACCTACCGGTCTGCCGACCCGAAATTCCATCAAATGTGAAGTGGCAAAGGGGCTCCGACATCGAGAAAAGCCCTCCATACGGCGCCATATGGGGTAGCCGCCTCCGCTATTTTAACACGCCGAGGGGAGGGACGGCGGGTATCTAGTACGTCCGAAATCAGCTCCAACTGTTGCACCAGGCAAACATCGAGTGGTTCCCGTATCGGCCGTGGTACCGGGCTAGGATATTCTGCCTCTTGACGATGGAACAAAGGGATCTCGGTTTATATCGGGGTCCGGTCGTTTGTTACTGGATAGTTGAGTATCACTATCCTGATCGGGTTCCTCGTCAGTTCGGCTTCGATGCCTTCATCCCAGATGACCCGATACTTGGTGAGGATGAGACGGAGAAGTTGCACAAGTAAGTAATACACACCTGAATATTGATATTATTTTACAAATTGTATCTAACTAACTTATAATGCAGTACCTTCCATAAGAAGCCAGAGGTGGATTGGAGCGGCCGCCATTTAGCCCACTATAGGATTGCCCGCACGCCTGAGAACCACTTGTGGGTCCCGCCTGACCCGGCAGACGTCAGTTTGGGAGCGGGACCATGGGCATTGCGATATATGGTCTGGTACCAGCGGTGGTGCATGAATTCGGTGTACTTACAGGGCGACTACGGTGATTCTCTTCGGCGGAGAATGATGGGTGACGAGAGTAAGACCCATTTGCCATGGGGCCCGACCAGTACTCGAGCGGTAAGTAATAAAGATTACTTGTAGTATTAGTTTTTTCTATACAACTTATTTTCTAATTAATCGTTATGAACAGGTACTAACGGGGATCCGAGGAGTTGCACACAGCTTGGTGTGCATGGCGAAAAAAAGTTTTCGGGCGTTCGGGTGTACTATGCTGCATCACACTGCTCCGATCGTCGAGGATTCCCAGTTCGATGGACGCCTCATTGGCATGTTGCACGACGCTGGTGAGAACATCA
The DNA here is from genome assembly GCA_964058825.1 of Carex arenaria. Taxonomy (NCBI): domain Eukaryota; kingdom Viridiplantae; phylum Streptophyta; class Magnoliopsida; order Poales; family Cyperaceae; genus Carex; species Carex arenaria. The sequence goes on along the minus strand of CAXKVW010000014.1, from coordinate 80,346 downwards.
ACTGGCGTGAGATCAAGAAAGACTCACCAGCGCCGAACCAGCCAAATCAAGAACGGGAATTAGTATACGACGATGACCTACCACCACCCCCCGAAGGTATTATAAGTTAAATTATTTTACCATACACGTCAATTTTGTTTTACAAAGTGTGTTCTTAACAACTTCAACTCAAATGTTGCAGAAGACAACCCGGATTGGGCGTTCCACGATTGGGTGCTCGACAACAAAAAATGGCACGCCTACTACAATAAATTTAATGTGCCGGTGCAGCTTGGCGAGGTAAGCTGGTTCGTCTCTGTATAAATTAAATTTTTGTTATTTTCATAAAGAAAAACTAACATTATATAACTGCAGGATGGAAATCCTATGTGGTGTGCTGAACCCACTTTCACTGCAGCAGACTTTGGCCTCACCGCCACCGGTGTAGAGGATGTCACCGGAGCCACACCATCGATGCCACCCCCCAGGCAGCACGACCACGAGGCTAGTGGCAGTGGGGCACAGCAGCCCACTGATGCTTGGGAGACTGCTGCGTTCGGGACACAGCCCCCGAGCACATATACTGGGGACTGGGAGTTCGATCCATGGGAGACGAATCCATCACAGGGTACTCAGTATGATCCATTGCCCGATTCATACCGACGATCCACGGGCACAATGCAGGAGGACATGCATGTGGATTATTCTGATGACGAGGAGGACGTGCATGTAGATCTGACTCATAACGAGGATCCTCCACAGCCACGGAGGAGGCGTGTGCAGCGACAAAAGACCCGCACGCAGCCGCCGAGGGCGTGCGGGCCGGCTCTCAGACTGTCATTGTCTGGTCGTCGTCCTCCTCGTTGATAGTTTTTTATATTTCATATTGTAGACCTGACAGTAGTATTTTTATATTTCCGTTTCTATATTTTATGTTGATTAGACGTTATTTGCTGATTTTATTCACTTTGTTTTCGTTTCTATATTTTATGTTGATCAGATGTTATTTGATTATTTTGTTCACTTATGTTTTAAACTATTCACAAATCATAAAATCCATCGTATTAAAAATATAAACAAATACATAAATAAATCCATCGTATTAAATTAAAAAAAATAAAAAATAAATAGTAAACCGCCCCACTGGGAGGCGGGTTGGGGGGGGGGGGGGGGTAAACCGCCCCATGGGGGGGCGGGTTGGGCATGGGTGGAAAACTTTCGGGAGTCGGGTTATTAATAATATTTTATATTTTTTTTTGGTTATGAATAAAAATGCCGGCATATATAGTGTTTACCAAACGGTCCGGTCCGGTCCGGTCCAAATCGGTTCACGGTTCTGCACGGGTCACGGTTCCCACGGTCCACGGTTCTACACGGGTCGGGTCCGACAGTTCTAACTTGAAATGGTTGGCTCAAACCCGTGCTAGAACCATGATCCAAATTTACACGGTCCAATCTGAGCGAGTCTACAGTTCATTTTCTTTGTTTTTTTTTAATACCCTGCGCTAGAGGATAAGTAACGGAAAGATTTTTTTAATACCCGGGCGGGTCTCTCTTATATATTAATTTCATCTAACTTTCAGTTGTGTATTCTTTTTGTTTGTTGCAGATTTTGACATGTCAGGGGTTCAAATCGAACATGCAATCACCATTGAAGGACTAGCACCTCGATTGGCTGCATTGAGGATTGAACTGTGCCCAATACACATGAGTGAAGACTTTTTGGAAGATATATTTTGTTTTCTTGCACCCCAGACTCAGTAAACAAACACGATGCGGACCTCTTGTCCACCCCTCGGGTTTCCTATTTAACCCTCCATTATTTTATCTGTTACACAGGAAGCATTAATTCTGCACTTGCCCAATATTATCATGTCCGTACTGATGTTTTTCGGGTATTGAAATCTGGTGCCAAGTTAGTAATTTAGAAAATGATCTCTTGTTTTCTTTTTTTTTTCCAGATTGTTGAAGTAAGAGCAATGCTAATGCAGTGTTTGCAAAGCAAATCTAAGCCAGAAGCACAGAGGCCGGTTTTCCTCGGTTTTCTCCGACCCGGTCCGGTTTTGTCACAGTTCGGATGGCCACGGTTCACGGGTCTTGGCGGGTCCAGTCTAGTACGGTTCTAGTCCAAAATAGTAGCTAAAAACCGTTCTAGAATCTTAAATTGAATCGGTCCGGACCGGTACGGTTTTAAACCTCGGTCTGGTTCGGTACGGATTAGGTCCACGGTTCCCACGGCCCGGTCCTGGACCACCCGATTTTTTTTAAAACACTATGCATATATTTAATTGTATAATTTTCTTTTTAATGTAGATCTTATAAGCTAAAATTGACAACATAATATTAGTTAATGTACAAAATATTTTTAACAAATGATTTCCTTTAACCGTCATTATAGAATATATGTAAGTCTAAATATTTGTATCAGTCAAACATATTTTTAAATTAATTTAATTGAAGTCAACTTTTCAAACAGACATATAAGCTATACGCCTTTCTTGTAACTCCGTATTTTGAATTCCTCCTTTATTATTTATGGTAAAACTAGAAACTTATTTGAAAATTTGTAGTCATTTTAAGGATCGCCTTTCTTATAACTTTGTTTGTGGAATTCCTCCTTTTTTTTAGTATTTATGGTAGAATTACAAACTTATTTGAAAATTTGTAGTCATTTTAAGGATTGCAAGAAAGGCGTATAGCTATATATCTGTTTGAAATTTCAAAATTTCAAAATTATTTGAAAATTTGACTTCAATTAAATTAATTTAAAAATATGTTTGACTAACACAAATATTTAGACTCACATATATTCTATAATGACGGTTAAAGGAAATCATTTGTTAAAAATATTTTATATATTAGTTAATATTATGTTGTCAATTTTAGCTTATAAGATCTACATTAAAAAGATAATTATACAATAAAATATATGCACTCCTAAGTTCACAAAATATCCATATAGTATTAACCCTCCATTTCAAATAAAAAAAATTGTAGGAGTAAACAATGAGAAGTGAGTGGGAGAGAAAAAGAAGGGGAAAATGGGATCCACAAGGACACTTTGTTAATAATTTATGAGGAGAAATATTTTGTTTGTTGGTTTGAAAAAGAATGACAAATTGTACATTTTTCCATATTTTTATAATATTTTATATACACGAGTATACTATAGTGATACATTTAATGAGTTAAATCATCTTAATTAGATAATTTGAGATAATTTAGCAATTTTTTTTATTAATTTTGTTTGAACCAATCGTAAGTTAAGCTACAAGTGTGGACTAAATGTTAAACCACCTTGATAGGTGGCTGAACTTTTTACATTTTAGACAGACCTAAAGATATGCTTATGTCATCTTAGTTCAACTCAATTAAATCATATTTGATGGTTTAACTGAGACCTAAACTCTTTATTCCATGCTTTAGGCCTCAACCAATCATAATCTAACTAATTATATTTCATGTTATATTTCCCATAGTAAATGCCCGCCAAGACTAACTGACCAAGCACAGATTAATGTGGGACAAAAAATGTAACCTATTTTTCCAAAATATACTTCCTGAGAAGAACATTTCCTATAAATAAACATCTTTATGAGCAATTGTATCCTATCAATGAACATACACGTGAATACAGGAGAGCACAAAAGCACATCCCCAAATCTAACATTGAGAAGCACAAACCCCCAGAACAAATATTTTGAAACAATGACTATGCACATAATCATAAAAAATAATGGAAAAAGAAAATTCAATCAATAGGGTGTTTATCCTTGTCAGCTTGTCGTGAGGTGTACTGTGCAGATAGAAGAAGCAGCGAAAGAAATGCACTCGCCACAAAAATTGCATCAAACCAGCGGTGGTAGAAATCAAATTGTAAATCACCTCCCAAAACATCCGTAATAATCTCCCTAAAATGCAGGGTATTAATTGCTAATACTGTATAATAACAGTAGCAGATGAAAGAACGCTTAAAAATGGTGTATACCTGTATTCTGAGGCTAGGCTTTTGCGAATGAGAAGGATAGAAGAAACAAAGTACATTCCCATTATCTCTGCCAAGAAAAGAACCACATTTGTGGTTGAGCCACTACCAACTCTAGAAATCGCAAAGAAGAACTGCATACATGAACAAAAAATTATAAAATAAAAATAAGATCACTTAACATCTTTATTTTTTATTTCTTTCACCAGATGGCCAGAACCATGTGCTAATTGTTTCCCTGATGGATTGATCCGGCAAAGTGCTCAACTTATCAAAATGACATATAATTGTACTGCCCAAAATCAGTGGCAGACTGGACTAATGCATTACTGAGCTGCTTAGAGTCAGTAATAATAGAGCTTAAATATTGCTTTTTTGGGTGTGGTGTGGAACTTGATAATTAAACCATGATTAACCATTGGTACAAGGTCAAGTCTGCTAAATATCCCCAACTGCTCGTATAAAGAAAAAGCGTACCCCCTCTTCTATTCAACAAGATTCTTGTATCCAAATGTTCAACTAAGACACGATCAAGCACAACCCACTACTGATTTAAGTCCCAGTCAGATTCAGTTTTGCTGAATTTACTTCACAATCTAATTTCAACTCAATTAACAGTCGTGATAGTCTCAGTCAAAACTTAATTTTGCCTTAATTTACCTCAGTTATGCAATTGGACAACAAAACATACAAAAAAAAAAGAATGAGACAGAGATACGCCAAATAAAGAGTAATTCTTTGTACATAATTTTCAGCTAAAAAATCAATAATAGAATACAATGAAGAAGGAAAATAGAACCTTCATGACATTTCCAAGAAAACCACGAACAGACATCACGACCAGCATACCGATGAACATCAAGGATACATACTGTCATTTAATAGCAAAATTCACATCAATATCTCTTATGAGAACTGATTAATAATAACTTAATGTACAAGCTCTGCACATTGCTCTATTGCATTTTACTCGTGTTCTAATCATACACCATTATAAAGCATGAACCTAGATACGAACTTGTCAAACATGAAGGCACAAAAAATAACAGCTAATGACTTTAGTTTAGTCCAATTAAAGTGGAGGTTAGATTCAGTTTCAGTATTGCAAGAATAACAAGCGCATACTTGTGATAGGAGAGGGGCATCTATGCCAATGTCAAAGTATTGCAAGAATATTTTGATCGTCATTGTCACTGGATCCACTGAACCCGCCTGTGACAAACATAAGTAATTAAAGGCTATGGTAATGCATATATAATTAATATTTCCTAGTAACAGTAATAATAATGTGATTAGCAATAGAAACAGTAATAATGAATAATAACAATAACAACAATAATAGCATTTACTACTGTAGTATTGTTATTAATACCACTGCTAATGATAAATTAATCAACGACGATGAATTTGCTATGAAAACACAAAGTTTGTCATATATGATACTTATGCTTCCGTGTGCATTCCCAACAATATATAGTGCTTCTAAATTGCATAAAGCAAGAAAGTATTTACCTCCTTAAATACCACACTCTGGAGGGACTGCAAAAAAAAAAAAAAAATCAAAGAGAAAAGGAAAGCAATCAGTATGGAGTCACTAGGTTACACATTACAAAGTAGAAGCATAATCCATCCTATCCAGTTCCTCAACTAGCCTAATTAAGTGATATCCCCATAAGCGTGCATCTGTGCCCACACACAAGCCTTGGCAAGTTGGATGAATACCATAAAATGGAAGTTGGTATGTGCAACCAGATTGGCTTGCTAAACGAATATAGTTATCCTTGGCATCATGTACCTTGATCATTTTGTAAACACAGTAGACTGACAATGCATATCCTAACAAATTTTGCAGATGTCCTCTCCATGTCCGAGAAAAAGCTGCAGCTATCTGATTTAAAGATGAAAAAAAAATTCAGCAACTCATTTTAATCATACAAAATATAATATGGTTGGATATCAATCATATAATATCAATTTAGCTGCTCTGCAACGAGCAACTGTTTATTTATACACGGTAACATTTTATGCACGGAGTAAATTAACAAGCTATAACAATACAGAAAAAAACGAAAAAGGAAAATAATTAATAGGATGTTGTAGTAAAAATATATTCACATGCATCCCTGTAAAACATCAAATAATTCTCAACTTCAGTGCAAGGTTAAAAGATGGTACACAGGTACAAAACTGCTGTCCTTTCTCATGAAAAACGAACACCAGATTTACTGATTTCTCATTTATTTGAAGAAAAAAATTAAGTCTGAGGCATGGAGGATAATTTATCTTTTGTAGAATTTTTATGGATTATTCATCTCGGGCACTTACTGTTGTTTGAAGACATGCATGCTCAAGACTGTGTAGGTTCACACTAGAAATTACTTTGTGTGCATGTGCATACAACTAAGATATAAGATGAGAGGAGAAACCTTAGCTTGACGAAGTTCATATAATTCAAGGAAGAGTTGCTTAGATAGCTCCTCCAAAGCTTGCACCTCTGCTTCTAAGCTCTTTATATCTTTTAAAATAAACATTCAAATATGGGTTTGTGTGAATATTTTTGTTCCCGAAGTAATTATAACAGTTACATAATTTTCCCTGGTTCTTACAAGTTACAATCAGCCACCATGAGTATTAATATTCGGCAGATTTGAAGTAAAATAAAACAACCTAAACTAGAGGCTACACTAATATTTTTGTAAGACCAACTTCTGCCAGACATAGGCTATTTAAAAACTAATTTCTTCACATACGTCAGCCATAGTCAACACAACTTGACAAAATAGTTTCTGACCACTAAGATTTTATATATGTCCTCAGTAGAAAAATATTGAAGTTTTGGAAGTTTCGATTGCAAGAAAAGGAAATTGGTCATAGCTTCAACATAAAAGACAAAAACAAATCTATAATTGAACCAAAGCATTATTCATCCACATCCTTTAAAATAAAAAAATAGCATAATAGAAATGTATTGAGAGAAATAAGAATCGAATTTTAAAAAATTTCGGTCCTTATTAATCTTTGGAGTTTCAGGCTACACTAAGCTTCCTCGCCTTAATTAAATTCTTTGTATACGTGGGCACAAGAGCCCTCTGAATTTTAGTATGTACCATTTCAGGTTTAAGTATTGCAAAAAGCACCAAAGTGCCTTGTTGAACTGGCAAATTAAAACCATATATCAACATGCTTGCAGGCAACACCAGCAGTTGTTGGGATAATACAAAAAGAACAAAATCAAGAGAAGCCAGTTGCTTTCAGTACTTATGAGAACTAGTTGCATTGTGTGGAACGGCTAGGGCCAATTTTGTCACATCCTGCTTGACTTATGGTTAGTATTGTAGTGCAACTTATAAAAAGGAAGGATTCTTGGTATCAATTGCAACTATAAGAAACTTCAATATTCCTTCTGAAGAGGATAATTTATTGGGGGTAGTTGGATAAACAAAGACAAATATTTGAATACCTTGCTCGGTTTGATCTTCTTGAACTGAACGCACAACTGTTCCGACAATGCGCTTTAGGAAAGATCTAGCCTTTAGCTTCTGAAAAAAATCCACAGTTTCATACTAATGTTATTTATTTTCTTAGTTAACTTGAAGGCACTAATTGGTACTTGTATTGAAATGGGTAAGTTCAGTGCAAAGGCACTTTTTATACCACTACTTGACCAAGCTTGCGTCAAACAAATTTTAGTGTACTTTTCATTTTCTAAATTATTTTTTCTTTGGCACTCGTTTCAGCTTCCCTAACCAGATGTAATTTTACATGTTACGCTACCTTATGTGCATGGACGAATGGTGTTTCTTTGCAAGCTTGACTTAAGTAAATATTATATGGCAGAAACCTGTCATCTATTTGCTCATTTTAAACTTGTAAGTTGTAATAGACAAGAAAAGACATGCCTCCTCAGATCCCTGGATGCGCTCCATCTCGATTTGAGAAAGAATAATCTTCTTCTTCTTTGTTATACTTGTCTCTATTGACTGCATCAATTGCCTCTCCAAAACCTTTATGTCTGTTTCATCAATATCCCTGCCAATTAACTATGTATTCTTAATAATAAGAAGTACGCAATAAAGAACTTGGACAGAAGTGACATGAGAATGTGTAAAACAAACCTGATGAAGAGCGACAAATAGCTATAAGGGAGATTGACAGCTCCGAAACCAGAGAGCACAGCCATGACCATTACGCCTATTACCCCGATTCTGCTTACCAATTGCGACATTGTGAAGAATCCTACAATTACAAATATAAAGTTTATTTTTTCCTTTTTTTTTTTGGAGTAGGCTTTCAATGGTATCTGTACTGAAGCCACTTTATACATGTTAATAATTCACATTTGAGTAAAACCTGAGTTGAACACAAATTTCCTCCAACACTCTTAAACTGACAACTGTGCATCAAACCTAAACTTAACCCATGTCCTAGCCTACTTTAGCCTCAATTCACCATTAAGTATGATCCGTGTGAGTGGTAATGACATTGCTGATCATTTTGTATGTCAGAGGTACAGTGATCCACAATTCAACATAATTAACCCTCAACTCAACCCAAAGTTTGCCTCACTGAACAATTCCACTGTGCAACCAAACTAAATGTAATTTAGCTTTGAAAACCTCAAATGCTCAATGAAGTTCAGACAAGCCATGAATTGAAATGTTAAAATTCTGGGATAAGTACCAAAGAAAGAAATAGATATTAAAGTTTAGAGTTAGAACCACTTTCAGGAGAAGGCATGGGAAAGTGAATTCCCATTCGCCAAAAGCCATACAGAAATGCCAGCAAAAAAAAAACTGCTCCTGTTCCAGCCCTTTCTCTTCTAACCCCTGAAAATTCAAAAATTTAATTCAATGTGCTTAAATCACTTATGCCAAGCACAACAAGACAATGAAAACACAAAACAACTTCCTTAACATTCTTTTCGAAAAAGAACTTTGGAAGTAGCAAGTAATATTGAACCCAAAACGTGCTCCAAGTTGCTAATCTGAGACATAGTTGGTGATAAAACTTATGAAAAGTGGCTAAACAAAATACCCAAAAAAGTGTGACTATGAGATAAGTAATTGTATCTGTTTGCATGAACTCATAATGTGTATAGGCTGAAAAATGAATTAGATGCTGGCCGTTGTGTAATCTCATAATTGTAGAAAGTAAAGCAGCATTATTTGTACTCAACAGATTTGCTTCATGTTTTACAGCACATACTATCATCTAGTTTTCAAAAATAACCCCATGTAGATTATACAATGGGCTTCTTTGTAAATTAAGTTAACATTTACCACATTTGCAATTAGAACCCAACATTTTTTAGGTGATCTGGATAACTAATTAAGGAAAAGAAAAAACATGACTAAGATATCCCGGCTAATCCATACAATGCAATCAAATCACTAATCAGTTTAAACTTTAAACTCAACATGTACATCAATCTGGCTTGATTGTGTTCGAAATTGAGCATAAGAATATTGCATGGGTACAGATATGAGTACCGTATCCAATATGGTACAACATGGATACAGAAATACATAAACTTTATAAGACCAATGATACAATACTTCTTGCATATGTTTGTTTTATTATTTTAAAAAATTAGGGTAGCTCGAGGTCACTAAACTTTGTTCTTTGTCACGAATTGGTCACCCAAGTTTGATTTGTAACTTTGTAGTCACTGAACTTTTCATTTGTCCCAATCAAGTCACTTCATAACTTTTCCATCCAAAATATTAATGGAATATGCTCATTCTGTCAAAAATCAAACTTGAGTGACCAATTCGTGACAAAGGACAAAGTTAAGTGACCTCCGGCGAAATTTACCAAATAATATTTTTTTTATTTTGAAAATTCTACAATATTTTATTTTCTTTTAACAGTTAAGAATACCTAAGCATCTAAATATATGTATGCATATCTCAATCTTTTAGTTTGTAAAAATATATACAACGAAAATTAAAAGTTAAAAGGATCTATTAAAAAAACATACAAGTTAAGAAAAGTTTTGAGCTCTTTCGTGCATGGATGCACAGCATACTTGTATTGTTGACCATATCCATAAGTCAAAATATTTAAAACAAGGGGATATCTCCAATATGAATTGTATGAGTATCGAGTAGGTATCTGTATCAGATACATAGCCAACATGGACACAGTTGCCTATATGAAGTATCATGGTATCAAAGAGCATAATAAAAGATGAGTCAGGGGAAAGTTGTTAGAATCAGTGCAATATATGCCTTTAGCACCAATTTAGCTCAACTGTTGGTGTCAGTTGCACAGGTCCAAAGAAATATCAGGTGTTAGTTGCAACTATGAAAATGTTAGGAGCTTTTCATAACAGTATAAATATGATGCAAAAAGAGTTAAAGAAAAATTTATGTACCACTATTGCGAAGCATTATGTAGCAATGATAATAAGGCAAGATGAAAACAAGAAGCATTATCAAGCAAAAGAGATCTATTTTCCAATTCATCCATCGAGCCCTTCAATACAGAGAAAAAAAGTAATTAACAAAACTTTTTCGAAACCTACAAAGCAGGAATTATAACAAAAAACAGAATTAATGAACCACTGTTTGCTTGGGTACAAGATCTCACAGGGGATGAGGTCAGGTACTGGTACGTAATACTTAGTAAAGTTTCATGTTTTGCCTTTTTCCTAGTTCATGGGTAATTATGTCAAATAGCACAATTGATGGTAAATTGAGGTAATACTACAACTTGAGGGTCAATAAGTTTTAAGTGATAGAAAATTGGATCAAATGTTAATCAAAGGAACAAATAAAACTTATTCAAGGTGCCAAGCATCGGTGCCATTTCAGTGTGGTTATAGTGCTGGTACTGGATTGACAAATATTTTTCAGTTCATTTTTTTTTTTTTTTTGAGAAAAGTGGGAAAAGACCCACCAATTTTCATTAGCATAGAAAACCATTACACTGTTTAATAGGACCCGGTACCACCTATCTGGTACCACAGCAATAAACAACAAAATATAACCTGCATAACTTGGCATTTAGTAAAATACCAGTACTGCTCCTAACTCTAAGGACCTAGACCTGAATATAAAAGCAGTTCCAAAATACAAACAACCTGACAATTAGAACAATTATGCAAACCAGCCCCTAGCAATTAAACATTTCACAAAACAGCTAACCGTATACTGATATCCCAACTGAAACTTATTACAACTCATGCAAAAAGGACGCTGCACTAGTAAAATTCACAAAAACATCATCTTTCTTTTTGCAGTTCAATTCATTATTTCTGACATTAATTTCATTTAATTGCACAGCTTCTGGTTCTAATTGAGATACAATTTGATTGCATTGAGGCTTACTTGCATCACTGAACATTATATGATGTTAGTAAAATGATCCAAGGGTACTTGCTTAACCTGGCAAAAGTGATGCTGCACAAATTGATGCTTAATATAAAAAAGGAAGTGCAGTATAGAAATAATAAAAACAGATTGGGTACTCTTTGGAAAGAACATGAAGGATCTCGAAGAGAACGAGTTGAAAAAGGTTGCAAGAGAAGGCAAAGACTAGACTGAAGAGAATTTGCACAAGCGCTCTCTTCTCTTCGTACTCCTTGTACAGCCTACGATTCAAGAACCACAGACCCGCCCACCCCAGTAGACCCAGAGACGACGCCACAACAAATCCCTCGTACACTCTCCACCCCCACCCCATTTCTATACTTTCTCTCCGATTCTATCCCCCAGATCTACCTCTCTCTCATATAGTAATACTGTAGTAGTCTCTTCTCAGTTCTCTTCTGATTTGGAAATAATATATTTTTAATTTTTCTTTCTTTTTGTGACTGTCAGGAAACTTAGAATCGGAGGAACGGTAAAGGGGGCGGAGAGACGAAGACGACAAGGCTACGTAAAATAATTTGGGCCGAGTATGGGCCTTAGGCCTAACTTAATAATAAAATAGAAGCCCATTATATAACTGTCCTTGGGCCGAGTCGTTTATTTTCTTAGTTTCTATTGGAGTCCATAGGCGAGATTCTTTAAATAGGAAAAGGCTCGGAGGAGAGATTCTTTAAAATATAAAGCATCGCCTATGGAAGCATAGATATTAGATGGGGGTCCATAATCTCACAAGACAACATGCAATGTAATTTACTTTTTTGTTATTCAAAAGCACCTAAGCGAAAGATGTAGCGAGAACATGTCTTTTTCATCATGACAGAATGCTTTTGACTAGATGGGCCTTATTTTTTAGCAAAACTGATCATAATATGATGATTCCTGTGTTGTGTTCGCTAAACTCATACTCTTTTACTAAAAGTTTATCACTTCATGCACATTAGCACATAGATAGATAGATAGTGCATGAATATTATAATCAAGTTTATCACTTCATGACGGTGCAGCAAGGGTTAATTTCGGTAGATGCCAAATATTGGAGGCATGCATGTTATTGTTGGAAGAGTACATGAACGAAGCATAAAGATTAAAGCAACACATATCTGGCCAACCAAATCCATTAACCCTTTAATGGAATGGAAAGATACCTTCCACGAAAGCTTAAAAAAGGTGCGGTGAAGGATGGGAGCAAGTATGCTAACAAATCAAACTTCTCTGGAATTTTTTTTGTTTTCTGATCAACAATCTACTGTGAAATTTTCCAAAATTTGGGTTTATTAGCTTTAGTACATTTGAGATATATTGATCTTTACTTGTGATTTTTTTTAAACGGCCTGAAAATTAATTGTTTTGAACTAGATACACCGCTTTCAAATACAAAATCTATATAAGAAAACGAATCAATTGAAATATAGTTATCTTAACAAGAAAATAATAAGATCTGGTGCATATATTATTATTCATCAAATTTTTATATTTAACGTCTAAAAATATATACACACGGCCATAGTGCATTAGCAAAATATTCAAACTGAATAAAATTTTGTTGATCTGTTCTCTACATAACCTACAATACATATATTAAACTATTTTTTTAATTATTTATTTGAATTGAATTGAAAAATATTATCAAATTCCTCTGTATATATATTTCTAACATTTACCTATTATAAGGTTACTCTTCTACTATATAAAACGAATATCGATTATCAACTATGATAAAAAAAAAAATAGCGTTTATAGCCGTACTAAAATTCTAACAATAAAACCTAGGGGTGAATACAGATCAGATATCAGCTGAATACGAATACGGATTGGACATTTAAAATAATATTAAAAAAAACCAAAATTCATAATATTTATCTAATTTTAATGGTGAATAACAATATTTTTTTTATAATATATATTAAAATATATGATATATGAGGAGGGTTCTAATGCCTCATCCTTCATACCTCATCCATGCCTCATATCATATATCTTTGTTTTTAAAGTCCAAATAGTCGATCTGAACCCCTCAACATGATCTCCGTGTTAAAATATGCTTAGAGACCAAATTTTATATTTTTTGAAAAAATTTTACTATTTTTTTAGATTTATTGAAAATCGTTGTTTGTTTATGGTCCAGATTTGTTTAAAAAACAATGATTTTCAATAAATCTAAAAAAATAGTAAAAAAATTCTAAAAATTGTAAAATTTGGTCTCCGAGCATATTTTAACATGGAGATCATGTTGAGCAGTTCGGATCAACTGTTTGGACTTTAAAAACGAAGATATAAGATATGAGGTATGGATGAGGCATTGGAACCCTCCTCATGATATATATAGCTATTCATATATGAATAACTGAAACATAAAATCATATCAGTATCCATATCCACACAGATATCCACATATAATTTTTCGAATATGGATCATATATTATCCATACTGTTTTCACCTCTAATAATTAAGAGTAAAGATTTTGTCCCCCTTCATTTAGTCCTCTAAATGTCCCCCTAACTAACTTATCCATAAAAAAGTACATTGGGGACCACTAACTAACTAGGAGAAACATTAATTACTTGAATGACCACTTAAATTTGAAAATAATTACAACTGATGTGCACATGTATAAACACTTATGCTCGCAAGTATTCCTATATAATATATCAAGTATTCATACCTAAGATATTAAGTATTTAAACAAAAAACTGGATATAAACTTTCTTTTTTCCATAGTCACACACCCATCTTTTACATGTTTTTAGAAGTGGGTTTTTTTTTCTCCGTTTAATCTAATCAATATTTCTAACGATCTGCGAGGAATTTTGCAAATATAAAACCACGAATATTTTCTACGTAATTTTCTCTTTCAAATGAGATCCATGATGAAGTACTTTCGGATTCTTCGTCGTTCAAGTACTCATGCCTCGACATGTAAGTATTCATACCTCGTCGAGTAAGTATTCATACCTTGTAGTGTGAATACTTTCAATCTTATAGTATGAATACTTACATTATATTTGCACAGATATTAAAGATCTCATGCATTACCTGAGTGGTCCGGATTATGATCGGACGGTCTGTATCTAAACACAAACGGTGCGTTCATGCAGAGAATGCTGAATTGATTCACACGAATCTCAAGAAAATTTTGATCTGTATAATTGCTAGACTATAATATTTTCAATTCATACTTCAAGCATCAAATACATTCATACTTTAGTTATAGGTATGAATACTTTCTCCAGTACCTATCAATACATTTAAGCACCAAATAGATTAACTGATTTATCACCATAACAATTCACACTTCAATGCGTAAGTATGAATACTTAAAATTTTAGATATTAATATTTTTACTAAAACTTCAATATTTAGGTATGAATACTTGATGTTAATATTTTTATTGGAAATACTTGATATCTTAGGTATGAATACATGATATATTATATATTAATACTTGCGTGCATATGCATTCGTACTTGTGCATCGTATAAGTATTCATACTTTTCTCAGTATATATCAATACGTTCAAGCATCAAACAAATTAACTAATTAAAGTTATTTTACAACATAACAATTCACACTTCAGTGTGTAAGTATGAATACTTGATGTTAATATTTTTTATTAAAAATACTTGATATCTTATATATTAATAATTGCGTGCATAGGCATTCGTACTTGTGCACAGTTTTTTTAGAAATATATTTTGTATTTTAGGTATGAATACTTGCATTACGAGATGTAAATACTTGCTCGACGAGGTGTCAATCATTTAGGAATTTCTCAGGAATATTTTACAACATAAAAATTCACACTTCAATGCGTAAGTATGAATATTTTAATGTTCTAGTATGAATATTTTATATATTTTAGTATGAATACTCTGTAGTTTGAATATTTTATAGTAACTTTGTAGTTTGAATATTTTATAGTAACTTTGCAGTTTGAATATGTTATATGTGGAATATTTGCTGATAAGTATATGTATACATGTAATGTTTTAGTGTGAATATTTACATATTTTAGTATGAATACTTTGTAATTTGTATATTACTAATAATGTTACATTCAAAGTTATAGAATGAGTACTTTATATATTTTTAGTATGAATACTTTATAAATTTAGTATGAATACTTGTATGTCGAGGTATGAGTACTTGAACAATAAAGAACCCGAAAGTACTTCATCATGGATCTCATTTGAAAGAGAAAATTACGTAGAAAATGTTCGTGGTTTTAGATTTATAAAATTCCTCATAGATTGTTAGAAATATTGACGAGATTAAAAGGAAAAAAAACCCACTTCTAAAAATGTGTAAATGATGGGTGTGTGACTAGAGAGAAAAGAAAGTTGATGTCCAGTTTTTTGTTTAAATACTTGATGTCTTAGGTATGAATACTTGATATATTATCTATGAATACTTGCGTGCATAAGTGTTCATACATGTTCACGCTAGTTGTAAATTTTTTCAAATTTAAGTGGTCTCCAAAGTAGTTATTGTTTATCCAAGTTAGTTAGTGGTCCCCATCATACTTTATGGATAAGTTAGTTAGGTTTATGAATAAGTTAGTTGGGGGAACATTTAGAGGATAAAATGGGGGGACTATTAGTCACTCCCAATAATTAAAGCCTCATTGGCTCTATTGGATTGGTTGTTAAACTTAAAGCGGCAATTGCAATAGGTACAATTTATGGAGGCATTGCAGAGGATTCTCATGACCTGCAGGTTTTGCAGAGGATACAGCTGTTATATCCTTCCCGACAAACGACTTTGGAAGCTTTGGCAATATCCATCAATATAATTGAGTTCTTCTACCATACATACTTTTCTAAACTCACAAGCTTTCATCAATACACAACACAACCCCTCTCTCCCTATGGGCTATTGCTATGACCAAAAGTTCCAAGACAAGTAAAGGTCCCATGGAGGAGAGATCCATGGAGCCCATGCATGTACCAAAAACTAAAACAATTATCGCCTACAGGAGAGAGAGAGCCCCCACCACACGATATGCACACATGCATCTAAACAGTTTTTTTTTTTTTTTTTTTGATAAAAGTGGGACTACTCCCACCGATTTCTATTAAAGAAACCATAGAACAATGATCTGGTATCAAACCACTGGTACAAGTCCTTAATGCATCTAAACAGTTCATTCTGCATTAAGATTCGTGCAGTGTTTAAAGATAATTAAGTTTCCCATGCCACACATACTACTGTTCTGTCTCAACTGGGGAGGGAGGAATTATATATTTAGGGTGGTATCAAAACAACTAATTAAAGCCTTTCTTTCATTTCATTAGATGAAGAAAATTCATGAACTCGGTTTCTTAATTTCAAAGCTATTTTAAATACTTGAGTGAGTGAGTGAGGCTACACCGCTACATTAATATGCAGAGCAAGAAATAGTACGTCTGTGTTATCCATTAATTATACCTCCGTTTACAAAGTTCAAACAATCAATCCGAATTATTCAATATTATTTTTATGTATAAAAATGTATATGGAAACCAAATTTTATATTATTTTTTTATATTTTGTTTACAATTTTTTAAATAGGTAGAGAATTACCTTAGATCTTTGAACCATTCAAAAGTAATAATTTTTTATTTATCTAAAAAATAGTAAAAAAATATAAAATATAAAATTTGATCTCTAATAAGGAGTAGAACTAGGGTGCTCCTAAGTTCACCCAACCTCTTGTGAACTTGACTCTAAAATATATCGAATCGACTTTAAACGATGAATCCAAACCGTTGAAACCCTTCTACCTAATGATTGATGCGTCTACATGTGAAAATTTTAAAGTTTCGAATTAATTTAATATAGAGTCAAGTGGTCAAAGGAGTCCTTAAAATGAATGCATTAAAATTAATTTATAAACCTTAAACTTTTGACCATTTGACTCTATATTAAATTAATTCGAAACTTTAAAATTTTCACATGTAGACGCATCACTCATTAGGTAGAAGGGTTTCAACGGTTTGGATTCATCATTTAAAGTCGATCCGATATATTTTAGAGTCAAGTTCACAAGAGATTTGGTGAACTTAGGAGCACCCTAGTTCTACTCTCTAATAAGTACATTTTCATATGAAAATCATGTTGAGTTGTAGACTTTAGAAATGAATATATTGGTTTAGAAACAATAAACAAGAAAAAAAAATTTACTAAATCAACTTGATTGCTTTGGTTTTTACAAAAATCATAAGAACCGAGATGCCATTTTGGTCCGAAGTATTTTTTTTCCGGACCGAATTGCCATTTTGGTCAGAGCCATTTTCACAAATTAAAAAAAATGATGTAGTTGTTGGTGTAAAACTTGTGAAAATATTTCGGGCCGAAATGACAATTCGGTATGAGAAAAAAAAAACTATGCGGACCAAAATAGCATCTCGATTCTTATGATTTTTGTAAAAATCAAAACAATCAAGTTGGTTTGGTCAAAAAAAATTATTTATGGTTTCTAAAAAAATTTCGAGCTATCACTAAAGAGGAGATATTGTGACATTCGATTCTAAAATTTATCACACCATGAAATTAAATATCCACTTGTCTTTATTATTTAGATAAATAGTATTAAATTTATTGTAGCTTGAAAGTTTTTTCCTTCAATGGTCAAACATTAATAAAAACTAATTTAAAAATTATAATAATAATAGAATTGAACTGCATATTTTTCAATATGTCCATATGACCAATTGATTTTTTATTATAATGTATTAAATTTAACATACAATAAATCTACATCATAAAGAAAATATTTATAATTGAAATTTTCATCAAGAAAAACTAACGGTCATTTTGATCAGAATTTTGTGAACATAATTCAACGGTCCTATATATATTAGATAAAATAAATTCAGTAACACAATCCACTTCAAATATTAATAAACAAGTCACAATATACAATACGAATTAATTTCTGAAAATAAAATTGTAAATTCTTTAAGGAATGATTCTTCCCATAAAAGCATGTGTGCATGTACAATGAAGAATTAAATAACTTTTGAAACAATCTCTCTAATCTCTCACAATGAAGAATAAATACAGCTGCTCACATTGTCACATAGCATGCACCACAGGAGATCTTCTTTTTCTTTTGAAATGCTGGAGGAAGGAACAACAGGAGAACCAGTTCTTCTGTGATAAAGTTAAATTTTAGAATAATACAACTTTTTACCCAAAAATAATAATAATAATAATAATTAAAAGTAGAACCAGGGTGTTCTTAAACTAAGTTTTTCTGTGCGCTTAATTTCAAAATCTATTGAATTAATTTCAAACGATGAATCTAATTGTTGAAATCAATTTACTTCACAAGTAATGCGTTAGCATGTCAAATTTATAAATTTTCAAATTAATTTATCTTCATAAAGTCAAGTAGTACAAAAAATAATAAAAAAAATGAACATATTAAAATTAACTTATAAATCTTCTTTTTTTGGACCACTTCACTTTATACTAGATTAACTAAAAAAATTGACTTGTAAACGCATCAGTCATGAAGTAGATCGGTTAATTTCAACATTTTGGATTTACCATTTCAAAACATTATGATAGACTTTTGAGTTAAGCTCACAAACAACTTGGTGAGCTTGAGAACACCCCAATCTACTCAATATTTAATAAATTTTAAATCAAATAAATATATTTTTCTTAAATAATTAAATTATGTATGATAAAAAAAATAACACGATAAGTCGTGTAAAAAATCACGCCAAATAGTACAAAAAAGGTTGCATTATTTTGAGTATTTTGCACATTTAATACGTACCTTTGCATGAGGAGAGAATAATGTAAAAATATAAGTTGTTCGAGTAAATAAATGAGAAAAGGAATATGAACATATATTTGAAGATATAAATAATGTAGTATGATTAAGAAGTTAGAAAACTAAATTTGCTGATATAGGAGAAAGTATTCCATAAAGGAACCGACCTCTGCTGCTCTTCAAATAGAAGAGTAGAATTCTGTTATTCCAATCTCAGTTATTGAATTTTTATATGCACGAATTTCAACACAGATAAACAGCTGAAATTTGAATATGCTGATCATCCGTAACCTAATTCAATTTGTCATAAATTGGAACAAACATGCGCAATGTGGAAGAATCATTCCTTTGGTATGAACGTAAATAAATCTGTGTCACCGTACCATATTCATTGTTGCTTGTCAACAAATCAATAACCCACACACTTCTTCTTTTAAATACTGTTGCTAATGTTTTGCCCTGTTAAGGTACAAAAGCTAGACAAAAAGCCGAAATCATGTTCTTCGGATACATATTATTCAACATATATAATAAGGTTCAATGCACTTCATCCCTGTATACTGTATAAATCTTTTACAAGAACACATTACTGTGTAATTGGTACGGTTGTTTGAACGAGACTATGCGGTACTATGCACATACATAGTGTATTTTAGTCCGTACTATGAATTAATATCGTCATTTTTCAAGTTCAAACAACTGGTCAGAACTATTTAACATGATCTCTGTGTATATATAAATTTTGTAGATCAAATTTTATATATATATATATATATATATATATATATAGAGAGAGAGATTGACTAATATGATTTCAGTAGCATATGGGCCGAAGTGCTTACGGTCCAAATTTGAAATTTCAAAATTCAAAAAGTCGATATGAACCGTTAGATGTGTTCTCCATATTGTAAAGTGCTTGGAGACCAAATTTTACATTTTTTGGAATTTTTTTGCTATTTATTAAGCCACTTTGAAAATCGCTGATCCAACGGTGGCTTAACCCAACAGTGCCACCGTTGGATCAGCGATTTTCAAAGTGGCTTAATAAATAGCAAAAAAATTCCAAAAAATGTAAAATTTGGTCTCCAAGTAGTTTTCAATATGGAGAACACATCTAACGGTTCAGATCGACTTTTTGAATTTTGAAATTTCAAATTTGGACCGTAAGCACTTCGGCCCATATGCTACTGAAATCATATTAGTCACTCTCTCTCTCTCTCTCTCTCTCTCTCTCTCTCTATATATATATATATATATATATATATATATATATTTTTTTTAGAAAGGGGAGGTAGCACAATTGGCTAGGAGAAAAGTTCTAGGATTGTTGGTTACCCTCAGGTCGAGAGTTCGATTCCCCCTCACGACTTCGCAGCTTCTGCGAAGATTTTCAAAAAAAAATTTTATATTTTTAGATAGGCAGAAAATCATTTGATCTAAAGATTCTAGATTATTCAAAAGTATTGATTTTCTACCAATAAAAAATTTAGTAAAAAAAATTAAAAAAATGTGAAATTAATCTGCAAATATATTTTCCGTATGAAAATGATGTTGAACTGTTAAGATTAACTATCTGAACTTTTTGTAGAGGCAACGTAACGAGGTTGTATTTCGAGGTGTAAAACAGCCAGCATGGCTAGTGACAAATCGAGCAATGAAGGATGCAATTCTTTGGTACTGCTACTGTGGGAAAAGAGCAAACAAGGGGTACCGTGTTAATGGAGTGTACTAGTACAGACAAAAGCAGGAAATTACAAGTATAATTGATGCTATAACATAGAGGAAATGATATAATTGTGTATGATTCGATTTTGTCCAAAGAGCTGCTCATCAAAAGTCAAGCTTAAATGTCTTATTGGTATTGAGATTCGTGCAAATATATTTAGAACTTAATAAATTTAAATGACTTCTTGAATCTAAATATTTATGCAATTTTTTTTGCAAATCAGACAGTTTAGGTAAGGCTTTGAATGGGACTTTGTCCATAGCCCGTTTAGACAAAAAAAATATATCTAGAACAAAACCTTCCAAAAAAAACATTGGATATTTATAAATATAAAATAAATGTAGACAGATCAATTTGGATTAAAATAATAGGAAAGCATCAATCATGGATCAGAAATGGACATGTTTCTGGCGTGAAAGTGCGATGAGCTTAACTAGAATAAAGGGGCAGGAATGCAGGATTGTCAGATAAGTAACTGGAAACTGTACAAAACTTGAAGAGGGGACAAAGCAGCATGGTACTGTTAGCACACATTGGGTAAGGCCAGCCAACATGAAAAGAGCATCACCAGATTGTTAGGCACAATCATTTGAGCTTGAGAAATATATTAATTTTTCCATTCCAAAAAGCTGAACCAAACATACATAGATATATTTTTCATCCATCCCATTAGGAAAAAGGCCAAAAAGAACACATAGATATCAGAAAAATTTAATGTCAAACACTTAAAAAACAATACTCAAATCATCATAAATTAAAAAACCATATATAAGGGGTAGCTTCTCAAGCTTCTTGAAATTAAGTCACATGGGAAAATGCATTGCTCCAGAACTCAAATCCATCTACAATTCTTCAGATTTCTGCATATCTATCAAATTAGAATACAATAAATATCAATCAGTTCCATAAAAAGTAGGCAATAAATAGTTTTTTGGAAAAGGAAAAATCCTATATTTGAAATCTCCTGACTAACAGTTATCATATACACCGAATGAGAAGGGGCAAAATAGACTGAGAGTGACTAGGTCAAGTAAGATTTTAACCCATGTTTCCATCATAGAAAAATATTACTTGTGTCAGCAAAATCAGAAGAACAGACTCTGACTGGTATTGGTGCAGTTTTCTTTTAACAAAGTTGTGCTTGCTTAAACTGGATTGTTGGGAAAAAATCACTTTTGGTGATAGTGGAACATATAACTTTTGATTAAATAGGACAAACTTTCATCACCTAGCAAATAACACAACCTAGCTCAATTATGATCATCCATACTGGATTTAGATACGAAGAGAACAGCATTTTGACCAGTTTTACCCAGAGTGTTGACCATAACTAGAAAAAACCAAAGAGCAATTCAGTTGTGCCCCCTCAGAAACAATAAAGAACCATGAATTCCACAGCAAATATTAACCTACACCCCTCTCAGCTTTTCATTTCTTCTGGTGTAGTCTCACCTCTTATTTTCCTCACTTTAATGAGAACAAAATTAGCTTGTAAATAGATGGTCAGAACTAGATTAGCTTCCTTTTAAGTAAACATAGACATGATTAAACTTTCCAGGGAGTACTTTACACCGCCTACAATATGTTGGGATATGAATGCATTTTGGATGAACTTTTCTCCGAGGTATAGTGATAATAATATTAATAATAAGAATAAGAATAAGAATATTACCGTCCGGAGAGCAGGAGCTAGGGGTGGAGAAGTCAGACGAGGCAATGGGGATAGAGATTGACAACTGAGTCGAAGAGAAGGAATTGCGGTTGGAGTTGGAGTTGGAATTCCCATCCCCCAATTCAGACCAGCAGCCCAGGTTTCTCCCTGAGCGAGGCCACTCATCTAGGAAAGGATGGAGGGCAGCATGGGCTTGTGTCCCGCAACTCTCCGACTTCCTCATTACCCCTCCACCTGTGTAGTCACTTGTCAGTATGGCCTGTGGAAGCTGGTATACGCCTGTCTCAAGAGAAGTTGGGGCTGGGTCCCGTGTGCCAATGGAGTTGCTCAGAGAGTAAGGGGATTGGGCCATGCGCCAGTGGGTGGCAGTGTCAACAGAGGAGAGGCCCCGGAGAGTTCCAGAGGCTTCTGAGAAGAGCCTCTGCTCATCAGCCCCTGTCGCTCTCACAACCCCATATGGGTACCTGCTTTATTGAAACAAAATTATAAAAAAAAAATTAGACTAAACATAATTGTTTGCATCTTTCTAATCTTAACACCAGGTCCATATGAAATTACCTGACAGATATACGAGGCATAAATTTTTATTGAATTAAATAGCAGAATGTTTGTGTGATACTGAACCTTTCCATGCCTGTTTGTGATTTGTCAACACAACTATAAAATTAATATATAAAAGATGATAACACCTATATACTATAGTTAAGTAAACTGAACCCCATCATTCCTCTGAACAGAGTAGATTTATACATTCCACTGTCACTGACAGAGAAACTGGGTTAACCAGTAACTGTACATGGGTTTTAAAAAACTGAAAAAAATCAACCTTTGAAGTACCACACAAGGACCAGATCTGTGTCACCTATAAAAGAAAACAGAAACAACAAACTTCTCCCTCTGACCTTTCCATACATAAATACTAAATACATAATGTTAGATAACCCCTTTTTTCACTTCCATATGAGACTTGTCAGAATACCTGTAGGATAAAATACCTTAAAAAAAATTAAGAATACCTGTAGGAGGCAGGGTCAATCTGAAGATGAGAAGCAGAAGCAGAGCCAAAGGAAGACCCGCTCCCTCCAGACAGGGAACGAGCATAGGTCCCGTTCCCATTTCCATTTGAATTCCCGATACCGATCTCAATCCCGTTACCAATCCCCATGCTGATCCCGTTTCCGCTGCCAGGAGAGGGGAGCGAAGAGGTAATGGTGGAGTTTGCCGAAGGAGAAGTGGGATGTGAAACAGAAACCGAAACAGGAATCGAATGCTGCTGCGGTTCCACAGGCTTTCTTGAACGGTTGCGGCCGCGGTGCATGTGACGTTCGCAATACTTGGAGTCCGGTGCCGCCTCCTTTGCACACCTCCATTTCTTACCGTCTGTTCGACGGCACCTACCGGGTTCCGGGTCCACTTTCTTTCCAAAATATGCTCCATACCCAACTATCCATTACCAAAAGAATTAATACTCAGTTTCAATACACTCATCATTGTGGGCTTTTGGACTTGTTATTTAAAAATATATTAATTCATGATTGAGACAGTGCAGCAAAAATTAGTCAGTACCAAATGTCTGCAGCAGGGCAGGTTATAGAAATAAATATTAATTAAAAGGAGATTCTTAGATGTTATTTTAAGACAAAATCTGGTAGATACTGATACTGTTTATTAAACAAAGGTAAATTAAGGCTGTAAATTATTTTATAGACACGAGTACTACCACAGCAATGAAGTACTTGTACTACTATCTCTATTTTTTAAGTTGAGATAATTTTTTTATTCCTTTCTTTTCTTTGGCTAGTGAGTTTACAATGTTGTAAGGAATGCACGGGGCAAACAAAAACAGCCAAAAGAAATTTTTAGCTTACATATTTAATCTACATCGTCAATTTAACTATAAATATCAAACAATAAATGCAAGCATTATTTATTTTTTCCTGTAATAGATAATCCCAGAATTTCTGCACAGGCCGAGTAAAAACCACACAAAGAAGAAAGAACCGTACCAAACCAGACATGAGACATGAGACATGGGATGAGAAAGAGAGTATATGACAAATGACAAGAGAGAGAGAGAGAGAGAGACTGAAAAAGAATAACAAAAAATAAGTTCCTTTTTAGTAATTACTGAGGATTAAATTAAATGCGGTAAAGCGCAATAATTAGTTATTGGTAGGTGCAGTGAAAAGGATAGAGATTTGAATATCTCTAGTAATAAATGGGAGGGGAGGGAATCGATATCGAGGGAGGGAGAGAAATAAAAATGGGGGGAGGGGATAGAAGAGACAAAGCAAGAAAGCATAAAGAACACAGAGGGAAATAACTCCCCGTTAGAAATGGAACGCACATCGAAGAAAACCCCAATAAGAAAATGCAATATACACACACACACACGCCTCTCAATGTCATCGTAGCTTTATTTAATGGCGGATGTATGTATCATGTATAGAATAAAATAAAAAAGGACAAACAAAGATCCTATCTCTTTTTTCTTTCCGAATAATATATCGGATGACAAGATCGCACCTCAAAAATCAAATAGACCTCAACCTGATAAAGATCTGATCTCCCATCACAACCCCTCATGGTCGTTATCAAACTAAGAGTAAAAAAATGCAACAGATAGAGAACTATTAAAAAAAAAAAAATGAAAAACAGAGGAACCGAGAACCCGAAAAGATAAGACAAAATAAATGAAGGCTTACGAGAATGGTGGTAGTATCTGGCGGCGGCCATGGCTTCAAAACTAGTACGCACTGCCATGAGGAGATCAGGTGGGACCGGTACGCCAGCTACAAAGTACTTGAAAATGAGCGCTTGAGTCTCCAGCTCCTGCCATTGCGCCGCCGTGAAAGGTGCGCCTCTCCATCTATTCATCTCTGACTCTTGGGCTCTATTTTGTTGAAAAGAAAAATATAACATAAGAAGGAAAGAAAGAAAGAAAGAAAGAAAGAAAGAAAGAGAAGAGAACCCAATAATGGAGCTGAAAGAAGAGATATGGTTTGAGAGAGGGAGCGAAGGGAATACCTGAGAAGGTTCAGGTCACCTGCCGGTGAAAGAGAGGCAAAGGGTTTCGCCATCTGTGAGGGGGGCTGCTGACTGGGGAAGGACAGACAGGCGCAGCAAAAGAGAGAGAGAGAGAGAGAGAGAGAGAGAGTGTGTGGGGTTAGAGAGGAGGAAGAGAGAGAGAGAGAGAAATACTGTGGCTCTAGGTGTGTCCCGTTACGGTCACCGAGGTCACCTTTTTATGCACCTCACACCCAGGGCAGGGATGCGGGATGCCAAAGAACTGTTTCCTCTCCAGTTAAAACTGGAGATCAGATGTGTGATTTAGTTCTTACTGCATTACTGCGTAAACCAAGGTTTAAACTAACAAGCAATTAGTTTCTGATACATAATGATGATTTATGACCGTTGAACTTAATTTGCATGGACACGTTTATCTTGTAATTGTTATGGACACGTCTTATCAGAGCAATTTGTACACGAGGGTTTGACTTGCATTTGCATGCATGCGTTTGCTAAAAAATATGCTTGCATGTGTTCATTTGATGCATGATTTTTATGTGTATGGGATGGAGCTAGAAGTAGACTAATAATCTAAGTAGAGTACAACTAGGTTGTTCCTAAGTTCGGCAAGTTTCTGAACTCAACTCTAAAATGTATTAGAATGATTTCAAATGATAAATTCAAACAGTTAAATTCTTTTATCTTACGAGTGATGCATCTATATGTAAAAATTTTAAAGTTTTGAATTAATTTAGTACAAAATCAAGTGGTCAAAATTATAAGGTTTATAAAATAATTTTAATACATTCATTTTTTAGACGTCTTTTGACCACTTGACTTTATCCAAAACTAATTTAAAATTTTAAAATTTTGCATGTAAACGCATCACTTGTAAAGTAGAAAGATTTTAACAGTTTGAATTTGTCATTTGAAGCCAATTCGATAGATTTTAGAGTTGAGTTCACAAAGAGACTTGGTGAGGTTAGGAACACCCTAGTTCTGCTCATTAAGTGAATTAGTTGATTCTATTAATTCCCATTCTTTGAGTATATAAGTACCAATTAGATCCTAATTAGTTCGATAAATAAAGGTTGAATATAATGCAACCTTATTTTGTTTCGAATGAGCCTTTTTTATCAAAAGAAATAAAATAAAGACCGAAGCACTGTTCAATTAGTTATTAATTAACTAAATGAATATCATTATTTACTATCATTAGTATTATAAAAAAAATTACACAGTCAACATTTTTTACTAGCTAGTCAATATTGAAATAATTATCTTTCCTATTATGCATGATCGATCTTTGATCAACTTTTTTTTAAACTTAGCAGAAGCTGTAAAATCGTGAGAGACTTCAACTCTTGACGTCAAGAGTAACAACAATTTATCTCGATCTTTTACTAACTTTGTGGTTGCATAAGCATTATTAGAAATTCGCCATAAGTTTGTGTATTTGAGAAATTATTAGAAATTCGCCATAAGTTTGTGTATTTGAGAAACAAAAAAATTACATAACATAATTTTTCACCCATTCAGTTAATTAATATTACATTCTGTGTGATTGGAATATGCTTGTACTTGATGCATAATGTATTATTACTCTTAATCTATGTTTAAATATTCAAATTCTTATAGGAGCAATTGTTTTACATAAAGTGAACTAGTCATTTGTTGGACCGGAATCACATCATCTGTGAAGCTCCGCAGGTGCAGTTCTTTTAATCCGACCCGTTCATTTTTATCGGACGGACCAAATAAGATTTTGGCACGAATCTCAAAGCAAAATTAATACTGCCCCCTCGAGCACTCACCGGCTGAGAGTAAATCTGGACTGTCCAATTAGCTCCACACAGCTCCGCAAGTAAAAACTCCGCAGAGGATACTGGTCCCTGTTGGACCTTTATAAAAACTTTGAAATCATCCAATCATTTTTCAGGTAACTCTTTAATTGATTAATTATTTAATGGAACTTTTTCATCCATAGAAATTATTAAAATCAAACGTATGAAAATAGAAAGAGTGCATCATTTCCAACAAATATAGAAAGATCTAACTCATTGAGTCCGATCTAAATATTATGGATCAGACACAATGATTCAGATCCATATTTTTTTTTTCTGAGTTTGGATTCGAACTATCCGATTAGAGGAGAATCAAGTTTTGGTCCACATATGATCCTAGAAAATCATAATATTTGGATATGAACCATTGAGTCAAATTCATATATTTTGGATCGATCTCAATGAGTCAGATCTTTCTATATTTGTTAGAAACGAGACACTCTTTTTATTTCTGTAGTTTATATTTAACAATTTCTATAAATAAAAAATTTCCCTATTTAATAGAAGTATCTGAAAAATGATTTTCAGTACATTGTACCTCCTAGAGGCTCATGAGGCTAGAGGCAAGAAACTCCCTCTCATATATGGACCGGTCAACATCATTAATGAGTTTTAGTTTAGTATATATATAGTCACCCAATGAACAAAACGGCCGCCTAGAAAATTTCATGCGTTCGTTAATTTTACGCTAATTCAAGGGAAATTTTAGATGTACTAACTTGTTTTGGAAATTAAAGAAGATGTTTTACTTTCTACTCATATTTTTATTTTCAAAGTTGAAATAGTTGATTCGAATCTTTCAACATGTTCTTCATATTAAAATGTGCCTGGAGATCAAATTTTACATTTTTTAAAATTTTTTTACTAATTTTTCATAATTTTTTAAAATCATTGCTTTGTTGAAATTTTTATTATTTTTTATTTAATGAAAATTGTGATTTTCAAAATTTCTGAAAAATAATAAAAAAGTTCTAAAAAAAATATAAATTTTGGTCTCCAGGCACATTTTAATATGAAGATCATAATAGAAGCTTTGAATTGACAATTTTTATTTTAAAAATAAAAATATGAGCGGGAAATAAAAGACCCTCTTTAATTCTCAAAACAAGTTAGTCCATGTTGGGATTTTTTTTTTTGCTACTCTTTCATTGGTGAAAAGGACTTATTATCCTCTAAATAGACGATCCAGATCCAAACTCAAAATAAAAAAAACTCGGATTTGAATCATTGAACCCGATCTTTCTATATTTGTTGGAAATGATGCACTATTTCTATTTTCGTACATTTAAATTTAATAATTTCTACAGATACAAAAATTCTACATAATTCAGATTTGAATCATGGGTGGATAAAATATTAAAAGCACTCAAATTAGTCCGACAAATGTTCTGAATTGTTTGATTCGCTTCATGGCCTGTGTGTTGCTTTAACATTTGTGTGGATCAAGTGCGCACGAAACATGAAGCGAATCAGAATGGACATTAGACTGATTTGGATCTCGAACACCCCTTCTCAATTATGTTTTAGTATATGTTTATGTTTTATTTTGCATTATAATTTGAATTTTTATTGCACTTTATTTTTTTTATGACATCATTGCATGCATAGTTCCATCTACTATATGACAATGATCACCACATGCCATCGATAAGCAATTTAGAGAATTCATGTGAGGAATTACTCGTAAGTGGTGGTGAGACCGTGAGGTTGTGGCTAATAAGATTTGGCAGCGGTTCAAAGACTAGGATTAGAACCCAAGGGGTTCCCTTGGAGTCTTTGGGATTATTTGAACTACATGGTAGTATAGAGAAAACATATTTTCATATCTAAAATACCTCAATCTTGGTAGCTCAAAAGTAGATCGAAAGATTAGAAAACCTTTCAGACCGCAGAAACAAATACCCAGCTCACTGTGCAGGTAGTGACAGTGCCGTGCACGAGATACTTAGGGACAATCTATACCGCACGTGGCAATGACAGATGCATATGCAACATAGATAAATATCAAAACTTATACTTTACATGATTAAGAAGGACATGAAACTTGAACCCTAAAAGCTCTCTATCTACTGTTTAATCTTATTCTAGTTATAACATTTTGATTGCATTGATGACCACAAAATCTTTTAAAAAATTAATAATCTAAACTAGTAAAAATTATTTAAAACTTAATACACTATCTCTGTAGATCGACAACTAATTTATACTACACGGTATAATCATGTACTTGTGATCTAAACATAAGTTGAAATTAGAGTTTATAAATATTTAAAAGTAGTTGCCTCAATTTGAATCATTATCTGGCGAAGAGGCGACTGTAACGAAAAATATGAGTTGGCTAAAATAAGAAAGCAAATTGGATTGTTGTTGAATTACTTGACCTTCAGAGTAAAACAACAATTTAATAGCATATGAATTAATTTATTCATTTTAAATTCAGAAGTGTGGAACTGCCCACTTCTAATACACTGTAGCTTCGCCACTGAGTACGTGTCAAATTTAGCTTTACATCGTTTAAATGATTCAAGATTTAAATGTATTGACGTTAATTTGATTGGTAAAAAAACTGTCTTCAAATTGTGTCGAATTTTGAACATAACTTATCTAAATATTTATGAGCACGTGTATGATATTATTTTGTAAATGATATTTAATATCGGTTGTCACGGTTGTCAATATATATTTATTTTATTTTTCTATTTTGAACATGTTTATTTGCTAACATAAACAGCACATACAATTAGACATAGCCAGCTAATGCGATTTAATTAAGGTACCTAATTAATTTCATTATATACAATTTTAACACAAATTGCTGAGAACTAACATTTGATCAAGTGAACAAAAATAATACTCTTTGTGCAGAAGATCGTATGTTCAAAATATGAAAAGAACAATTTTTGTAAATATTAAATTGTTAGATAACTTGAACTCCAACTTCAAATTGCATAAAATTTAAAATATTAGTGTTAGACTTTAAAGAATACAATGAACGGTGAACAATTCATTCAATTTTTTTTTTCTTTAAGATCGATAAACTCAACAACGCCTGAGGTTTTGTAATTGTAGATTGCAAAGAGAACGCTCCAGTGAAAAAGAAAAGAGCAGCAGGTGATATATGAGAGATTTCAAAAATCTAGCCGCCGCTGCCGTTCTTTACCCCCCATCCCCCACTCTTTTTTTTCTCTGTAATCCATTTCTCTCACTCTTCTAGATTTCAGTTTTGACATAGCTCCTCCCCCCCTCTTAGCTCTACTTCCTTGAACAGAGAGAATAATGAGAGAGTGGGGAGGGACCGGAGCCGAGGCAAGCCTATCGAAACTGAGAGAGCGGTATCGTCAGAGTTCAGAGTATTGAGTCTTTACGTCATCTTAATCGGAGCGTGAGTGAGTAGATCTGGATGTGGAAGTGCGACGGTGGTCGAAAGAGTAGATCTAGTCATAAAGAGCGATAGGGTTTAAGGTAATAGAGTATAAGTGAGATTAAAAAATTAGAGTTATTTAGAGTAATTTGGAGAAATTTTGTGAGAATAAAAAATTAGATTTTATATTGAAAAACTATTTGATTCGTTGTAAATTTATTTATTTTTATCAACAAAATTGTTAGTTTACTAAAAGTCGCTAACTTTAAGAAAAAACTCAACAAGTTATTTTACAAAATTTAACTTTTCATTCAAACGACTTGGCAGAGCAAGTTTAGTTGAGTTTCTTTTTCTTTGTTAAGTTGGGTTTGTTAGCTCTTTCACTGTGTAGCACTCACAAATCACAATCTCTGTCGCTATCTGTTGCGATGCTTTGGATATCTGAGCTGTCTTGGGAAAAGAGACATTGTATGCTCTGCGACAAAAATTTCGTTTAGAGGATCAAACTGTTATTATCCCAGAAATCCGATCCAACGGTTAGGATGCGAACATCTACACCTGTCTTCCAGTTTGTAGACTGGAATTATCCATTGCAGGGGACCGCAACAAAAGTAATTATTTTAGGAGCGAGGCTAAAGTTACCATGCATAGCGTAGATTCATCCGTACTACTGATTAATATTTTATTTTTTCAAAAATCTAAATAGTGGACGTGATGTGATGAAATGTGTTTACATATTAAATTTTATATTCTTTAAATAAATTTACTGTAGTTTAAGTACGTAGAAAATTGCTACTTTTAAATGGTCTGAAATTTTTAGATCAAGTGATTTCTTATCTTATGAAAAAAATAGTAAAAAAAAATATAAAATTTGATCAACATGTGCATTTTTATATGGAGATCACGTAGAACTAGGAGTGTCAATGGGTACGATACGAATAGGGTGAAAGCATTTTCATACCCATACCCACTAAGAGTTGACCTTACTTATATCTTACCCTTATCCGTTAAGAATTTGTCTTATCCTACCCTACCCTACCATTAAGATTAGTGGGTAACGAAACGGTAGCGGGTGAATAACGAATAATACTAATATAATTCTAATATAATCGTTTTATTATTTTTACAAACAAACCATTAAAACTCATCATGCCATACATATACAATCACAATTATTAATATAAAAATCAAAATACAAATATGCAATCAATTCGAACTAATAGTTTTTTATAAAGCACAAAAAAAACACAAATATCTCTTCTAACAAATTTAAAATTCAATTCGTTAACTAAATAACAAATCATTCAAATATAAAAAGTAATATGTCTAACATAATATTCTTCCTGCAACAAAAGGCATGCATTTTCTCATGAATTAGCATTGATACAGTGATATGAAAAATAGAAAATTGAATATACTATTTATGTATCTATATGTAATTTATTTTATATAATTACCCGTTATCTAACGAGTACGAAATAGTCTTTACCTGTACCCATACTCGTTTACCTAACGAAAAAAAATCCTTACCCATATCCATACCCAATAAGCTAACGAAAAAAAACCTTGCCCATACCCGTCTTATCGAATATGATATGGGTAGGGTAAACGGATAAACAGGTGTCATTGACACCCCTACGTTGAACAGTTATGATCGATTGTTTTGACTTTATAAAAAGAGTTATTAATCCAAAGTACAAACCATTATGTGCTATGCATAGTAACATAACTTCACTCTTAAATCTGGATAAACAATATATATATATATATATATATAT
The DNA here is from genome assembly GCA_964058825.1 of Carex arenaria. Lineage (NCBI taxonomy): Eukaryota > Viridiplantae > Streptophyta > Magnoliopsida > Poales > Cyperaceae > Carex > Carex arenaria. The sequence continues at coordinate 47,856 of CAXKVW010000014.1, read as the reverse complement.
ATATATATGGGCTAACTTGCTTTGGGAAGTAAAGAGGGTGCTTTACTTTCCACTCGTATCTCTATTTTCAAAGTTCAAATAGCTGATTCGAAACTTCCAATGTATTCTCCATATTGAAATGTGCTTGGAGACTAAATTTTATATTTTTTGGATTTTTTTTTACTATTTACTAAGCCACTTTGAAAATCTGAAAATTTGGGTGAATAGTAAAAGTTTCTGGACCATTGGATCAACTATTTTCAAAGTGGCTTAATAAATAGTAAAAAAATTCCAAAAAATATAAAATTTTGGTCTCCAAGCACATTTCAATATGGAGAACACATCTAACGGTTCAGATTGATTATTTGAACTTTAAA